>JAUMJJ010000079.1:15970000-17170000 GCA_033556795.1 Tapera naevia | reverse complement strand
AGCAAAGCATAGTTTTCGACAGGATTATAATGAGGGTCAGTGATCATAACCATCATGGGCCTCTAGCCTACAGAAGACTTAATTCTGTTTCCAATTAAGATTTCTTAACAGAAACTGCTGAAAATATTTCTTTTTTTAATGCAGACCTTCAGGAATAGTTGGAGGTGTGGAGCCATCAAACATTTATTTCTGAAGTAAGTATGATCACATCTTATAAGAAATATAGTTGGTTTTCAGCAACTTGAAACAGGTTATAGTAAAAGAAATGGGATACTGGACTATCATTCAGCAAATAGTTTGGTCTGGAGATGTGCTAGGGTTCAGGACTGTGAAGAACTAGGACAACTGCCATACAATTCAAATCTTTGGTTGAGTAAAGTGAAGGCTGGAATTAACAGGCATGGTTTATGGTTAATATTTTCTGAACTGACTTCTAAATATGAAGTAACTTCTAAATACGAAGTAACTTCTTGTTGTCATGACCAACAGTTAGCATAAACAACCTGCGACTGTATTTCTCCCTCTCCCACCATTAATGAGTAGAGTAGTTGCCATTATGTAGTTTAATATTCTTGATGCACAACAACAACAGAATACGATAAGGAAAGTCTGAAGAAGCATCCTTGGAAAGAATACTCCAGTCAGTGCATAAATAGCAATCACTGAGGATGGAGATATTACTGGTCTCAGTCAAAGAAATGGAAAAGTTTTTAAAAAGCTGACAAGAACAAAAAAAATATGTGAATGCTTGGAAATGGTGAACCCATTGAACCTAAAGGAATTGAATATGTACAGTCCCCTGAAGTACCTCTTCTTCAGGTACTAGAGGGTTTCCCAAAACCTCTGTTTCGTAGTTCACAAGCATATCTTGTTAATAGAGGCTACATAGTACTGCCTAGACTTTTGCAGCAAATGCATCCATTAAGGCTTTTGCGGGAAGACAGTAACTTCCACTGCTGACTGCTCGACTGTTCTCTGTTCAAGCCTGTCACTTTGGCAGATCTATTGCTTTGTAGGCTTTTAACTAAGATTTAGGTGAGAGGTGGGATTAGGATGACAGGTTAGAGCAGCGCTAGTGAGAAGCTAAAGTCCAAGAGTCAGGAAGTGGGCTGGTGCTGGCAGGACCAAAATGTTTATGACTGTAGGTTCCCATTCTGTAGCTAAAAGGAGGGTTGTTACAGCTTGGTTGCACAGGGACTTCAGGCTACGTCAGGACCTCTCAAGACCTGCAGGGTTAAAAGGAGGACTGTATCTGACGAGCAACTAATTCACCGAAAACTATATGGAAAAGCTTGTTCACTGACTTTTACTAAATCTAACACTGGGCATATTATGATTAAGGTCATCTTATAAATGATGGCAGATAACATATTTATTATCAGTTTCTATGAAATCTGCACAGCAAGGAATTCAGACAACAGCAAGAGTTAATTGACTAACCTCTGTAGTTGGTTATACAAACCAAATTGATTAAAAATTATGGTTAGGTTTTAAATGAGATTATAATTATAAAAACAGAGTCTGAAGATGTTAATTAATTGTTATGTTTTATGGTGTTCTCAGAGGTAAGAGAAAAGTTAGAGCCAGTGATGCAACTTGTAGTTGATTTTGAGGTAATTAAAGACAAATGGGCTCTGGATAGGCTTAAAATGTAGCACCAAACTACTGTCAAAACTGAAAATGTTTATTCTGACAGATGCGTTTTAAATTTCTTAATGTCCTATGCTGAATTATTTGCTGTAGCCCATAACATTCCTTAAGAGTGACTACATCTCATGAAACCTAGATTCTACATAGACCAATATTGAGACTCTGACAAGAAAACGCATAGGAAACAGCATAGAAGTGAATGCTTTTAATTATATGTTTATCAGAAAGGATTACTATTGGAATCCCCAAGGATTTCATTCACAAAAATCGGAGGGCAGAGATGTCAATTTTTTAAATTTAGTAGCCTTTTATTTTAGCTTTTTCTTCTGTAATTTTTCCAGTCACTTCTGAATACATTTAAACTCTCACCATTTGGAGCATCCTGTGGCAGCGCTGTGCAGATTAACCACACATTGCGTTAAGAACCACTTCCTATCATTTGTTTTGAATCTGAGGTATATATTATAATAATAGTTCCTAAGAGTCACTTGATTTAGAGCACCGGGATGACATTTTTAACAGAACTATCTATTATAATTCCAAGGCATCATTCCAGGGGAATAGTAATCAGCTCAGAGATCAATCTACTTTCTGTGTAAAATTTAGATTATTTTCCCTTTGTATTTTGCTTAACATTGGATGTGCCTATACTAAGTTTCAACTGCCATTACAGCAACCTTTAAGTCTTACAAGGCTCTTTTTTTCATTTTTCAGGGTCATATGAATAACTTGATATCAGTAAACACTATCACAGTTTTCAAGGAATGTCTCATTTATGAGTATGCTTGAAATTATCAGTCTTAGCACAGATCCCTGAAGGGCTCCGCTGATAACCTTCTTGCATTGGGAAAATTTTCTCCAACTTCCATTTCCTGTATTCTAGGCAATTATTTACCCATGTAAGGACTTTGGTTCTTAGTCAGTGGATGCTTTATTTATGTAGGATCCATTTGAGAAGGTTTGTTGCTGGTAACAGCCAGATTTCCCTAATGCATGCTGATTCATCAAAAAAAGCACAATAGATATGCAAGGCATGACTTTCCTTCACAAAATTCATATAAATGATATCAAAACACAATGATAGGTAGCTAAAGCCATCTGACCTATAGGATAATTAACACCGGTGGAAAAAAATCTATTCGCAGCACAGCTAGGAGTGAGGAATTCTAATGCACTGAAAAAGAAATGAATCATAGCAATGAAACGGGCCTTTTAACTAGATACAAATTGTTAAATTATTAATAGTGCAGAAAAGGAACACTTATGCAATTAATACTCTTGTTCTGTCTTTGGAAGCAAGCCAGATAAGATACACAGATCATGTAGGAATAAAGGGAAGATTCTAAATTCATTAGTAACTGAGAAAAATATTAGACAACATCAAAAAGAACTAAGCATCTTCCAGCCATAAAAAAAAGTTTCCAGTAACACATAATTGCTTGCTGAGGAAATATCTGGCCTCTTGATTTTAATTTTATTTATTGATTTATTATAGTGAAAATGAAACTGTAGAAGACTGAAAACACTGATTTTTAAAATATTTTTTTGGTCACCATTTAGGATGAGGAAATTTAGTGACAAGGATGATATTGATTACTCTGATTCCAGATGGAGGTAAATTAATAGAAAAATATTTAAAAATTAATAAATAAACAATTAAATGACAGGATTCTAGCCAATCTCAGTTAACACAGATTTTACAAAAAAAAAATTTTTTTCAAAGAGGGATGGATATTTTTTCAATGGGATGGACATTTTTTAGACAACTGACCTTTGTTGACAAAAGTAACTAAAGATAATAGATAGCATATTGCTAAGGAGTTAAATATGTGCTGCTAATATAATAGCACAATGCCACCCTGTAGCAAATTAATAGAATTAATTGGCACTTGAGTTTACTAACAAGAGATATACAACAGCAAATCCAGATACAGCACTGGTGAAACTCTGATTGGCATGCTATGAATTCTTTTGATGGAAGGATGTTGGGAAAAAAAAGTGGAAGGATCACAAAAAAAAGAGAATAAAAATAATTTAAGTGCTGTAGAAATTTTCACTGGAAAGAGACTGGCAAGTAAAATAGTCTTGCCTTGAACAAAGGAAAACCTGTTAAATCTTTCATTAACTACAATTAATCCACTGATATCTGAATAGTTAATTGGGGCTGGCTTCATTAAGATCTTTTCAGGAGACATGAAATATATGGATATTTTATCAACTGAGAGAACGTGGACCAAAGTTAACGTAGTCCTACTGAGTTAAATATCACCTGAGTTTGACCTTCTGTATGTGTTCCTTTGGATAAGACAAGAAAGAACCATGCAATTTCTCTTTCATGGTATCAAGAATATACCTGTTTTCCACATTATCTGGGGCAACTGATTAGAGCATCCTTTTACCCTGGACATATATATGATCAACACTGGAATAATATTTCTTTTCCAAAGTATGCTACAGAAAACTGCCACATCCATCTGCCATTCTCCTGGGATACGCTGCTGACAAGATAACTGTTCTGCCAGAGTCATCTCACCTTGAATACAGACTGTGATTAATAAGATGAAAATACTTATTTTTGCCATGAACATAAAAATCAGAACATTTTCTGATGTATGTTCACGTTTCACTGTTCGGTAAGTAACTGCTTACCTACACAAACGCTTGTTGAACACAGCAAGTTTTACCTTCTCTGCAGAACAAAAACCAAAAAGGCAGCAATATCTAGCATTTTGCTACTAAGAAATACCCTAAATACATCATCCTCCTTTAATTTCTCTTCCTTCTATCCAGTTTCTCAGACTGAGAACTTCCTACTACACAAAGAGTGCTAGTAAGATGTTTTAAAATGTGGTAACATTTCATTGGAAGAGCACTCTTTGGTTAAAAACAAAGTTCAGCAAAAATATTCTACATTATATCAATCTCTAACAAAACACAAATGCAACTTCCTAGCAGGTTGCACCAAAAAGATTGCTTCAGAGTCAAGTAACTGGGGATTTAACAAACTGAATGGTCAGTTTCAGGATCATGTATCTTAGTGCAGTCAGGAGCAGCAGGACAACATGGAGCCAAGAATATAGTAGCCTTGGTAAATCTAGTTACATCCAAGCTTTAAAGACCCTGGAAGTCCCTTCAAGACTTGATTTGTCAGACATCGTGTTCCACACATTTTCTGTGCTATTCCACATTCTGAGGAACTCCTAGGAGTGCTCTTCTGAATCACCTGGGTGCACCATTCATTGCTGGAAAAATCATAGCATATCCTGTGATTTCCTGAAATTCGTTTTTCATACTCCACTACCAACATTTTTGAAGGTTTTTTCTTTGTTTGTGAGATAGTCTCAAAGTAAAAGAAGGATGTTTAGAAACGTTGAACTTTTACAGGGAGTGGAAGTTCTGTGTGTCATCTAGCTCCTAATCACTATTCCTACAGTCAAAATTCTTTTCCTTTGAGTATTGTCATTTTGCTCCTCTAGCAACTGAGGAATGGAAAAAGGAGGCAAATAGCTCCATCTGAAACAAGGGTTTGTTTTTTTCCCTGAATCTTGTGTTTTCAAGTAGAATAACTACAGGGGTCACAGCTGCATTTGGCAAAACTTGAACCAGGGAACATTTGCACTCTAAGACAGCCTCTAAAGGAAACATCTAACTGCAATTTCTGACTTAACTGACACAACCAAAATTATATTTCCACTAAACTAGCACTGCAAAATAAATAAGAAGATGGGTATATATAGCCATAACTATGTGCAGTACCTGATGGCAGTAATAGAAGTCCATCTGCATTCCTTTAATTGCAGAGACAAATTATTTGATATATGAGAAAAACATTTTACAAAATTTTACAATTTTACAAAATTGTATACAAACAGAATAACCTCTCAGTTCAATATTCTAATTATAAATTAACATTTTAAAACAGAAAACTTTCCCTTGTTGTATTTGTCACTAAATCATTACAAAAACGCATGAAGACTTCCCCTGAGGACTTCAGTTATCCAGGCTGAGCTCAATGTAAAATCTAAATGAGTAACATAAATAGTTAATAGTCAATTACCTTGTTATCTCTTATGACAACAAATAGATACTAATTCTGCAACATAAGTTCTGTTCATACCTATACCTGTTTTTTTCTTTAGTTGTGTTTCCTAAATAGAAACAAGTTAAGAGTGAAAATCATAGAAAAGACTTTTACAATACGATTTTTTGAATATGACACTTCAACACCAAAAATGAAACAACCCATAAAAACGGAAGATTGGTCCCACTTTGTAACGAATATCAAATCCAAATCAGTTTTCAGTTTCAGAACCATTTGACATTAATGTTCAGGGACATAAACTTGGCATTTTAGCTTAGAAGAAGACAAAAAAGTGTGAAATGATGGTGATAAGACTAAGAATACCCCTACAAGCGAACAGGACATTTTCACTAGTCTCAAAATGATATTATGCTGTTATGTGTGAAAAACTCTCCATTGAAAAATAGACTAGTATTTTAGGGGGGAAATCAGGTCAGGATAGAAACTGAAGAGAGCAATGCCAGTAGAAAAATATTCGGTGAGTATGTTACAGTTTGTAATGTGAGGCAAAGTAATTTTCTGTCTTAGGAGAAAGACCAACTTGTAAAGATCATATGAAATTGTTTTTAAACTTTTCCTTTGGATTAAAACTAAAAATACTGACAATTTTGGTCCATTGTTATCTAAAAGGTCTTGCATTTATAAAGACAATGCACAAGAGGGGGAAAAAATATTCTGTTCCGTAACTAAGTTGATTTCACTGTAATTCTTCCCAATATACATTGATTCTTTGCTGCCTCCAGTGGACTCCGTGTACTGTGTACTATTTTTTCAAATAATTTCAAGTTCTGAAGCTGTTTTTTAAAACTGTTGCACTTCTCAGATTCCAATGCTTATTTTATTCCAATTTAGGTCACGATGCTCCTATGGTGTAAAGAGAGCTCACAGAGATGGCCGGTTTGCAGCCTATTCTGCTCCTTGCAACATGGATGGGACCCATAAGTTGTGTCTATAGGAAAAGACAAAATTGAATGCTGCCAGAGACGGCTCCTGGCATTTGATTAGTCTGTGACAACTTTCCTGATTGATTCCTGGGTGCTGTTGGGAAGCAAGGCAGCCCAGGAAGTGTTCCTAATGAGCAGTTTGCATAACACTTCCTCTCACAGTAAGAAGGATGGACAGAATGGATATGGCCTATCTTGTGCCAGCTGGCTTAAGCGCCACAGACTTTATCAATGCTCTGCAGCACATTATACTTTCTCCTGCTGATGAACCTGTATACGCCACATCCTGGACTTCCCACAGTTTGGCTGACTCAGGATGTTTCCTCTCCTCTAAAGGACAGCAGATTTCCATACAAGAAGAGACAACATTCACAATCCTGGGGCAGTGGATGATTTTACATCATCTCAAGTGCACGATCAAGAAATTCTCGGAGTCGAAATCCTAAATCGTTAGACTACTCTTCATAGTCTTCTGTTGCCATTGAATAAACTTTCTGCCTTTACCCTGGAAGCCAGTTCGCTTCTTTATGAAGTTCGTCATGAGAAGGCTGCCCATGTACAGGCAGGACTGCAATGCTTGTTTCTGGAAGCAGAGAAACACTAGTTGTCTTGTAGGCACATGATCTTACAAAGAATATGCTTGCCTACGAGTATGATCTTCCCAATAGGCCTGCTCTACATCTGATCTGTAAAAAGTCATTCAGCTGTCCACCAGATAGTCATGGGGCCTGTTAAGTAAATGAGCAGCACGCCTGCCTACTGATGGCCTGCAGAAGGAAAAACTGCCTCTGCTTTTTACAGTTCTCAATGCTTGTGCTTAGCATTCAGGCGCTGATAGCTAGTCATATGGGATATCCTTATGTTGCCTAAGATGGCATTTGTTTTTCAGCATAAATTTTTTAAGAAGTGGTGCAAACACACTGCAAGATAACATTCTCATATTTAGGCTACACTATCAAAACATGTTATCATTTATCAGCAACAGCTCTAAAAAATACATGTGATCCACTTGCCTCCTCAAGCTAAGAACTGTGGCTGAGAATGAAAGAGGAAGATACTCTGCCTCTAAAACTACTGAGTTCTTACATACACTGAAGCTACCCTCTTTCCATTGGCACAGACAGATCAGAGCAGTTTATAAAATGTAATGTGCTGTATCAACTAATGAGACATCACCCAGGGCTTTTAGTGTAAATTTGATGTGGAAAGGTAGTTTCAGCAGCTGCAGCTATGTAAGTCTAAGTGAACAGATAAGAGTCAACAGTGGACATATATATAGTAGGCTCACTGCTGGACAGTACCTATAGAACCACTTATGGTCTGAAAAATAGGTTTTTACACTGGGATTAAAACCACCACTCCCCCTTATCTGTTTAAAAGCTAGGAGTCTGGTCTGTGGTATTTTCCATCTGTAGGCAATAGCCTACAGTCAAGAGAGGTTTGGTTTGCTTCTCAGGGGCACTTATATTTAGTGTGCCAAGTATCTCTGAAAACCTAAATATGTAATAATTCAAAGTGTAGCACTGTTATATTGGTGCAGCACTGCAAAGCTGATTGAAGGTAATTTTGAAGCTGTTTCAGTAACTAATGTGCTGGCCAACTTAGGGCTGTCTTTAGGCTTGAATTTACAGGCAGAGAAACGCTATGGCCAAAAATCTGAATTGGGTCTGCAAAACGGATAAATCATTCGGGAATTGTATCAAAGTTTCTTCGGTTTTGGTTGTAGCAATGACTGATGGGATTTTAATCCTGTTGGCATTTGCATCAGGTAGGAAGTGGGGAAAGCCCTTAAAATGCTCAATTGGCTTTAATATCTCTAACATCTGTTGAAGTTTTTGTTCTAGTTATATATGTTCTCTGGCTGATTTCAGTGCCACAGGAATTCTTAATGCCTCATCTTTACTCTCCCCAGCAGCTGTCATTGAGCATTGCCTCTGGGAGTTGGAGGCTCACAGACATGACTGATCCAGGTGCATAAATATTATTTTACACTTATATGCAACACATTATATTGAAAACATATTCTGTATTTTCATAACTGGGAGCAAAAATTTTAGAAATTATCTTCTGTTGGATGTGATGTATATATTTTTCTACATATATTTAAAAACTGTCATACATGTAGTTTCCATGTGTGTGGTCAATATTTTGGAAGTCCAGTTGCCGTGTCGACTGATATCCACTCAATTAACCCAACAGAATTACCAGCCCCATCTCATTCCATCACATTTATCACTAGCAAGATTGACGTGTAACCTGAAGATCAAATACCACTTTTCTTTTTTGAGGAGTGAAAAGTCTTCTTTTTTAAACCAATAGTGCAATTTGACTTTTTAAGATTTTCGTAAGTTGATGCAATGTTTAAGGGAAAAAAAAATTTAAAAATAATTTAAAAATAACTGTTTGAGGTTCTTAGGTCAATAAAGAGCAATGCCAGAAGGACTTTTATAGTCTAGTCTTACTACTATCCATTGGAATCTTCTCCTAAGCACACGCTCAGTTCATGTATTGGTTATGAGCCTGATTGTCTAAATCAGTTCTGCTCTGCAATCACTTCAGAAAATGTTGCACTTGCTTTTATTAAATATAGATAGGAACCCTTATGTCTGTTATAATCAGCTGAAACAAGAACATTTTTGAAACTGTAGGGCTCTTAGCATGAAAATTTCACCAGTCTTAGAACCGAAGAGAACACATTTTCTTGTTTTCACATACACTATGTTAAGTAAAAGAAGTCAAAATATCTTTACCGTCTTAGCATGGCATAATAGAATGGAATCGATGAAAACAGTGACTAATGTGTGTTATTTAACAAAGCTACAAATTCTGCCTGGCATTTGTTCCAAATCCCAAATGTAATGCCTCTGTTTCATAACCACCAAGAGAACGTGGAACAGCACACTGGTTGAAACTATGGACTAAATACTACACTTGGTCTTCTCATTCATGTGAGTTTACTTCACAAGTTCCTTATTCTCAGGATCATGGGGTTTACTTTAAAGAAAGAGCATTTTGATAACATTGTAGATCAATCTAGTCACAGATTTTGATTGCAGAAGAGTTCACAAAATACACATCAGGTGTTTTAAAATAAAATCTACCCCTCCAGGACAAGCCAAAATACTCATTGTATAGTATTGCCTCTATGAGCTACTCTCCCAGGTTCATGTTGCTTTTTGAGACTGAGTTTCATATCTCTCTCTGCATGCTTTCAAGGAAAGCAAGCAGATTTTTGTCCTGGCTGGGAAGGTGTGTTCATCTTTCAGTTTTTCCTGAAGGGGATAAAACTCACATCGTGTAAATTCCAGGAGAGTGCTTTCTTCGGTATCTTGGCTGCTTAATGTTGACAAGAGTCAGGTGCTTCCCAGTACCCAGGGAAGAAGGCCAAGGACCTGTAAGCAGACATGAAAATTGCTCCTACTCCCTTTAGAAGCCTCAGGAGTTAGACTCAGTGTGGGTGGAAGTCTCAGGAATTGCAGTTTTGGCAACATATATGTGAAGTAGCATTTAGGCGGTTAGCACCTGGTTGGTTAGCTTAGAAAGGGCCCTAAGAAAGCATACTTAAGAAAATATAACCTGTTGGAACATTGAATTATAATCCTAAATCTATCAGTGTGAATTTCAATTAACTCCACTGAAGTAATGGGAGTTATTACCTATCTTTGTATAATTCAATATAAACAAAACAGAATAGACCTTTGCCTCAGTTTCTGCATGCATAAAAGGCAACAGACTGTGTATTTATCCACCTCACATCTCAGTTAATATCTCCATTGTACTTTGAGTCTACGACTATGTTAGTAAATTTAAAGGGAATATTCATGAACATGGGAATGAAATTGTCTAGGATGTTTATTTGCTCTTTGCGTGCTTGGCCCATGTCAGCTATCCCCTTCCCAGACTCACAGTGGAGCTACCTCATAAGAGGGTTTAACACAGAGTCTCTAATATCCACTGTCTCTTCATAAGGAAGAAAGCTACATAAACCATATTACTGAACAACTCACAGGTTATTCCAATGCCAATTGGTCTCTGTGCCAAATATGACATGCCTGGGTGCATCTAACTTACCAGGAAAGACACAACCTGATGTTCCTGAGCAGAACTGACGTGTACTCAGAACACAGGCTGCTCCTTCCGTATGGGATGGCGACCAAAACTGACACGGAAATTGTAGCTATCAGCTAGGCAAGAATCCATCCAGCTGTTTAGTTGATTTCCCAAGCACCTCTTTCAGTTCTGCAGCTGTATCTACCTTTTTCCAAAGCAATTACTTTGGGTGAAGGACTACTTGAAATGTAATTGTAGAAACAGAACACTGTATATTACCTGGCTCATTTTCCATCTTCCCTATCTGCATTAGGTGACCCTAATGTGTCAATATTTGGTCTGATTAACTAGTAAATACAGCCATACCAAGTTATGTCATGCAAAGGGCCATTGTTTCTCACTGTTGAACTGCTCATTCAATTTTTTTCTTTTTTTTTTCCCCCAAGTCTTAAGGTGACTGGAAACAAACCATGAAGCCAAAAAGGAGGAAGAATTCTGGACTCCTGACAAAGTGATCCTGCTCAGTCTTGCCTCTGGGTGCCTTTCTTCATCATGTTTTGTATTTCCTCCCCTCCCCCGCCCCTTTTTTTTTTTTTTTTTTGTAACTTCATTGTCACAGCACGGGCTAAGATTTTTGTTGCGATAGACAGTCAGGCCATTTATGCACGGTTTAAAAAGGAAAGACAAATCGGCTAATACATGTAAAAATAATATTAAGTGGAAGTTAGAGAATACAATCGCACATTAAAAACAAAAAAAGAACTGCAGAGAGCACTGTGAAATCGAAACGGCTTTTCCACAGTCTGCCTGACGGCTGGCAGAGGGCTTCCCGGACGGCTGCTCCTGCCGGCTCTCTGCCCGCCGGCACCGGGCGCTCCCACCCGCTCTCCGCCCGCCGGGAACCACCGCCTCCGAGGAGGAGCAGCGGCGCCACCGGCCGCGCCCCCCAGCGCCGCCTAGCGGCGGGCGGCGGCAGCGCCGGGCTCAAGCTGGGGGGCGGCCGCTGGGGAGCGCTGTTGCCGCCTCTTGCGGAGGGGCGGGCGGCGCTACCTGCGGCTGCCGCCCGCCGCACACCCTCGCCGGTCCGCGGGGCCCCAAAGCGCCTTCAGCTCCCGCCCCGCCGGCTGTCGGGGCTTGGGAAGCCACGGGGTGCAGCCCCGTGTTTGCCCGTTCCGGCTGCCAAGGGAGAGGTTTGTCCGCACAAAGTAAACAGAGAAGTTGAGGCGGATCGTGTTTCAGCCCCTCCGCTCCGCACGTTCCCAGCGAGGGCAGCCGAGCTCCGTTTATTTGTGTGGCGGAGAGGGAGGGAGGTGGCGGTGGCTGCCGCAGGAGGGGTCTCGCTTTTACATGGAAGCATAACGCTCCCAGGAGGCTGCCCATCCCTCTCGCCCTTCACCGCCGGTCCCGCTGCCACCTCCCCTTCGCTCGGGTGGCACTGCCGGCCGGCGGCACTGCCTTCACAGAACCAGAACGGTTTGGGTTGGAAGGGTCCTGAAAGATCACCAAGTTCCAACCCTCCTGCCATGGGCGGGGACACCTCCCACCAGACCAGGCTGCTCAACACCCCATCCAGCCTGGCCATGAACACTTCCAGGGAGGGGGCATCCACAACTTTACTGGGCAACTTGTTCCAATGTCTCACCAACCTCATCGTGAAAAATTTCTTCCTAATGCCTAATCCAAATCCTCCTCCTGCCAATTTAAAACCATTCCCCCTCGTCCTATCGCACTTGCCCTTGTAAAAGTCCCTCCCCAGCTTTCTTGTAGACCACATCCCCCTCACCCCAGCCAGTCCCGCCGGGAGCCCAGGCAGCCGCCCGGCGAGCCGGGACCGCACTTGCCAAGAACCGAGGAGAGAGGCGACACGCCCGCCTCTTCCACTCGGACCCCGCTCCCAGCCACCTCTGTTACCAGCCGGCGGGAGCAGAAAATAGCCTTTCCTTTTCCCCGGCAGCTCGGCCCCCGCCCCGACACCTCCCTTTCCCCGCCGCAGCCCGGCGCGAAGTTCCCGGTAAACAGGCGGCTTCCCCGCCCGCTCGCGCCGCGCATCGCCCCGCAGGGACAGCGGGAACCGCAGGGCCGAGGACCCGCCTGGCGCGGAGCCGCGCCAAGGGCATCAATATTTCAGAGGCTCATCAGCGCGTTTCTAATTAAAGGCTCGGGCGCGGCGCTGTCCCGTCCCGTCCCCCCCCCCATCGCCCATCCCCCGCTCCCCCCCGTCCCCATCTTCCCATTCCGCACACACACACTGGGCACACTGGGGACCGACTCCTCACGTCGGAGAGACGCGAAGGAGTGACTGAGCCCTGCCCGGGAGAGCCGAGCGAGGGGGAGGGACGTGGGGGGGGACCGGGGCGGGAGGGAAGGGAGGGCGGGAAGGGGGGTGCTTGTGCAAGCAGCGACGCTCCCGAGGTTGCCAAGTGGACTTTTATTGTTTTCCACCCACTTCCAAGTCGATACTATCTGCCGTCTCATGTCCACCCTATAGCCTATATAAGCCGGGGCTGGCGGCGATGGAGTAGTTTGTGGATACGGCAGGAGCGCAGGGACGGGACGGGGACGGGCGGGCGAGCCGCTCAAAACTTGGGACTGCCCGCCGCCCGCGGGCTGCTACCACCCGGGGAGAGAGCGGCTCCCGGGGGGAAGACACCGCGGCTGCTGGGACGGAGAGACAGGTAAAGCGGCCGGGACGGGCGCGCTGCCCTCCTCCCTGTCCCCGCCGAGCCGGTGAGAGGGCGGAGGTGGCCGGGGAGCGCGGCCACAGGGCGCGCGGGGCACCCGCTCCCGGCCCCTGGCGGGCACTCGGCCATCCCGAGGCGAGCGGCTCCAGGGATGGAGCAGCGCTCCCCGCCGCGCCCCTTCCTCGAGCTGCGAGGGCTGAAGGAGAGGGACGGGGAAGGCTGTGTTGCCGTCGCCCCGAGCCGCGCACCGCCGGCGCGGAGCCCCGCGCTGAGGGTGGGTGGGCGCGCTGGGCCAAAACAACTTCGGGGAAAGTTGTGGCCCCGCGGCCGCGCTGCCCCGCTCCGCTCCGCGGGACGCGCCGCTGGCTCCTCGCCCCTCCGTGGGCGCTGCGCTCCCGCCTGGGGTAACCTGCGAGGTGTGTCCGATTTCACCCCCGTGAGTGTCCCCACCTCCGACCCACCCCCGCGTTTCTCTTCCAGTGAAATAGGAGGCTTCCCAGAGCAGCGGATCCTTCCTTTTCATCTGCTCGGACAACCCTTCAGGTCGGACTGCAATGAGTGGACTGAAGTCTCCTGGGCTGCTGGGGCTGGTGCTCTTAATGCTGTCAGCAGGATATTGCAAAGAGAAAACTGACTCCGCAGAACTGAAGGACAGGCAGAGTCTCTTAAATCTGATCATGGAGATCATTCAGGAACTGAAAAGGTACCACCTGGAGAAGGACACTGGGGTGCAGTACTTCTCCAAGCACGACTATAACTTGGATCGAAGGGAAGTGGCTGACTACGAAGGATACCAGGACGAGCAGAGAGTTGGTAAGTCACAGTCCATGACTTAGGAGTTCTCTTTTTTTTTTTGTATAGGGTGCCTTGGTGAATCAAACATCACATCTGGTTACTAATTTTACGTCAAGAATTCACCGCTTATAATACCTGCAGATTCCCTTTGGTATCAGAAACTAACACAGCAAATTCAGAATAGAAAAACTCCATTAACATCTCAGAGTCTCTTACTCTCTGGATAATGTACTTAAAGTCTGGTTTCCTCTGTGTTGGCTTTGAACAAAACCTGTTAATAAGAGAAAAGACTGAAATGGGATGAGATCAAAGAAATAGTGGATGAAAATGTTCTTTTTCCTGGACGTTTACCTCTTAAAAATGTGCTTGGTTTAACTGTTTCTCAGAAATGACCCTAGAAAGAACTCCCTTGCAGGACTGCAGTATGTCCTTCTAGATCTCATATCTAGAGGTCTTCCCCTGAAGCTCAGCTAAATTAAACTTTTTGCCCTGCTTATCAGTCTTTTTTGTACTCTGGAGGTAGCATCTTTTAAATACTAGAGGAGACTGGAACAGAGTACTCCTTTGTCACTATGCAAGCTCTGACTACTTTGGGACACCCTAACAGGCATTCTTTGCTCATTTGAATGGCTCTTCTCTAACCTCCCATGAAAGCCCAGTCTGGTTTGTCAGATGTTCAGGGTTGTATAGAGTAGTCCTTCAGCAGTCATATCACATAGTGATGGATAGCTTCTGCTCAGTTTTGTGATGTACATCCAGTTGAAACTTGATTTGTCTTCTGCTGCCATGCCTAGTTCAGTGTTCACTGTCACTCCCAAATCTCTACAGCATTACTGCTGCTCATCTTACCCCCCTACTTAAAATGACTTTGAGTATTTTCCAGCAGATGTCTACTCACCTTTTTCCAAACTGGCTTTCATTTTGTTAATATGCTATTTATTTTGCCTTTATTGATTGCATAAAGCTTCACCGTACCTTTTCTTCATTCGCATTCGTATTCAAATATCCTCATGATTTGCATTTGTTGGTGGTTGTCATGAAAATGTTACTTCTCCATCTGGATGATTAATGAATATACAAAGGAAGACAATTTTTTTCTTCTTAAGATCAGCATAGTGAGAACATTTTGTTTTATAAATGTCGAAAAGTTAAGGAGGCCAGACTGAGCAGGGAACCTGGATCTGTACAACTTTAGATGCACCACGTGGGAACATGGGCATAGTTTTTGGCCACCCTCAATCAGCATATGGGTGTGAAACATTTTTTATGCTGAACAGTTATCTGTGTAAAAAATAAACCTACTTCACAGCTGATCAGTTGGTAGTGATGTCATTGACTCCTAAGCAGAATTTTTCGTTCTGTTATTATAATGGAGTTATTCCCAGCAATTCTGAAAAGAAACTACTGCTTAGAGCCTTTCATTTGAGTTTTGGCATCACTTTCCCCGTGAGCCTGTCCCATGGGAAATTTCTGAGTGAAGCATGTGTGTTTTTAATGCTCTTCATGACATAATTAGGTCAAATATGATAAGGTCAATTTTACTTACTGTGACTAAAGTTAGAAATAAATGAAGAATGACTTTCGAGAAGTGTCTAAACCTCACAAGTGAATCAGATCTGGATGGAAATGCTCTCTACTTTATATCTGATAAGAGGTGCCAGGGGAATGAAAAAGGCTGCTTAGGCATTTATGGTCAAATAAATAAAGCACCATGTACTGTATTGTACACAATCAGCACTAAGCTATCAGCATAGAGTTTGTAACAGAAAGCAATCGAAGATAGCTGTAAATCAGGAAGACACAAGGGCTAGGGCTAAAATGGATTTCAGTAAACCAGTTTCATTTTGCCATCTGCTGAACACAAAACGCAAGGTGGTAAACCGCAAACACAGGGAGCCAGAAGAGAGCAATTTGCTTGTGATCATTTCCTGTGAATTTTATTTACTGCTAGAAGGGAGGGGGAAAAAAGAGATTCCTGTAAGTAGATCTGTCCAGTTTCATGATTACAGCAGGACAGTGCTTGTACAAACACACCTATGATAAAAGAGTGGATATATTTGCATAGGAGAATTAGAAGACTAAACCAAACCTGAATATGTCTTCAGGTCTTCACCACTTGCCATTTCTAAGCAACTATGAACTAAAATTTCTGGAATAATTTAAATCTAGGTAATCTTGATAATGTAATTCATAGAGAGCTTAAATCTGACTCTTAGTTATCATCATTAATGACTGTGCACCTAACAGACATTACTTGTTTTATCTTCACAATGTGTTTCACAGCGCCTTTTATGCTTCTTATGTAAAACAAATGCTTCCAATTTGGCTTACTGTATGCAAAGGACTTTTGACCTATATGCATCTGTCAAGATGTAGTAGTGACGTTTGCTGGACAAAGTTTATTCTCTTTGCCTATACTATGGTTGGCAGGCATAGCTCCAGTGCAGCAGAGTGACTGTTCTTTTTTCTGTCCAATAGAAATAGTTCCCAGAGATCTGAGGATGAAAGACAAGTTCTTAAAGCATTTAACAGGTATGTTTTAATTTTGCACCGGTATCCATCATTTGACATACATGCCATAAACTGCATTCTTCTTTCTGTGAGTTGTTCTGAATTATAACTTTTTTTTCTTCATATTTCAGGTCCGCTCTACTTTAGCCCAAAATGTAGTAAACACTTTCACCGGCTTTATCACAATACAAGGGACTGCACCATCCCAGCATGTAAGTGCCAAACTCAGAGACTTTCATAAAACAACAGAAAGCTCTAAAATTTAATAGCTCTATGAGGTACCAGTAGTGATAACAATGCTAGAATACATTCCTTGCAGTGAAGAATTTGGAATCATCTATAATGTACTGAGTACGCTTTACAGCGTTACTAGAACAGCATCAGCATTATAGTGAGGAAAATGGAAACACAACTTTTTCACTGCAAATACACTGCACAGAATGGCTATAAACACTGCTGCTTCCTTAGGTACTGAGGTATGAGCTTCTCTGGTTCCAAACCAGAGGTGTTTGCTTTTCATAGGAATGCATGACCCCTCTCATAAACATTTCATATTCTAGTGCTGCAAATTCAAGATAGGATCAGAAATCCAGGTGGGGCTATTTACTTTTCATTGATTACTTACACAGAACATATTTTATAGACATTTTATATTTTGACTGTTCAGCTACCCATCAGTGATGTTGACAGTGAATTACAAAAGTACAACTTTTGGCTTAGTTTAAAAAAAAAGTGCTCATGGACACAAATAAGCAAATTCAGCTTATGGTATCTTAGTAGCAGAACAGAAAATTAAAAAAAATAAAATCAAACATGGACATTTATCAGTCAGTAGATGTGACTCCAGATACGCAATGAGGTGGACCTGTTGAGTAAGCAGATACTATTTTAATACAGCCTTTTCAGAATGGAAGTACACTTTATTTTACTTGTCTGAGGTCAACCAGTTGGGTCAGTAGCAGAGCTGGGAATAGAAACAAGAGTTACAGATTCCAAGTTTCAAGTATTAATAAATATTTCAGCCCAATGTATTTTAAAGGCATATTTGGTAAGAATTGCAGACTCTTTCCCTATTTATAAGCCTTGAGATTAGGAATACCTTGGAAAGATAAGGATTTATAGAAAATGGCAAAGCAGATCACATTCTGTAGATGAAGTTGTTCATATCTAGTCTGCTTTGAACAGGCAAATGGTCATATTACCTTCTTCATAAGTATCACAACACAAGCATCATTTGACTCAGCATTAATGAGTAGTCCAGGCTGCGAAGCTTAAAATTACTTGGTGTTAAGTCGGAATTAGCCTTTTCCTCCTGACAGGTGACATATCCATCAACATAATTTCTGGATAATAATTTGCATGAATGGCAATTACAGCATACCAGTGCTGAGTTAGGGATTGTTAACATTGCATCTCTGGGAAACATCAAATGTAGTTACTTACTAAGGAAATAATGCCTAACAAAAATCAACATCACTCACCAGACTGGACTGACTACTGTTTCTTTAAAGTATTTTTCTTCCAGCAAAATGAGGTAAATAACCTGCTTTAATTCTTCATGCACAGTATGATGTTACTTTTTCATAATATCCCGATTTCAAGTAATAATGTTCACTGTAGAAATTAAAAGTTCAAACAATAAAGAAATTCAGAGCATCTATGATGCTGCAACATGGTGGTAGCCACTACAAAAGCATTTTGCTGGCATACCTTATAATACTTTGTACAGCACAGTACCATTGGCACCTAAAAAGTAATTTACTCTGCTGTCTGTCCATAAGCAACTTTTGCAAAATTTGCCATGTTGAAGAAATAAAAATTCAATTAATTTTTTGGTTTTCCATTGGTTCCACCCCTTATGCAAAAAGCAGAAGATGCCTAAGATAAGGACTCCTAAAAATAGGACTACTGTAAAAAAAAAATAAATACTAGTTTTAAGATGAAACTCAATACAGTTATGAATTAATTTCTATATGGTCACCTACTGAGGCTGGACTTCCTATGATGAGATTTTATTTGTCTAATGTAACAGGTTTTCCAGGAAGAAAATTTATTGGAGAGTTGTGTTACTAAGTTGACAGACTTGCTTACTGAGGACTGGATTTCAAAGATGGCTGATCACTACTTATTCCTCCTCTAGTACGGAAATACTACAGCCATGTTCAGATTGCACATCTAAGCACAGACACAGATGTATACATTTTCACACATTCATACACTTGGAGAACCTCCAAGCATATTTATATTATTTGTTTATAGATAGTATGTATGCAAAGTCAGTTGCATAGTTACACATGCAATTAGACATGGCTTTCAGTTATGCAATTTTTACCCACTCCAATTCTAAGGAGCTGATTTCTTTACTGTTGCAAACTAAGGTGTTCATTGAACTTTATTATGACAAAATTTGCACACCATTATCAATTTTGATTTTTAAAGGCAAAATTGGTTACTTCAGTAATCTATTTATATTCTTTTTTTTCATGACAGACTATAAAAGATGTGCCAGGCTTCTTACTCGGTTGGCAGTAAGCCCAATGTGCATGGAAGGATAAAGGTAAGCTTTTTTTTATAGCAGTAATGACATTCTACTGCACAGCAAAGCAGTGGATTTTGTTTCATACATGAAAATTCATGGAAGTATAATAACAATTGTCCTTTAGCTAAGGTATTCCCTTTTCAGAGTCCTTGAAGACACTGGCTTAATCTGTCAAATATTGGTAATAAATAAAGGGTACCCCCTACTGGAAGTCTTATATAAATATAAGTCCACGTGCATCAGCTGTGAATTATTCATAGCGGCATACAGTTAACAGTGAATTTGTTGTTATAGAACAAAACCCAGCAGCTGTAGCTTATTTCTCAAGAGTTGACTCAGTACACAATTGCCTGTATTGGCACCAGCAGCCTTTTTATGTGTGCAGCTGTAGATCTATGGTGTACATTTTAGTATGAATATATACATAGCTATACACATGAACGCTTTATAAATGCAGATAGGTTGCAGGTGCTTTTATAGTAATTCAATTAAAATGTAGTATTAGTAGCACTGATAAACTAACTTTAACCTACTTGGATTTCTTGGGATTTTCATTGTGTTGACCTTTCATGTATAGGGGCTTATTCCCTCCCTTTTTGCCTAGATGTACCTCTAACTCCTACAAAACTTTGGGAATTGCATCATGCACCAAAATAAAAACAAAAGCCAACCAACCAACCAGAAAAGTACTTCCAAACTATCTGTATTTCTAGAAAATTGAAATGTAAGAATACAAAAGGACTGATTTACATTCTGTCCTCAACCTTTACCTGACACAAAAATGTGACCTCTGACAAAGGAGTAATGTAATAATCCATATGGATTTGTCAGTAACAAATGCTGTCAAACCAAGGTATTTTAATTCTCTGACAAACACACATCTTGTGGAGAGAGTCACTGAGATGAAGCAATAAATGTTAAGCATCTTTGTTTATTTTTTTAAAGCATTGACATTGTTTTGCATGGCATTCTCACAAGCTAGGGAAATGCAATCAAGATAAATGTAAAAATTGCTGGGGAAAATACAAGTTAGTGCTTCACTGTCAAATGGGAAAAATGTATTTAGCAGAGTCACACAGCTTCATTATGGCTATGGTATTGTTCAATATTTTAATTAATAACTTGGGTGATAGAAGATAGTATATTTATGGATG
This sequence comes from Tapera naevia, assembly GCA_033556795.1. NCBI lineage: Eukaryota > Metazoa > Chordata > Aves > Cuculiformes > Neomorphidae > Tapera > Tapera naevia. The sequence goes on along the minus strand of JAUMJJ010000079.1, from coordinate 17,149,595 downwards.
ACTGGTGTGGGAGAAGCCACCACAATAGAGCACAATCTTGAAACTGAAAATAATCTTGGAAAATAGGTTGAATAGTCTAAAATCAAGGTAAAATTTAAAGGAAAGAGCACAATTATGAAATAATGCAGGACTAATCAACTTCAAAAATACACGGCAAGCTGTGAATAGCCAGACAGATAGTTCTGTAGAAAACTCAGGGGTTGTAGTGGATCACAAATTAAGCATGTCAACCATGTCACACTTGAAAAACAACACAGTGGAATTTCTCAATAGAAACACTGTTGAGAAAATACCTGAAATATTCAGTTGCTGGAATACTGTATTTAATTAAGGTCACCACAAAGACATATGGATGCTTCTTGTAAGAGTCCAAAGAAGAGCAAGGTGGATGACCAAAGACCTAGAAAAGTCAATTTACAATAACAGCTAAAAGGAATTGAGATTATTTAATCTAAAGAAAAAATAACTGCAAGAAAACATGATGGAGCTGTTCAAAGCTATAAGGCATTCTCTACCAATGTGGATAAATAATTGTTTGACTTTGCCACAAGAGAGCATTGCAGCTAGACATTAGAAGAGACTTTTCTGATGGCAAGCACAGAAGTAATGCATTAAATTGTTAGATGTAATTCAGCATCTGGATTCTACGCTAAACTCAACATTTCTTAAGTATTTTCTGCCTGACTTCCTAAAATAAGCCTAAAGTAGTCCAGCTTCAATGCAGAATTTTTCTAATACCCAATAACTGTTACATTACTTGTTTTCTTAATTTGAAACATGCAGCCATGGAGAGAAGTCCCTTAACCATACATTATGTGTTCAGGGATTGAATCATGGAAACAATTAATAGTACAGTTAATAAATCAATAGGACAAATAAAATTTAGCAAATAAGTAAACCCTTTGTTCTATCTAGGAGAAATACCAGAGATTCAACTTTTCGACTGTAAAATCCAGAAAGCAAGGAACAAATTAGCTATTATATAATGAGTGATACTCACCTGCAAAAGATAGGTTAATGATATTACCAGTGCTAAAAACCAGATATATCAGAATAGGGAATTCTTTTCTCCCTTTCTTTGAAAGTTTTATCTGTGTCTTTACAGTCTACTGTGTAAACACAAACTCATATTATGATGCAACAGTAACTAAACTAGTTCTTTTCTCAAGCTGGGAGTCTATTTAAAGAAACCACTGAATTTTGGCAAACAACTCCTTTTCTCAACTAGCAGGCATGTTTCAATGAGAACAACAAGCATCCACTTCTGTTATTCTCCAGACAGGCACAAGTCATAAATAGTATCAGCACTTTTAAGCAACCTCTATCGGTAGAAAGGAAGGCTATTTTATACCACGTATGCCTTGAGATCCAGAGGTGTCTCCGTAAAATTAAGCATCCTTCCTTCTCAAAGCTTTTCCACTGCATCAATGGACATCTTTCCTCATAGAAGAGTATAATGCATGCTTTGTTTTCAACATTTCATGGACTGAGCTGTAGAAGAATGGGTTTTTTCTGTATTTTTCCACCATCCTTTTTCTTTACAAAGTGTATACTAACCTTCAGTCCAAGGTATTTTCAAAACGTTTCAACATTTTGAACATAAAACATTTATATGTAGCAAGACAAGATTGCAAAGCCATTTCTTATTCAGGATGGCTATCTAGCATAAAAAGAGTTTATTTACAGTCTGGCAATAAGTGAACACTTCTGGTTCCTGCCATAAAACTACTAGTTAGTATCAGTTCTAAAGCTCAGACTAACTCCTGAATATTTCATAACAAAATTTTATTATGTGATACAACACCAAAAACGTCTAAATTAACAAGTAGAATTTGACTGTTTAATTATAAATATTAGCTCCTGTATTGCAAACTAGTAAAATTACCTATTCTTAATTATCCACATCTACTCTCTTCCCCCCCCCCCCCCCCCCCGCCCTCCCACCAAATTAAGACTTCCTGTTTTGCTCTGTAGGCTGATTTTCATTTTACTGGGGGCATATGAGTGGGCTGGACTGTAGATAAATGACTGCTTTCTGATGCTCTACAAAACAAGTAGTTTTGGTGCATTTTTTTTTTTTAGATACATGGACATCTGTCCATGTTTAGAGATCAATGTGGGATGAAGAAGAAAAAGAGGACAGATTTTTTTATTTGTTCTTAAAATCATAGCTTTAAAGCACACAAGATGTTGTAACTCAGTGCTAAGATCAAAAAAGAAAATAAGATGCAAAACCAGGAATTAGGCATCTGTGACTACCACAGTACCTACCCAAAGGAGCTGGGTGGGTGTGATACGGAATGTCTTATGGTGCCTTCACCTCTTCTTACTTTTCCTACACGTATGCAACTGCGTTCCATATTTTTTTTTTTTTTGAGCATATTGTTCACATTCTGCCTGTCCCACAGATGAAAGCGATGCAGGGGCCCAGTAACAGCCCTTTTACTTGTTGAGATTACATGAATGAAGCCATACCAGCATACTTGTATTAGCACATAATTCAGCAGTCCTTTTTTTCCAATCAGCAACTCAGGCTGTGTTCCCTGGTAGCTACTACTACCGTGTCTGACCATTTTTATTCTGTGACACCTCCTCCTTGTGTTTAACACAGCTATGCTACGGTTCTGTCCTTCAGGCTCAATTTTCTCCCAGTTTCCTAATAGTTTCCACACTTGATGCTTGCTTTGCTCCACACCATGCATATATATCCAGCAACTGTTGCCTGTATCTGCAGCAGGTCAGAAATATCAGGAATAATAGATACAAGACTAGTGCAAGTAGTAGGAGTCTCAGGCTGAATAGAAAAGAAGCTTTATATAGAAAACTGTATGAAAAAACTACCAGTTGCTTGTTCCCCAAAGAAGCACATATAGTTAATAATTTAAAGGAAAAGATCAATAGAAACAATATTTTGTGCTTAAAGTTCATGATAGGGCAAGAATAAATACATATACATATACATATGAAGATCAAAGGTTCTTTATAAAATTCCTAATAAGCTAAAGCATACTGATAACTGAAATTACCTCTGGAGCTCAGAAAAATCTATGTAAAGTCCTCAGGATGTATTAGCCATACTAGTAATACGTGTTATAAAAGCTGAAAATACAACATAAACTTGGAAACTTTAAATACACAAAGAAAACTGAAATACCACACAAAATAACCCATTCCTGTATACCACATTATATACCCATTATTTCAAACTATTTTTAAACCAAAATAATATTAGGCCTTTTAAGTTTTGCTTCGGGGGTTTGTAACAATGAAAACAATTGCTTTCTCTTATGCAGTTTCTTATTCAGACTAGCAGTGAGTACACTCAAGTAATGCCAAACACATTCATTTCATAAAAGAAGTGAAGGTGGAATTAAGATGCAATGAAGGCAGACCCTTTTCTTCTAGAATGTGTAGCTTCCCATGTACAGCTTCCCATGATACGTTCAATCACCTTTGCCTTCGTTGAAAGGAAGTAGTTCCCAAGGTGACTAATTTTAAGACTTTTATCAGAACACCAGCGAGTACACACTGTTACTAGTGTGTCTTAGTCCAACTTAAGAGGCAGTTCTGAGTTTTTCTTGCTATGGGATCTCTGGTTAGCACCAGATATAACTTAAAAGAGCTTTATCATCTTCAGTGCATGGATCTTTGATCTGATGCTCCCATTAGAGCAGACTTTCACCTGAGTGTTCACACTTGGGGAAGCAATTTCTTTATGTTAGCACATGGAAGTTCTGCTACAAAAGCATACTGGCACAGTATTTTAAAGTTTATATTGATACTTAGAACACTAAATTCTAATAAAGATTAGCTATCTTATCATAATGACTAGATCCAAATTTGGAAAAGCAAAAGCATATTAATTTGTCTTTAAACATCACAGCTTAAATAGGGTACAGTAGGGGCATACATACAGAAAATGAGCTAGATGAAAATGCAAGATGGGAAATTTAAATCAGTTTCCCCTCTAAAGGAAGGAGATTTTAAAAAAAAAAAGAAAAAATCTGTCCTATCTTGTACTATCTGCAAAGCCAGAAAAAAACCTAAATTACATTAAGCTTTTCTGTAACATTATTACATTTCCTAATAGCTTTAAAAAAATGCCAAACTAAATGTCTAAATACTACTAACAAGTATTTCTGTATGCACCAATAGCTTGATTTGTAATGCATTATGTCAAGTCTGACCGACTTTGCATTCAAATGATTCCATTACAAATTATACTTAAACAGTAGAAAATGCAGAAAAACTCAAAATATCAGAGAATTCACACTGGTTATGGGGAAGACAGTGACATACGCTCAAGGAGACAATATGAGTTTTAGCTGTGAAAAATTACATCGGCAGAAGTCTACTAAGAACCACTTTTATCTCCCACATGGACTTGTGTGTCTGTATACAAGATACAGAAGCTGTTTGCATCTTGAAGCAGTGTCTTCCACCTCTGCAGTTTCTGTTGACTAATATGACATAGTGCATTTTTACTTCACAATAAGGGCACAAGAGGTTTGTCTTAGAAACACAAGGAATCAGGTGAACAAAATTGCTGCATTCAAAGCTGGCCTGTCTAGAAAATGTGGTTGCAGAAAGCCTCAGAAGTTATGCGAGAGAGGATGGGCTTCTGGATGCGTATACACAAGAGACGGTTACATTACATTTTCTCAGAAGGCTTAAAGGTAGGGAAAACAGTCACGGAAACCGTCACTGCTCAACCTCTGCATTAACATTTCTTGAGTATAGACAATATATGCACATAAACAGTGTGGAAATCTGTAATTTCTTATCAGTGACTTTTCATAGAAATGCTTTTGATTTCATTCAAATAAACTCTTCTGGGAATATTTAATAGAATGGCCAGCAAATTGAAGCACTGCAGCTCCTACTCAGTTTGTGCTGCCTCAGGGTTTGCATGTCCCCGTATAATTATATGACCAAATCTCAGAAAGTTACTTCTATTTCTTTCTTGTTTATATGAGCCCAAATTTCTTCACTAATTGGCCAAATCAAACATCAGATCCTTCCTAGATCCTTCAAACCTTACCTTGACAGATTTATATTACTGGACATTGTATCAATAGCTTCCCAACAAGACATTAAGACAGAAGTTTGCAATCTGTTAATTATATCCTTCAGGTTTATTCACTATTTGACTTCCCTTATAGGAACAGACTAAACATAACTATGAGTAACTTTTTAATAGGTATAAATGTATTTCCAAACCTGTCTACCTAAAATGACCCAGCACAAAATGGGACACTTTCCAAAAGTTCAGCCTTGATTAACAAACAGAACAGTCATTTAGCAGCCAGGCTGATATGAACTACACTGAGCTAAATCAGAAATGCACTACTGGATCTTTCCAAAGTTATTACTGAATTCTCCAGTTTTACTTAAATACTGTTTCCAATAAGATAAACAAATTCTTTACCACATCTATGTGAGTATAGAAATAATGAAAGACAATTTTCTTCTTTCTTTTAATCCACCAGATGTTATTACCATCAAAAGAAACACCAAGAACGAAGAGAAGTGCCTTGGAAACCAACAGGGAAATAGAACTTATTACCTTTATAACATATTCCATTGTGAACAAGAGATTTATTTTTGCAGATTGACAGACTACTTCGCATAATTCTTTTAACATGCATTTTGTATGTTGTCAACAGTTTGCAGATTGACATTCTTTACAGTAGCATAACTGCTCGTAGTACTTGATGCTCAATACTTAAACACACTTTACAACTGATGTGTAATGCTGCCAAAAGTTATGTAAACACAAATATTTCACCAAGACAATTGATGTTCTATTGCTTAATTCCACAGTTTTAAGGAATGTTTGTTTGTATATCTAGAACTACTAAAGATCTGCTCCACAGTAGTTGTGGTCACTTGATACCCCTCATGCTTATGCAATTTTTTAAGAGTTTGGTTAAAACAGACTTTCATTGGGGTCACATTGTACCCTAGAAGTACAAATTGCATGACAAACAGGAACGTTAATTCCAAGTAGACATATTTTTGGGGACAGTGGAGCATGGATTTTGTACACAAACACAAGCTGCCATTAATTTACTTTATATAATAAATGTATAAAACATTCCAGCAAACGTGCAATATGTAAATACTGTAAATAACAAGCGTAAGTAATAAAGTGTTTGGTATTAATTTGTTCTTAGTTTGCCTTCTGTTCACTGAATCCAGATAAACAAGCTATCTCCTGGTAGCTTCTGCCATTTATGCACACTTGAAACTCTTCCCGGTAAGATTTCACTAGAACAAGAAAGGAAGGTGCACCCACCTCAGAGAAGTCCTGTAATTTGAACACTCTACGGATATGTGAAGACACAGAGATCTGTGTATTCCAACCTCTCAAAATGCCCAGACATAAAGCTGCTCCAATTCTCTACAGCATTATAAATTCTAATCTTTTTTCTTTTATGATAAAGGGTTGGTTCGGGTTTTTTGTTTGCTTGGAATTTGTTTGTTTTCAAAAAAAATCTGCAGTCTATTCATGATATAATCATAGATGTCTAATAAATCACTTCAGTACCATAAAATTTTTAAAGGAGTCAGTGAACACTTACTCAAGAAGCCTTGGTACAAGTTTCCCTTTCTTCTTTAAATCAGATATTAAATCCAGTCATTATAATAAATGACTCAAACAGGAAGAAAATTTTTACGTGTGATCTTAGATGCACCTCAGGTATTTCTATCTCAGTACTGGCATTTAGCTCCATTTTACCCGCAATTCAAATGACAAAATGTAAAACAAACCTAAATACACCCCTCTCCACCCTGAGAAACAGCTAGGAGCTTGGATTCTTGACATTCACACTTAAGAGCCTTCAGCATCTCGCTCTAGAAGAAAAAAAGAAAAAAAAAAGAAGTACAAAATCCCCATCCTAAAGCATGGCTGTATTTAGTAAGGGAGAAGGACATATTTTGCATTTGCTTTCAGTGATCACTAAATGCTGAAGTTTAATTTCTCAATGGAAATAATACATGCATACCAAAACACTTAGCAGTTGAAAGAATCAACCCCTAGAAGGTTCTCTTCGCTGCTCAGCTGCAGTAAACGTGTGGATGCAACTGTATGCTTTTCCTTGATTTCACCAACTGAAATCTTTCTTTTGTAGTAGGACACCTGAAAGCTGGTTAAATAAAAACTTTCTAGAAAATTTCCTTGTAAAAGGAAAATATAATTTATTTAATGATGTAATAAATTTATATAAATAAAGTAAACCCATGGAAGTTTTCTTTAGATTTAGCAGAAGTCAACATGCTTTGACACAAGATACAACTATAGTGTAGCAAGTCAGGGCAGAGGAGTCAGTTCTGTATTTTTTTCATTCAACATATTTATCATGAGTGGTACTTTAAATCCACAGGTTTAAAAATACAGGTTACAGAGTTTAGTCATCTATATGACACAGAATCTGTGGATTAATCCTATGTTCGCTTTTTCTCTTGGATCCCAAAACCCAGTACTATGAAACTGTCATTCCTGAAGGCAATTCCTATTCCATATTCTTATATTCCACAAATTCTTTTAAATACCATGGCGCTCCCTTTCCCCTCTTCCAAAAGAAACCCAGTAAGGATAAAAATCAATCAGCTTTTTCCTCCTAGTAGAGCTAGTGAATCATTTATCCTATAGATAACTTTCTGAAAATACACCTTGAAGTTGAAACTTTTAAACACAAATAGTTTTGATGTAGTATCACTTTACAGGAAGATTCCTAGGCCTAGTGAAGGTAAAAAATCTTTTATGTCCTTTCAGTTACCCCAGCAGCTCAAAGATAAAGATTTTTCACTTTAATATGTGAGAAACTACAGGTTCAATTCCTACTCAGTCATGTATAGGGAAGAACAAACCATCATGTTCTCAATCTTCTGTATTATTTTACTTTCACTAGAATATTTTAAGTGGTCACTCTGGCAGAGAATAACATCAGATTACACTTAAATACTTCCACTTCTGAGGTTAGTGCATAAAACCACATTTAAGATGGTTTGTCCCATCATTTTCCCCTCACTTATTTTGTCAAAGCATGCATAAACAAATGGAAAATACTTTTTCCCAGAGTCAATGCTTGATCTGACCTGAAATATTATACATATTAGTCTTTGTCCCTGAAGTGAAACAGCTATTAACTTGCAAATTCCTAGGTTGCTCTTTAAAAGTAAAAGCTATTGGTAATGTAATAATGCCCAAAGATGCTGATTCCTGTATTTATGTGCTCCATCTACCACTTGCCTCTGTGTAAGCTGATTCTTAAGTTTTATGTGTTATTGAAATTGTAGCACAAACCAGAAACCTCAGTAACACAAACACAGCTGTTCTACAACAAGTGTCCCAGGAAATCTTCATCGCCATTGTGCAAGGCACACAAAGAGCGACACCAGGATTCCTCCCTCCCCAGGAATAACAAGGACCTCTAGTAAAATGCATCCCTCTCCCAGACAGGAGCGAGTGACAAATAGGCTACTCATCTGGAAGGCAGACAGAGGCAAAACCAAGTCAAAATAATTAAGAAAACAAGTTTTACAGATCCAGTCTTACAAAGTGGTAATGCTAGCTCATACCAATGTTGGTGTTATTCAAAATAGGAAATTGTCATGGTATCAGTTATAATATAGATCCCAGCACATCTACAGTTCTAAGGCAGAAATAAAAGCTGATGTTCAGGCAAACAACATGGATTTTTACAAAGCATTCCATTTTTATCCAAGAGCAAAACTTTCTACTTAGGGCTTTCTGTTAACTTTGTATTATATTACAGATGGACTGCCTTCATATTGAACTATACCCTCAGAGAACACTTTTGACAGGCTATCCATTCTCCTGAGTAAATCTGAAAATATTGTCTGACACACAGGAATTGGTATTACAAGAAATTTCTCATTGTTTATATTGCACACATTTGAGTATTTTACTACCATGACACAAAGAATGTACATTTTACATTTAAGCTTTTAAGCTGACCTGCTTTGTCCTCAAAGCAATCGGCATGTTACATGTACTTGGATCAGTGTGCTAGGAACTGACCACAAGGCCAAAGGAAGACTAGCTAAAGAAGCCCTACTAACATTAATCCCTATTTCTGAACTGAGTTCATCTTACTTAGTATAAAAACATACCAGAACAAAAATTATTTCTCCTTTGAATAACTGACCATTTAAACTGATACAAAAAACATTTTCCTGATGATATACACAGAGGTTTTGTCTGCTTAAGCTTTGAAACTGTCCTAAGAGTGATGTTTGTCTGGGGGCAGGCTGTTATTTTACTCTAGCAGGCTCAAAACTGCTAGAGTCCAAAGGCTGTCTAATGTTACTAGGAAGACACACCTATGCTATCAAACATGAACTATTATCTCAGATTCCCACTGAAAGCTGATTTAAATTAACTCACCAAGGACACAATGCGAAGACCCCAGTTTAGTTAGCAAAGCGCATAAAAAAAGCAAGATGTTACTTTTGCAGTGCTTGTGATAAAGCACTGGAAGAGTTTACAGATAAATTTATTCTGAATTACATTATTAGTACATGGATATGTGACAAAATGGTTGATCTTCTAATCCAATTAATTTTTTTTCTATATTTTTAATTAGATGACAGAAAAGTTAAAATATAAAATTAAACTGAAAAAGTTTGGAACCTACTGAGACATACTTTTACAATTGAATTACATCAATCAAGTAAACTTTACGTATTTCAAGACCAGCTAATTATTTTCTTTTAGAAATACTATGTTGAACCATTAATGAGACTTCTCCAAAAATGCTTTACAGCATCTAAGACATTGCTCGTAAACAGTTTCAAAGTCCTTTTCACTCCCCTAGAAAAGAACAGAGGAAAAATAACATAAGAACAGCTATACTGGCTCAAACAAAACCTTTTTCCAAATGAGTTTCTGACTGTCAGTAATGGCAAATAATTGACATTAGGAAACAGTAAGAACAGTGCAAATACTTGGTGACAGTTTTTGTGTATTTCTCCCTAATTTGAACTACCTGCAACTGAGATTTCCACAGTCAAACACTGTGACTTTGTGCTCAACAGTCCAAGGTGAAGTTTCCTTCATTCTTCCATTTACATTCTGAGCCCTGATAAGCCTTCTCTTTTTTTCCTTCACAGTAAACTGTCATATTGAGTTTCACAGTTTCATGAAGCATTGTGTGGAAAAAATCCACATTTTTTTTGTTTTGAAGGCACTTCCCTCTAATCCCATTTGATATTCTCTACTTCTTGGGTCATGAATAGCAACGCCTTAAATCACCATTTTCCAAGATATCAAAATCTGTTAAGAGTCCTACTTCATCCACTTCTCTTTCCTAAACTGAAAAATCTTTATCTCATTGGTTGTTCTTGGCTGATATTATTCAACTGCTTTGACCATCCCTGTCCATCTCCTTGTCTCTTACCTTTCCTGGTTACAACCTCTTTGCAAGGGGGTTGACCAACCAGGGTTTCACCCAATATTGAAAACATAAATGCACTGCATTATTTAAATTTAAGTAATTGTTATAATCATAAAGACACGTTTTCCATTTCTACCCCAATAATTTATATTGTTTTGTTAAGTCATTTAAAAAAATATGTTTACAATTGGCCTTGTGTAACATCAGATTGTATGTCATATGTCAACTGTGTAATCTGGAAAGATGTATTATACATACACCATCTTTAATCAAGCCACCCAAAGAACTTCTTACACATACATAGTATGGATCTTCAATGATAAGTTGTTTCTGGGGATCATAAGTTCCAAGTAGTTCAATTTTGGCCTTGCAGTCTTTAACTTGGTTGCTTTTCCTTTTCAGATCCCTGTAAAAGAGAAAATAAAATTTCCCCGTGGATTTTTCTTCAGAACTAATTCTAATGACCATTTCTAGAGAAACACAGGAAAATATTAGGTGTCTGGACTCAATCAGTTCTGTGGACTCTCCATGCTGCTGCTTGTTTTTGTTTGCTTCTTGTTGTGTACAGTTTTTAACGAGTATGGAGGACACATACATAAACTTAATTCAGAGCATAAACAAGTACTCAGGCACTCAACCTAAGACTTCACAGAACTTCGTAACAGTAACGTCATCAACTTCTTCCTCAAATCAATCATTTTTACTTTCAATATCCATCTTTACCTTGTATTGAACATAGACAATGGAAATTATCTACATATTTTTCCAGAAGCATGGAGTAAGCTTCTCTCTTGTGTCCAAAACCAGGGTATGCTTCAAGTTCTCTCAATACTCCCTCTACCTCATGTGAACTCCTACTACATTCAAATAACAGAAAATGGTAAATTGGTGAGCAAGACCTCCATCTTCCCTTTGACATCCTATAACATTTCATCACTTGTCACATCCTCCTTGTTCCAGGTTGCCTCCCGTTGATAAAACATACTGGTTTTGACATGGTATTTTCCCCACCTACTTACAAATGGCTGGCCATCCATTATACCAAATGCCATTAAACTGCACCTCATCATCTTAAGATTAAGAGCAACTCACTACTATCATTTTCACAATGCTGAACACTGAGAACATATTACATTCTTTTAACATTACACATCTCCGTAAGAAATCAACATTTTACTTACCTAGCATTAAAAAAAAGAAAAAACCCTGCAAATACCTGGCGTCATGAGCATAATCAGTTTTAATAAGTTAAATTTTATAATTTAGATAATTATGAAATAGCACTGAGACCACAATATTGTTTTCCCTTGAAGAAAAATCAGGACTCCCCAGTCAACTGAGAAGTTATTACTTGAATTCACAAATTTTCAACAGTCTTTTCCCTAGTCTTTATTGTAAAAAATGCTAACCATTTCCTTCAAGGTTCTTGGCGTACCACTTAATAAACAGGAGATGGCCAGCTGGGTTTGGTACTAAGGAAAAGGGATTTCCCAAATCTTCCTTTTCTGATAAGACAGGCACTCCAGCAACGCCTGGAACCATCTTTCCCTCTTAGTGCTATGGATGGGGATTCCTAAGGAAAATGTCTGAACTGTGTGCAAATTTAAGGTAGAACTTAAGTGTAGCAATATCAATATCCCTATTATAGCTGTGATATTTCTTCTGCTCTACAGCTCATATCATATAAATTAATTCAGAAGTAAATTTCCATTTAAGAATTCAAGTGAAAACAGAAGTAAGCCTAGTCACGTCTTTGTCTGTCATACCGCAATCAAGCCAAGTGTTATATACCCTTCATTATACCCTTCATTGATGCAGGCTGTGTAAGAGAGGTCATTCAACACATTCAAGAAAAATTCAACAGAATTATACTTATTTCAGTTAAGTGGTGCTGCTTCTAAAAGTCTGTATGTGCTACTAATAGGGTTTGCTTTGTTATTGGTTGTGCTGTTTGGGGGGGAGAGTTTCCTGTTTGGTGGGTTTTGTTTGTTTGTTTGTTTTAAACCAACTTTACAAGTAATAGTCCTTACAAGTACTCTGACACTTGTAGTTTATTAAAACTCAGCTTCTTAGCCCCAAACATCAATATGTATGCAATCAAGTAGAAATTTTGCTAATGCTATCCAGATTTTCATACTAGGCAGCTACTTCATCACTAGGCACCACTTCACCAATTGGTGCATCCTTCAAAGCACCAATTGTCTCAATGTTCTTAATAAGAACATGGCTAAGGGTAACAAACCTACTTATTTCAGAGCTCACTCTATTTCTATTAAAAAAGAAAAAAACACGCATACCGTATTTAATCCCTTCCAAGGGATCTATTAGATTCCATGCAATTAGAAAAACAGATCACTTTGATCACAACAGTACATCCTTACTCTTAACTACACAGACGTCAGCTGCAGATCTATAGCACAAAGTATACCCAATTTCCATGTCCTTAATCCTTGAGTGGCATGTATCACACAAATGAACGGTTGAGTTCTAGCTCATTAAACTTATTAAAAGTGAAGAACCCATCTGTTACAGTATCACTCACACATACAAAACCACCCCAAAACAAAAAACAAGACAAGCTCAGCAGTGAAACATGACATCTGTCTTCAAAGTGACTTATGAGATATCACTACAAGTAGTCCAAATGAATTTGTCCCATTTCTTCATACATTACCTTAGATTGCTCTCATCCATACAAAGTATATAATCAAAGGTCTGGAAATCATCTTTAGTAACCTGGAATTAAAAACATGTGCTTTAGCCTATAAATTGTGTTTGATTTATTAAAAGGAGAGAGAAAAAAGGTATGTTCAAATGTTGTAGTTTTGATTTGCTAAAAGAGACACACGTGGAAAGAATAAAACTTTGTACCTTCACCAACTTTTACAATAACTTAAAGCATTTTGAATATGCTCTGCCATGATTATTTATCCATTTATGCAAGTTTTAAAAACTAACAGAGGTTTACAGCCCTGAAAATAAGCAGTAAAACTTATAAAATTACTTTCTTGATGGAAAAATAAAAATGTAGGTAAGCTGGAATTAGTTGCAATACTTCCAATCTAGAAATTCGTCACTACACAGAAAAAGATACCAAGTGAAATTCAAAGCTGAAGTACGATGGCATGAGTTACAATCTCTTATAAACTATAGCATTTATAGTATTTTAGGCCATATAAATTCACAAAGTTGATGGTATGATGTGAAAAAAATCTGGGATCTATTTGTATCTTCCTACCACCATACAACCTGCATTTTTTTCCTGTAGCTTACTGACTCCTAAGCACTAATATTAACTGAATTCAGAGATCAGAGTTCTGAGTCAGGTTGGCAAACACTGTACATAAACGATCTGTATTGGAATAAGGACAGCTGCAGATTTTTACATATTATATTATATTATATTATATTATATTATATTATATTATATTATATTATATTATAATATTATAATAGAATAGAACAGAATAGAATATATTTTATAATCGTTTACATTTAAGTCTCAGCAAAATCTTCCCAGACCATGCCCACAAGGCACAGTATGCTACTGTAATATATCTGAACCAGATGAATGAGGATGAATAAATGGAATAAAATCCACAATGAGTTCACATTAAGACCACATTTCACACATAGGACTATGCGTAGTATCATGACCAAGAAACTAAAAGTTTGTTCAGTCCAGGTTTTTCTGTCAGGTATCTCTGGGAAGGATGGGCTAGATATGTGAGTAAGCAAGTGAACAGATAAAAAGACAAAACACATTACCTTGTAATCAGAGTTTTAACTAGTAAAAAATATTTACATGTTAAAAAAGGTTTAGATGGAAAAAAAAAACAAACTTGGTTTCTTTTTTGTAAAAAAACAGCAAATAGATACTAATCTCCCATAACAGGGAGTAAGAAAAGGCCTACCAAAATTGTCACCAGAATAAAGCTATAACGAAACATTCCACACAAAGAACTGAAACAGTGAGGTGTGTGTGGGGAAGCATTTAAAAAGAAGGATTAATGATAAAAACTAATGCAGACTTGTTTGTTTTCACTGTAAAAATATTTGCTGTATTCATGCAGTGCTTTTGACCTATGAAAATATTTTTGCAGTAGAAATAGCTCCGTTTTCCTGGCAACTCTTAAGCAGTACCTCTACAAGCTGCTTCTGATAGCGCTGCACAGCTCAACACTGGCCTCTATGAAAATACACGGGCACAGGTTTCTCTGTAGTACAAACACATGTAAGAATAAAATAAAAAAAAAAATGAAAAGGAAAAACACACCTGCCACACCTCCCACACTCTCTGTATACTTGAAAGCTTAACAGTTACCATCATATGAACCATCAGTAACACAGTTGCAAATACAGCCCTAAAAACTAGATCACTGGCTAGTTTGTGCTCTTAAGCCCTCCAGTAATATTACATACAAAAAGCTTAAATGAGCAAACTCCAGTGAGCTGAAGACATTCCTCAAAACCATGAAAAAGAGCATTTTGGGGGAAGAAATTGAGGACATAAAAATTAAATACTTTTTCAGAGGAGTAATGGAGAGATCAAGCAGTCAACTTTGAGTGAACCACATAGATAACAATAATTTACATTAAATAAATACACATAACCATTATTGATGACTATCATAGGAGAAACACATCATCACTCCAACTTTTTTAACATTTACAGAATGCAAATCTCCTTTCTCTCTCTAAAAACCAAGGAGAGGCAGTAGCCCTCAAATTTATCCAGTTGTGAAAGTGTTTAACACAACCTTCCCCAATTTCAATTTCATATTTAAGGCAAATGCACTGTATGAGTCATACAAAAATCAATTTTGGCCTCAGTATGAATAAAAGTGAAACTGATTAACACCTATCTGGTTTGTGCCTGAAGACTAAAGAGCTCCGAGAATTTCAATGCAGGAATAAACATACAGCAACCCATCATCAAATAAAATGTTAACAAACTCTTTATTTTATATATAAATATATATTATTTATTTTCATACTTTACTTTTCACTTAAAATTCACTTAAACAATAACTATACAATGGTAGGATGCAACCAATTTTAAATTCTCTCTTACATAAATTATCCCTGTGGCATTTACGTCAGTTTTGAATAAAAAAAATACAATCCATGATTATCATAATTATGCACCAAATTGCATGAAATAAAGCAGTTTTCCACAGAAGCGAAGAAGGTAATTGCATGAGGTAGTCATCTTATGACAGTATTTTGAAGGCAACAGAAGATAATTCCCTCCTCCCTGTTTCTGCAGCTTCTGTATTAAAGCTTTCCTAATCTGTTCTGAAACAAGTCACTCAAAAAAATTCTATCCTTGAATTTGTATCTAACAGTGAAACAAATACACTTACACTTGTACTAATCTTACCACTCTTAATAGTCCTATTCTACACTGCTGAGTCCCTCTCTTTCCCTCTCATAGGATGGTCTCATTGTAATGAGACCATGAGTTCCACATTTGAGAGAATCACCAGAGACCATTTGACACAAGCTTGGAAAAAAAAATAATACTGGAATCACATAGTTAAAATCAGTGCAAAATGAACAGTAACCTGCATTTCAGGGATTCCCTTTAAGCAAGAAACTGGTTGTACTGGGATATTTTAGAAAAATTTTCATCCTGTTAGTCTTTCATTTTATTGTCTCATTCTTGTTCATTTTCTCTCCCAGTATGTGTAACATTTTAGCCTCTACTGCTTTAAAAATATCTTCATTTGCCAAGATGTATAAACAAATGTCTTTGATAAAGTGTTTTCATTCCCTCTCTGCCAAAGAAGGATGTGCGCCTTTCTTTCAAGGTAGAGGATTAACCAGTTGTGGATGCTTTGCTTTAGTTTAACTGCTCATAAACCAATCTAGTAATACTCAAGAACAGTTCACATGTTTCCAAGGCTTTTTTGAATACAAATATGTCATACTACTGTGACTGAAACAACTGAAACACTGACTGATTGGCTTCAGCACCAATTAGCTTGTATAATGATAAGTAATGCTGCTTGTAAGCACTGAGAAATAGTAAATCAAGAACTTGTAATAGGAAAAGACCACAACAGATATTTTCTCGTAATTATTCTAATACTAAAACATTGAAAAATCTGCAATAATGCGCTCAACCCTGTCTGTCCTATTACACAACAGAGATTAGCATCCGGAGAGGTCAGCAGAGGGCAACTCACTATTGGGAAAATTTATTTAAAAAAGTTAAAAAATTAAACATCTAGTCTTTGAATGTGAAGAAATAAATATGACCTCAGTAAGGCCTAGTAAAGCTCTGAAGATAACAGAATGGAAAATAATAAATGACTACCTGATCTTTTTGTCAATAAAAGAGCTAGTGGCATAAACCCAAGCTAAGTAAAGGTCAAACCCTATCTTACATCCAGAAAACAGTTAACTGAAGTAAGTTATGTGCATTTATATAAATAGATGCAGACACATTTATTTCCAACCTCTCTGGAAAGCAGCATGGAAATATACATTCTTTTGTTAATGAAAACTGAGATGAGTTTGGGTAAAACTTAGAGGATGTAACTAAATGACAAACTTGTCTTTGACTCAAGAATGCTTCAAGGGTTACCACCAACTGTGCTACTGATCTTGGGTTTGAGTGCCTGCATTCTAATTTAGCACTCCAAATTATTTTAAAAGATCTCCACACAAAAGCACAAGCTTTTTGTGATGGGTGAACAGGTATTCTACTTCTTTTTGGACCTGCTAAATAAAAATACAATTCCTTCCTGAAAGAAGCACCAGAGATTACTAAAATAAGTAATTCTTTTAAAGCATTAAAAAATGTTTCAGAAAGACGCCCAAAATACTAAATATCTGAAGGTTGGATTTTTTTTCATAATGCAGAAACTGTTCCAATGCTTCCTAGTTATACTTCCAATGAAGCTTAGTAATAAGAAACTCACTAACCTCAACTAGAAGAGTTCGTCCACTTTGCAGTCCTCTGAAAAACTGCACACAGAATTTATTACTTGATGCTTAACCATGCATTGGGTCAAATGACTTCTGTGATTGTAATGGTTAGGGTTAAATATAGCATGGGTATGAATAAGGAAGAAAATATTCTCTCTTCTACCTGTCGTGCTTTATGTGCTGTCTCAATGCCATGATTTCTCAGACAGCTTAAAGCCCTTGGATCTGGGGAGCGCCCCACGTTCCAGTCTGAAACAGCAGCACTGTCTGTCATCCACTGTAACAACAAAAGAAATACATACACGTATTTAAAGAAAATTGAAGTACAGTACCTGCCTGGCAATATGATTCATGGTAATCCCATGCTTCTTCATGCAATTCTGTCCTCGATAGTCAGGAGGGCTTCCTATTTCATAGGTAGATGTCGCTGCACTGTCTATCCTCCACTACAGAAAAACAGATTTATATTTTTATGTTTCCTTACTCACTGCTTATACTTCTACTCACTGGCTGTGAGACAGTTACTTCTTACACATGAACAGAAATAAACAGCTTACCTTATTTTCAACTTTTTCATCAGTTACAAGTTTTCTAAAAACTGCTTCAGCTATTGGAGAGCGACAAATGTTTCCTATAGAAATAGGAGATGAGAGTGAAATTTCAGACGATTAAAACCAAAAAATATGTGGATTTGTCAGCACAGATTAGATTAAAAATTTTTATTTACTTGAGAATTATAAACCGAGAGGTTCCACACTGGGGAAAACCCAGAGTCCTCCACGTGGGTTGGGGCAACCTCAGTATCAGTACAGGCTAGAGGATGAAGGGATTGAGGGCAGCCCTGAGGAGAAGAACTTGGGGATACCGGTGGGCGAAAATCATAAAATGATTTGCCTTGGAAGGGACCTTAAAGATAATGTAGTTCCAAGCCCCCCTGCCATGGGCAGGAACACATTCCACTAGGTTAGGTTGCTCAAAGCTTCACCTAACCTGTCTTGAACACCTCTGGGGATGGGACACCCATGACTTCTCTGGACAACTTGTTCCAGTGCATCATCACTCTAACAGTAAAAACTTTCTTCCTAGCATCTAATCTAAATTTCCCCTCTTTCAGTTTAAAACCATTACCCCTCGTCCTATCACTATGCTCCCTGATAAAAAGTCTCTCCTCAGCTTTCTTGCAGCCCCCTTTGAAGTACTGGAAGGCTGCTAAAAGGTTTCCCCAGAGCCTTCTCTTCCCTGGGCTGAACAAGCGTAACTCTCTCAGTATGTACTCATATGGAAGGTGTTCTAGCCCACTGATCTTTTTTGTGGCCCTCCTCTGGATTCACTTCAACAGATCTATGTCTTTCATGTACTGAGGACTCCAGAACTGAATGCAGTACCTCAGGTGAGGTCTCATGACAGCACTAGAGGGGCAGAATTACTTTCCTTGACCTGCTGATCACACCTCTTTTGATGCAGCCCAGGATATGGTTGGGTTTCTGGGATGCAAGCACTCATTGCTGGCTCATGTTGAGCTTCTCATCCACCAGCACCCCAAAGTCCTTCTCTTCAGGGCTGAAAAACTGGACATAAGCTGGCTGACATCCTGGGCTGTATCAAAGGAATTGTGGCCAGCAGGTTAAGAGGGACGATTCTCCTCTTCTACTCTACTCTGGCGAGACCCCACCTTGAGTACTGCTTCCTGCTCTGGGGCCTCCAGCATAAGAAGGACATGGACCTGTTGAAGCAAGTCCAGAGGAGTGCCAGGAAGATGATCAGAGCTGGAACATTTCTGAGTGAGAAGGGTTGTGCAGCCTGGAGAAGAGGACTACAGGGATCTTATTGTGGCCTTTCTATGTATAAAGGGGGCAATGAACTGTAAGAGAGTAGATCTATACTGGATATAAGGAAGAACTTTTTTTACAGTGAGAGTGGAACAGGTTGCCCAGAGAAGCTGTAGATGCCCCATTCCTGGAGGTGTTCAAGGTCAGGCTGGATGGGGCTTCGAACAATCTGATCTAGTGGAAGGTGTCCCTGCCAATGGAAGGGAGGCTGGAACTGGATGATCTTTGAAGGTCCCTTCCCACCCAAATCATTCCATAACAATGCATATGATTATATGAAAAGATACAACTTATTAAAAAAAACAGGAGAAATTGTGTAAGCACACTGCTCTCTTCTCCTCCGCAAAGAATCCATGATCACAGAGGCTCAGGCAAAACTATGGAATTTAAATGACAGCAAGTCATCTTTATCATCAAATCTTTCAACACTCTGGCAAATTTCAACTAGCGCTTTACTGGAGAATCAAGAACATATCAAGAGCTACTTCTAGATACCAATTCTACCCTCCACTCTCCCAAAAAGAAACCAATCACACAAGCTCTAAAAACAACTCAGGAACGGAAGATTTCCAATTTTTTTTTTTTTGTCCAAAATATGGAGGATTAGGAACAAAATGGAACTGATGGCAAAGCTGAAGTGTTGCCAATCAGCCACCAAACAGTTAAGATACCCAATTATACAAATAGGTAATCAATCTTCTCTTCCAAAGGCCTCCGATTGCTCTAGCCAATTGATCTGACCTTACTTTCAATAAGAATCTATTTCAACAATGAAATAGTGTCCCATTAAGAACTAGAAATAATGGATCTACAACATTTTTGTTCCACTGCTCAAGCTGTAATTCAGTTAACCATCCAAGGAAGACCTCTCAAACACACCTGCAAAAATACATATTCTTTAAAAAGAAATGTCTTAACAATAAAAAGTATATTCAACTATTACTTTAACTCTACTTTTTCATCGTTCAGAAACTGAGTAACTAGATGGATATTCATAATATTTGCTATGTCACCCAGAGGTACAACAACTCTTCACTTTCCATCAAAGAGTCTTTGCCCATCTCTGACTTTGGAGTGTTTCCATTTGTGATACTTTAGATTTGTTTCTACACCTTTAAATAAATCATGCTTCTGCTACTGATTAAATTCTTTCAATCTCTGACAGTAAAAAAATGAAATGTCCATGAACAAAATTAATTTTCTGGTACATCAGGCACTTAGCCTCATTTTCATGCCTTTATTTTCAAACAAAATATCAAGGTAGATACTTCACTTCTAAAGAGAAAGAAGCTGCTATGATCTGGTAATTTAATAACTTGCTGTCAATCACACCAACTATAAAAAAACTGGAGTGGGAAGTGAACGACTGAAGTAATAACAAATTTGTTGGCAAAGTTTTAGAGACAACAGATCATCAAATGGGCAAAAGGAACTGGCTAACCGTTGAGAAACTGATCTTGTTGAAACACTAAGTGAATTCTGATGATCATCTTTTTTAAGTCTTCTGCCAGGAGAAAGCATGCTATTTCCTTGGTTTGAAGTATTTTTTTTTCCAAGCAAAGAAACTGTCGGTCTTGGAAAGAAAATAAGCAGGGAAAAGTGGGTTTTATCTATAAAGTGACCATGAAACTAGGTTAGTATTTATAAATTATAAAACTGTTAAAGAATATGGTGACAAATTAAGAAATAAATCTCACTTCTTTAATTGAGTAAGATAATTAACCATTAAACAACATAATTTTAATAGGAAGCAGAGGGAACATGGAAACATACAGTATAAAACAGAAAAAACCCTTCATAATCAGTCAAATCCTTTGATATTGTAGGCATACACAGCATTACTTCTCCTACCAACACATCAAGTGCTCTTTTAAAAACATCATCTATCTTGATAGGCTATTGCAGAAACTCATTTCCTGTGGTAGCCAGAAACCTTGCAATTCCCACTTAATATTTATTTTGGAAGTCTTTGTTCATCTGATCTTGTTTAACACCGCTCCATCTTAAACTTTCCTTCAACAGATACAGAACCCTTGTCAAGCATAGCTGAGCTAAACTAAACAAACCAAGCTCTCAGTCTCCCCATGAAATTACCTGACCGTTATCTAATCGCTCCAGTTAAGCCAACTCTGCACTCGTTCTAATTTGAATTTATTTTTCTTGAATACTGGCAAATAAAAACACAGACTACACTGCAGGAGAAGTTTTCAGCAATTTGTTTTACAAAAGAAAAAAAAAGTCCGATATATTTACTTAGCTCTTTTTAATATAACCTGAGATAACTTCTACAATCACATTTGACTCCCTCATTAGTATCAAATTTGTGATCATAATCTTCTAATTTGTCCATTCCTTCTCTTTCTCTGTTGCTTCGAACAGGTGACCATTAAGGCTTTTCTGAACTACTAAAATCTCTTTCCATTACATCAGCTGTTGAGGCCATCCACTTCTTCCTGTACAATACTCTTCCTATATATGAATGATCCCACATAACTGTGCATGAACAGTTTCATTACTACACTCAAAATTTCAGAATTTCAAAACTACTTTTTAAATAAATCTGAATGATTAAACATATTAAGTACCTCTATCAGCACTTAACATTCTTCTTGAAACAAACATGTATCCTAGTTTGTGACTTAAAAATTGGTGTCTTCCATGATGTGTTCCAGATACTACCTGAGTTATTGAAACTTTCACAGAACTGCAGTCACCGTTCAAATCTATTGTTGGGAGCTATGGACAGAATCTCAGAACTGACTTAAAAATCTATTTTCTCTGCATACTCTGTTTACCCATGCTACTCCTTGCTACTGTTATTGATCATCTCATTTTTAATGTAAAACCTTATCTCATTGATATAAGCACACTTCAATCCTTGTTTTCCAGTCATCATCGTTTTCTCACTATGATTTCTATCAATTGCATATCCAGTTTTACATCTCACATCTCTCTCTCCAGGCTTTGTTGAAGTTCCTTACATATGCACAGTACTTTCTAAGTTATGGACTGACAGCCATAATTGGGGAATGAAGGGGAAAATCTTCCAAAAAGATTCATAGGGAGACTACCTTCCTACTTGGACTCAAACCATACTTTCCTTTTATTTACTCTTTATCTTTGCCACCTATCCTCCTCTGGTGTTCCTTTCTTCTTTGTTGTATTGTTGACTGATCTGATCAGAATATAATAATATTTAAGTTTTCTGAATCTCCATTTCTCCCTTCATTTTTTAAATTTCAAGCTCTTCAAGTTGTAGTGACATTTTAAATCATAGAAAACTAGCACTCAAGGGACCCTGACAGAGCCTGCCCACTGAAATAACTCCAAATTTGATGATTCAAGGATAAGGGACTTAAATTTCAGTCACAGAATCAGTGGTGCCATTTGTTGGTCACTCTTAAAAAGTCACGCCTTCTCACTCATCTTCTCGAAACAGAGACTCCACTGGTCAATATGCCAGCCAATGCTTAATTTTCTGAGTTTTTACTCCAGTCTCTACATTAATCTTTGATCTGGAAGTCATGGAAGTCCTGCTTCTACTAGCAGGAGAGACAAGCTGAATACATCTCATGTTCAGGTTCATAGCTCATCTCTAGGCACTGTTGATCTAATGATCTAATCTCTCAATCATTTTAGTATCTTCATCATTCCTTATTTAGCTCTCTAACTCTTTCAGCCCTTCCCCAAATGCAAACAGATGCTTTTCTCTTCTTCATTCATTCCTCTCTCTGTTGCTTGTAACAGAAGTTTTACTAGCTTTCACGCTCACGTTTAAAACCCTCCTTTTAACTCTACTTATCTTTCCATGCATGGTCAGTTCACCTGAATGACTATAATAGTGCTTCCCAGTATCATTTACATCACCTACCAGGTCTCTTTCACAAGCAAGTATTTAAAAACTACTCACTCTGTTCCATTCTGTACTCAAATTCTTGCCAGAACTTCTTCACGATTCCTGATTCTTTACAGTTAAGTCTATCTTGTCACACCCAGCATTCAACTAGCTTTGTAAGTAACTGTTCAAGGTTCTGATTTTAATCCACAATCCACTGCCTTTCCATTCACAGTCAATTTAATTGCATACTTACATTCTTTATTTCTACATATATAGGCACCCATATGACACCATCTAACTTCCATACATCCCTCCCATTGCCAAAGCACAGATTTCTCTCCAAGGTCAAGTATCAGCATATGCATGTCTATATATAAGTAGAACTCAATTTTGGCTCAAGACATCGAGGTTTAGTCATTGTAATCAATGTCAATAGCAATATGGTTTGTGAGGACTCATGGTAGTCAAACCATCAGCTAAGTAGATGAGTGGTCACACTTCAATTCTTTTCCTGCAGCAAGATTAATTATACTGAGTTACCAACTACTGGAGCATTATGCTTTTCTCAGCAATCTAAATGTGCCCCAGTAAAAATAAGAGGCCGCAACACTAAGAACTTACTCTAAAGTCTCAGACTAACATTTTTTAAGTATACATCTTAAATCTTGTTTTCCAATTCTACAATTGCTTTTACAACCTTGCTTTTAACTCTCTAACTTATGTATTCATCTGAAACACACATTAAATAAGGCGTTGTATGCTTACAGCTATCTTACCAACACCACACATACGAAAGTTATTTTCCTTCCATTTATGCAACATTCTCTTCTTTATCCACAAAATGGTATTATTGTTTTTTATCAGCCTGTTGAGAACCCTCATTAAAGCAGCTGTTTTCCATGACTCCTTCAATGTCTTATCCAAACTTCTCCTTTCCCAATAATATAATTTTGTCCCAGAAAACCTTTATTTGGCTATATCTAAATGCATATAATGGATTGTTAACAGCTGAACTAGGAAACTTAAATCTCTCTGCAAGTGTAACCTAATTTCCTCATACCAAATAAATTAACTGTCATTTTAGAAATGATTTTGTGCAGTCTCAGCCTCTGATGGCAGTATTCGTACTCAGTGGCCCACAACTATTTTCTGTGTTACAACTCCTCCACCACGTATGGAGGAGATCAGTAAGGCAATGCCTGGTCTAAAATGTACATTCACCTTTTTATGTTATAGTGGATAAGTCATCAGAGAAAGAGGTTGACTTACATAACACAGCATCATATTAAGCTCATTTCTAGAGCTCAACCATTAATTACAGGAGCTACACAAATGTAAAAAAGAGCAAACTGCATTTTGGTTCACCTCAGTTTTAATTATTTCTTAAATGAAAAAAAATTTTTTTTTTTCCTGGTGCCTTTTCATATACTGTAATTACCTAAGTTGTTGGATGCTTCATTTATTTCTCAGTGATGAGAAACTCTTATCATTAATGTAGTTATGCACATTAACTAGATTGTATTTTGTTGTGCAATAAATATCTGCTTATTTCATCACAAAGAACACAGTCAACAGGTTTTCAGTAATAGTCTTTTTTTTTTTTAAATACAATAGAAAGAAAATGTGATTTTTAACAAAGACTTGTACTTCAGGGCTCAGCTCTCACTGAATACGGCAAACTTCTGAATCAATGCGCTTTATTAACCAGCTCAGAATACTACAGATAAACACAGTTTTAGAAATCTGTTTAGTACTCTTTGCAGCAACAATCACAGGTACAATTTCTAATAAAATCTAGGAGGAAAAGATCTGTTAAAGCACAAGTATCACTCTTCAAGACTAACAAAAAAAAATAAGCAAACTTAAAGCAGGAAAAAGAAAACAGTTGTCTTCAAAACTTAACTTAAAAAAGTATATATTTGACTGGAAAAAAAAAAGTGCTTGTCCTGTCAATTAGATTTTAGTCACACACCACATGCTTCTGTGATGATTTTTTTATTACCCTGTGACACAGAAGAATAAATTTAAAAGGCATTTACAACATCTGTTTAAAAAAACTCCATTAACATTGGTCT
Organism: Tapera naevia; assembly: GCA_033556795.1. NCBI lineage: Eukaryota > Metazoa > Chordata > Aves > Cuculiformes > Neomorphidae > Tapera > Tapera naevia. The sequence goes on along the minus strand of JAUMJJ010000079.1, from coordinate 17,124,493 downwards.
CGACCCTTCCTCAAGCTTAATATTAGTAATTCTACTCAATACCCAAATTATTATATTATCTTCCACAAATAAGAGTTCCTTAGAGACTAATCTGGATTAGGAACTTGCTACACTGGAAATCACCATGATGGACCTATAGACCCTTAGACACATATGAATTGTATCATGAAGATTACTACTGCCTTCAGAACAGAGTCTGAAAATTAGGATGCATATTAATTAGATGGTTTTATACAAAAATGTTTGACTAGGTCACTGGCTTCCAATCATACAACAACTAATAATCGCTTCCTAAAGAATGTTCTAAATTATTACTAGGGGCTGATTTTACTCTATGCCAAACTTCAGAATATATTTCATATAATTAAATCTTGTTTTGCTATTCAATTAATCTGCAATTCTCTTATTACAACACAAAAGCAGATAATGGAAAAAAACATATTAACCAATGGTTTTGCAACAAAACTGGCAAAATGCCAGGGATTTACAGGAATCAACCCTCAGTACATAGGTAAGATTATAAGGGTTAGGAAGCAGATAATATTAAAAGCCCTTCTACATGACACCAAAAAAGCATCCAGTTCCTTATCCCCAAAAGGGAGCAGAAGCAGATGTTTAGAGAAAACATGTATGAAAATGGTGCGTGACCCTGTAATCCATGCAGTCAGGTTAGCAATTTGTTGATCGTGAAGATGCAGGTCATCATCTTGTCTTGAGCTTCAGGAAAGCATCAAAACCCCTTCTGATCCCATTTACACTTCTGTTTTCCATGACTTTACATGACATGAGATTCACAACTTAAAGACACAGAATGAAAAAAAAAAGTTTCCTAATTCTTCATTTAGGAAGCCCTTCAAAAGAATCTTGTCCTTTACATGATGGCCATAATTTCATAGATCAAAATCACCTGCCCCGAGTTCTTTCTCTTATCATAGAATGGGTCGGAAGGGACCATGAAGGTCACCTATTCCAGCACCCCTGCAGTGAGCATGGACATTTTCAACCAGATCAGGTTGCTCAGAGCCCCATCCAACATGACCTTGAATGTTTCCAGGGATGGGGCATCTACCACCTCTCTGGGGAACCTGTTCCAGCGTTTCACCACACTCAAGAGTAAAAGATTTCTTCCTAATATCTAGTCTAAGTCTACCCTCTTTTAGTTTAAAACCATTACACCTTGCCGTACTGCTACAGGCCCTGCTAAAAAAGCTTTTCTCCATCTTCCTTAAAAGCCCCCTTTAAGTACTGAAAGGCCACAATAAGGTGTCCTCAGAGCCTTCTCTCCTCCAAGCTGAACAAACCCCACCTCTCTCTCTTCACAGGGGAGTGTTCCAGGCCTTTGAGGATCAGTTTTGTGGCCTTCCTCTGGACCCACTTCTTGCTTAAGGCCCTAACGTATTTTCCCTCTCCTTACAGCGACTGTTCCATTAGCTCCAGTCATTCCCACCACCATTCTGTCCTCCTCCTCGACGCCGGGTGCCGGCGCTGCAGGCTCGGCCCGGCAGGGCAACAAAGCCCTCCCGCGGGTTCTCCTCCTCGCTGTCCCAGCAGCTCAGCACCGAGTAACTCCTTTCAGACCCCTATTCCCAGCCGCCTTTCAGGACTGTTCTCAAGCAGCAGTTAGTCACTCCGAGCTCACGGTGCTTTAGGCGCATTTAGGTGCCGCTCTTCCCCACACGCAGCCTGTCCGCCCATAGACACTGGATTTCACGTGCTGTTCCCTACTGGCTACTCCAATTTATCACACCCGCAAAGGGGAAGGAGACGGATGCCTCCTCCTGCTTTGCCTCTCGGTTACGACTGCGGCCGGCCCGAGAAGGCGGAGACCCGCTGGGGCCGGCCTGTCCGCCATCCACCAGGGCAGCCCCGCTCCCCCCCGAGCCGGGCCGGGCCGCACCGCTTCCCCCCGGTCTCCCCGCACCCCACTGGGACAGAAGCACCCGCTCCTGCCCTGCCGCGCTCACCCAGGCACACGAAGAGCACGGACTTCGCCTCTCCCGCCGCCATCTTCGCTGCCACCCGCGGAGAGACCTCCCCAGCTGTCGCGCCGCCCGCGCCTCGCTTTACGGCACCGGCCGCTGCAGCCGGCTACGGCTCCTGCCTGATTCGGTTACAAAATAAAACATTAAAAAAAAAATAAAAAAGGGCGAAACGTGCGATTCTGCCGAGCAGGAGGGACGGGACAGGGCGGGGTGGCAGGCGGGGGGAGGCGCCTCAGCCGCGCCCGCCTCACCTGCGGCAGGTGCGCCGCCCGCCCCGGCGCGGCCCAGCGCGGCGAGAGGCGAGGCGGGGCAGGGCAGGGGCTCTCAGGCCGGGCAGCAGTGAGTATTCCCGGGGGGGCTCCCGCCGTCCTCGGCCGGCGCATACCCCGCTGAGGCGGCGGCCCCCTCCGTCCTGCCCGCCCCTCATCTCTTTTCTGGGCGGGCGGTTGTCTGTTTGTCCGTCTGTCTGTCTGTCCGTCCGGCGAACGGGCGGGGTGGGCACGGCGCGGGTCTGGGGGAAGCCGTCCCCCTCCCTTGTCGCTGCAGAAGCCACCGGGAAGGCGCCCCGAGGCCCCTCAGCCCCGGGGCGGGGGGCAGAGCTGGTCAGAATCTGGGGGCAGGGGTGGTGGTCAAGGTGTGAGGTGTCTGGTCAGTCGAGGGGGGCGCTCAGTCCGGGGGGTCCGGTCAGCCCGGGGGGTCCGGTCAGCCCCGGAAGCCGCTGTCAGTCGCGGGTGGGGAAGTGGTCAGTCCCGGGGCGGGGGAAAGGGTGGTCAGTCTGGGGGGATCTGGTCAGTCGAGGGGGGCGCTCAGTCCGGGGGGTCCGGTCAGCTCTGGGCAGCCCCGGGGGCCCCTGTCGGTCCGGGTGGTGATGGGGACCGTCAGCCCCGGGGTGCCGCTCGGCCTGCTGCCCCGCTGGCCTCTGCGAGCCGGGCGAGCTGTCCCCGCCGATGTGCTCTGACACTGGGAGCAACGCTGCGTTTTCCCATCAATTTCCCTTCCCTCCCGGCGCTGCAGCATAAGGTGCATCCTCCAAGTAGAAATTTAAGAAGCGTTGACCATAGCATTGGCTTGACCAGGCTGGCGGTGGAGGGGAGCACACACACTCTTCACCTTCCAGAAGCACTTGAATACTTACTTGGGGGGTTTTGTACCTGGCTTGGTCTGTTGGGATATCCCAGCTATCTGGCTGGTCTTTGTAATGCTGGCCGCCGGCCCGTGATGGCAGGGTGTGCCTGAGACTGCATTCCTCTGCTGCTTTTAAGGCTTGTTTGCCTTGTTGGGTCAAAATGCAGCACTTCGGAGGTTAAGTAAAAGTGCCAGATTCTAAATTTTCTGCTGAATCTGTGGCTTTCAAATGAAGGTGTTGACTAATAAACCATTGTAACCTGAAAAGCTTATACATAACATATTTTCTGTGGAATGGAACAAATAGTGCGTTTCCTTTAATGCAACTTCATATGCTAGCCTGCGTATGTCACTTTTTTTTTAAATACAGTTGTGCAACTGCATATTTTAATATCTGGTTATTTCAATTTGCAGTGGAGATTATTTGTGATCAAAAACATTCATTCCCTGCCCAGCATTCCCCTCTTTCTGCGCTGCAGCACTCTGCTGTTGAACAAGTCTGTTTACAGGTTGGGAGAGCTGGGGTTGTCCAGTCTGGAGGAGGTTCTGGGAAGGCCTTATAGCAGCCTTCCAGTACTTAAAGGGGGCCTACAGTAAAGATGAGGACAGACTTTTTAGCAAGGACTGTTGTGGCAGAACAAGGAATAATGGTTTTAAACTAAGGGAGGGCAGATTTAGACTGGATATAAAGAAGCTGGGGGTTTTTGTGAGGGTGATGCAATACTGGAACAGATTGCCCAGGGAGGCAGTGGTGGCCCCATCCCTAGAAACATTCAAGGTCGGGTTGCACAGCGCTCTAAGCAACCTGTTCTAGTCCCAGCTCACTGCAGGGGGTGGGAGTAGATTACCTGTAAATGTCCCTTCCAACCTAAAACATTTTATGATTCTATAAGGTGTTGGAGCCAGAAGTGTCCCATGGCACTGCTCAGTTATCAGGTGTGGCCTTGATGCAGGAGGGAAGGGAGAGATGAGTCAGTTATGTAATTATGTAAGCTGAGCAGTGTAGGGGGGCCCTTTCTGCTTTTGTCAAGCGGAGTGTCTTGAGGTGTCAGTGTAGGAATTAGGTTCACCACCACCTTTCTATCCATTTGTGGGTCAGGGGAAAGAGGCTGCATGTAGAAGTGAGTGCTTTGAAAGACTGTTTTGGAGTTCATATAAACCCCAATATTTGTATGTGTGCATGTTACATGTAGACAGGTGCCTAGCTTTAACTTTAAGATGAATTATTTAATGTTTGTTTCTTTCTCTTTGGGAGGTGGTTGGGGAGGATGGTTATCTTAAGTGTTGTTTTGCGTCTTCATTCCTCAGTAGCTGGAGTTACAGTCTATACCTTCAGTTAATGTCAACTTCGTACCTTTGAAATGAACTGTAAGAGACTTCGGTATTGTTCTTTGTTTTGTGTCGTGGTTTCTCACCACTAAAGATTACTTTTTCTGATGTGATAAGCTCTCTATATATTGAGAGTTTTTTTAAGCATCTGTTACATTGTTATAAAACAGCCTGTAATGCAAGGCTGCTGTGAAAAATAGGCTTCATGACTTAGTGGGAGAGAAATACTATTGTGAACAAGACAATCTAAGAGCTTAGCTAGAACTAGGGCTCTTCAAACTCTTGATTAATAAATGTCAGGTACTTACACTTTTTAAAAAATGTTTATTCCTTTTAGTGTGTAGAAATGTTTCATGAATGATTAATTGTAGAAATTAATTCATTGTCAGAATTAGTGACTTCTTATATTTGACACATGCACATAGGAAATTGGGACATGTATGGAATGGATAAATGAGAGCGTCAGAATGATAATGACAGTTTCACTGATAGACATGTTGAATATTTTCTGCATGGAATATCTGCTGGGATCTGTTAAGTTACTCTAATAGTTTTTCATGTAGGTTATTGTATCACATGGACTATTATGTAGTGCACATTGGGGCAGTAGTCTGTTACATTTTTGTTCTCTCTGTGCTTCTGTCCCTGGTAAGAAAATGAAAAATATGGGGTTTATGATTTTTTTTTTTTTTTTAAAGAACAGCTTTCTTGTGTAAAGGTTGATGGACTTGTTTTACCTGCTTGGATTGCCTTGAAGTTTATTCTTCATGATTAAAATAGAGTTAGCACTCCAAAGTTGCGATTCCCTTTGGGATTTTCCCTTACCCTCATGTCTGAATTCCACACATCATACCAACTCTTGTATTAACATGAGGAGTGACAGGCAGAACTGAATTTCTAGCTCTCACTTAGCTTCGGTCGCACTACTTATCTTTGCTCCATGGGCACTATCCAACCCGTTTCGTACCAACCGTTTACACATCAAACGTATTAAAATAAGTGTGTACAGAAGACTTGCTAAAAGGGTTTCAGGTAGAGAGTTTCCCAGGGCTTGGGTGGCATGGTGGATAGGTGTTACAGTATGTCTTGAGCAAAAACCTGCAGTTCTCATAGTACAGATTCTTGGAAGAATTCATTTATTAGTCTCAGACAACCCTCAGGGTAACTCTGCCTTTGGTGACTGTTTTGGAGCATACCACTGTCTCTATATTCTTGAAAATGCTGTTTTCTGACTATGTTTGTACAAACTGCACAGTTTCTTCCTGGTGTCTCTAATGTTTGTCATCTTTCCTAGTGGAAAGGCTACAACTCAGTTGTAGAACTCTGGGTTCAGTGCCTTAGCATTCTTGTAATTGCCAAAAGTTACAAGGAGTTTGACTGCTCTGCCTCCCATGTAGTTGAACAGATGTGCTTTTTGGAACAAGTCCTGTGATTCTGCTGTGCCTCAGGCAGTTAGCGACTGCCTTTACATGCAGAAATATTTCCTTAGAAATATGGAGACATCACCTAGCTGAAACATTTTGCACATAGAAAGGGAGCACTTTGTTCTCGAAAGTACCTTTTTTAGCTATGTCAGTATCGTTTTACTCTCACATATTGCAACTCTTAACAGAAAGTTCATCCTTATAGGAGATGGGAGGAAATTCACCATCTCTAGAATTTTCTCCAAGCTGATTTCATTACAAAAACTGCTGAGACCCCAACTCATCAAATGCTTTTGATAATGTGTGTTATAGTTTTTTAAAAAAAATTATTCCTTGACTTTTCTCAAGTAAATAGTTAATTCAAAGTGGAATTGAAGACTGGTATCTCACTAAGTTATACAGTGATGCTCTTTGTATTTGGATAAACTAAGTTACGCAGAATCACGGAATAGTTTGGGTTGCACCTTAAAGATCATCCAGTTCCAACCCTCCTGCCATGGGCGGGGACACCTTCCACCAGACCAGGCTGCTCAAGGCCCCATCCAACCTGGCCTTGAACACTTCCAGGGATGGGGCATCCACAAGTTCCCTGGGCAACCTGTGCCAAAATTTCACCAACCTCATTGTGAAGAATTTCTTCCTAATGTCTAATCTAAGTCTTCCCCCTTCCAATTTAAAACTATTCCACCTCATCCTATCACTACATGCCCTTGTACAAAGTCTCTCCCCAGCTTTCTTGTAGGAGGCTGCTTTTCTCCAGGCTGAGCAAGCCCAAACTGTCTCAGCCTGTCCTCATAGCAGAGATGCTCCAGCATCTTCATGGCTCTCCTCTGGCCCCGTTCCTATACAGTTACACATCCTTCTTATGTTGGAGATTCCAACACAGGACACAATACTCCAGGTGGGATCTCACAAGAGTGGAGTAGAGGGCAGAATCACCTCCCTCGACCTACTGGCCACACTTCTTTTGATGTAGCCCAGGACACGGTTGGCCTTCTGGGCTGCGAGTGCCCACTACCAGTTCACTTCGAGCTTCTCAATCAGCACCCACAAGTCCTTCTCTGCAGGGCTTCTCTCGTTCATGTTGTCCCCCAACCTGTATTGAAGCCATGGATTACCCCAATCAAGGTGTAGGACCTTGCACTTGGCCTTGTTGAACCTCATGAGGTTCACACGGGTCCAGTTCTCCAGCTTGTCCAGGTCCCTCTGGATTACAGTTTCCTCTTTGTTGAGAGAAGCAGTAAAAAATATTCATACAGTGAAACTGTAGGCATGGAGATTTTTGCTTGCTGTGTGGGGTTTTGGGCATTAACGAAATGCATATTCTATATGAAAAAAACCTTGTATGCCTTTGGGTACTGTACATGACAGTACTTACAGTGACATAGCTAACAGGCATAAATACTTTTATCACATTTCATACAATTGAATTTATTCAGATGGCCTGTGCAGAGACAAAGCTTTTTTTTTGATGTGTTATTTTATGTAATTACTGTATTTCAGATAAATTTTTCTTTGCTTTCAAAATGTTATTGTCTTTCTTCTCAGTTCATATCTGTGGAAGCTTCTGTTTACAGAATCCCTGGGCTTAGAGAACATCAGCATATAAACTTGACCAGGGAAGAGAACTTCTGTCTTTTAAAAAAGTCATAGCAGAAAGCCGTAAACGAAAGTTAGGTCCTTATAAAGGCTGCAAAGAGCACTTTGTCTTGGAATACTGGCAATTGGTGAAAGTAGTTGGGAGCAGGGCAGTTACCCTCTCTGAGTTCAGAGTTAACCACAGCTCCATGCTTTCAATAATACTGGCTTTCATCAAGTTATCTTCAGAGATATTTTTGTTTCTGCAACTCACAGTAATATACTAATAAAAACCCTCAAACCCACAGTCTTACAGACATAAGAACAAAGTAAGAAATCTGCTGTCTTATTCCATTACTCATTTCTACCAATGGAAAGGTTTCTGTGTTTGAAGTGGTTCATTTTTGAATAAAGTCTTGTGATTCTATAGGTTTTGTGTTGACATCATACTGTGTATTTGCATACCAAAATCCCAATGTAGATGATTGGATTTCTCATCGTTGTTGTCTGACAACGTATCTGTCTTGGAGTAAGCATACTGATGCAATGCAAGATTCCATGCAGGTTTTCAGACATACTAATCTTTAAAATTACATTTGTCATTCCCCCCCCTTCTTGAATTACTATGATTTAAATATATAAATATGTATATACATGATTTTGGAAATATAAACTTCATAAATTCAAGAGTGATTTCTTATTACACCCTTCTTCCCAATTCAATAAAAAAAACCCCAAATCTTAAATATATTGTATTTATCTTTATTTAGTGATAGAAATATCCATGAGATTCTCCTTTTTGATAAATATAATTGTTAGGCTATTTCCCTTTTAGAGAAGGTGCTGTGTTCTGTTACGTGACATTTCTTTTTCATATTTGAGTTCTGGAAGGCTGAATTTAGTTTTTACTTCACTATGCTTATGAGGTTTTTCCTGTACACAGGCGATTGTCAACACCTAACTTCAACAAGTTGTTGTAGGTGAAACAGGCTGGTTTTAACATGGATAAGAGTGAGGGGGTTTTAGTTTCCAGCTTTATTTTTAAGTACCATCTCGCTTCCTTCCAATGCATTGTTTGGGAAGAAAAATCTGATTGTTCTTGTATTTCTATCTGTCTTAGGTAAACCTTAAAATACTTCCAGTTCCTTGTTTTCTGTATGCTGAAGGCTGCAGGTTCTGCAGAGCTTCTGCTCTGTTCTCCCTCCTCACTGCTCCCAGCACCAGCTTCTTAATGCCATATCATCCAGTACAGCATTCTTGTTAATCCAGAGTGGGGAAGGAGGAAAGAGTAGTCACATTAATTCACAATACAAAACCATCTAGGGTTGTGAAACCACGCATTACAGTCTTCTAGTCTTAGTTCAGCTCCGCTGCTACTTTGCAGGGCCATGTGTTTCCTGCTTGTACCCTGCCACACTTCTTACAGTCTCTGATACAGCACTAAATACTCACACCAAGCTTGTTAAGGGGCAATACTGCATCAAAGTTGGTAAAATATCATGAATCCAAGTGATAAGGAGTGTGGTAGAAATGCATGAGGTTAATGTAAGGTGCCACTGTACAGAAAAAGCTTTTCTCCTTTTCGACTTTGCTTCCATTGCCTTACATCAATGCATTTTCTGTTGTCTTCTGTCTCCCTTGCCATTCTCCAGATGCCTATGGCAGAATAGTACAACACAGACAATTGGCATGAACCTCTGTGTCAATAATTGCCAAGTTTCTCCTTCCCTACTGCTGCTTTTCTGAACAACTCCTTGCCATACGATTAGTGCTTTCCGGCAGGATGATCTCAGTGCATGTTCTGAGGCTTTCCTCTTTCATGCTTCTTCGAGTCTCAAGGAAGCAATATCCACTTGTTGCTATTGGCTCCAAAGGAGTAAAGAACTCAGGCTCTGACAACAGGAGTCTGCTGGATTTCAAGTAAAGGGAGTGGTTATTGCCTTTGTTTTATTCCATTTTTTTTCTCCAAGTTCCTTTTCAACTTCTGCCACTATTTCCTTGGACTCCACAGATCTTTTCTTGACATTTTGTTGGCCTGGCTGCTTTGCTGTCTGCCATTGGCTTCAAGTGTTGGAAATAGTAAATGGAGGGAGACTGATGGAGACATGTTTGACAGAGTAGTGGATGACAAGCAGCAGACTATATCACTTCACTTTTTCTTGAGTTAGGCAAAATGCTTATGATGCACGTCTTGCATCCTGTCCTAGGAATTCCAAGTACCACATGAACCCCAAGGCCGATGGCCGATCTGGCTACCACAATGTTACAAGTTTGTGAAACTAAAATTATATTCATCTCTGTAATTGTAGTGCTGAATTGAAATCTCTTGTTGAGGCTCTTTTCCAACACTGCCCTGTCTTGCTTTTCAGGTTTCTCTTTCCCATTAAATGTTCTTCTTTAACTTTTCTTGACTGTGCTAGTTCTCATGTTTATGAATGTTCTTAATTTGTAATTTTGAATGTTCTCTGCTCATACAAGCTTTTTAGCATTGGTGTTGCTGCTGTAACCGTGCGTATTTGCAAATCAGCTGCTTTGATGTATTCTTGTGCCATTTCTGAACATTTTAGTGAAGTGAGAGTGAAGACGGAATTACTATCTGAGGCTCATAGAATGTATTTGCCATTGTTTTTAATTCTTTTTGTAACCAAAAAAAAACAGAAAACCACCTTCCACCAAGATACTTCAAAGCTCATACATACATGGGCAACATATGTATGAAATATGTATGTGAGACTTTGTCTCCACTTTATCATCAATCTTCTTTGAAGCTGTACTTTTGATGTTCAGGTTCTCATAATGCCACCGTGCTTTATCTCATCTGTTCTTATTCAGCAGAATTTTGATTATATCAGAACTAGGTACAGCTCTTAAGTAAAAAGGCTTTATTTATTCTTTATTACACCTTGCTTAGATAATTTCACCAAATGTTCAACCAACACATTATTACTGTTAGTCAGAATGTAAATTAGAGGCTGACGCACTTGCCTCATCAGCTTACAAATTAAGCAGTTAATCAATTTTGGTGTGATATTCCCCCATGGGGTTTCTGTTGCTGACTCACATATGCTCAATATCTTTTCCTTTCAACAACAAGCAGCAGTGCAAATGAAGCTTGCTCCCAGCTGAGCATTCACTGGTCATGGCATTCCAAATCCGTCAGTCAGTGTATCCTCCTGATAGATATTATTGTCTTATTGCTCCTGGTTACCTCTTTCCTGAGCATTACTTGAATACAAAACAGACAATTATACATGCATACTTAGAAGCTAATAGTGAAGACAGTGCTGCAAGATTATTCCCTATGTTATTGAAGGGGTAAACGGGACATGGAACTTCTGCTTGTTTCTAAATATTTCAGACAGTATTTTTATTAAAAAGCAGATGTTTCAATAACATCTGTTCAATAGAACTGCAATATTAAATCATTTTTAATAAAATAATTTTACAGTTCAAATCCTAAGGTAAGCTTGAGGGGGAGGAGAACAGTTAGATAGGTGAACAGATGTTTAAAGCCGTTTTGATGTCACAGAAATCCCACTTATGGTTTTGTCTGTTTATACAGTAATTAAAATAAGCAGAAACAAGGTTTTATCCCTAACCTTCACTATTAATCCTTAGCTCCTTATTTCTATTGGATTTTGGCACAGACACCACCATTTAAAACCTCCACATAATTTTTTAAAAAATGTAAATAGCTAGTTTTGAATTGCCTTTGATGCATTTGTGTGATTTTCCACTTACTAGATTTTTAATGCAAAAAGCATAATATTCTTTGTCTTTGGACAAAGTTTTACTAAATGTCTAAAATTTAGTAGTAAGAATGAAGCCTCATCCATGCAATGGAGGCAACTATTAAATTTTGCCTTTTCAGTACTGATTGTTGTCTATGCCCTTATTTAGTCTTGGATTCTGTCAACAAAATCTTCAGTGTGGCATAGCCTAAGAGGGATCACAAAACCTCCTCCTTTCCTCAGTGATTAAAATGTTAAATGTCTTTTGCTTTGGCTCTAGCAATCTTAGCGAAATGGGAATCCAGTCAGACTTTAACAAGCATTATATCATACATAATTACGATCAGGGTATGGGCTTGTTGTATGGGTTGTTTTTTTTTCAAATGAGTCATCAGTTCCTCAAAGTCTCTGTAGGCATCCTGCCAGTTCCATAGTATCTGTGTAGTAAATAAAGAAAGTTAAAATGAACCATGGTGGAAAGGATCATTGTAGCCACTTTGAGTAACTGTGTTTTCATTCAGCAATGAAAGCTTAATCAGTTGACTTGTTGATCCTGTCCATTGTTATTAAAACCTTTCTGTGCCATGCTTGCTTGCCAATTAAACTCACTTTACCTTTTGTACCTGCTGCTGTCTAAATTGAAGTGTGAATGTAAATCATCTTACTTGCAACCCTTCCTCTACAAGGTGTAGATTTGGGCTCTTCCGTTGGGAGTGTGTTCAGCCTCTTCCTTTTTTTCCTTCCCTCTCCTCCCATCTGTATCTCTGCTATGCTTTAGAAATATCAGCTATTTCTTACCTTGCTTCTGAAAGCACACAGAGCTGTCTCCGTGCAAAGTAAATGGCAGAATGTTGTTGTCAAATACTCTTGCTGCTTCTTAATCCAGAAAAATAATCATGCCTTACTTCAGTCTGTGACAGGAAGGGAAAAAAGCAAGGGACAATGGGAGTGTGAGTTCATGTAGATTCTCATGGAATGCAGAAGAAATATTGATGCAGGAAACAAATAATACAGGGGGAAAGTGAAGTTTCTCCTGTTATTTTGAGGATGGGAAGTTAGGTTATTCTCCTGCTTAGTGTTCAGCTAGATGAGGAATCTCTCTCCATCTTCCCTATCCCCCAGTAATAAAGAAACTCCAAAACATGTGGCACAAAAAAAATATCATTTTAAGAGGGATTGGAGTGGAAATACCAAATTTTCAGTTTGCTTGAGTAATGCTATTTCTCTGTGCAAAGTTTGCATTTGGGAATATAATGTTTAGAATTATAGTGCAGATAAATCGTAGAATCATAGCATGGTTTAGATTGGAAGGGACTTTTGAAGGTTGTCTTGTCCAGCCCTCTACCATGGGCCAGGCCATCTTCAACTAGATCAGGTTGCTCAGAGCCTTGCCCAACCTGACCTTGAATGTTTACAGGGATGGGGCTTCTACCACATCTCTGGTCAAGCTGTTCGTAAAATATTCTTCCTCCATCATAAGTTATTTCTTCATAATTTCTTCCTCAGTAGCAACACCAGGATAAAAATAAGCAAGAAGAAAAATCATGGAGTCAACCTAGGTATCTTATAAAACTTTAAAAGTAAACACTGAAAAAGGTTGTTTTCACATCCCTCCTCCTGCCTCAAGGTGCAACCAAAACCTGATTTTGAAACCAATTATGGTTGGAGAGAGTTGAATAGGCAGTAAGGTAATAACAGTATTGCTTTTTCTGGCTCATGAAGTTCAACTTTGAGTTGTCTTCAATTAAATAGTAATGCCTACGTGCGCATAAACATGCACACATGTTTTTCTGGTAAGCATCAAATCTTTCTGAAAAAATTCTGAATCTGAAAATGCATACGAAAACTGTGAAATGATTTTTTTTTTAAATTATCTCATCTTGTTTGCATGCTTTTAGGTCTGAAAATATCTCATGTTTTCTCAATAGGCCTATCTAAGGGATGTCTCTTCTAATCTGCTTGGAACTCTAGATTCCGCCTCTCCTTTTAGTAGTAAGAGGAATGAATTGGAGATGCTCCTCCAAATTCTGAGATTAGTCAAAGAGAAACAAAAGGAAGAAGGAATGGATGCAAAGATAAGGAAGAGAACAGTGAGAGGATAACAAGTTTGTTTTATTTCTCTGTAATGTACAAGCTGAATAATGCTTGCTTTTGCTTCGTAGTGTCTTTAATATACACAATGTTTTTCAATTCTATTCTGCAGATGTCTTATTTTTTTTTCCTCAATCACTTTGTTACGAGTTCTGCATGATCAGGCATGTAACTGTCCATTTTGCCAGTTAAAATGAAGCATATCTTCCACTTTAATCTTATTGAAGAATAATTAAGTACCATAAAATGTGTATGTTGGGAAGGCTGGGTAGATGACCTTCCCCAAAACTGAGGCCTCTAGACTTATGAAATATCTGAAGTGAAAACCTGCATACAGAAGCGTTCACCTGGTCATGCAAATGACCATGCGCTATGTGTTACAATATTAATTATGAATTATAAATTATAATATGCTAGAAGTGTAATATTTGTGCATTCTTGAAAAAGAATGGTGTTCTGATATGCTTTTTATGACTACCTCGATGTATCTCCATACAAAAGCAAAAAAACTTATTTTTCTCTTACGACATGCTGGTAATGTTTTCTCTCTGGCCTTGAGAATGTAATGTTGAGTAAAAACAACAGAGGTAATGGAGATGTTTGCTCCAAGTCTCCCAAAAGCAGTTATCCATTTGTGTTTTGTTTGGGCTACACTGGGATCTCTTCTTTGTCCATGTAGCCAATTTCCAGCCTGGTGAACCAAGGAAGAAACACATTCATATGCCACAAGTCCACAAATAAACAGTGACAACTGAGGATGTATCTCCAACATCTGTTACCTGTGTGGATTCTGAGAAAGTACAACAGGAACAGATTGCAGAAAAGAACTAGGCTTATGTGCTCTTCCGAAGTGTTATCTTCTGTTACAACCATCGGAGACAAAATGATCTCGTGCCGAAGATAATTTCTTATACTTGCTATTTCCTCATTTATTTGATTTACTCTTTATAAAATAATTCACTTTTCCCATACAAATCATATTGCTGTATTTTTTTATGAGCTATCCTGAACTGACCATAGATATGATTTCTTATTTCTTTCATGTTTTACAGTGAATAACCCTATACCTTCCAACCTGAAGTCAGAAGCTAAAAAGGCAGCTAAAATATTACGAGAATTTACAGAAATAACTTCCAGAAATGGACCAGATAAAATCATACCTCGTGAGTAAAGAGAATTTTTTAATTCAGCTAATACCTCCAGCACTCCCCTGTGTTACCATCATGCTCTCTTTACCAATTCCCTCTGTTTTCACTGACTATAAGGTAGAGAGATATGGAGATCTGGCGTGCCATAAATTTTGTGAAAACATTTTGAAAGTAAAGGGGTTCAGTTTGCCATATTCTAGGCAAACATTGCTTACGGGGAGAGATCTTTTGCATGCTTACAACCACAGAGTATCTGCACAGGAATGCTTCCCTCTGGGTTGGATGGACAGACTGTCTCATGCTCATCCTGTGAGTGTCTGTTCTTAAGGGAGAACCTGGCACAGAAGCTGTAGTTCTTGAATATCTGTATTTATTAGATTTAGATGAAAATAAATTGAAGAAAAGAGATTAGGGTGCATTTTTCCTTTGATGGTCATTCTTTGCTCCTGTTCTCTTTACTTTTGCAGTTTTTATTTTGTGTTTCTCCTAGTGTCTTCTTTTATCTGGTGTTGCTGGTTGTGGCTTTGAATTTATAAATATTATGTTCCAGAAGGCCTGCAAGATGATGACATTATTTGCCACAAACACTGTCTAATGATATAAGCTGATTAGACTGTTGTGTGTCCCTGCAATTTAAATTCAGACTCCTCCAAAATTCTGTAGAGATGTGGGTGTCAGCTGTTCGCTGCCTCTTCATCTTCCTAAGGGTGCTCACACATGATGTTTGAGACAATAAGCAAACTAATTCTGTAAGAGCTAACTGGGAAAGGTGAAGCAGTTGTTGCGGTGTAGAGCTCAGTATGGGCTAATGTGACCCATGACAAGCTGTGTGTTTGGCTATGGAGTGCAGGCATCATTATCAGTTCAGCTTTATAGATGTTTTCTTAAAGCTTTTCCTTCAGTTATTTGACTCTTAGGTGTTCAAAATTTTTAAATGTAGAGTTTTATTTTGCCCTTATCTTAGAACTTCTCTTACAAGATCTTGAATAAATGATTTTGCTGTTTCAGCTCATGTTATAGCTAAAGCAAAAGGCCTTGCAGTTTTGTCTGTTATCAAAGCTGGATTTTTGGTGACCGCTCGTGGTGGAAGTGGAATTGTATTAGCTCGTCTTCCTAATGGAAGTAAGTGGATATTTTCCTTTTGTGCTTCATGACAGAATTAAAAGAAAAAAATATTTTTTCTTCTTTATTTTTTTACTTCTCATTATATACGAGACGTGTGAGGAGTTAAGCCAGAAGTTTGACAATGTTTGGTTTGTGAGTTATTTTCAAACTTTTGTGCCTACTTTTGACCTGATGTAAATGCTTTCATTACATTTGAAGAAAAGTAAGAAATATAAAAGCATATAGTTTAAAACTCATGAGAAGAATGAATTATATCCAATTATAAACAACTGTATGAAAAATAATTTGTAGCAAAGATTTGTTTAGGTCATGAGGGTTTGTATTTCTTAAATTACTTCCTGTGGGATAAACCAGTATACTTATGTGGTTCCATTGTGGTGATTTTGAACATAGTTTTAAAGAGGGAATTTGCTAGCATATTTTTAACTGTAATAATAATAAAATAAGTATTTCTTTTAACATGGTAAGAATTCTGTAAATTTGTCTTGTTTTGCATGACAGCCTGGTCTGCTCCTTCTGCAATAGGAATTGCCGGCGTTGGTGGTGGATTTGAAATTGGAATTGAGGTATAATTTTGCTTTTGAAATACTTGTTGGTAACTTTTTTTTGTAAAAATTAAAATACATTGACAAAGATGTAAGTGTTAGTGCGATAGTAGAATCTCATTTTCTCTGTAAAAAAGCTATTTTAGAATTCATTTGTACAACAAAAATAAAATAGGGGCTTTCATGCTACTAGTCTAATTGTTTGGAGAGATTTAAATGAGAAGAAGTGACGTAACAGCTATTTCCTCAATTTCTCACTTCTAACAGACTGAATTTTTCCCTTATGGAAGACTTCCTATCAGTGTTCACGTATAAGCCAATCGGAATTAAATAAAAGTATCCTATACTCAATACTTTATCAAATGCTTTGTTAAAGAGCACAAGTACTCTGTCTGGGAAGAAACAGTGAAAGGAATTGACGGTCGAATAAAATGGAGCCTAGCTAATGTTACTGTATGTCATGTGTTTCCCACTCAAACCTATGATTACGGCTTCACCCTTCAGTTTGGGAGCACGAAAACCTGATGGTGCTTCCTCTGAAGGGATGCTACAGAAGCCGAGCCATTTTTGAGCCAGCAGAAATGGTTAAGCAAGGGATTCTCAACATGCTCAGAAAAATCATGTTTGTGAGCCCTGACAGCTCTGTGCCTCTGATTCTCGTTTCCTCTTCCTCATAGCTCCTTCACCTTTGTCTGTTTATGTCTTTCCTTCTCTTTCACACCCTAGCCTCCAATCCTATCATCCTCTCATCTTTCTGTTTAACTTCTTTTCTGCTGATTCCCAAAGAAAATCAAAGTCACCAAGATCTCTCTCTGTGGACATTCTCCTCTTCAGTAGTAGGGCGTTCTCCTCTTCAGTATCATGCATAGCTCAGGTAGTCCATGCCAACCTCCAGTGTGTCTCCGACAGCTAACCAGCTATCCCTGTCCTGACAGCCACTCAGCCAGCACTCACATAATGAGCAACGAATCAATATTTTATGGTATCCTCATTGTTCACTATGTCATGTCACGCATTATTACTGTGCACTTTTTAAAGGATGCTGTCAATACAAAATCAATAATTTTTGTAAGGGTTTTTCTTTGGTTTTTGTGCGTTACAGAACACGGAGTTTGAGCCCCAGGGTTTTGGGTTGGTTTGTTTTTTTTTTTTACTTTTATGACAATGAAACAGAATCTTCACATGCTTTGATTAATCTATGAAACTTCTCCCTTAATCGTCTCCACCTGATATTTTAGATAATGTAACCATTTACTATTGATACTTACTGAAATGATTTCAATACATAAGCTATTTCTGAAGGGGTCTTTTTTTCTGAGCAATATTGTGCCCTTCATTTGAAATTTTAGTCAGCTTACAAAATAGTGTTTCCTTACTGGCATTATTATAGCAGAGTCTTATTTACTTCTTCTACAGAAGAGATGCTGTTCAGAAATGCCTAAGTAGCTTAGGAGCCCAGAGTCTGATTTCAGCATTCTGTTAGTCATATATAAACATAAACCCTGTACAAATTGGTTGGATTTTACTCCTGTAGGAGAGATTGAGAGATTATAGTTGGCATAGTTGTAGTGGTACTTATGGGTGCTTTTAAACAACAAGAAGGAAATCACAGACTTCAGAAGCCATAGCATTTGCATGTTTTTACAAGTGAAACAACTTGAGACCTCAAATTAAAGACCAATTTTAAAATTCATCTAAATATCTTCCTTGAAGGTTTTCACACTGTGGATTTATTTATCTTTAGCTGTGTAGTCATCCTCTTAATGGGTAAGAAAAGGTAGCAGCATCCTGAATGACATTCTCTCTCCATCTCTGAATGATTCCGAAACTACTCATGTTGGCCATCTTTTGTTTGGGATGGGGTGGACATTACCAGAGTGCTAATAACAAAGGCCTCCCTTATGCCATTTGCAATACTTATGGGCCAGTCTAGTTTTGCAAATAATTCAGTATTTCCTCTTGTATTCCCTGCTTCACTGTTTGGAATTTGGGGTAAGTTGAAAGTTTTTTCTGAACCTGGCTTTCAGTCAAGTCCAACAGATGAAAGATCAGGCGTGGTAGTTCTTGTGTGCTCCAGGCGTCTGTTGAAAAGATGATTCATTACAGTGAGCTCCAAAAAGTGTCATGTACACGGCTGAACAGGATGGTACTGCTGCATTATTTTTTTTAGATACATGTAGTGTGTTTTCTGAGCTTTCAGGTAAGATGAGTGACCTTTTCAGCATCATGCTTGTATTTGAAAGAATTTCTCATTCTTTATAATGCTTCCTAGTTTTGGAAAAGAGTTGTAGGAGTCTTCTATTTAAATTCATTAAATCAAAGAGAGTTAATAGTTTTACATTACTGATGATAATAGGCATCAACTAAGATAGCCGTATTAGAAGTTCTTTGATATGTGCATTTTGCGTCACAGTCTAGGCAAGTCAAGTCTTTTAAAAATAGTTGTTTTTTCCATTTTGCATTTGAATCTTTCAAAAATACTTTGTTAACTCTTCAATTATTTGATTTGATAGTTTCTTGAAGAAACTGATTACATCTCATATATTCAAATTTTAAAAAATTAAATATTAATTCATATATATCCAGACATTTATGTATACAATAAACCTCTAATTTTATGCCAAGAAAGTAAAATGTTGTCAGTAATGGGAAAACATATATCCTCTTTGCTGTTTATTCTTTGGACAGTAATTTTTACTAAATTCTGTCTTGCTGTTATTGATTCAGTTATGGAAGGATCAAAATTATTTTGTTAATCTTATCTCTTTTCACATCTTAAAATGTTTTTATAATTGTTTGCAAAAGCCATAGAAATTAAAAAAAAAAATAATTATGAAATTTTGAATTAAAATAGAGTTTCTGTTACAGGTTTCATGTATCACATACTGACCACATCAGCACTTGAAAAAAAAAATCAGTCAAATTTGAATAAAAAAGTAGGTGAAAGAATTTTTAGTTTCAAAATCATTTGCAGAAAAAGAATCAACTTTGTAATGAAAACTGTTTCAAAAGAATCCTTTGCAAGAAAGGAAGTAATTCTCTGAGAGAATGAGACATTCTCACTTGAACTAAAAACTTGATAAATCTTGATCTAGTTTTCATTCAGGGAAGGGAATTTCTTTGATACTCCCACCCATTTTCCTGCAAAACACAAGGTATTTCTCCTGTGCCTTTCTAACTGCCATCTTGAAAAGCATAGTAATTTTATTTCATATTTTATAGGTTTCAGACTTGGTGATAATATTGAATCATGAGAGAGCAGTAGAAGCTTTTGCCAAAGGAGGGAATCTTACACTTGGAGGAAATCTTACTGTGGCAATTGGACCTTTGGGGAGGTGAGTAAATACTTTCTTACTATGGGGTAGATTTAAAGTGGGGTAGAATTAAATATGGAAGATAAATTTTAAACATATAAACGTTGACGTAGCCTTTTTTAGGTGTTACAAAACAACTTGTGCAACCTATATGTTGACAGGACCATTTTGTTCCTGTAGTGTTGTGCCTTTTCAGTCACTTGTCGAGTTTTTTTTGTTTTTATTTATTTCCTTCATTATAATGGCACTTATTGGTAGAAGGGAAGTGTTCCGAGACTAATTCTCTTTTTGCAGGAGACTACGTGCCTAGGCTCTATAAAAAGCACAGGTGCTACTGTGCCTGGCCAAACTATTATTTTCATTAACCTATGAGTCTGTGCTTTCTTTCACCATAGATCTCTTTGATAGTAAATAAAAAAAAAAAATAATTACTTTTGAAACTTAAGTGGCTACACCAGCTTACTTTCAAGGATGAGATTTTATAATCACAGAATAATTGAACTTGAAAGGGAGCTTAGAAAATCTCTACTCCAACCTCCTGCTCAAAGCAATGTCTGTTACGACTTTAGATCAGGTTGGTCAGGTCTTTATTGCAGCTGAGTCTTGAAAATCTTTGAAGATGGAGACTGCTCAGACTCTTTACGCAAGCTGATCTCATGGTGAAGTTTGGCCTCACATCAGTCTAAACATTTCTTGTTTCAATTTGTGTCTGTAGCTTTTTATCCTTTTGCCATACATTGCTGTAAAGATCCTGCCTTCATATACTTGATTGCCTCTTCATAGATACTTGAAAACTCTTTTTAGGTTCTCCTAAGTTTTCTTTTCTCCAGGCTTACCAAGCCCAGTTGTCTTAGACTCTGCTCATGGGACATGTGCTGCTTATGCCCTTTTTTTATGATGAAGTTTTACTGGCATTTTTTCATATTTTCTGACAAAATACAAGGATAAAATTATACCCATTTCACAGATGAGAGAGATCTGTGGATTGGAGAGGGCAGTGAATATTATCTGCCTTGCAAAGGTGTTCAATATGCTCTCCTGCAACATCTCGTGTGTTCAAGCTGGGACATTGTGGATTCAGTATCAGGGCGGGTCAGACAAGCAAATAGCTGAAAAACCGGATCATCAGGCTTGAAGAGTAGTGGTAAATGATTTCTGTGGTATTCCCCAGGAGACTCTTCTGGGACCTCTCTGTCTTGATATTTTTGTCAGTGACCTGGAGGAGTAGACTGAAAATAACCTCTTCAATTTTGTGGATGACGCCAAATCAGGTGGTGCAGCCAGTACACTTTTACATAGTAAGCTGAGACAGCAGTGCCTTCTGACAGCAAAGGCAGTGAACAGTGTAGGGAGCTGCATCGAAAAGAACTGTGACCAGTAGATGAGAAGTGATTGTTCCCCTTTGCTGTTCATTTCATAGACTGTGCCTAGAATATTGTGTCTAGTATTGGCCCTGCAGTACAAGAAAGATGTTTATAAACCTGAGTGCATGCAGTGAATGGCTATTGAGATGGCCAGGAGCATAGAGTACAGGAATTATGAGGCTGGGGGAGCTAAGCGTGTTTAACTTGGAGGAGAGAAGATCTTGAGGTCTTCTAAGAGGCTGCCTTCCCAACAGGGAATCACCAAGGAGATAGACTGCAATTCTTTGCTGAGGGGTATGGCAAGATAATGATGGATGGTTGTCATAAATTGAAACAAGGAAGATTCTGACTGGATATGAGAAAGTTTTCAACATGAGTATAATTAGAACACTGGCACAGATTTTTCACAGTGCCTGTGGAATCTGTGTCCTTGGAAGTCTTCAAAAACAGGCTAGACAAAGCTCAGAGCAGCTTGATCTGAATTAGACGTTGTGTCCACTTTGAGCAGGAATTTGGATTGGCTGACTACCTGAGGTATCTTCAAACCTGAAATATTGTGTGATCCTTTGCAGGATAAAAATCGTAATTTTCCATAAGGCCTTACTTGAAGTGTTTTGTGCTGGTTTGGGCATGATAAAATAAAGGGGGATTTGGATATATTGAATAGAATTCCAAGTCACCACAAATATAATCAGATCATTTTAAAACAGGATTAAAACATGTGTTAATAATTTCCAGACTTCTGAATGCAAGAGGAGTTCTAATATGGAGCATTCACACGAGGCAATATTGTTCTGTGCTTCAGAGGAAACCTTATCAAACAACTTATTTTGTGCTTGTTTCTGTCTGAAATAAGAACTGAAAATGGATTTCAAGCCTAACTCACTTGAATGTATTCAGTAGAGTTTGTAAGATCAGAAGAAAGTTAAACTCTTGCTGAGTTTTAGTAGGATTAAAATACAAAGGCAATTGCTGTTTATGCTCCAAAGCTGTGTTAAAGAATGTCACCCAAAACTTTTTTCCATCTAGAAACTTAGAAGGAGATGTTGCCCTGAGAAGCTCTGCTGCTGTGTATACATACTGCAAATCTCGAGGTCTGTTTGCAGGTGTATCTCTGGAAGGAACCTGTTTAATTGAAAGGAAAGAAACAAATCGCAAGTAAGATCTCTTCAAATCTAGAAGATACAGAAATCATGAACTAGGACACATTCAACTTGGAAAAATCTTTTTTAGTGAGAACATACTGTGCTGAATTTAGAGTTTCTTGAGGGGCAAGTGTTTCTTCAATTTAAGTGTCTTGCAATGGGATCATGCTGAATGTTTAGAGATTATATATCTTTGAAAGGTTGACCTTGGCTAGCCACCAGCTACTCTGTCATTCCCCCACCTCAACAGGATGGGAGGAGAAAAAATATGACGACAAGTCATGGATTGAGATAGAGGCCGGGAGTTTACTTACCAATTACTGTCCTAGGCAAAAAAAACCCTCAGCCTGGGGAAATTGATTTAATTTATTGCCAGTTAAAAAGAGAGTAGGATAATGAGAAATAAGAACAAATCTAAAAAAACTCACCTTCCTCCTGCCCTTCCCTTCTTCCCAGATTAAACTTCACTCCCAAATTCTCTACCTCCTCCTCCCAAGTTAGCACAAGGGGATGGGGAATGGGGATTGCGGTCAGTTCATCACACTTCGTCTCTGATGCTCCTTCCGCCTCACACTCTTCCCCTACTCCAACGTGGGGTGCTACCACACAAGGCAGTCCTTCACAAACTTCTCAATATGGGTTTTTCCCGCAGGCTGCAGTTCTACATGGGCTGCAGGGGGACAACCTGCCTCACCATGGTCTTCACCACAGGCTACAGGGGAATGTCTGCTCTAGCGCCCTCCTTATTCACTGACCTCGGTGTCTGCATATTCTCACTCCTCTCTCCCATTTGCTCTCATGCTGCTTTTTTTACCCTTCATAATTATTTTACCCCAGAGGTGCTACCACTGCTGCTGATTGGCTCAGATTTGACCAATAGTGAATCTGTCTTGGAGCTAGCTGGGACTACCTCTGTCCGGCATGGGGGCAACTTCTGGCATCCTCTCACAGAAGGCACCCTTGCAGCCCCACCCCTTTACAAAACCTTGCCATCCAAACCAAGCACAATATTGTAGAAGATAAGTATCGAGGTCTTTACTGCATAATGAGAAATATTCTTCTAGGCCACTTGAAACAAAAAAAAAAAACCACAAAACTGGTTTAGAGCATCATTGAATTTGAGAAAATACTCAGCTTGTGGAATGCTGCTTCCTTTGTGCAGCCTATTAAGTTTAAAATCTGAAGAACTCTGAGTGTCTTGCACTTGTATGTTCTTTGTTTATGAAAACTTTGTTTCTGTTAATGTCATCAAAGACCAATACTTGTTTTAATGGCAGCATGTCAGTAACTTTTAGCTATCTCCATTAATAAAATGGAGATTCCAGTGTTTCCATTAAGAAATTTTACTACATCATTAAGGAATCTGTTACAGTGTTTTGAAAGAGTGCTATGTGTTTCTTCAGTTTGCTGTGTGACTGGGTTTCAAATGGTCTAGCTGATCCATACAGCCTGACAGGAACAAAGTATTACTGATGAGGAATGCTTTGAAATAAGGTGGTAGGTAAGCATTCAGGTTTGCTACAATTACTTATCATTCCAAATTTACAGCATTGAACTAGTTCTCTCATTTCTCAATAGATGAGCTGTAGGAGAAATGCAGGGCAAGGGAGGAGGGGGTAGCATTTCCACAAGATGAATTTATCTAGACATTGAAATATAATATGATAAAATACCTGACATCTTTTATTTTGTATCAGGTTTTATGGGCAGGATATTCGTGCTAGTGCCATCTTGCTTGGTGATGTGCCTTTTCCTCCTCAAGCAGAAGATCTCTATGAAACTCTAGCATCCTTCACTGAAGTATACGAAAATGAAGAGCAAAAAAATAATCCAGGAAAATCTGTAAGGGAACAAAGAAGGGTTTGTGTGCCTCTTTTTTACATAGGCTTTGTCCACTCCTGAACTGTTCCTAGTCAGTTGTAATGTTGATGTTCATGTGACACTCTGAAATTCTCTGTTGGATGCTTAAAAGCCTAACACGTTGCAGATACTGCATATGAATAATACATTCATTCAAGTGTTGCCCTGGCAGGCTCTTCTGGACAAGAATGTTGCTGATTTTGCTTTGCATCCTCCAGTATAACAAAGTATGTCCTTGTTTTTACACTAGTGCATAATCAAATCTGAGGTAATGAATAGAAAAGTTTGTTCAATGATTCCTAATCAAATTAATCTGCAAATAATGAGCGTACCAGGTGTGATGTGGATACTCTTCATTTTCCTACTTTTTCTTTCTTCCATTCAAACAATCACATTTAAGTATAATACTCAGGACTGTAGATGATGTTTTCTTGTAGATGCTGATGTTACTGATACAATCATTTACTTTCATCTTTGTTAAAACCCGTGGTGGATTAGTTCAGTCATGTATGTCACTAATTTTATAGTGTGCTTCTCAAGTTCATACAATTTCAGTGGAGAAAATGTGATTTATTTTTTTTTTTGGTGTAACTTCACATACCTCCAGGCTTTTAAGGTAGAATCTACTTCCACATATGATGCAGCTTTTTAATAAAAATTTGTACATTTTAGGTAAATGACCCTCCCACTAGACCATCTTCAAGACCAGAGCCACCTAAACCCACAGTTAGACCAACACCACCAGGTTAAAAACATTTTGATAATGATTAATTTATTCTCTATACCCAATTAGAACATTAAAGCTAATGAGTTATATACAATTATTATTGTAGTAGTCATGTCTATAAAGATATGTTAATAATCTTCCTTGGGTAAACACTGAAAGGACGTTGGGATAGTGCCATGAGTGATAAAGTGTAAAAGTTTGGGTTGTTTGTTTTATATTAACAAACATTTTCTCTGTGACAGATTTGCTATAGAAATAGTGTTTCTGTAGTTACGAGAAGTATGTAATAGTTCAAAGGAGGCATTCATGTTTATTGGATACATGGAAGCCCCGTGGTACAATGAAACTTCTTAGTGAACAGTCCTACTAAAAACTGCTAGTCATATTTCGAGAAGCTTCTGGTTTCTAGAAAACTTAGTTTCCTTTTTAGGTTTTCGTTGCTGTTTAATAGGCAGAGGTCTTAGAGTAGAGCAGAGGAGGCAGAGTTTTGGCTCTATAACACTCTGTCTACCAAAATGCTGTCAATGAAACTGAAACTTTACTATGCAGATCCTATTGTTAACTTTATTTATATGAACAAGGATATAAGCTAAAGTCCTTATTTATTTCTTCTGTACTACTCTTTAGATAACTGCAGTCATTTTATAATTATTGGAGATGTATTAGAAAAAGCAGTATATGAACTGTAATATATGTTAGTATATCGTATAACTTGCTACTTTATTTTCTCTTTCAGCTAAGAAGAATACAAACAAACTTTATCCTGAACTTCCAAAGGATTATGGCTCTGTGGGTGAGTACTAAGCTTACACATATTTTATTAATGCAACATGGAATCTGAGAAGTCCTAACAGTACTTTGGAAGACATCTAACAATATCTTGCCATATATATTTGTCTTTATCATCCATGTGTTAAAATGAGATTCAGGTCTCATATGCTCTCCTGACAATATTTCATAAACGTGAATCTTATTCCCTGACTTTACATTCCAAAAATTCTGTTCTTTTTCTGAACAAAAGAAGTTATTTTGCTTTATTCGGTAGTCTTGGTAAATGCGCTGAAAGTAGTAAAACTGTTTTATGTTACCACCTAATTGAAGTGAAAAGGGAAGCTGATGTCCAAATCCTTATGCAAGGTACTATAACTCCTGTTTTAATTTAAAAAGTGCTTCCACAGGTCATATCTGATTATGCTGGTATAAACACGGATTTCAGTTATACTCCTTGAGGTTTTTCCATTGCATTGAGATAACTCTGCATTACACTAAAAAGATACTAATTGTTTGTGGCTCTGTTCTGATTCTGAGTTTAAAGCAGTTTCATATCTCATTAGAGAATCTTACTCTTATCTTTCACAGTTAGTGAAATAAATTATTTCTTCCATGAAATATAATGTCAATTTGATAAATAAATGTTTTAGTACTCTCTGTCAGGGTCAAAATGAAGACCAAGGCATTCTATATTCCAAATACCTATATATATGTTTATATATATGTGAATGTATACACACATTTTCACATATTGCATGCACCACTTGAAAATCATCGAGTCGTTGAGGTTGAAAAAGGCATTTAAGATCATCAAGTCCAACTGTTAACCTAATGCTGCCAAAACCACCACTAAACCATGTCACTAAGCCCCACATATACACATTTTTTAAATATCTCCAGGGAGGGTGACTCAACCACTTCCCTGGGAAGCCTGTTCCAATTCTTGACAGCCCTTTCAGTGAAGAAATTTTTCCTAATAGGCAAACCAAACTTCCCCCCGTGCGACTTGAAGCCATTTCCTCTCATCCTATCGCTTGTTACTTGGGAAAAGAGACCAACACCCACATTGCTGCAACTTTCTTTCAGGTAGTTGTAAAGAACCATATGGTCTCCCCTCAGCCTCCTTTTCTCCAGACTAAACACCCCCAGTTCCCTTAGCTGCTTCTCATAACACTTGTTCTCCGGAACCTTCACCAGCTCCGTTTACCTTCTTTGCATACACTCCAGCATCTCAATGCCTTTCTTGTAGTGAGGGGCCCCAAACTGAAGATGGCATTTGAGATGCGGCCTCACCAGTGCCAAGTGTAGGGACACGATCACTTCCCTACCCTGTTGTCTGAAAGCCAAAGTCATGAATTTATTTTTCATTTCTTGCTTCATACACTTAGAGATTTTCACTCAAAAAATGAGGTAAGTTACATATACCGTTGTCTTTATGTTCTACTTCGTATCTTCTCTCCATACATGCATGTGGCATATGTGTGCGTGTTGAGGAGACCAACAGAGGAGGATCTTAACCTGAGCTGTTGGTATGACTTATGCAGATCAGAGACTTCCCGAGAATGAAAATTTGCTGTTGTGCTGTAGGACTTGTTACCAGGAAAAGAATGATGACTTTAGTGATCTGTACTCAGCTGTGGTCATCTAAAAAGAAAGAAAAATTTATCATCTGACCATTAAAATTTAACTTTCCCTGTCTTAAAAAAAAAATGACCAACTGAGGAGAGGCTTCTAAAGCAATAGGAAAAACTTGCACACACTTCTGCTGTATTAAAGGGAGTGTTCTTCCATACGGGTGCAAGTGACAAGGTAAAAATCTTCCAGAGGTATCTGCTGATGGCTTTCAAGATTCTTTGAAATTAAAATGAAAACTCAGTCAGTCTACTACTAGGGATTCGTAAAGATTTCTAGAAATACACAAGCTTGTCATCAAGGAGTGTAAGAGGAAGTAGAATCTTGTGTAAATGACACTTCTTGCAAGAAATGTCTTATGGTAATTTTTTTATTTACCTTACAAGCTTGACATGATATATTTTACTTTCTGTTGCAGATTGTATTTCCATAGGTAACAGTTCAAATGCTGTCTGAATTCACAGAAGTACTATATGATTCTAAAAGCTAAAAAATTGCTCTTATCACAGGAAAAAAATCAAAGTTGAAGTCTGTTCCCCTCCGTTTATCTTAGTACCATAGCCTACATGCATGCTGATGAGAGGGTGGATTTGAAGTCCATTTCACAGCAGTAACAATTGTGTGTTTATGCTGTTTGATGGAACAGAAGGAGCCTTAAGGCCATACCTCCTGTCAATAATCTCTTCCTGCCTGTTTATAGTCCAGATGATTTCAACAGAGCTGCCCAACATCTATAGCTCATACTAGCCAATCTTTATTGCAGGATTAGTTGACATAACAATGTTCTACATTGATCTGAAAAAAAAGTTTCAACATTTTTTACATCTTTCTAGTTTTAAAAAAAAATGTTATTAGATAAATAATGGAAGAGTGCATAAAACTAATCTTTAGGAAGCTGCATTTTAGGTGTAATGGCTGGTGTAGGAGATAGGTTTTGATGTTGAGCAACCAGGCTACCTGTGTTGCCAGTAGTAAAGACTTCATTTTGAGCAAGGAGCAGGGAGGTTGGCATTGTGTTATAAGGCTTAGTTTTGCAGCAGTTACAAAAGTACTAGAAAGGATGAAACATTAATTCTTCTCATTAGATGGAAAAAGAGCTAGACTTGTGGGTTAAACATTTTTAATTATTTTATGTGGATCTGAATTACTAGTTAGGTAATGTAATATAACCTATTGCAAATGCAAGAAAAATATTAAATGAAAAACATGTTTTTCTAAACTGATAATGTGATACCTGAACTCAAATGCAAGCAGATTGTTTTCGTGTAACTGAATAATACTTAAGGTAATGCATTTAGTTGTAAAATGAGGTCCAATAATGTTTTAAAATGTTTCCAGAAACTTTGAAATACCACAAATTTTAGTGTAAAAAAATAATAATTTGCAGAGACCTTTTATAATTCTGGAAAAAAAATCCCTGATAGCTCATAAAGTTACTGTGATTCAGTGAATTATAAACTTTCTACTGTAGTATAGATTTTTCTGGGAACTGTTCAGATAAAGAAATTAGGTTTGCTTATGAATATGAACATTCATGCCTCCTCTTTTGATAGAATTAGAGAGTTGCACCTTCATTTTTCTAATTGTTCCCTCTATGTTGTACAATCTCATAAAAGGGCTGATCGGTCTTTCCAAGGTTTATTACCATGATCTAGCTTTACTTTATCTGCTTAGAAGGGTTCTGCAGAGTTCTATACCACATCTGTAATACAAATTACCAGTGGTTCTTTAGTGGACTGCTTGCGCATTGTAGACTCAGGAGAAGTTTATTTTATTAGAACAATTTTTTAGACACATTACATTGGTAGTTTGTCACTCTAGAATATTTAATCCTAGATATTGGTTTTCCATTAGTGTTACGATTTGTAGTTCTTTCTGCTTGCGGTTCTGCCATGGAGCAGCAAATAACCAAAACTGTAGATAAGTGGTTACTTGACTTACCTGTCTATTCTAACAGTTTGTTGAGTACTGTACAATTCTGAAAACATTGCTGTGATGCTGTTTCTCATCTGAACTGGTAGCAGAAGGAGTAGTGATCAGCTAGTCAAAGCGGGAGCTGGGTGACTGTTGGTTAGAACTGAATCATTAACATAATTGGTTCAGAATCAGAGGTCAGATACTTTTTCACTTTTTCTGTTTGGAAAAGGATCACTACAAGTTGCCAAGGTGCTGAAGGAAACAGGAAACAGACTTGAGACAGCAATGAGGATGAAAATGCAAAAAAATTTTCCTTCCAAATGCTGTTCTTTCAGTATTCATTCACAATTATCAAAAATTGCCTTGGTCTTGACTTGGCTTTCAAAATGCATATTTGCTTAGTGTTTCATTCTGCCTCTGCTCAGAAATCTGTTACCTTTTAGAAATGTTTATGAACAAGAGGGGGGATTATGGCTACAATATTGCAAGACAAAATGCTTATTGTAAACTCAAAAGTACTTCTTTTTGTAAAACCGTAGATATTTTGTCATAATTAGGAGAATGTAATGATGCTCCTTCCATCTTCTAAATGTTTGTAGTATTTGCTTAACTTATAAGAACTTATGCCTATAAAGCCAAAGCGTTCAAGGCTTTTTTTACGTTTCTGTCAGGAACACTGACTTTGTTACCTTCCACAAGTACTTGAACTATTTTTAAGTTTAATTTTGTCTTGGGGAAAATGTGTGTCGTCTTCTTTGATTTTTTTGAACAGAATAAATTATCTATCTGCAGACATTGAACCCTTAAGACTATTGTGTCATCAAACCCAAAACTGATTACAGTAAAACTTTGAAAAAAAAAACATACGAGTTGTAACTATTTTTGCAGCAGAAACATTTCACTTTGAAAATAATATGAAGATATTAACAGATTGTTACTGCCCCATTAGACATACATTTATATTCTTACGTACTGAAAGAAGTGCTATATCAGGCCTACTGATGAAGATATAGAGGCAAATGGGAAATTTGTCACCATTTTCAAAAAGCTAAAAAAAAAAAACCTCTTTCCTTCAGCGATGGTTTGAGTGATTTGTCAGCCTCACTATTAAAAATTCATACCTTCCAATATGAATTTGTCTGCAGCTTTTAGACAATGATGTTTGTTGTGGCTTTCTTCACTATATTGAAGAGCCCTTTCCTATGCAGAGAGTTTTTTGTTCCAGTTTAGACACTTGTGCTGTAATCAAATCACCTTTTGTTCTTCCTTGATCTCTCTTTTGACTGCCAAACCAATTGATAAGCTCTTTGTCATAAGTCATTTTCTCTTTCCTTTAATATTTTAAATTATGCTACAAAAACAGATTCTGAGATGTGAACTCACTGAGATCAATAAGGTTTGTGCTCCTAAAAGCCGTAATGAATTTGGACGAAACTCCAGTATTTACCTTTTAATTAAACATTTATTTATTTTAACCTTCTTATATAGTGCTACTCTATGTTAAAACAACTGAGACAATGTCAGCACTTTTTGATTAGGTGGTACCATGAGGCTGTGGTAAACTTGCTTTCTGTTAACTCTCAGATATGCAGCTTTTCATGGTTACAGTTCTCCAGGCATCAGGTCTGGCCCCTATAATTTCACAGATGATCTCAATGTTACATTCTGTAATCTATGAATGCCAGATGGTTCAGTAGATCTATGAAAATCTGTTTGCTGTGAGAATTCTTTCCTGCATCCTGAAATGTATTTTGTCAAGGAAGCTTGAGGATCTGCATGTGACTTTCTTTTTGTTGGTATGTTATAGGTTTTTCTGTGG
The DNA here is from genome assembly GCA_033556795.1 of Tapera naevia. Taxonomy (NCBI): domain Eukaryota; kingdom Metazoa; phylum Chordata; class Aves; order Cuculiformes; family Neomorphidae; genus Tapera; species Tapera naevia. Next base: position 17,093,866 of record JAUMJJ010000079.1, on the reverse strand, counting down.
CTAGTTAAAAATGTGTTGACTAAGCCAACACAATTATATAGACTAAGAATTTGCAGACTACTTCTGAGGTAAAAAGCTGTAAAGAAAAATCTGATTTACAGTTCTCTGAGGGCAATAGCATTATTATTAATTGCGACTTTTCCTCTTATTTCACTTATTTAACTTGCATGCCTCTTCTGCAATTTGATTTCCATCTGGGTTATGATCTCGTTATTTTTAGAGCTACTACCCTCTAGGATAATATTGATCAAATTCATGGAAAAAATCCAAAATATAACCTGGAACGTGAACACTATTCTAGCTATCTCTGCATTAATTAGTACCTCTAACTATGTGTACTGCTTAGCTTGCTTAAAAACAGTGTAGGAAAACCGTGGAATTTGTAGTTAGAGCTGCTGAAAGAGAGCTTTACTCTGTGTGCTTGCAACTTAAAAATGAGCTTGCTTTTCTAAATGTGTGTCGAAGCAATTGCTTTATTTTTCTGATATGCTTCTCTTAACATAGTTTCAACAAAACCAGTGTTATTTTGGAACGACTCAAATTAAACTGGAAATCTAACATATATCTATTTATGTCAACTATGCAGTTCCACACTTAGAAATATACACTGACAAAAAAATCTGACAACTACATCATAACAGAAATATAAATGTGCTCAAATCTCCTCTTGATGAGCAACTTTTGTCTTGGACATTTTTATTGTAATTAAGACTAAACACCACAGTAATAAACTCAAAGTATTTCATCAGTTTGGGATCCAATAAAATTCAAGTATATCAGGTTAACTTTTTGCCAGTGTAATATTTGATTTTCCTATGTTATCAGAAAGGATATACTTAAAGTCTGTCCTTCTAGAATATTGTCAATGTTGCAGTGTTGGCTTCTTTCTATCTGATCTGAATCAAGATGTTTTAAAATGGTATCATCATTCTGCAGGTTCATTTCCCAACTTGAATTGTAGTAAAAATGAATCAAAAGCTTTCAACTTTTATTTAAGAAAGATTATAAAATATTTTTTGTACCATACTATCTGCATACACCTGGAAGGGAGAAGGAATCCAAAACCTGTTGTTTTTAAGAATGGAGGAAGACTCCGTGGTTCATAGTACAGGGTAAAATGCATTTTGCTTTTGAACTGAGAATGAAGTCATCTGTGGAAAGAGGATTTATTTCTGTCTCTGAGGCTGACTGATATTTCAGAAATGTTGGCCCTGAGTCATTTTCATAGGCATTAGACTGTACACTTTCAAAAGTCTGTTTGTTAGTGGGGATATGAGAACTCAGAGATAAATAAAATAATCTCTTCCACCTGATGGAGTGCTGTTAAAGGAAGCTGTTCTTTCAATTGAATTTCCCATATTTTCCTGTGATATTTCTATGCTGTTACTCACTCCTTGTAGATAAGGAAGTTACCCGGTTAATGAAATCGTTCTCCCATTGTGTTCTTCCATGGGGAAGTAGAGAAGACATTTTTTATGATCAATCAAAGATACTGAATTAATAATTAACTGAAAACCGAGTAAAGTAATTAAAATAACAAACTTGGGTAAAATCAGATATGTAGATATTCCTTCAGGTGCTGTGTATGTGTGCTGTCTATTTGGAACTGAAAAAAAGCCACTTTTCACTCTTCACTTCATGAATTACTCCTTTCCAAGAAAGGAAAAGATTTGCTGTAGAATCAAGTAGAACTGTTTGAGCAAGAACCCTCATCAAGCTGTGCAGTAATCTGTTTCTTCTCTACTATAATTTGAGGAGTAACTCTAGCAGATTATACACTGTAAAATGAATAAACCAGCTCAGTGTGATTAATAGGTATTTGATTGATAAAATTTTTACAAATTGAGATACATGATGTAACTGTCATAATCCTTCCTGACTTTGTCTACTGATTTAGTAAACAAGAAGACATTAACCCCCTGGAAAGTAACTAAAGTACCTTTGTTTGGTTTTTTTTAAGGCTTTTAGCTAAGCTTGGTCTATTTTTGTGGGGTTTGTGGCAAGGCTTGTGGCATGTTTATATGTAGTTTCCGGAAAAATAAAACATCCATCTGGTGGTCCCCCACAGTATTAGTTTTCTTGCTATTATGAGCTTCTTCTTAATACTAAGCAAACCCAGGAAATCCCAGGAAATTATTTTGAGACTATTTTTAACCCTGATACACTTTTACTAAAATCGTACTGTTACTATTGTGAATGTAATGTCAGATAATCAAGCTGCTTAAGGCTTATGTTGAGGCAAGCTGAGAGGAAAATAAGTAACATGGAGGACTTCCCTGGTTGTACTGAAACAAATAACTTACTATATATAACCATCTAACTCAAAATACAACAAGACACAGAGAGATTGAGGTCAACGTACTAATATGAAATAGGGGTCTTTCTGACATGTGATGCATTGGCAGGGAGTTGTTATGCTACATATGAACCAGATATACTGGCATGGGGAATAAGGTTTTTTCTTGGTATTTTTTAATGACTTGGAATAAGAATTAGGGAATTAGAGCAAAATTATAGGAAAATCTCAGTGCAATCTACACTTATTTTTTAAACACAAAGCATCATTAAGGTGATAATTCTGATTCACTTCTATTAAAATGTAAAATTGTTTATGTGAACATATAGATATTAAATAGTATAGGTTAAAGTCTTTTATTTGAGGCCCTCGGAAAGGATGCAGCTTAATGTTTTTTCCTATTATTGCAATATATGCTTAAAAAGTTGTTTCAAAACTATATACTGCATTAGGTAGTATTTTCTTCCAGTATTGTTCAAGTAGTAGGACAAAGATGAGTTTAAATTAATTTCCTATCTAGCTGTCTAGAAAAGCCTTTGGGAGTGTGGGAGCTTCTGCTTCATTAATACTAATAGAAGCCAAACAGAACTTCTAAGTACCTCAACGAAGTGAGAGATGTACAGGATTTCTCTCCAGACTGCACAAAATACCCTGTGCTTGATTGACTTGAGGTGAAAACGGACGCTGATCTAAGAAATCGAGATTGTTTTGTGTAGCAACAGTAGGGTTGAAGTTTACAGGTCCATCTTGATAGAAGGGATAGGAAACTTTTCTACATCTGAAGACTTCATTTTTGAGAACGTCCTGTCTTCCACACAGTGCCTACCACTCCTCTTGTCTCTGGTGAGAAGCGCAAAGGAGTTGGAAAGAAATGCTGGATATCTGTTCCTGGAAAGATGTGAACATCTGCTTTATACTAAGTGCTAAAGGAAGACTGATAATACTTTCCTTTTTTTTAGGAATTAATTTGTTTTTACTCTAATGGAACACCCTCTTTAAAAATATTTTTCCATGAGCAGTAAAATTAAGTGTCATCGATCCCTGAAAAGTAATGTGTTCTTTGTCATGGAGGGATTTGCAGTCCTACTTCTAACTTGTTGTGCTCATTCAGCATTCTGTCATGCAGATCAGCCAGATGGATATTGCTGATTGAACCAAGAAGGTCATTCACTTTTTGTGGTAAAACTGTCGATTCCTGTTTAAGAAATAGGAGGACTCACAAAAATAAATTGTAAAGGTAAACACTGACATAAACTGAACTAGTCTGAAAAATAACTGTACTAAAAATTACATAATAATGCTTCTGACTTTTACAAAAAGATACAGTTTCAAGAAACTTCTTACCTGTTCATGGGGAGGTCTGGCAAGGATTTCATTGAGATTTTTCTGGTTATATTTCATTGGGTTTCTCTTTCTTATTAATAATTTTATTGCCGCAATAGGCAACTCACGCATACTCATTTTCCAGTTGTTTGTTTCTTTAAGAATCTTCTCTGGAAATAATCTCTACTCTTGCGAAAAAGAAGTGAGGAGTTATAATTTGTTCATCCACTGTGAGACTTGCACCCCTCTTCCCCCTTTCTTCTCAGTGGTGCTTATTTGTATTCTTAGCAGATCCTTTGCTGTTTAGAAAGGAAGGAGTCAAGAAAAGAAATAAGAAAACAAAAGACTCTTCTGTAAAGAAAAATAGAAGGGAAAAACTTGCTCTGGTACACACTTTCTTGTATTGGGCCCAATCATAAGATTCAGACTTTCTTTTCCCTACTCCTTCCACTGGTTCAGCAATTTGTCAATTACTACAGAAGGATGAGGAAGAATTTGAGATCAGCAGTACAGCTGATATAGGGAAGCAGAGAAAGTTTGGACGTACTGTTGGGAAATCTGCCTCCATGTTGGTTGAACGTGGGATGAATTGGAGTTAGTGGGTGAATCCCATCTGCAAGCCAGAATTTCCTCATGCTTGAACTAGGAAATATTTTTTCACAGAGGTAGTCACTCTAACCATTTTCTTTTGAAAGCGTACACATCCAATATTTCACTTGACCGAAAAACACACATAGTATTATAACATAGAAGTATGAAGAATGCAGTCAATACCTTTCTTAAATTTTAACTGAAAATCACAGAGCTGTTTGCTGTTTCATTTCATGAACTTAGTCATAACTGTATACATTTTGTCCAGGCTTATGTAATGAGTATTCAGTGAAGGCTGGCTGTGCTAGCCTGAGAAGTATAATGTAAACACAGGCTGGATGATGCTGGCAGTCCGAGATGCTTCATCCTTGTGAGGGTGGATATTGCAAGCTGCAGAGTTTTCAATTATCAGTTTAGGCTCTACATCACGTCTGTGCTCTTTCTAGCTCTTACTGAAGTTGTTCTATGATGAAGTAAAGGTATCGCCCTTTCTTCTAAGAGTTTACACTGTGATCAAATCATACAGGATTGTGCCATGGGATGCTGCAAGTGGAAGTACAATAGCTTAGGTCACTATTTGGCAGAGGAAATGAGCATTTGTTGAATACCCTTTGAAGTTATAAGCTGATGGAGCCTGTGGTATATTTAGAGTTAGTAATGGCTATACTCATGGTAGAGTAACAACAATGAGAAGAAGCAATTGCAGCAAGAATAAATTTTAGCGTAGCTTGCAACAGCCCCTGAGCCCCTTAACCCAACAAAAGTTGACAAGATTTTTCTCTATATTGCAGGTGTTTACATAATAGAAATGTTAGCATGAAGTGGTAAACTTTGTATTAAAATACTTAGGAATTACTAGTTTGCTATTTTTTTACAGAAAGCAGTTTAGCAGTTTATGAATCTTTTCCTTTTTTTTTTTTTTTTTTGCTTTTCAACTAAATTTATTCTTAGCAAGAGTAAATCAGTTGTGTCTCATGCGTTCCTGTTCTTTACCTAAAATACTTTTGTCTTATTCCTTTGTCTTGCAGTAGTAACCTCTTTCATCTGAGTTTTGTTCTGTGAGGCTCATTTTTGTACCCCCTTGAGAAGAGGCTTTCTGTTCCTGGTCACCCTATTCCTTGTCCAGTTTTAAACACTGATAAGAATTGTCAACAGCACTTCAGATGGGGCTTTGTAGAATAATGTTTTGTGTGTTTCCATATAAGGTTCCTCTGTCTCATGTAATTTTATTATTTTTAGCTGTTTTTTCTCACTGTTGCAGAAAAGTTTTTCTCCATGCAAGTTTGAAAAAATGTTTTCAATCAATTTAAAAAAAAAAACATTACCCTAGAAGCTGGCAGAAATTATAGAATTATGTTTACTATTTTTCTTTTTTCTTTTCTTTTTTTTTTTTTGAGACTGTAGGTTGTTTTCCAAACTGGACTAAATGCTAAGACCTATGTCAAGTGAACTTTCCTATGTGCCAATAATGTATTAGAAAAACTTTTGAATCTGACAGTGCAGAGATTTGAGAAGCAAAATACATAGACAGTGTATTCAGGTTGAGAAGTTAATGCAGTATGTGTAGAGCAAACATGAAGTTTGTCAACATAGTAAAAGATGCGTAAACCATTCCTAAATCATCAGTTTGATCTGAATAACACAGTGCACAGTTCTCTTTACTGTACTGTGCCTTTCCAAATATGAAGGTTATGCTTAGCATTGCATCTTAGCTTTTGCAGTATGATTTCAGCATAGGCATTATTTGCATTAATGTAATCTTGAACATAATAAAGGCCTTGACATTGATGTGGTTTATTTGCCCAAATCAAAATGATTTGAATGAAGATTTAAATGTTTTTTGAAAAGGCAGAAGAATCCAAAAAGTAATCAGGAAAAGTACTCTTACAGAATTGACTCTTGCAAGCAGGAGGTGGGTTTTTTATATCCTAAATATCAAATACATCCACAGATGCTTGACAGAAAAGGCACTTCTTTAATGCAAAAGCTGAGTGTGCTGAAACAAAGATAGAAACCATTCCATCAGCAGATGAAGATGATGAGCCAGCATGTTCCCTAGTAGGCCAGAAACTCAAAAACAGTAAGATGTGTTTCATATTAAATGAGCTTAATTTGCACAGTAACTTAAACTTTAAAAATAGTCAGGTCTGTTTCACCGCTGATGAAACCACTGGTTTGGATTGCTAGATATGACACTTCTCAGTAGTAGGCTTCGGAGAAAACCTGAGGATAGAGTACCTTGTACAGAACATCTGTGGCTAACTTTGCCTTGTGCTGTCTTTAACAATAAGTGTTAAACATAGAATATTTTTTTCCAGCTGCCATTTCTTTGTTAATGGAAAACATAGTTAAGTTATTCTGGAAATCAACTGGAAGGCTTTGTAACACTGGAAACCTGGACAAAGTACCTTTCTGAAGTAATACATGACACTTAGCTCTGCAACTAATTCAGAAAATGGGTCTTGCTGGGACAGTTCCCATGGAAGTGGAAGAGGGCTCAACATTTAGGTTTGCACTCCTTTCCATAACTGGGGTGTACGTTTAGTACTGAGAGATATTAAAGAGTGTAGCTCCTGGAATGATACAGGCCTTCCTTGATATAGTCCAAGTTACTTTGAATGTTTTGAAATTGCCTTAAAAATACAGCTGCTACAACAAAACAAACATTCAAGTCTTCTCGATATGGGGCACCTCTTTGCCCGTGAATGGTTGTAAAATAGAATAAAGCAACTAGTGCCTGCCTTTCCTCTTCTGAGCAGGTTTATGTGACTGATAGCACAAATAGGCATTCATATGGGCATTTAAAGGCTGCTCCTTTACTGCAGCATCAGAGAAGCTGTTACCTCAGGAAGTCCATCTCTGTTTTCTTAGTTATGAGGAAGGAATCTTTTTCAGAGTTCAATGTTGAATTTAAATGCTTTGAGAATCTTAAGAAGCTTTCTGTTTTCCAGAAAGTAGAGAAAGACAGGTGGTTTTACTTCCTTGCCCAAAATGGGTGATGTTTAGTGGCAAAACAACAGCTGAGGCAAGTGATTATTTGTTCTGAGTGTGATTTGCTGAATATCATGTCTCCTGACCTTTGATCAGATGAGCATTATTGGAGATTAATTGGATCAGTGGTGGCATATGACATACTTCAAGTATCTGTACAGAAAGATTTACGCTTATATCTGATTATAGCAGATTAGTACCTGTAGATATAAAATGTCAAATCTACTGTGCATATTTAGGCCTTCCCAAACATCTGTTCAGTGAGATCTGAGGTTGTTGTCTTGTATATGCTGAGGGTTTTTTGAGGTGAGTCTACATTTAATAAACAAAATAAAAAAGGCCATTAAGGAAATTACTAGTTTAGTGTGGATAGGACATTTGAGATTTCAACTGTAAGACTGAACAAACACTTGCTTTGTAATTTGTCCAGAGAAAATGAAATTTTCTAGTAGGTATATGTCTGTTTTGCTCAAGAAGCTGAGATAAAACCCTTTCCTTTTAGATTAAAAGCTGAGAGATCTGATATAAGAATATGGAAAATGAAGCATGTTAGATTGAAAAAAGAAATTATCTGTATACTGCTGTGATTCAAAAACTGAAAATATTTTCATGAGTTACAGTATTTTTCTTTCTCAATGAGAGTTACATGGAGAATTTTTTCTAAATAGACATTGGCACATGTGGCATTTTGTCGCTATACAAGACCCAAAAAGTTAATTTCTTCAGAGCCCCAGTGTATAACATACTACAATAGACTTCTGTTTTACTCCCTTTTCCCCACCCCCACTGGCTGATGGTTTGTCTTGTCTTGAGAGAAAAAAAGCCATGACATCTTCTAGTTTACTGCCCTCTCTAATAGCTTGTATGGCACTTCCTGTCATCCTTTCTTTGAGTTTCCTTACTTCACTACCATCTTAAGTCTTTAAACATAGACCAGTTGTCACTTTCCAAAGATGCTGCTGCTTTTAGGCCTATCACTAGGCATGGTGAATGTTAAAGCCTGAGAACAGACATTGCCCAATAAGTGCCCAGTAAGTGAAGCTTAACGTTATAAGGTGTTTTGTTTTTTCTTATCCTGACATTGTAACCTAGGTAATTCAGTAATCTGACTTAGTTTTTGTACAGCCTAGCTGTGAACATGAACTGAACGCCACCTTTGTAGGACTAAGCCCCAGCTTTGGGCTGAAGTACACATTACCTAAACAATATTTGTTAGAAACTAATTACACATAACAAAGCCATGGAATTCAAATATCATCAAGGCATGGACAATTAATTGCATTAAATTTCTACATCCGTAAAACATTGCAAAATGTAAGTATCCAGTGAGCTATACCTAATGAGATTTTAATCTCCAAGTGACCAATTTTCCAAAAGTCTCATGGAATAAGATACCGTATCTGTCATGTTTTTATTATTGCGTGTGGTCATAAAGTGGATACTTTGAGGCAATGTTATTTCAATATTTTATAATATCACTGTGGAAATATTTTTTTCTCTATTTACATTCTAGCAAGTAACTGAACCAGTCTGTTTTAATAAAGAAATTCCATAATATATGCAAGAGGTTTTTAAGTTGTAGGACATATTCAAACAGGTGGTCACATCCATTGCAAAACATGTATTTTCTATTTTGATAACAGAATACTGTTTTCTGTTGCACCATTTTGACTGTTTTCTAAACTCTGAGTGGAAAAATCAGTTGTAACGAAAGATTTTTTTTGTTCTATGTATGCATGTAGTTACTAATAACCATACAATTATGTACTTTTGTAGCTTTATTTCTTTACCCTAAAGTATCTTTTTTTGTGATTTAAAGGTATTCTATGCATTTCTGACTGTTATCATAACATAAATGAAATAGCTTCCATTGTTTCTAAGGAGACAAGTTTAGTCATACACGTGCATGCTTTCAGACAACTGAAGTATTTCTAAGATTGCCTTTCAGAATATCAACACTGTGGCTTAATTGTTTGTTTGTTCTAACTCGCTGGAGTGTAATTCCTTAGAATTATTATGATCAAACCACTGTTAATTCACATCTTAAATTTGAAACTAATATTCATTATTGTTTTAAGACTCTTTCTTAAAATCAATTACAAAATATAGTAGTGACATAAGGCATCAGCTCCTTAAAATTAAAGGACTGAACAGCTTGGAAGAAACTAACATGTAGGAATAATTAGTGGTTTCCTCAAAAATCAGCACTAAGCCTTACATCTTTCTTTCACGTTCTCCCTCTCAGTTCCCTTCCTATGCTGCTTTGATTATACCTGACACAATTCACCAAAGAAATTGAGTCTCTGTAGGGCATAACATAATGTTTATGTTACTTTTATAGTTACTGTTTTCCATAATAGTTCAGAAATAGATATAAAAAATAATGGAAACTAACACGGTAAGTTTAGATTTAGTAAAAGGTCGATACTCCCCAGTATGTCTGATTGTATATAACCAAGACATCAGATTTGCCTCATTTTTGAAAACAGTGCTATATCACTGGGACCGTAGTTTCAGCTTGACAATTCTTTGGAGAAAAGACTGCTGGAGAATTAGCATGATGTCAGACAACACATCGTCCAATTTCTGTCTCCATATTGGTGGTCCAGCACACAATTAGTGCTTTGACTTCAACTGATTAATGCTGTTCTTAACTGTTTTCTAAATTAATATCAACAGGTCAGCTTTAGGCCTGTTTTCTTAATCCCTTTTACATAGCCGCACCATTTAATTAATATGCATGTAGTTCTTTTTACGGTCAGGGAACAGATAAAGACACTAATCACAAAGACATCTTTATTTTCCCTCCAAACTTTGCATCCCCCTAGTGTTCTGTTTGCTAACTTCCTTTTTTTTTTTTGTCTTTCGTAACATCAAAACATGTTCCATTATTGGACACAGAATTCTCTCCTTTCCAAACCTACTAATATTAAAACAGTTTATAGAACTGATGACTTTTTGTTGGATTAATCATTGTCAAACTAATGAGTAACATCTGTGTTCAATTTTGTAATATGTTGAATTCTAATATGGCTCTGGGTTTGTAGTTCTGGGATTTGGAATAAATCCATTTATAATCAAAATCTGTATTGCTGTACTGAAGTTTCTTTAAGTTATGTACACATCCCCTTTATTTTGATTTTCATTATCATTCTTCTGAGTGCATTGACCTCTTAGCTTTGTGTTGACTAGCTTTATCCTCTATTCTGCAGCTTTTGTTCAGCTCAGCCTTCAGCTAAAAGAGCAGCTTTGCCACATCATTAATACTTCTCCCATTCTTGTACCTCAGATTTTGTGGCTTCCAGTTCATCCATGTTCTTTCGTCTCCTTCCCTTTCCATTTTTTCTTTGCTGATTTCTTTATTCATGGCTATCTCCTCATCAAAACATCTGTTCTGACAGTCTCCTATGCCGATTCATCCCAAATATTTTTTTTAAATTTTCACATTCAGAAAAAAATCCATGATCTCCACAAAATGAGTTTTTCGTTCCTTCAGTTCTGTCACACTTCTGTTTAAGTAGCTCTGCACTTTAGTGGTAGAGTGTAAGAAGTCAGTTACCTGGACGCCTCTTACCTAATGGTAATATTCTCTTTACTAAATCTCAAAAAAAAATTATGTTAAATTGAATAGATGTGGAGAAGAGTAAGTACAATGAGTGGAGCAAGGAGTCGCCAATATGTGGTAGCTAAGTTATTTTTAGTGTAACAGTGTGAAGGTTTTAAAAAAATACTTTTGGACTATAAAACCATAAGGGACATAAGTGCTCAGAAAAAAGTTTCAATTGAAGGCGAGTGTCAATAAAAAAATAGTTGTAAACTAGTACGTAATCACTTGAAGCTGGAGATTAAGAAAGCTGTGTTACCAACTGGAAGGGTAAGGCTCTCAAATAACCTCCTGAAATGATGAATAAAGGAGGCAAAAAGAGAAGTGGCCAAAAAGGTGGGTTAATATCTGGCAACATATCAGATGCCAACCTAAGTCTCAGAGAATGGGCTTTATTTAGTTACATGCTCCCAGTCTCACCAGTGTGGAAGTCTTGTATTACTAGACCATTCTTCAGATCCTACTCAGTGTCTGTCCCCTCTTACCAGTCCGTACTGGGTATCTTTCAAGAGGGTACTGATACAGATAATGATGGTTCTACTTGTCCTAGGCTCATATCTTCTCTAAACTTCATAGCTTTCACAGATACAGAAGATTCTTACTTTTTAATCTTATTTATTTATGCTCTCTCTGTTTGTCCCAGGTATCTATAGAATCATAGAAACATTAAGGTTGGATAAAACCTCTAATATCATCAAGTCCACCTGTCAGCCCAACATCACCACACCTACTAAACTATGTCCCAAAGTACCATGTCTACCCATTTTTTGAACAGCTCTAGGGATGATGACTCAACCACTTCTCTGGGCAGCCTGTTCCAATTCTTGATAATTTCAATGAAATAATATTTCCTAGTATCTAGCCTAAACCTCCCCTGGCACAACTTGGACCATTTTTTCTCATCCTGTCATTTGTTACTCGGGAGAAGAGACCAACACCCACCTAACTACTACCTCCTTACAGGCAGTTGTAGAGAGTAGTTCCTCAGATGCTCCTCATAAGTCTTGTGCTCCAGACCCTTCACCAGCTTCGTTGCCATTCTATGCACATGCTCCAGTGCCTCTTATAGTGAGGGGCCCAAAACTGAGCACAGTATTTGAGGTGTGGCCTCACCAGTGCTGAGTGCAAGGGCATGATCATTTTCCTACTCCTGCTGACCACACTATTGCTGATGCAGGCCAAGATGCTGTTGGCCTTCATGGCCACCTGGGCACACTCTTGGCTCATATTCAGCTGGTTGTTGAACAACACCTCCAGGTCCTTTTCTGCCAGGCAGCTTTCCAGCCAGTCTGCCTCAAGACTGTAGAACTGCATGGGGTTGTTGTGGACCAAGTGCAAGTCCCAACACTTGGCCTTATTTAATGCCATAAAATTGCCTTGACCCATCAATCCAGCCTGTCCAGGTACCTCTGTAGATCCTTCCTTCTTTCAGGCAGGTCAACACTCCTTCCCAGCTTGGTGTCATCTGTAGACTTACTGAGGGTTCTCTCAATCCCCTCATCCAGATCATTGACAAAGATATTAAATGGAACTGACCCCGACACTGAGCCCTGGGGAACACCACTCGTGACTGGCTGCCAAATGGATTTAACTACATTTACCACAACTCTCTGGGTCCAGCCATCTATCCAGTTTTTTTACCCAGCAAAGAGTAAGTCGGTCTGAGCCATAAGCAGCCAGATTCTCCAGAAGAATGCTGTGGGAAATGGTGTCAAAGTCTTTACTAAAATCTAGGTAGACGACACCCACAGGCTTTCCCTCACCCACTACATGGGTCACCTTGTAGTAGAAAGAGATCAGGTTAGTCAGGAAGGACCTGCTTTTCATATCCTGATGCTGACTGGGCCTGATCACCTGGTTATCCTATAAGTGCCACATGATGGTACACAATATGATCTGCTCCATAACCTTCTGTGGCACCAAGGTCAAGCTGACAGGCCTGTAGTGTTCCAAATCCTCCTTCTGGCTGTTCTTGTAGATGGGCATCACGTTTGCTAGTTTCTAACCAACTGTGACCTCCCTGGTTAGCCAGGACTGCTGATAAATGATTGCAAGTGGCTTGGTGACCATTTCTGCCAGTTCTTCCAGTACTCAGGTCTTCATTTCCAGCTAGCTATTCTTTGTCCCTTTTCATTTGCTAGATAAGATTTTACGCAGACAGCTTATAACTACTTTTGTTCCAGATCCATCTCTTCCTGCCTTACTCTGGTAATCCTTTGTTAACTGCTTATGAATTCAAGCTACAAATGATCAAAATTTATATAAAACTGCCTGTTGCTGATGACTGCAGAGCACGTGTGATCTTCAAGTGGAGTTTCTTTAGAAGTTCTCGCTTACTGAGCATTGAGTCCTATAGATTGTTCTCTGAATACCATTTCAAAGATACAGCATTTCTTTCCATCTCCATTTTTGTCAAGGCTTTTATCCTCTTATGAGTCATTTGTTTCACCATCCTTCTCTCTGACCTTTGCTAATTCAATATTCCTTTACACTCATCAAGATTTAGTTCTTACTTCAAAGGTAATCTCCTACCCTATCACTTTACTCTTCCTTTACATTCTTCCACTGACTCTCAGGTTAAGTATGTCTTTGTTTAAGTTAACAGAACCAAAAGCATTCCCTGCCAAATCCAGCTTTCATCCCATTCTTCTGAGTATTGCAAATTGAACTTAGTGGTTTGCTTAACTACTTCAAAGTTAAACTTAAGCCATTTCTCTGCCTGCCTTTAGGCGTCATTGTGGCCCAATGCTGCTGATCTCCTCAAGTCAAAATTTTAGGTCTTTAATTCCTATTATCATTCAGAAGCTGTATCTGTCATTAGTAGTTACCATGATGCCTTCAGAATTTACTACATGCTGTTTCCTCTGCCCAGTCCTTGCCTTCCACATTCTAATGCACAGTGTGCTGGATCTAGCAGAAAATGTATCTCTCTGGTGTTCGCAGTTCCTATCCAAATCCTACCCAAAATATAGCTCAATAAGCCTGGAGTCTGAAAATATGAAGGAAGAGGGGCAGCAATAATCAGTACAGGTACTAGACCATCTCAAATCTGTATTAACAGTGAGTGCAAAATCTGAATAACTGTTGCTGACTTGGTTCTGTACTCAAAATCTAGTTCTACCCTTAAAGTTCATTTTGACTGTAAGGCAATAACCATAAGACATTTGTGGTCTTATTCAATCATTCACCTGTCCTGTAAGGATCTGGCATTATTATTTAGTTTCCAGATCTAGCTCTATGAGTTGATAAGCACAACAAATGCAGAAATATCTGTGAGATATTTACTCTTGCCATTTAATGCCTCATTTCATTTCTGATATTGCGTGCCCACCAATGAATCTTTCTCTTTCAGCCCCTTACTTTTTTTAACTGTGATCCTAGCCTTTACCTTAACAGTAGCTCAGTTGCTCTGTCAGTCCTAGGCTAAACTGATTTGGTTTTGCAAAAAAGAGCAGCCATCCTAGCTTCTCATGGGACTGCTAGTAAGCTTAGCTTTTTGTTACATATTTGAATTCCTGCTCTCAACCTGGCTTTATCATCCAATGCATACTCACCCTCCTTACTAGAACAGCAGTTAAATAAGCTTTTTCATTGTAATTATTAGTTAAAGCTCAGCAATAGCCAAGTCTGCCTGGCCACTAATACTTGCTGTGGGAGAAGACTCCTATCACAGGGAAAGACTGCTCACTTCATGTAGCTTAAACTAAAATCAGGGTCCAAGTGCTTTATTAATTTACTAATGACAGATGATTAGCTAGTAATCTGTGAAGTATACATTCAGGATCAATATCAGCGTTATAGCAAATAAACCACAATATTACACAGTTACAAAAAGTAAACAAACACCTCAGGTTTCTAAATGCAGCCTCCAAAGTTTCAATTGCACTTCCAGGCACGCATGCATTCATATCAAGTGTTATGTGTAGAAAGCTTTACAGTCACACACATCCTCTCTTGCAGATAGCATGGCTTATGAGCTAACAAAATTTCTTCTGGCAGTTCAGGCTCCCCTACTTGCACAAAGCTCTTGTTGGATATGTAGGTACTGCAGCAATGTGTGTGCTCGTGCAGCTCCTTACAATCCACTGATCCATATGTTGACAAGAAAGCCCCACCATGAGGTCACATTGACAGAAAGAGGTGAGAGTCCCTACCAGGTGCACCCCATGCTGGCAGTCCCCTACCTGGGCACAGGCTAGTCACAGTGTCCAACCGAGAGGCTGCTCTGTCTGGCCCGGGCAGAGGTGATGCTGGCAAGGTGAATTCCATTTGTATCAAAACGAGTTTTGATTACTGCTATTCCAGTCCAAACTCTCTCTCTCTAGTTATAAATTTTCACACTCCTTTTTATATTTCAAAGTATCTGTTTCAAAAATCTCTTTGAAGTTTTTCACCAAATGACAGAATGGTTGAGGGTGGAAAGAGCCTCTGGAGGTCATCTGGTCCAATCCCCAGGCTTGGGCAGGGCCACCCAGAGCCAGTTGCCAGGACCATGTCCAGATGGCTTTTGGAGATCTCCAAGGATTGGAGCTCCACCACCTCTCTGGGTTACCTATTCTAGTGCTAAGTCACACAGTAAAAAGGTGTTTCCTGACACCAGCTCCTGTACTTCAGTTTATGCCCATTGTCTCTGGTCCTGTCACTGGGCACCACTGAAAAGAGCCTGACTTTGTCATCTTTCCACTTACCCTTCAGATATTTATAGACATTGATGAGCCTTTTCTTCCCTAAAGCTGAACAGTTCCAGCTCTCAGCCTTTTCTAAAAAGAAAGAATGTCTTCAGTCACTTCATCATTCCTATGGCCCTTTACTGGACTCTCTCCAGCATGTCTATGAGGAGCTCAGAACTGAACCCAGCACTCTGCATATAGCCTTCGCAGTGCTGAGTAAAGAGGAAGGATCACCTCCCTTGACCTGCTGGCAATATTTTGCCTAATGCAGCCCTAATATATCCTACTGTTCATCTTCTTTGCTGAAATGGCATGTTGCTGGCTCATGTAAAGCTGTTGAATCAATCTGGTGTGTCTTCCTCTTTAACACGATCAGCTGGGGCTTGATCATAGTCTTCCTTTTTAATATGATAATTTGGGTCAAACATCCTTCCTGCAGTTTAGTGTAATCAATGTGTGTATATATGCACAGTATTTACATTCACAATTGTATCTTAGCAGGTGATGTCCAGACCATTTGCTAAGGGTGACCATTAACATCTCTTATAAACTCTTCATTGTTGCTGGCACCAACTATCATTTTTTACTCAGTGATTTGTGTGACCCACAGATTAACCTTCAGCCTGCTTTGAATTGTTTCCTGAACTCTAAATACTAATCTTTTACAAACAAAAGCCCAGTGTCTCATAACAGGTAAAGAGCTAAGATTTATGTCTGTTCAGCATTAGTTAAAGTTCTCATCCTAAACCTATGAGCAATATCCAAGGCTTTCAATGCCTCTGAACACTGTACTGGTGATAGCAAACCTTTCTGATACTTGATATATTTGTTTTTAAAAGCATAGATGTTTGTGTTTGCCTAGATCCATTAGTTGTTTTCCATCTTTTGGTCTGTTTGTTGGTTTTCTCTTACTTCTGCTGCACAAACAGGGTTCATGTGGTTGCTGTTTTTTCGGTCTCCATGTAACAAAGAAGAATTTTATTAGAGTTTTCTGTAAGCTGACACTTTTTGGTGGAGCGTTTTTGCCAGCACTATACAATTCCTATTGTCTGATACTGGAGACTCATCTGACTTTTAACGTCTTGTGTGGCAGTTCCAGTCTACTTCTCTACAAAATACAGTTGTGTGGCAGTTCCAGTCTACTTCTCTACAAAATACAGAGAAAGTAGAAGTTAGCATGTTGAATGTGTTGCTCATTGAGATTGATTTTTAAATAACAAAAACTATAGCCATGCATTCTAAAGGTTGCACAAAAAATTTGAGTAAGAGAGAGAGACTATTAAATTTCAAGGTAAAATATATCTATGTAGACAATCCCTTTTTCTTATGGTAAGTTGTGTCCCAGTAGAAGCGATGTTATAATTTCTCAACTTCAAAAGCAGACCCACAGCCCATTTACCAAAGTAGAGATCTAGCAGAAATCAACAACAGGATTACCCTGTCAGTCATCAGTACTCTTGATCAGATGGCTCATTGGCAGTGACAGTTGAATCACAGGGCTCCTTTTTTTGCAAGCACTTTAGTATGGTTTAGAGGAACCTGAAAACAGCAGTAACAGTTTAGTTTAGTTCACTTATAGTTACTGTCTTACTGGTGCACACATGACCTCCAAAACCATGATAGTTCTGTAATGGATGACAATTAGCTAATTTTGCAAAGTGGATGTTTAGCAATATCACCACTATCCTCAAGCATATGAAACTTATTTCAGTTTTATTGCTGTCAATGGACAGAAGCAACACTTCACAGTTTTTTATATAATTCTTCAAGTTCTTCAGCATGGAACATTCTAGAGAATATACACATCAGTGCCAGTAGAATTAAATTTGAGACCCAAGCTGGACTGTACTATTCTGTCTTCCAAATCAGAGTTAGTTTTTGAAAGTATAATAAGCGGGACCCAAAAATATGTAAAATGCCTATTTTTCTCTAAAAAACAGTCTTACAATCAGCCTAATATTTTACTAATATACCTATATTTCATAGGTTCACATTAGAATGTGAAACTAGTGGCTACATCTACTGTTAAATTAAACTCTGTGAAGGCATGGGCCCAAGAGCTATAACTGGAGCATGTCCAGAGAAGAGAAAAAAGGCTGGTGAGAACAAATCCTATGAGGAGCAGCTGAGGGAACTGGGGTTGTCTAACTTGGAGAAGAGGAGGCTGAGGGGAGACCTCATCACTGTCTATAACTACCTGAAAGGAGGTTTTAGTGAGGTGAGTGTTGGTCTCTTCTGCCAAGAGACAGGTGATAGAACAAGAGGAAA
This sequence comes from Tapera naevia, assembly GCA_033556795.1. Lineage (NCBI taxonomy): Eukaryota > Metazoa > Chordata > Aves > Cuculiformes > Neomorphidae > Tapera > Tapera naevia. The sequence goes on along the minus strand of JAUMJJ010000079.1, from coordinate 17,076,123 downwards.
CAGCCATAAGTTGCACCAATGGAGCTTTAGACTAGACGTGCAAGCATGGTGAAGCACTGGAACAGGCTGCCCAGGGAGATGGTTGAGTCACCATCCCTGGAGGTGTTTAAAAGGCGGGCAGATGAGTTTCTTAGGGATATGGTTTCGGAAGAGGACAGGTACAGTTGGACTCAATGGTCTCAGAGGTCTTTTCCAACCAGATGATTCTATGATTCTGTGAACTTGGTTAACCATGTGGTTGTGTTGTAAAAAGTTCTTTAGCATTATTCTAGCACTTTCCTAGATAATTTCTGATGTGATTTAGGAGTTACTCCAGTACAGAAACCAGGAGGTTAGTTTGGATGCGGCTCTCCTCTCTAGATGGTGTTTGTTAGTATGTATATGTCCAGTCTATGCCAGCTGGCCTCAGAGTCAAAGAAAGGCTCTGTCACTCTTCAACTGATTAAGAGAAATGAAGCCAGTGTATCTGTTCCATAGCAGCTTTCTAGAGAATGCTTCTATTCTGCAGTAAATGTGCTGTAATTAAAGAGAGTTTTATATTTTCTCATTCACTGTGGGGCTGTTACTGCAGTGCATCAAAGAGGCCATAAATTCACTCTAGTTTTTACCTCATCAAGTCCTTAATCCGTAGCAGTAGTTCTTAGCAAGAAGTTCAGATCATTGTGGTATGTAAAAAATGAATAAAAATTAAAGGATATTGTGGTCAGAGCAGTTTATTATCGAGTATACGCCATATCCATGTATGCTACAGCGTTGAATATGTATGCTGGCTGCTGCTCTAATTAATCTTCAGCCAAAATTTCTGTATTTCTGTTTTGACCACTGTGTTCGTAGAATTGTGCTGTGTGTATTCAGATACAATTAATTAAGGATTTTCCCAATGTAATTTGTTTTTATTCCAGTGTGCATGCTCATAAATCTCAATTATTTCAGTATCACATGCTGTATGTAGAACTGTAGCACCATCTTGTGTGAGCTGCAAATGTGGTTTCAATATATGCATTCAGCAACCTTCATGTTGACTATAACAGTTTTATTTAAAACTCTTTTATGTAAAACTGAAATCAGTAAGCAAGAACTTGAAATAGCACCCGCTTATTATGTATGTGGTAGATTTCAGAGCAGTGCATTCATTTAAGATACCTATTGTAGGAATGTTCCATATAAATAGGAGGCATAGGATTCTGCAATCTGGTGGCCATAAATATGCACTTTATTTGGTTTATGCTAAGAAAACAGAATTAAAGCACAGAGATTAGAATATCTGTGAGAAATAAAATGAAACTATAGTATGAGGAAGAGCTTCTAGGGAAGATTAAGTAGGAATTGGTATGAAAGAGATGGTAGGAATAAAGCTGGAAATGCTTTTAAATGGAAGCAGATAGCAAATGTGGCAAGGACACAGAACCCAATGTTCATAATCAGCTATAGTAAGTTGAGGTTTCTATATGATTGGAAAGATACATAAACCAATCTTGTTCATATGTCAGAGCAAACAATAACTGGAGACATGGTTGTGGTGAATCAAATGTACTCCTGCACTTTAATATCTTGCACAAACTTCTTTCATTCCACCTTTTCGCACTTCAATTTTTATCTAGTTTCCCTTTTGTTTTCTTCCAACTTTTCCTGAGCCAGTTCCAGTATAATCCATGGTGTATGTAAGAGAAATTACAGTCTTAATGCGAGTTCAGCCATGGAGGAGGTAACTGGTGCATGCTGCCATTGGTACGAGTCCAGCATATTACAACATCTGACACAAAAAAAACCCCAAGACTAACCCCATAGCTCAGGAACCAAAGTGGGAAGGGAGAGACAAAGAAACCATTACAGAACAAGTTCAAACCTGTCACAGTGAGACAAGGCTTAACTCGATTGATTCACTCAGTATGACTGGATGCGTGTTCAAATACAGACATTTTCTTACTTTGGAAAACATGTGATCAAGGAAGACAGTATTTGGCTTCTCTACATTCAACATGCTCCCAGCATATGGCCAAATAATTCTATATTAATATTTGATGGCTGCTGCAAGTGCAGATAATAAAGGCAAAGAACTGGCCCATGTGATGAACATACATATTGACAGATGCTGGAAAAAAAAATCTATGCTATTTATGCATACATTTGTAGTCCATTATTCCTCTCTGTCTGTCATGGTTTGGTTGCAATTTGTATTTTGGAAGCTTAGTGGAAAAGTTTTTTCCTCTTTCTTTTGAAGTGATAAAAGAAACTAGAAGAAAAGTTCTGTGGGTAGCAGTTGTTGACAACAGACCGCCAAAAAGAAGTTGTATCAGTCCTTCTCTTACCATTCTTTCTAGCCCTCTGCTTGCAACACATAGACTGACAAGAGCCTGGGTTTCCCCTTTTACAACAGTTTTGGCAGCAAGCAGGTGCAGCTAAAAACCTTTAATCTTGTACGCTTGAGCATTTGTGCAGCCGGCATGTCCATATGAGCAATGCATCCTGAAATCTCTCCAGCTGAGTGTGTAAATGTCTTCATTATTTCCTCTTAACTAGTCTTCCATTGCAGCATTCATTTTTCACTTCTAGATGCATTCATGTGAAAGATCTGTTTTCTACATCATCATTAAAGAATGCCACTAGTACATACAGTTCAGACAGTTAAAGGAACTGAGAGCAAACATAATTATTTGACTGTATAAGGCATAAAAAAATTACTGATCTTAATTTTGTATATACTACTTGGTTAAATAGGCTAGAATCCAAATTTTGTATATACTACTTGTGCTGATAGGCTAGAATCCAAATTGTACTTACCTAAAAAAGTAGTGGAAATGGAGGGAGTTTTCATCAGCAGTCTATATACTTAGATAAATTGGTTTTATGTCTGTGTCACTGGTTTCTACTGTCATTTAAGAATACTGTATTAAAGGTCTTTATGTAGGTACAGTTTAGTAATTTCCTTTTTATTTAATTTCTTTCACTTCAGGTAACTCTTGGAGTAATCCAGTAGAAGTGACAGCACTTTATTCATTCGAAGGACAACAGCCAGGTGACTTGACTTTCAAAGCCGGAGACAAAATCACAGTCACAACTAAAACAGATTCCCAATTTGATTGGTGGGAAGGAAGAATGGGAGGACAAACTGGCATCTTTCCAGCCAATTATGTTGCCATAACTAACAACTGAATATATATAGAAGAAAATGTTGAAGCAGTAATATATTTACACTGAAAAATATATTTTAACTTTTCAGATTTTATTGAAATGAGATTCTTGATCAAGATTATTCTAAACAAAATTTAAATACATTAAACGACCTAAATTATTTCTTAAATGAACAGTTGATGATGGTAAATTTATGATGAAGTGTTATTTTAGAGCAAGTTGTCATATAAAAAGTGCTCCAATTTGTGTCTAGTTTCAATCCTGTGTTGCTATATGAATTTATTTTTTACATGAGGGAAAAATTCCAAACAATTTGAACCTGGAACATGCTGAAAAAATACTGATTTTTATTAAATTATAATTTATGATGTCTTTCAATAATAAAGGCTCTCAAATGTGCTTCAAACCATCTCTGAGTTGGAGTTCTTTACTTTTGCTGAACACAGATATTTTTTTAAAATTACTTCAGGTCTGGTTCCCGTTGTTTGTCCATGTTAGGCATACAAAGACATTTTAATAAATAAGTCTGTAACAATTAAGCAATTCAGCTTCTCTGATATCTTTGAAGAATTTAAGCACTTCAGAAGGTTTATTTAGTAAAATGCATGAATACTCCCTCCCAGGAAATCTGTATACTTATTATGTCCCTTGATTCCTGGTGGAACTTTTTCCGCGGTTGGAAAGCAAGATAGAGAAATCTCTGCCCGTTTCACAAGTGAGCTTGCATAACTCCTGCTCTTCCCATTTAAGATTTTTTTTATTGTTTAATGTTTAAGGGAAGAGCAACATAGAGTAAATTACAGACTAAATAAATTAGTAACAGTAAGATAGGGAAGATATTTCTGTGGAATATGTGTAGTAGTAATGTATAGCACTATCATCCTCAGATTTCAACTCAATTTTGAGTATTTTTTATAAATAAACCTCATTTTACAGATGCAGGTATTGACTTCAAAGTTGATGTGACAAATCTGAGCAAAGGTGAGAATGAGAGTTGGAGTTTTTGAGAAGCAGTTTATTTTCCTTCTTGCTGCTGGATGTGCTGAATTTGCTTCTTATACAGAGTTAATGCCAAAGTGATAGTTATGCTTCTTCAGTCTCTGCTTTTCCCCTCTTGAAAAGGGGAAAAGTCCTTGTTTCTCCTAACAGTGCCATGAGTATCAGATGGAAAATTAGTAGGTGTGAACTTCCCAAGCTGCAGTGGATCTGTTGTTATGATCTACTAATCTATCAGCTTTAAGTTATCCCATCTGAATGGCAAGGTTAAGCCTAGTATAGAGGAAGACTTATTATGATTAGAAAATCATTCCGTTCCACTCATTGGCAAAGGTTCTGGATTTCTTTCAGGATGGGCCACGTGTTTTTCATAAACAAACTCAAAATGAGACAGAAGAGACTTAGTTAAGTGTGTTTACTACCTTTCAATGAAAATCCTTCATATTCTTTACCTCATAGACAAGACAGATGTATGTGATCTCTCTTCAGACATGTACTACCACCAAATGGACCCATATTGCTTGCAGGTATTTTTTAGAAGGTATTTCCCAACCAGTTGGAAAAAAATTACATAACCTTATGTAGCTGTAGTGGAAGTCTTAATATATACCTTTAGAAGAACTGTTTTAGCATCTGCCAGTTTGAGATGAGAAAGAAAATTCTGTGTTTACTCATCTTTCATAGACTGCATCTATTGCTTATTAATCAAGAAAACACTAAAATCATCCAAAATCAAGACTCAATGAACAGGACTAATAATAATATCATAGACCCAGAGCTAAATATGCCATGTATTCACGAAAAATCACTCCTGCATTTATTTTACCCCATTGCTGCACTTTAGTAATGCAGTACAAGCTGAAGCATCCACTAGCAGAACTGTGTTATAGTGCTTCATTAGTCATTTCCAGAATGCTGGCTGCATTTCCAGCCAGTGTACTTGTCTTTGTGTAGTTATTAAAACTTCTTAACTAATCTCAAGTGTCTTCTTCCGTGAAACTGTCAGAATTTATGAACTTGCATGGTAAAATATTTTTATTGTTTTTGTAAATTCAGTTTCTTGGATTGCCTTAGCTGAGTTCAGGGGCAAATGAGGATTGTCTAATCTAAGTATTCATGATGGTCTGTAGACTCTGCAGGGTAGCACTGATTAATTCCTTAATCCAGGCTGCATTTTAAGGAGAAAACATGAAATGGGAAGCATATCTCATATTTGGAACATTTCTTCATCTAAATATCATATAGGAAAGAGAAGGTTCAGTGGATTAGCCTTATGCAAGAAAAGCCACTGGTTGTCAAAAACAAACCTTCTTGAAGCTTAACAGAACTTTACTGCCTGAATCTACATGCCTTTGACACAGATTGGATCAGCCTACAACAGTAGGCTTAGGCTAATTCCAAAAGTGTTTTTACAGTAAAAATACTTTACAATAAAAGCCAGTTTGCATGATTCAGTAATCTGAGAGATCTGTAAGGAACAGTTAGTTATAGATCAGGCTCTCTGCAGTAGGTCTAGGAACAAAAACCTAGTGGTATATAGAGTCACCCAGGACACACTTCTGGTAAAAGTGGTTTTCCGTGAAAGAAAGTCCAGGTATATGTTCCTTTGCTACAGGATGCCTTACCCAGATGCGGAAGAAAAAGAAGATATTGAAGAAGATGGTGCTTCTAAAACAAAAGTGTCTGTAGACCAGTTATGAGGTACCTGTCATCCAGGTTTTAGTGGGGTTTGGGTGGATAGATATCTGTAGGAGCGAATCAGTAGCTATCCATTCTAGAAGAGAAAAAGTGAATTACAGAGCCATGGGATTTCCTGACTGAATGTCTTCCTTAGTGATGTTCCCTTTTGTTCGTCTTAATACCTTGGGAGTAAGATGGCAGGTAAAAATTCCTCAGGATTGAGTACTGGCATCTCCTTGAAAAATGACAAAGTTTCTCTTTTAAAAGCTGTACAGATTTCTACAGTAGCTCTAACCATGCTTGCACCTTTTTTGAAGCCAGATTTTTACAAATTGTATCAAACATTATGGATTTAAACTCATATTACATACATTTCTTCCAGTTCTATACACAACTTTTTTCTACAGGATCATAAGGAAGAAAAAATAATCATACATAGCATTTACAGTAGATGTTTAAAAGAATTGTATAGCAGATGTTTAAAAGAAGGGAGCTGAACTGCAGGTGTTCATTTTAATTTATTGTGGGTACTCAGATGTACAGAACATTTGAAATTTAGACCTTTCTTCTGTGTTACCTAAATACAGACATAGCATTCTACCTATAGGCATCAATTTTTAAAAAAGCTTGGCGAGAACATTTTGAAATCAAATTAGCTTGCATTGAGAATCTAAATTTATCCATCACTTTGGTCTAAAAGTTCGTGGGAAACCATTTGTGAGTTTTTAATTCATTCTTGTTCTTAATTGAGTTAGAAATACTGCAGGGAAAACCTTTTGGTCTTTTCCCATGCCATAACTAATGTAATAAAAACAAAAAGAAAGAAATAGCAAGCTTCATTCTTTGGAAAAGTTTTTAGTTAATTTCATCTAGAACTAAGTGCAAATAGTTCCTTAAATTTCAGGAGTGTATGAACTAATGCATGCTAACCCTGATGCTAGATTGATATCCACATGTTCTTCTATATCTGAGATCCATCCTGTAATTCTTTACATACATCTTTTTTTAACAGTAGAAATGAAAATTCCGGTGACTGTAGACTGAAGAGCAATTTTGCCATCTGTATTGCCAAAATAAGTCTTTGCACCTGCCTGTATAAATCTCATGGGTAGCACTGGCTTTGGAGTTCTCTTCAATCATTCTTGAACATTTTACCTGACAAAGTTCATGTTCCATTTACTATCTGCAAAAGGCAAGTACTCCAAGCATGCTTATGTATATTTCTAGCTTTCAGCTTGAGAATTTGTTTTTTACAGAAGTCTATATGAGAGGCAGGGAAAGCGAGCTCGGCAATGCACAGACATAGCTGTCTACCACATGAAATATCTGCCTAGCTGAAGAAGCAGGAGCTCACTTATTGAACCTGAGGATGTTGTTTGTAGTGGTAATGGCCTGAAGGTAGCTGTAAGTATAAGAAGTATTTCCATAAGCTACTTGTATACAACTAGTTCCATTCACAAAAGCAATAATCAATTGAAATAATTTTACTGTTTAAGAACTTTCGAAGAAAAGCATTTCCCCTCCTCTCTTCTTTCCAAACTGTATACCTTTCTCCTGTCTTGTACAATTTCTATGCTAAGCACGGCCTTTTAGTACCCGACTTGCTGAATGCTCAAGAACTGTGTTTGACAGTGTCCAGGGTAGTTAAACCCAACTTTCCCATGACCTCCCTCTAAATATGCCAGTAATTCTAACCATTATACCACCTAGTTGGTGGGTGGAGGGGGCGAAGAGACTAAATTCTCACTGCTTTATGAAAGTTGTTTTCTGTCAGTTCAGATATATGATCTCAAACAAACATTATTAGATTTCTGAGTTTCTGAATGTCCTGTTTTTAAAATATTTACAATATTTTTATGCTTTCACACGTTTTAATTTTATTTTCCAAATGCAAATGCTGGTCAAATGCTTTTCCCCAAGGATTTAAAATAATTTTAGACTCCAATCTTCACACAATTAAATGTGAGTTATGCCTCACAATAAATTTAGATAATGCTGTTGAGGGAAATAAAGCACCTGGATGCAAAAGTATTGTCACAGATTGACAGTTCTAGTTGCTTGGGAGACATTTTTGATAACTGAAATATCAAGTCACTTAAATAGGTGCCATTCTGAAAGATTTTATCAATGGCAGAAATCTGGGTCAAAATGAACATTTTTTAAGCAGAGGAGATGTCTTTTAAAGTGTTGATTTTAATTTGAGTTATACATTCTGTAGTGGTCATTTTTTGTGGAAACTTGATCTACCCATTACCTTTCAAAACCTGTCTCAGGCCATTACTTGCTCTCAGCATGGTATTCCCTTCAGCATGTCTTTTATTTTAATGTTCCCAATTTCGTTCTGTCATATTTGATGTCAAACTTAAGGCTGCAGTTAAGCCAGAAATTCAAAACATCAGTCTCTTATTCTAATTGGTTTCTTGTCAGCCATCAGATTCTTACAAATGGGAACCGGGACAAGCTGCTCTAAGATTTCACAGCCAAAGATTGTATTTGATGTGTTTTGGATCACTTCTTTTGCATATCTGATTTCATGCTTTTCAGACTAACCCCTTGTTTCCTTCTGGCAGTGCTGAAAATACTTGGGCCTGTTCCAGCTGATTTTACATTCTTTTGGTAGCTATGAGGTAGATTTAAACTTTAAATGATGCTACATTTACTCAAAATCTATATTACTCTGCTGACTTTAATACGAGGCAGGCTATTGCTCAAATTACAGTGTAAGGCAGAGATTATTGATGTGTTTATGTGCCTCTGAAAACAATCCAATCAGTGTTTTCTCCATGGCCGTCACACTGTCAGGGAATGAGTACTTTTAATATAGCTTTCCAGTAGCTCACATTCCTGGCAGAAAGGATACTGACTTTCCATCAATCCATGCTAAATATTTTTTTTCCTATATTACCATCTATGGATTTTTCTGGTCAGTTACTTCTGTCATTTAAAAAGCCATCCCATACATCTCACATGTTTGAAGCCAATTACAACTGAAGCTCTGAAACAGCCTCTGCAGATTCCTGTGGAGTTATCTTTTCCTGTAGATCCCTTGGAGTCTGGTCAAACATAGCAGCCAAAGGAAACAGATTATTTTCTTTTTCTGAAGATTCCTAATCACAACTGGTCTTTGAATAGCAAAAAAAAAAAAGAATTTGCTGTGCAAAAAGTAAAATCCTATAGCTATTTCCTTGTTTTTCCTTCTCAGGGTTTCAAACATTACTTTAGCTTAAGTTAAGAGAATTTTTTTGTATGAAGAATTTTCCTTTTGTAGCAAGACTTTTTTTTCTGATACACAGAGGTCCTCTGCGGTAGAGTAGCTTTCATTACTGCACTACTGGTAAATGTTAAAAAACAAAAACAAGAAAACAAAAGTAGAAAGCAAAGGTATTCATCACCAATGAACATATCATCCAAAGAGAATTTTTATTTTTTAAAATATACCTAGATTTGTGCCATCTACTTTCAGGTACTTGTTTAGGTAGCCTTGGGAGTCTTCCCACATTAGATGTCTGTTTTTTCCAAAGCAGTCAGTTGAGAGAGGTAAAGGTTTTCTGGAGTCTGTAGTAGAGAAGATTAACTTGATCCTTGAAACTGTCACTCTAATGTTATTTTGTTGGCAATCTTTCAGGTTGATCACTGTATATAAATAGTTTATTCTTGCTTTTCAGAAATGAGTATGATTTTTTTCTCCATGACCTGCTAAATTAAGCAAGGAGACGTGATTTCAAATCCTATTAACAAAAGTTTCCAAACTGGAACATAAACTGACCACTGTGACTGTGAATGAGGAATGGAAAATCCAAGAAAGGGCAAGTTATAATAAACAGAGATAGAAGTTCTTATCTACTCTGGTAATAGGAATTAATCCGGGATATTAATTTGAGTTGTTAGTTTTGACGCACTCAAGCTAAGTGCTTATTTCATCATTGCCTTTTTTGGTACTAAGACAAATGCTGGATAAAAGTATGTATCTATCTAACTTTACATTCAGACAATTGTTTTAGTTTAATGCAACACCCTTTGGGCCATTCTTCTTTTGATCAGTTTAGAAATATTCTTGGCAAAACAAAGAGATGGAAAATTGTGATCTGGAAAGAGAACTTCCAGAACTGAAGAAAATACAGATCTCATGAAAAGTTATTTTTTAATAGTGTTCATATTATATGTTGCTAAATGGACAATCTTAACCTAGGGGTCAGGTAGCCTGGAAAAGCTTGGGTTTACATGTTATTATATTTTAAAATTATGTTAATATTCTTCTTCGGAGGGCGATGTAAGAATAAAAATCCTAAATGTTTTTCACTTACATTTTAAAAATGCAAGTTTTCATAAATCTGAAGAGTTTTCTGTTAACAACTGGGCTCCAAAATCCAAATGTACTCAGCAGTTTCATGTTAGACCCCAGCTGACAGTATAAAACTCGGACATTATTGATTACAGTTCCAATGAGATGTACTAACTTTAATACAGCATACAAGCAACTTGTGCAGGCAAGCCAGATGCAAAACTGAAACGTTATCTAAATAGAGCTGATTTCAAATGTTTCAAATATAAATAACCCACCGGGTGGTCCTTGAGGCTGTCAGCAGCCATTATTTTTTGTCATGTAAACAGGGCTGTCAGCTGAGATTTCTGTCACAAAGATAAAAAGTCATTCTTCTCTAGCAAAGACTAAGCTGGTTTTTTTTAAAGAAAGTCGTGCACCTCCATGATAGATAGAGAGTTCATTTTTGGATTTCAATGGAAGTATTTTATAAGCTGCTGTGAAAACCAGAGTAGGTGTAGACTGGGAGATAAGTAAAGGTTAATGAAATTGGCAGAGTAATAAGCCTTAAAATTCTCACATGTCTAAATAAATGCATAATTTCCTTAAGTTCACTTTGGGATTTTTTCAGTTAGCTTGTGCAGGTGACACAAGCTAAACTAAGAAAATAGGTAACAAAAATAACAAACATGTAACTTTGGATGAAAAAAATGAGTACATTTTAGGCTGCTGCTTAAATTAAAAATATGAAAATAATCAGTTTAAGTGATCTGAAATATTAGTTGATTATAGGGTTTTATACCGTGTCTTTAAGTCCCCTAATCTGATTCAGATATTACAGAAGAGTACTATTATTACACTGCCAGCCTGTTCAATGGCAGCTGAGCAATTAAAACTTCTTTACAAATCTGGGCTGATATCGCTAAGTACAGAATGAATTATGTAGCACTATCTTCTGTATCAACAGTCACATTTCAATTTTAGAGCCACTGAAATCTGCAGGAGCATTGCCATTGAGTTCAGGTGGGCAGTGGAACACAGGAAAGTTTATTTTAAAAATTGTTTAAGACTTTCCCAACTGATTTCCTGGGAAAAAAACCAAAATTATCAGATTTTCCTCAAGACATTTTCCACGTTTCTTCCTGGAAGTGTGTTGTCAGAGGTGTATACCCCATTCTGCAGTTGTCTTGTGCACTGCTCAAAAACTAGAGAACTTCACGCTTTATTGAACCACAAAATGTCTCTTCCTATGCAGGTATTTTCTTTGAAATTGAGGAACTGAGTATAGATTCTGCCTTCCATGATATTCATGTTTTGCAACCTGTATTTATATTTGCTTGTATGGTGCATTGAAAGGTGAGTCAACTGACAGCATTATTGACATGGTGCCTTGGCTCTTGAAGCTATTTTACATCTCTTAGTAAATTTTTGAATAAGGAAGGAAAAGAGAATTCTTCCTCTGGACCCTGAAATCAGAAAGTCTAACGAAATGTACATTTTAATGTGATAAATAAAAATGGCAGAAAGCTTTTGAAGAAAAGCAGAAGCTTTTTACTTTTGAGTCTGCATTCTTATCCTTTTGTAGATGGGAATATTATCAAAGTTCTTTTAATCATAAACTGAATCTCATGATTGTAATTCTTTGCTTCCAGATGGCATGACAAGATAAACTCAGCTGTATTTGACACTGCAAAAAAACATCCCTTCATCTAAGAGCCAATGACTAGTGATGCAGAAACAACTTTCTTCAAACAGTCTCTTACTCATTCGACATACACGCAGAAAAGGGTTAAAAAGTCGGCAAATCTTTATTCCTCTCTCTTACCTAAATCTTTGTACTTTGTTTGCATGTTCTGCAAAGTCTGTGTAATGTTTCATTTGTGCTTCTTGCATAGCCTGGCTACATTTTTTCTTTCCCCCCCCCTCTTTCTTTGTGCTCCTCATTTCCTCTCAGGCAGCCTCAAAGTATTCCCTTCACCTTTCTTTCCTCAGGGTATTTTGTATGTTCCTTTCAAACCTTGCATACCTATCTTGGAGGAACAGCTATGTAACATGGCTAGCATCCTGAAACAGCATCTTTCCTTTTAAATCTAGTACTTATTTCTCGTAAGTTATCTATAGCTCTCATTGTGTTTTTCTCACTACAAACTCTTTCAATTTGTGTGACTACATACTGTGGACATCCCACTATTTTCTACTGCTAAAAGGAATTTGATGGCCAACTCCTAATAAGATAAATTAATTAGATAAACCTAAAATAGTATGAGAATACTGTATATTTTTATTTTCTGTCAGAATTAACTTTGATCCAAATGACAATATATTTTAAACAGATCTTTAGTTCAGCAGATATTCCAAGTAGAATGAGGCTGTGTCTTTGTCCCATACATACTTCGTGAGGTACAAAACAACAAGCCTTTACTAAAACAACGTGAAACTTTCCCAAGTACTACTTAAACATTGACCAAACAAATAATAAGATTATGAAGAATCTGTTGCAAGACTTACTTGCAACTGAAACAAGATAAGAAACAAGATAATCTTAAGTGATTGTTGGGTGATCAGACCCAGTCAACGTGGGTTTCTGAAAGGCAGGTCCTGCTAGACCAATCTGATCTCCTTCCATGACAAGGTTACCCATTTAATAGATGAGGGAAAAGCTGTAGATGTGGTGTACTTGGACTTTAGCAAAGCTTTGAACATCGTTTCTCACAGCATTCTGATTAAGAAACTGGCTGCCATAGGCCTGGATGGGCACACCCTCTGCTGGGTCAAAAACTGGCTGAATGGCCGGGCCCAAAGAGTTGTGGTAAATGGAGTTAAATCCAGTTGGAGGCCGGTCACGAGTGGTGTTCCCCAGCGTTCAGTGCTGGGTCCAGTCCTGTTCGATATAGTTATCAATGATCTGGATGAAGGGATTGAGTGCACCCTTAGCAAGTTTGCAGATGACACCAAGCTGGGTGGCAGTGTTGATCTGCTTGAAGGAAGGGGGCGCTGCAAAGAGATCTGGACAGGCTGGATCAATGGGCTGAAACCAACGGGAAGAGGCTTAACAAGACCAAATGCCAAGTCCTGCATTTGGGGCAAAACAACCCCATGCAATGTTACAGGCTTGGGGAAGAATGGCTGGAGAGCTGCCTGGAGGAGAAGGACCTGGGGGTGTTGGTTGACAATTGGTTGAATATGAGCCAGCAGTGTGCCCAGCTGGCCAAGAAGGCCAAAGGCATCTTGGCCTGTATCAGAAACAGTGTGGCCAACACAAGAAGGGAGGGGATTGTGTCCCTGTACTTAGCACTGATGAGGCCACACCTCGAGTACTGTGTTCAGTTCTGGGCCCCTCAGTACAAGAAGAACATTGAGGTGTTGGAGCAAGTCCAGAGAAGGGTGATAAGGCTGGTGAATGATATGGAGAACTAGTCCTTCAAGGAGCGGCTGAGGGAACTGGGGTTGTTTAGCTTGGAGAAGAGAAGTCTGAGGGGAGACCTCATTGCTGTCTACTACTACCTGAAAGGAGGTTGTGGGCGAGGTGGGTGCTGGTCTCTTCTCCCAAGTGACAGATGATAGGACAAGAGGAAATGGCCTCAAGTTGCACCAGGTGAGGTTTAGAATGGATGTCAGGAAAAATTTTTTCACTGCAAGCGTGGTCAGGTATTGGAACTGCCCAGGGAGGTGGTTGAGTTGCCATCCCTGGAGGTGTTTAAAAGGTGGGTAGATGAGTTTCTTAGGGATATGGTTTAGGAAGGGGACAGGTACGTTTGGACTTAATGATCTCAGAGGTCTTTTCCAACCAGATGATTCTGTGATTCTATGATGTATTGTAGACACAAGGATAGCAATACTATCTGTGCTTTGTGAAAAAAAGTGGACATACATTAGGGCAATTCTTAGTATCTTCCAATGTTTATGTAGGAAAGTTGAATCTGTTAATTATTGTTCATTCAAATATACTTTTTCCAGCTCATGAGTTTCAGTTTCTTCAAGTTAAAGAATATGCTGTTATAAATTCGGTATACTATAAGCACTTACACAGATCCCCAGATTTTTTTCCCTGCTTTACATTTAACCTGAGCTCCACCACAGATGTACAGCAATCTGCATACCTTGTGCAGACCTACATAACTGAAACGATGACAGCAAGGGACTATCCTTCCACAAATATTGACAAGTGTATGGAGGCCAATGTCCCAGTTTCTAGGTCCTGAAAGGGGAATCTGTTCTTCTCAATATGTTGTTATTCACTGATTTTTGAATCAGAGCTGTGGGTTTTGACCAAAGCAGGGGGTTTTAACAGAATGGAATTTTCCACAAGGTACTCACTTTCACAGGAATTGTTCATGTTTTAAAATCTTTAAAATACAAACTGTTTTGATTTACTTTTTTTTCTCCTTAAAAATGTAAAAAAAAAAATGAAGGATAGTTTCAATAAAAATGGGGAAAACAATGTTTTCCTCAAGTGTGTTTCAAGTGTTCCAGTCCCCTGAGACTTTTCTTCTACTATTCCCAGTATTTTTGTCATCCTACAGTGTTTCATCTATATTGTTATTAGATTTGTGTTCATGCTTTTCATGGTCTTTTGGAGCAAGGGAACTTAATTACTAAAATAAAAAGGGACTGAAATCACACAACTTGATCTAGAGCAAGTTGTCCCTGTCCATGACAGGTGGGTTGGAACTGGGTGAACTTTAAGGTCCATTCCAACACAAACCATTCTATGATTATATGAAATTCCTGCAGTAGAAAATGTGCAGCAGAGATACAGACAGCTGTAAATGTGCTTTTTATAGTTATGGTCCCTTCCTTCCTTTTCTCTTCACTTGGCATCATTTTTCTTGCACTATTTGTACAAAAGTAGTAATTGTCCGCAGTGAAAATAATGCCAACTTTCACCTATGCACTTTAATGTCAGATTTTAATGTTAAAGGAAAATGCACTGAAACTGTGGCTGCAGAGAAGATTCTTTCAAGTCCTGTTTTTCAATATCTTTTTTGTAAACATTCATTGAATTTTTAAAATTAATGCCAAAAGGCTTTACTACATAAGTAATAAAAGGGAGGGACTGGGTAAGCTAAGAGTAGTTTCTGTGTAGCAGTTTTTGAGTGCCTCTGCTGGTCTGCGTGTCTATGTATAGTCTCTGGTGAAGACTTAGTGCTGGACTGAACCTCTCTATTGGATTATGTTGTGTCTTGCTCTTTCCATCATTATTATGTTATTAGCTGATGTTTATTTTCATAACAGTGCTTTTACTACATCTATAGAGAACTAAGAGCCTGCTTTGAAGTTCAGGATTATATTGTGCTGGGAATATTACTTAGAAATTGGCTAAAATACGGCAATGGAGGGAGGGGGGTGAGCAGGGGAATTTTAAGGTTGAATGGAGCAAAAGCCATAGATATTCTAAAGCCCTGGTCCTGTGACCTTTAATAATGTAGCTTTGCTTCTCTTCCAGTCCCCAAGCAGGACTGCTGATTTACTTGCATGAATAAGATTTAAAGGATCAAATTCTAACTCGACACTGGTGGAATATGGGCATCATTTGGTTTAATCTGCTGTAAGATCTAATTTTGCTCCGATTCAGAAGAGAAAAATTAGAAAACTCCCAACATAGTCACTGGAGAGAGGTAAGTGCTTCCAGGGATGCACTTAGGCAGTGTCAGTAGAATGGCTGAAATAGACAGCGTAGATAATGTGTTTCTGAAATATAACCATACCATGTGGATCTTGGAAAACTTAGACAGGGACTTGCGTGCATTTTAGGATTGGTCAAAGAAAGATAAACTCATAGTGAGATTTCTTGCTACTTTCATTGGAATGTTAATAGCCCAAATTGAACAGTGTAGAGTACTCCAAATACCAGAGCAGTGAAAAAGTTTACAGCAATTATATCAACATTTGGAGAATCCATGTTTTTTTCAATGTCTGTTCATTTCCCATGGCTTTCAAAATACTTGTACATTCCTAAACATAAATGAGGGCGCAGATATTATGTAGGCCTGCTTTTAATTTGAGTGCTTGGGTATAATTCCTTCACCAATGTTATTCCATGAATCCAAACCAGAACAAAACCAAATAATATTGCTTTCTGTTATAATAAATTTTTTAGGTCCATAAGAAGTAACAAACTTTCAGGTTCTTGTACTCAGCAAGGAGGCCAAAGGCTGAACTGGCATAGGAAAATTCTTCCTTTAAGGAAGAATAAAGTGATTTTCTAAGGTGAGTATAGAAATGTAAGTAATCCCATTTGTCTCCTCTGGGCAATTGCAGGTAAGTTTTTTCTCAAAGTCTAACAATGTTGTCTTTTATGTGCCTGAATTCTGGTTTTAAATGCAGCATTCACATCAGAAAGTGGTACGAGATAAAGCGTCATCTCCTTAAACCAGAGATGAAGTTTTGGTCACACCTTTTTTTTGCAAACAGAAGTGATCAAGGACCAGGCTGACAGGCTGGGAAAATGACAAAGCAGCAGGCAGAGAGAAAAAAGTTGTGTCCATCCACTTCACCAATCTGCTACTTGTCGGATACAATCTTTTGTTTGGGCCAGCCTTGCCATTTACTCTTTCCCCCTGTGTGATGTGAAAAACAATCTGTGTTTAAAACATTTCAAGGACTAACACATGAAAGGAACTGAACACAGGCACATTTGAAAAATTGCAAGTGTATTTCTAACCCACTCCTGGAGGATTCTCTGAATTGGTACTTTGACAGAACTGATAAAGTTACTGCTTGTGTGCAGTCATTTTGGACTAGTCACTTATTTTAGGGGACAGCACAGTAATATGCTGAGCTCCCTGTGGTCTCCATGCTGTTAAAGAAAGGGAAAGCAAATCAGTTGTAATATTCCTACATGCCTACAAGATACTTGAAACTGTCTCCTAGAGAAGTCTTGCCATCCTGGGTAAAACCCAGCTGTCTTGGGCATCCGTCATTGCAAAAGCAAACCTTTGGCCTCTTTTATATTTTCATAATTATATGTATGTTATCAAAAAGAAGCAAGAACTTGGGAAAGGAAAAAAAAAGTTTAAAATAAGCATCCATGCTGTGTTAACATAGTAGAGGAAGAGCAGTGAAGGCAGCAGCACTCTTTCACAACAGATGTTTGTGCAAGGTTCCATTGCGTTAATGACCATTTTGTTTAGAAAGACACAGTTGCCTGAGCACCTGCCTGGCTTACCCTAAAGCAAAGAGACAGCAAGTAGGGCTGTCTTAGAGATGCTGAGAATAGCCATAGTTTCTGCTTACCAGGTTCAAAGCCAAGAATAGAACATGCCAAGAAAATATACCTTCTAGTTTGGCAAGTTTGGGGGCTGACTGTTAGCTGGTGGGAGTATATAGATGCTACATATCCTGAAACGTCTGTGGAAAGTAGAAGTATCACATGAATGATGTATACAAACTAGGAGGTTCTCATTGTGAAAAAAAAAAAAAAGAATACAGGAAAGAAAAGGGTAATCTTTACTGCTTTTCCATTGTGGCCCTAAAAGTCCTTTAGTAAACACTGAAATGCAAAAAAAACCAGTAAACTAAATAAATCACAACAACAACAAATAGGACACTACCCTAAAATAGCTGATATACTAAAAAGTTTTGATCTATTGCTCTTCAAACCATTATGAATTAACATTAGAGAGTTTTATAGTGAATGTCTAAGGACATTCTTCTTTTAAGAAATGAGCTGCTTCTCTGAACATATTTGAAGTTTGGGGTAAAGGGCATTTAATTTAGAGTGGTTGTCTCATGTGTCAGCATCCACAGAGTTACAGTGATCACAGCCACAGGCAAATCACGTACTAAAAGATACCATCAATGTCAGCAAGAACAGGGGTGGGCTCTATATTCATAAAATCATAGAATCAGAGAGTGGTTTGGGCTAAAAGGGATTATTAAATATAATCTTGTTCCAATACCCCTGCCACAGAGTACCTATGTTTACCATCCTCTTATGTTTTGTGGGGTTTATCCTAATACTTTAAATGTTCTAAGTTAAATTAATATGTTTGGGACAATATGAGAAGCTGGTCATGGCTTCTTGTTAAGTGTTTGTGAGATAGATAAGATGTTACGGCCTAGATAAGAGTTTCCTCATGCACATGGGGCAGCAAAAGTCAAAGCCCAAGTAGTATGAGACAAAGGAGAAGGAAGAAGTGATATGTCACTCCTGGAAGAAGATCCTATGATTCCAGATAAATAGAAAGGATAGATAAGTATGTAGCCAGTTAACATGGTTTTATCAGTCTGATTCAGTAAAGAGGAGCTGCAGTGGCACTGCGAGATAGCACTGGAATTTTTGAGAAAACGAGAGGCTGGGCGAGATAGGAAGGGAAGGCATAAATTTAGGAAGAAGATGTAGAATGGAGATAGTGAGAAAAGACTGAATCAGAACTGCATCATCAATTAATTCATTCAAATGTTTTGGTTGGTGTGCCAGCCTCATTTTATTTTGGGAGCCATTTTCAATGCCTTAGATGGAAGATAGCAGAACTGAACAGTCCATTTGCTCCTATAAACTCAGGATAAACGTGAGAGACTTCTGTTGTTCTATTGAGTTCGCAATGATATTTAACATAATTTTATTTGTCCCTATCCTCGTCCCATAAAGCCAAAGCCATAAAATTGGCACAACACAAACCTTAGCAAGTCCCCCACGCCGGGATTATAAAGAAATCTGTGAAGTGCTCTGCAAAGCCAGAAATATGGTTAAAGCTTGGAAACCCTCTCAAGAAGAATAATGCCTCAAGCAAAGCTGTTTGTAATTTTTGCTAGCAACATTTTCTCTCCTGTGGATTATTAATAGCCTCTCCGAGTGCTAGTCAGGGTGAGCCTGCCACAATAATGGCATAAGCAGTAAGTAGAAAGCGTTCAGCTGTGAGCAAACATATAAACCATGGACTGTGAAAATCTCAATAGAACAGTTCTCCTCTTTGCTTTACTTCATCTATCCCTCATACATGTGATTTCCAAAACCCGCCTGAACTAAGTAGAAAAGTGATTTATTCACATTCACCATCCTGGAGTACTTTTTCTTCCACTTGCTTTTGGTATATCAACACGGTTCCTTTCAGAATCAGAGAAAAATACACTTTTCAGCTCACTACAAAATTTATCACACAGTGAGAGAGGGAAAGAGATGGTATTGTTACTTTTTTCTTAGATACTTCTGTGGTACATCACTACTATGATTACAGGGGCCACACCTGGCTACCCAGATTTTTTTTTTTTGAAAGAGAAGAACAAAGAATATCTTGGCATATCAGCTGATTCTATAACTACAGAAAATTGACACAATTCACGTATTTGCATGACCTGATAGTCCTTTCTGCAAATTTATGTGACATTAAGATGCTAACATTTATAGGACCTCCTTAGATTTCAATATGCTTTTAGATTTTTGTGTTTACCTGATCATTAAGTGAATATCTGTACTTCACATTATGGAATAAAATTTACCAAGGAAGTAATATACAGAATGGATGAAGTCATCATGAAAGAAGTAAATTTGGAGTATAGTTTGGCTGCCATTCAAAAATGCAGAATTCTGACGGCTCAGTCCATTTCAGTGGGAGTCTTGCTCTCAGACAGTCTAAACTTTGTCATCAGTGGAAGCCAGCAGAGCAATAGCTAACTTGGCTTTTGACAGATAGACCTTCTTGCTAAGCAGTTGGATTAATAAACAGTTTTGAAAGCATTTTTTTCTCCACTGTTAAACTGGCAAAAAACATGCAATCATTGCAATTGAAAGTGTGAATTACAAAGAAAGCTTGCATCCTACGTTGCATTTACAACAGTGTATTTTGGTTTGGATCCCTTTTATTGTTTTGAACAAACTCTTGTAATTTTTCTTCGGTTTTGAACGTACCACGTATAAATGACATTTTTGAGGAAGACTAGGTAATTGTTGATTTTTTGCTATTTGTCACAAAGGCAAACATATATCAAAGAAAGATTTACAAGTCAATAACCTCTCTTTAACTTTGGATTTTGTCCTGAGTTTTAACGACCAACATCTTACATGGAGAGAAAAAACTAAAGAAATACAATTTGCTCCCACTGGAGTCATAAAAGCTAAGCCGATGGTGAGAGTACCGAAAGTGAAAGTTACTGGATAGTGGCAGTGGCAATCTGAAGTGCACAGTCTGATTCTGTATACACAAATATATTCCATTTCTCTTGAGAAATACATTTATTGCGCTTAAGTCACACTGGACTTCAATAAATGCTTACATTTAACAGGGTTTTAAATTTCTTTGCTGAACAAGGGCCTTAATGAAGTAGTTTTAAAAACACTTTAAAAAAAAATTCATCTCTATAGGGAAATCCTAAAATAAATTAAAAATTAAAAGAAAAATAGAGAGAAAGGATGAAAAGACAACATTCAGAACAAGAAATCGGTACTTATTTCCCATTTCTCCTTCTAGGTTTTTAAAAAGCAAGCCCCAAAGATTTCAAAAACATGAAGCACAAAAACAATTTAGAGGAATTTATAAATTACCAGAAAGAACTGACCTTAAGCCAATCTTTCAGAATGACGGGCTGATGAAGTTAAGGGACTAGATTGACAAGAAAAGACTATCAAAGATCAGACAGAAAAAGCCTTCAACCTTTGTTTTAAGTTCTTTTAGACACAAAGTTTTCCCTACTATTTTGTTATTGACATAAAGAAACTGGCTTCCCTCACTTCTTAATTTCTTTAAATGATGGAGGTTTTTTTACAGGTAAAACAGTGTCAGCTTCACCATACAGTATTTACACTTCCAAGTGTTTGCTAGGAGAAAAGATCACTCTATCGTATTGCTTTTCACAGTGTTTTTTTCAGCAGACCTACTTTTTCGGAAGTACTAGGCCCACTGCTGAAAGTTTTGGGTTGAAATTATGGCCAATGGGAATTCTGCCATCAACTTCAAAAGAATGAGATTTCATTCTAGATCTTATTTCTCTAGCTAGAAAGTACTTATTTTTCTATTTTTTTTTGTGTGGGCACAAACTGTCAGCACTGCATGAAACAAACTCTCCTGATTTCCAGAGGGCTTTTCAAAAGCCGGGTGATTGCCAAAATTGCAGATTCAATTTGTTCACAGATTGACCAGTATGTGATCATCCCAATTATATTTGGCACATGTTAAGTGGAAGAATCAAACCTCCCTCTTTTTGGATCACTTATAAACACTTCAAAAAATAAACTCCCAATATGTGAAGTGCTGCTGAAGTTCTTGGCAAGTTTCCCTTAAAAAGTCCCCACCAGAAGAAAACACATCCCCTTGATTCTTCACAAACATGTTTTTCAATAATCTACTTGGATCTCGTCCCCTGCACCTGCACTGACTAGTGTAATCCTCCTGACTGCCTGTTGGTACCCCTAAAAACTTATTTTCCCAGAAGGGAGGTCCAGGTACTGTGTCACATGAGAGTTGGACAATGTGCCAAGATCATTTTCCCCCTCAATCTCATCCTGCACAAGGTGCTGCTTAAGCCCATCTGCAAGCTGACTGTATGGTCCACTTATCTTTCAATAACCTGTTACTGATACAGGCTGAGTATTTCTTCTAGTGCATCAGTGAAAGTGCATGGCCCCGTTGAGCTGTCTGAAACTAGGAGTTGTTAAGTTTTCTAGCAAACATCTGCTTTACCTCTTAAAAGAATCCTTCTTTTCTGCCTTTGCATTATCCTGCCAAGAAGCAAAGGAAAATTCAACCAGTAGGTTACTCATTTTTTATGCTGTCTTGAAACATAAAAGCTCTTCCTCTTATTTCTCTATGGTTTTCATTCTCCTTCTCAGTTGTCATGAGAATAGGTTCAAAACATTTAGAAGCTTGAGAAAGCAAAAAATGCACATCTGAAGAAGGAAAGCAGAATAGCAGGTAAATACGTCATGAAACCCCAGCTTATTCAGCAAAAACACATTTTTGAGAATAGTTCAGCAAGGAAGAAAATGTGCATGTGGACTGTTTAAGGTCAGTTTTTACTTTGTCATCAGAAAACTGAGGACCTTCCACTGCTTAAGCTTTACAAGACGTTACTTCTGAAGCTAATTCATAGATCACTTTCCATTTTCCGCATCATCTCCATCTTAGTTCAGTTCTCATGTAGGACATGATCAAAAGCTATAGCAAGTGTTTTAGACAAGTCTGGTTTGTTTGGTTCTGGTTCATCACCCTTACCCAGGAATAGCTGCTATGTAAGCCTTTTATAATCCATATTTGGTACGTATTGTTGCATTTCTTCCACATCTTTCCTTACGTTATTTTTCAAAATTGTTCTGAAATCATGAATACTGATAAATGGATTAGTAGATGCCTTGTTTGTGTTTTTCTTTCATTATATATAGCTGGTTAGTTTATTATTTTCTAGTCAATGTGATGGGTGTATTTTTGACAGTTTGTATCATTGTATCAGACTTGCAGCTATGTGTGCCAGTGTTTTCAGTGGTCTGAGATCATCTGATTCCTCCAGATGAACTGTGGTGAACTATTTAAGACTGTTTGCCATCTTGTAAACTGTAACGTTCATATCTATAAATCAGCTATTCTAGCCTTCTATCAAATCTTCCCGTTGAAAACTGATGAGCTACTTCATTTTAGGAGTAAAAGTTTCTCAACATGGGAAAATTGAATTCTGGATTTGTGCTCAGATACACTATTGCATGAAACTGCACGAGATTGCTATCCAAAGACTGGGCTTTGGGGAGAAAAATAGTTACAACTATAAGGATATGTAAACCCTAACACAAGTTTTATGAAAATAATTTTCAGACAGGCAAGCTTGATACCTAATAAGATGGTGGAATCTCACCCACTTCTTTTCATCAAAGGAGAAGAATGCCTTCAAAAGTAAGAGATATAGAACTTATTATTAGCGTCCTTAAGGTGGCTTTGATGTGTGTTGTATTTCTGCTTTTTAAGGCAATGTAGCAACCCTCACTTATGTACATGGCATTGAGACATTCTGCCTTTTCTTTATAAACCTGTGTTTCTGGATGTGTATAAATTGGCCCCTCAAGATCATTCCAGACAGAAACTTGGCTTTCAGACTCCCAGTGCAGAGGAGAATGGATTTTTTTCCTTCCTGCATTTGACAAAAGTAGATTTGATAATGTGTAAACCACACCACTGGAATGCAATAAATAAACAAACGTTTAAAGGTCGTATTAGTAGCGTCAGCTAGTTTGTGTACCTGGCTCCAACTCAAATGACCTCAGTTTAAGGCATAGTTCAGGCATTCAGCTGTGCCCTGAGTTCCTGTATCCTGCTCCGTCACCAAGAACAAGTAATGTGAAGAAAGAGAATCCTAGCATTTGGGAGTATGTAGAAACAGCAGACACAAGAGGAGCATCAAAGCATCAGGAACACATCTGAAAGCTCTTGCCACATACTTGAATCCCATATATTTCTGCTGATGTTTCACCAACAGCTCCTGAGCACAGAGGGCACTGCAGGCACTGCTTGCATTGCACCCAGAACATGAGATTCTGGGGAAGGAGATCTAAATCTTCCCATCCTGGAAGGCAAGTCCGTGGTAATGCTCTGCCGCTATTTCATTCCCAGACCATTTTTACAAGGGGGAGGAAATGTAAGCCACAGAGAAAGAAGGTAATAGACCCAACACTACAGAATTTCCCCACCATTCCCTCTTTAGATAGGGCTAAGTCACCCAACATTGCATTTCATGCCATGAAGGTCTTTCATTGCTTTTCCTCAGCTGCTGGGGAGTATCTTCGCCCAGAGCCTCTCCTGAGGACAGTGCTATGAATATATCCTCCAGCACAGCAAGTCAAGGCAGGCAGCAGCCACGGATGGTGTTTGGCTTGAAGAATGTTTAGTTATGGGAATATCAGCTTTTGCAATCTGATTCATAGCTTGAATGAAGATTGCAAGTTTGCAGGCCCGTGTGCAAACGCATTCAACACTAGGTTGTAGCTTTACCAGCTCTTTTATTTAATCTTAGGAGAGTCAAGTTACAATGAACGTAAAAGGTCTCTTAATATCCCCTTCCCATTTAAATTCCCCCCTTTTCTCCCCGATTCCCTGTTCCTTTCCAGTGGGAATCAAGAGCCCATGTTTTAGAAAAGTAGGGAAGGAAACCAAAGAGTTATGTACCAGTTGCTCCTCTATAGCCACATGAATTTGATTGTTTTAATTGTCTAAAGAAAGAAAACACTGCTCTCAACTACAGAGTCAAGAGTCTCAAAGGAAAAGTTTTGTTGTAGAAGAGGGGGAAAAGAACTCTAGTCCTGTCCCTTCCTTCACTGTATCTTCAACACTAAACAAGAGTCATCCAGCTGTAGTTGGTCTTGTGAGTCCCCTCCATGTCCTCACAGGGAAATGGACATTCTCTAGAGGGCAGTTTTAGTGGCCTCACAGCATTTCAAACCATTAGGCTGTTCATTCAGTTGATAGCCTAAAATGAAGGAGAAAGAATTGAGAGCATAGTTAAATAGAAACACCTGAAAAAAACTGGTTAATATGAGTGTAGGTAATTAAAAGGCTATAACTACTTGAAAGTCATGGTGTTTGCATCACAGGGAGGATTTTCTGATAAGATTAACAAGCAAATGGACAGTGTTTGTGTCAGAAGAGCACAACCTACCCAAAACCATGCTTCTTATATTTTGTTGGGTTTTTCCCCTTGAGAAACTGTTCTTTTTAAAATATAGAGAAAGTCTCTAGCTGTCTTATATATCCTATTTTCCATTTATCTCAGATTTGGCGTGTATCTGTAGTGCTGTATAATGGGAAAAGAGAGTGATTTGGTTCTTTGAACAGATGCCCACTCACTATGGGATGCATAGTTTGTGTGTAGTTCAGTGAATAGCCATGCAATCATTACAGCTAAAACTATTGATGAAAAAGTTTATATTTATATCTTCTCCCTAAAACAATGAGGCAATGTGTGGAATTGTCTTAGATTTAGGTTTGGTTTTTGATTACTTCAGATACTGTATTTTCTAAGAACAAGAATATGTGTAAGGCCAGATCCTGGCTGCTCCTATGAGCAATGCCTTGATACACAGTGAGATTCTGACTGTACTGACAGCACCCAGCAAAGGCAGCCTAATGCCATCCGTTTGCTTTTCTTGAAGATCCCATTGGCTATGGTCACTTGGATGAAGAAAATAAAGGATTGAATGGCTGGAGATGGCACTACATGGCACCTGTAACCAATCCTCTAGGACTGGAGGAAAAGGAACAAAGTGTAGTGTAACATCAGCGGGTGTCAGCTACTGCAACTGTGCTACCACTCTGCAGCTATCACAGTAAGTGTCCCTTGCCAGTAGAGCTAACTAAATGAATAGGCAGTTCACTGGTCCTTTTCTGAATGTGAAGTCTTCTTTCAGGTATCAAGTAGAGATTGGCACTACAAGGACAAAACTAACAAAGCTCTATACATCAAGGTGAACACACCCTCACTAATGTACATAAATACAACGTTAGCATTGGGAGAAATTTCTCCATATCACAGATACTTCATCTCTGGTCTTTCAGCCCTGTTCCCTTTCAAAAACTGAACTTGAAAGTTAAAATTCCTAAATCGACTTGTTTTACAGAAAAGAGAAAAACTTCCTATTAAACTTTTACACAAATTTATTTCTCCCCTTTTATGCCACTGGAAGTAACAACCTTCTCACCTGTCCTCTTCTAAGTTCCTCTACCATTCCGCTTTTTCTCCGAATTGTCTAATTCATTAAAATAATTAAATTATACACAGAGCAGTTCTGTTCTCTTTATATTTTTTGAGGAATTCCATTTTTTTAATAATACGTATAAACTGGACCTCCTAAAGTATAAGAAAAAAATGGGCAAGAAATATTTTCATAGAATCATAGAATCACAGAACAGCCTAAGCTTGAAAGATCATCTGCTCCAATCTTTTTTGAGAAAGGAAGCCTAGATAAGCCTAAATGTTGGTTCTTATAATACCTAAGGAATATAAAACTGGAGAAATAATGGGAATAATCTTGTAAACAGAACTGCTATTGAGTAGACAATGTGATGTTTGATGTTTAAGAGTGTCCTTTATAGGCAATAAAAATTCTTGGACCTTCTATTGTTGATTATCAAAGATTGGTCACATAGCATGTTAAAGGAACCATCAGTCATCATCGCTTTTCAAAGAAGCATTAGTCTTGTCTTTCTAAATTTCTAGTTTCTCGCAACACAAAAGCCTTTGGACAAGTTGTTAACCCAGACTTAATGTCCTGCACTTGTAACACATGTGCTTCTGTAAGTGTTCATTTGGAAATCCATAATGGCACTTTTTCTGTTGTTGATCATCAGCATTTTTGAAGAGGACAGAAAGTAGAAGAGTATGTATTTAAAGCTTTATTAGCACAAGAATATTTCATGCCTTTTATTTGTGAATACAGATGTTTCTCTCAGTTTGTTTCCTTTCCTACTTTTGGACTTGTCTTTTTTCACTGTGTTTTTCTGTGATAATCACCTGGTTAAGACATTTGTTTCTTCTCATTTATTTTTTCTAGGAATTTCCTAATAAAACTCTCTTCTTTGGACTTCTTTTTTTTAAACTCTAATTACTTTCTCACTATTTTAGACACTAAGAATTATGTCTATGTGCATAATTAATAAGCCAGTTTAGTGGTTTATCTCTAAAATACAGGTTGATGAAAGTTTAGCCCAGCCTAATATAATTACTGATTTGAAGATGGAAATAATTGCCTTAAAAAAAAACCAACAAACAATTTTGCTCAAACTAGGAGTTAATCCAACCCAAAGAAATTTAATTTGTTTCAAAGTATATGATTTTTATCGCCTGGCATTTTTCAGTTGAAATCCAATTTTAATTCATCAAAATGCACCAACTTGATATCTAGGTGCCATCTTACTGGAGCAACAATGTAAGAATAAGATGTGTCTTTTGGGGGATTCAGATTTATGCTGGCATCAGAGAAAGATATCATGAGACTGGCACCTTTAACTGAGCGTGCAGCCAGGGGCAGGAATGACATCCAACTTGTCCTCACTGCACTGGGGCAACAGACCAGCTACTTTAGCCACAAAGTGTATTCCATCTGATTTGAAGCTGAAACCTTTGCCTAGGACTCAGGTGGGCTGAATACAGTTTATAAAGAATTGGGTCAGTGACTTCCATGCTCTGGGAGTCACCTTAATGATTAGGACATAGGAGGAAATAAAGAGTCTGTACAAGAGAGACTAGAAGTCAAGCATTTTTTTTCAGGGAAAATGGCAGTGGTGTTATAGCTTCAGGGACTCTGGGTCGAACACAGATTCATGGGTGTAATCAGGTTTCCCTGTATTTTCACTGTTCTCCCTGTTCTGGTCGCAAATATTTTTCCTTGAAAATCAAATAGAAAAGTTTTCCTCATGACTATTAGCATATTAGAAACAGCATGATTTTCAAATCAGGATTTTTAAAAGCATTCTCTATCACTCTGCCTGTGACTTCGGGAATTAAAAATGTTTCCCTCTCAGCTCTCCATTGACTTCAGTGAAACTGTTTGAAAGTCTCATAGTGCTTCAGGTTACTGGCATTACTCTACTTACATTGTCTTACCAGACTGGGACTACTCTAAGCGTTTTTCGAATCAAAAATTTTCCATCCTTTTCACATACAAAGTGGTTTTGTTTTCTCTTTGGTTTCTCCTTAAATCTTAAGGTACTGTCAAAATCCAACGTGATTTATATTCGTTCTGTTTCATGTATGTTTCCCAAAGGTGTCAAGACAATAAACCCTGGATAATAGATAAGTTATTGCTGATAACTCAACCAAGAAATATATGACAACTGTGATAGCACAGTTTGTTCCTAGCAGTTATTTGTATTCTCTGAGAGATGGAAACTATTCCAGAGCCTGGCAGCACAAAGCCTCTAATCCAGCTGTTAGGAAGAGAAGATTCACTAAACTGCCAGGCTGCAGAGATTGCTTATCTCTTTGTCATTATGTTGGGGCAAAGGCAATTATTTCTGTTGAGCCTGGGCACAGGTTTCTCTCTGAAGGAACCTCAGGCTGGGAACACTTGATTTCTCCAGGGAGAAACATAATTTATCGTATTCATAATCAAATAAGTAGGTTAGTAATTAACATGAGAAAAGCCTGTATGAAGCAGAAAGCAGAAGGCAGATGAACTGGAACCTCAAGTGACTACTGAACAGCAGGGCAAGGGCATGTGGACCAGTGCCTGCAGCCTCATGACCTCTCTGCCTCCACACAAGGTCAACCAGGCACAAGCTGCTTCACTATGGAAGGTACAGGAGCCACGTCTACGTGGAGTGGAGTCTGGCGTGACTCAGACCAGTCTCTTGGTGGGGCTGTCAGTGTAGCAACAGGAACACAACAGGGATGCACAAGTATCTGGACCCATGGAATACGGGCTACTTAGCTGAGTGGTCCAGGAGCTATGCTGTCCAGAAGCGGGCAGCATTGCTGTGGTCTGCCTGGTACATGCTGAAAGCCAGAGTATCCCTGTGAAGATGTGCAGTTTGAAATTAAAAATGGAACAGTGTTATCAGCAATATGTTTGTAATAGCATGAATGGCTCCCAGGTCATAAGCATATGCTGTAAATGCTTTCCAGCAACCAGCAGTGCAACTGTGACCCTGAAAACCTCAAGGAATGAAAGGCATTGGGATCCCTCCCAGCAGCATCCTGTTACAGGCAACATTTAAAAAATATGCCCCAGTTTAAAAATAAAGCAAATAAATGAGTAAGCATGTCACCCTCCACTCCCTGGTATATAATCTTTTACTGAGAAATGAAATGTGTCAGCAGAGCTGGTAATTGAGATTGTCTTGACTGAGATGTCAGTTAAACTTCACTCTATTTTTCTGTAGATCGGTTTACAAGGGCTATACATCGTGTCATCTGAGGTCCCTCGATAGCCAGAGGACGGGCTGTCCACCAAATGACCACATGATTTCTGGAGGAGACTTCCACAGCTAAGATAGATGAGACCTACTAAAAAGCTGTGACATCCCTCACTAAATTTGCAGATGCTGGCAGTAGAATACAACAGTGCAAGGCCCTATGGTGCCACCATGGCTCATCCTGCTGTTCAGCCCACCCTGGTGTTTATCCCTGGTGTGAGGCCTGCCTCCAGGCATGGACATGTTTGCATTTACAGCACAGCTGGCTTCTTAGCAAAGTAATCCTGAGGTTGAAAGAATCCTGTGATAATAGCTAGATCTCCATTTGGTGCAGAATGGTATGACCAAACGTCTCTAGTTTTGCATCTATTTCTTTAATCCCAAGTGGGTCTGGGTGAGAGGAGAGGAGGTTGTTTATACTAGAGGTATTTAAGTTTGGGGCATGCCTTGTGAAGAATGAATGCTGTTCACCTTGGCTCCTGCAGTGGTCTGTTTAAGGAAGGCACTGATGGCCCCTGGGACCTGTGCTGCCTGTGACAAGCCACAGCTGCACTCCCATGCCAAACACGACCAGGACCCTCTGGGAACCCCCCATTGCTCAAAGTGAGCAGCACAGTGTCTGCCCCTCTCTCTTGCCCTGAAATACCTGCAGTAACTCCTTCCATGCTGTCAGGAGTAGCTGGTGATGTGGTACAATGCTGTAGATTACGTGGCATTCAGACTTGATCCTCGAGCTCAGTAGTTTCTTCCTGAGTGGATGATGCCCCAAAATGCCAACAGCAGGGGACTTGAAGATATATTGAATTAAAAGCAGATTTCCCCAACTCTCCAAAGTGGGACTGGAAGAGCAAAAACACTGGTTAAGAAGAAACATGTTCGTTCACTTAGAGGTGTTGAATACACACAAATGAGAAATGCATCAACAAGAATCCTGTTTCTTAATCTCTAAGTTATTTCATAACTTAGAAACTCTAATATGTGATCAAGAACGCAGCGCCTGCACCCACCCTGTATTTACTGTCTATTGAGTAAATAAGTGTCTCTCTGCCCATGATGCCTTGCAGAGAGATCAGAGCAGCCCAGGGCAAACCTGCTGGCGGCTGGGCCATTGTGTGCATCCAGGCTGGGACACTACTCATGGTGGCTGCCTGGTCACCCATAGCTGCCAAAGGCCAGGTGCCACTACCAACACTAACCTGGGTATAAGCTGCTCCAGCTTGCACTCTTACAGCACCTGTAGCAGTGAATTTAAATCTAAGTGTTACTGGTCTCTATTTTGCCCATAGAAATAGATTGCTACTCTTAAAAATGCTTTTTCAAATAAGCATTCTGTAGGTTTAATATAGATCAAATGCTGATTAGTTCTTGCACCATTGCACCACCAGTGTTTAATATAGCAACAGTTTCCAAGTTAATAATGTCTAATTCATATAACAAAATAAATAATGATTATTATTTACTACAAGAATAAATGTAAACATAATGTCTCAAGACCATTGCATTTAGTAGTCTTGGTTTTTGAACTGAAATGTAAGGCAAGAGTGATTATCCACAGAGGTGTGCCATATACAAGTATTTAGATACGAATTTTTAGCCCAGCATCATGCCCATGCAGTTCCAAATTCTTCTGGTAGCTGTTTCAGCTTTAGAAAAAATAATTCATCAGCCACAGAGCTTTAGTATTTTATGAGAAGTGATTTATTTTTATTGTTCATCCCAATGAAAACATTTCAAGTGCAACCTTTGTCAGAATGCCCTAATACTATCATAACAATTTTTTTTTTAAATAAACCACAAACAGTGAATGACATGATTTCACGGGAGAAAGAGGTTGTAAACAGTTATGCCAAAAAAAAAAAAAAAGATCTTTTTCAGTCAAAAACTGTAATATTTAATTACTCAGAATGTTTCATTTGAAAAATAAAATAATGCCTCAGAATTTCTTTATTTTCAAAGACCAAGACCTATTGCATTTCTCAGTCACTGCAGAGATGGAAATGTCTGTCCACAGACTTCTGTATTTGCCACAGCAGCTGGAAGTAATGGTTTAGAGTTCAAACCTCCAGTTGCTCTTTGGAGACACATAAAGATACTCGTCGTTTCCAGAAAATGTAGTACTCGAAGCTAGTCCCTAGATGTCACTAAATACCACGTCTGGTTTAAATTTAAATCAACATGTTTTGGGCGGGATAAACCCTTTTAACTCTGGAGACACGATGTATTCCTACCAGCTGGGAAATTATAGCTTTCAAAAAGTTATTTTTGCATTTAGGCCATCCATTTCAGTCATGAAATAATTGCATATTGAAAATTAGGAAAGTTAGAGTATGACAAGCTGCTCAAACACCAACATTACGGAACAGCTGGGTTTGCTCCCGAGTTCTGCCAGACCTGCCACATGGTTTGCATTTCCTTCTGGAAGTGACTTAGGACCTGATACAACAGCTTCTCAACAGAGAGGGATAACTCTTGTTCCTCCAGAGCTTCTGAAAATACCTCCCTTTCTTTTTCTTTTATTAAATTCATTTTCCATTGCAGCTCACCCACACCCAGTGCCCTTCCTTTTCTTCTCAGAGGCACCCTGTCCTATAAGAAACCCACAGGGCAAAGAGTGGTGGGGAGCAGTGGCCAGGCCCCTCCACCCCACCCCTTAGCTGTCCTTGGTTTTGAATCTGGTCTGAGTTTTTGTCCTGGTTTCCTGGGGTGGTGAGCATAGGAGATAGCCAGTTCTTACCATCTGAAACAAGCTCAGGTGAGATCTACACAGTTTCTCCAGTGCTGTGACTGACTAATCAGTATCTCCATTAGAATACAACATATTTTTCACCTCCTGGCTTTGACAAGTCATATGTAACTCCCTACAAGAGACATCTCAATAAATATACCACTTTTTAAAATTAAGTAAGTTAGTGGTGCTATACAATAGTGCTTTCTGACCTGTCCCAACACAATTTAACTAAAGGTACCAAAGCCAACACATATATTTCTGCTTGCTCCGAAGCACTGCAAGTGCATGCAAGTTGCTGTTTTATAGCACTCCCCTCAGCCTTTGATTACACCCCAACCACTGCTGAAAATAATTTAGAAGATTTCCAGCTGATCCACACCAAAACAATATTAGAGATTGTTCTGAAAAAAATCAGCAGGTCAGGTAACTGCACTGCTGTTTGTGAGACTGTGACTTGGTCCTGTTACTCCTAGAGATGTAGAAATATTGTCTCCTTGTTCTCTCCAAACAGGGTATACGTAAAATAGAAGGATGGATATCTGAATTACTTAAAATGTAGATTAAAATTTTAAAACTTGTATTGCTTGGAAGCATAGCGGCTGTGTGTAGCCACAAATGTTCATTATTAGTTTCTTTTTCAAGTGTGTTTCCGATACTTCTTTCATCCAGCTGCTATACCTTGGTCTTTACTGGTAGCATTTCTGTTTTAAAAAGCTTGTTATGCCCTCTTGTTTTAATTACATTCTCTGTGGAACTATATCTCTATATTTTCTGCTATACATTGGTATCATTTACACTTATTGACATCTAGAGTTTCCTTGGCCTCCCAAAGCAGCCCAAAAAGAGCACGAAATATGTTAGTGCAGTGGCTTTTTCCTTATGAAAATTAAAAATACTTGCAAACATTAAAATCCCTCCCAGGTGGAAAAAGAGGTTCCTTTTAAAATGGAAAGAGACTACCTTTAAACTAAGAAAGAAATGAACCAAAGAAGTCTCATAGGGTTTGCACTAACAGAAGACTGTAAAACAAAAACGTGTTTTACCAGAAAAGCTAGGTAGATGATGCTGTTGCTGTTACAGCCTCTCTCTCAGTCAAACAGCACTGCCTTCTCTGTCAGAAAAACACCCGAGCCTGAGGATTTATTCTCAAGGTCAAGACTCCTGGTAGCTTTCTGTAGAGTTCATTAAATCATAAACTTCATCTGTCTTGATTACTTAAGCGCTCTGTTCAGCATACTGAGATGGCACAAGTTTAGCACTTGCTTAACTTTTCTTCCCTATCCTTCACACTGGCAATTCAGCTGCCTCTGGTTCTACTTACTTGGTGCTGCTGGAGCAAATCTTTCATTTTTTCTCTGACAAGTGTGGATCCGGATGACCAAAATTGGAGCAATTTAGTATACTTCTTTTACTGTTTTGTATCCAATGAGAATAAAACTACAACACAACAAATGGCTGGGAAGAAGAAAACATGGGGTGAATCATAGGAAATCAAAGCTACTCACATATATAGGTGTGGATTTACTGTAAATATCAGCGCTGCGAGAGTATACACAAAGCATGACTCTGCTGTACAGCTCTAAAGCCATTATCCCCTTAGTGCACTGTAATTATTAATAGTAGCTATTTTTTGCACTATAATAGTGCCTAAGAACCCAGTCACAAAACTGGACTCAGCTGCTCTATGTGCTCCACAAATAGAGGTCAAAATGCCAGTTTGAGGTCTTCAAGGTTTCACACTGCAGCTGCAGATACACTGCTGCTGTTAGCACTGACAGCTCACCCATTTGTCCCTGGGGCAACACTCATGAGGCATCTAATGAACAGCAGGGGAAGTCTGAAGGTGTTTCTAGGGAGTCTTGGTAAGGAGTGATGGAGGCAGCACAGGAGAAAGACTATCATTCGGGCTAAGTGAGGAAGGCTATAGAATTTTATGGGGTTAATAAGTCACTACCATATTAGAGATTATGATGTTGCAATAACTGAGATATAGTAGGAACCTTAATGATAATCTTAGCTGGGTGCATGGAAAGAAATGATCTTACAGATTTAGACAGTCACAATATTTCAGGGACATTCTCAGTATAAACATGCAGATCCAAATGGAAGAAAATCACTGCTAAGGGCGTGAATGGTAGGGAAGAGGAGTTTGCGGTGCCTAAGGGAGAAGGTAGAGGAAGGCACTCGCAGGTGTGTGTGTGCGATGGGCTGTACTGGTTTTCACACCTATATATTCCTCGGTGATCTGAAAAGACCTTAGTTTTTAGTTTGGGCAGCCAAGAAAATTTCCAGAGAAGAGAACTGAAGTTCTCAAATCTCCAGCATGCATTTAGATTTATGAAGGAGATACCTAAAATTATTCGTGTGTACTTATTTGAAAAATTAGATTATGTAATAAACATGAGATGCACTTGGCAGCTTGTGAATGCTGCCAATTCCTGGAGAGTGGTTTGAACAGATCACCAGATATTTGCAGTTGTCACTCTGGCATGTTTACACCCAGTTCTCTGACAACCGCCAGTCACAGACACTTGATTAGGAGTGGCGACTTTCTACTCCTCCCCAGAACTCCACAGTCTTCTACTCACTGAAAAAAATTGTATTTATTTTCTAACACTGAACAAGTTCAGATCTTGTTCTTTTATTCAGTCTTATTTTGTTGATCTCCTGCACATAATTTAGGATACAAAACCTTCAAGAAAAATGTCCCAAAATTTTCTCTGGTAGTACACAGAACAACTTGTATTTCACATATCAAATAAATTGTACAATGGAAAAATAAAGAACAATGCAATATAGTTATTGTATATAAAATGCACATAACAATACTAAAAATATACGTAGTCTATTATTGTATAGGTATTTAATGAAAGCAATGTAAAATTAAGAAAAAAAAACCCACAAAATTAAGGGTTACTTAATAATGGCTATAAATCGGTTCAAAGAAAGGAAAATCGTATCTCTTGGATATATAGCAATCAACTTGATTTTATGTCTTTTTGGTCACAGAAAGCCCCAGGTCCTTTCTGCCTTTTACTTAGAGAGTTCCCATGGCATCTAATTTCCAATTAACCTAACAAAAGCTGTGACAGTAGAAAGTGCTCACACTGGTTGCCCATACAAGCCAAAACACTGCTCACATTGCCTTGTTTTAACACTAAAATCATTTCTTACGTTACCTTATAGTAAACACTCCACTTAAGCATGCTTAGAGTAAGAAGAAATGCTACGTCTACACCTTGTGCTGAGGTATATGTGAAAAATCACCAGCGATGAGTTGCTACTGTTGAACCTAAGTAATATTTCAGGGAGGATTTTTGACATTTCATCTGAATAAAAGCAGAAGGAGAAGCCTGTGTTGTTACACATTTCTGTCATTGCCTCCTTTCTGCCCCTCACCAATGTTTTCAATGAGCATGTTTCAAAAAGCAAAAAAATCTTTATGGCTTTAGGAGTCACGATACCTGTGAAATAATCATCCGACCTTGGGGACCTGTAGTACATGCTGGAAAGTGCTTGCATAAACCCCAAAGACAAATTTCAAGTCCTAAACTGAGGCAGAAATACCCAGCTCCAAACGCATGGGCAAGGCAACATATTGCTATGTAGCAGTCCTGCAAAAAAAAAAAGCAGAGGCTTCAGCTGCTCTCAGGCTGAGACAGGGGTGTCATTGCAAGAGAAGCAAGCTCCTGTTTGAAAAGGAGGTTGTCCTCCAAAGGACTCAACCCACATTAATGCCCTATCTGGACTACTATATCTAAAGTATGACTGCTGCTCCTGGAGATATGCCTTCCTTGGAGATGAGAATGATGAAAATTCTGGAAAACTCTACAAAAAAAGAAACACTGTTTGAGATGAGAAGATACAAAAAACTGTTGCAAATAAGGGAAGGATCTGTTTTCCATAGTCACAATAAGCTGGGCAAGCAATAACATGCTGAAATTGTAACAAGAAAAATAAATTTTACCATTAGAAATTTTTTTTCTAATCAGCATAGTAGAGAAGTACTGATTATGTGGCAGTTTGTGAAACCTGCATGGTTAGAGGTAGCTTCACAAAGGTATCCATGACGAGAGGAGGATAGACTAAATGACCTCCTTCAGCACCCTTCAAGCCCAGGAATTATGATTCTATGATTTAATGAATTATGTCAAATAATTGCAAATTTAAATTGTTTCCACATTCCACAAATCTCATAATAGCTTGACACCACCTCTGTATTTAAAGAGAAAATTCTATTTCAATCCAAAGAAAATCCGTCGTAACTGTAGTGTGGTTCTTTCTATAGTGGCTGCTGTTATTTTCAATTTGACATCCACATTACTAAAAAAAAAAATATCACTTTAAAACACTGCAGAAATCTAGAGTTTTAAATAGTTCCCTCATAAACCTAACAAACAAAAACCTAACAAAATCAAACCCCCACAAAACCTCCACACTTTATCCTTCACAACTATTACCTTTCCTCTTTTTCTACAGTGAGGCACTGTTAATGCTGTAATTTTATGGAATGTGTGGCAGTGTGATTATTTCTGGACTCCAAGTCCTCAAATCAAAACTGTCTTTCAATAGACAGGATCAGCCATGCCGTTTTGAGACTGCTGACAGTCTGGGATCAAAGGCACAGCAATGTACTGCCTGTACACCTGATAACTGCAGTAACAAATCAGATTTGTCTTTCAGTCCCAAATTCACCACGCAAAGTACACCAACTTAATAAAAATTTCATTAAGCAGCTTTATTTTTCCTGTATAATGAACTTCAAAGGAAAAGAGAATTTGGAAGAAAAAGTGTATGACTTAATACAAGAAAAAAATAGAGTTCTAAAGGAAAGGATACTGTGGAGAACTGGGATGTTCCTTTGCAAAAATATTAAATGCCCGCAGCTGAAAATCACTGCACAGCACTGAGAACCAGGACAGCACTCTTTAACCAAGATGAACCATTTTTTCACACATCATTTATGAGAACTACTCTGTAATAACCTAACCAAAGAGTAACTAAGTGCAGAGTTTGGCCTTAAATTTTTCTGTTGCAGTAATTTCTTCTGTTTTTTTATGGAGAGGCTATTCCTCCGTTTGTGGTACTAATGTCGACAGAAATCAGTGAGCCCCTAATTCCCAATGAGACTGAAGAATGGCACAGATTAATTTGAAATGAGACCATCTTGGAGCATTGCCAAGACTGACAATTTTTCTTTCTTACTTTGTGGAGATGATAACACACTTCAGTTTCCCATTAGCACATTGCATGGGGTGAGGCATCCTGAGAATTGCTCACCTCCCATCAAAGCCTCCCTCAATCTTTATGACCTTATAGGCAGAATATTTATACTGATATGTGCAATCCCCTTAACTCATGTAAAAGAAGACTGATTGCAGCAAATAATTAGATGTCAGCAAATTTTAAAATGACAAAGGGCCCACAACCTGCAATCCCTTTTTATTCCGTAGTGGTTTAGCTGTGCTGACGGTTTCACATACTTTGTGCCCTGGAGATTTTATTTTATTTTATTTCACTCTATTTTTCATATATGGCAGGCAGGCACATCCCACCGATTTATTCTTGTCCAGTAACACGCAAAGTAAACCCCAACTTACAAACAACGACCTTTATGGGATGTGGGTTTTTGCATTGCAAGCAAGTGTAATGGTTTACTCTTCAGCACGATTTCTGGTGTCTTTGTTCCTTACCATTTCATGCATATAGAACAACACAAAGTGTGCCTTGCAGACAATAAAAGGGAGAAGAAACCCTAACTAAGACAAAAAGCAAGGTCAGAAGAAAAACAAATACAGTCAGTAATTTCCCAAAGTATTCTCTTAAAAAACAAGTAGTAACTAGTGAATATAGGGCCATATAGTAACCTAAATCCTGTCTTTCTGGTCAGGACTGTCTTCTAGGAGGAAACTAGCTTCCATTTAGCCTTTTCATATTTTTATAGTTTCAAATAAGACAGATTTATAGATATGGAAACAAAGCTCCATTTAGCTGTACACGCTAGAATCTTGTTCTTTATGTCTATAGCAAATGCAGAGAGTAACCATCTAAGGTTCATAACTGTTGAACTTACATCAAAAATTGCATTTTGACTTCTAATTTCCATCTGCTAAAATATATGCTTGATACAAAATCCGAACTAAATTTGAAGTATGGCAAGGGTAGAAAAACCCGTGGCCTTGGGGCCTAAATTCTACCCATGACTTCATTTTGCCAGGCATGTGAGTATGTGCTTTTTTCATGTTATTATTGGATAAACAGTATCAGTTAATGTTTGGCCTAAAAATGTTTTTGGAAAGCATAATCAGCATTTGGCAAGGACTAGTTTCCCCACCTTAAATGTATCCTATTCAACTGATGCCTTTTTTTGATATTCAGAAATTTCAACATTGATAATTGTAAAAGGCAGCTTGTTTATCCTTTAAAGGTAATCTGTAATATATCTGGTAATAAGATACAGGAGAAGAAGTAGGAAACTAGGCCCAAGAGAGGACTTAAAGTCATATCTGGTTGCAGAACTTCTTGAGATATTTTTCGTACTACACTGGTCAGAGTAAGAGCTTTCTACAGTGAAATCATCATGCCTTGTTCACATTTAATCCTGACAACTTGGAGGTCAATTTTTGTTTATACATATCAGATAGAAGGCATATGCTGCATATAATGTAGTCTGGCTGTAGTAATTATATTTTATGTCATTTAGTGTTCCTATGAAGCAAATCACCTCTACGGTAATTATATGGACTTTCAAGAATTTTGACCAAAGGTAAATTGTGTTCATATGACTTATTTTAAACATTGCAAAGAGTAGATTATATATTCTAGTATTATGAAAGGATTTCCATTATTTCAGCTGTGATATGGTGATACTTAGATTACTTTTTGCCCAATTGCCATTAGGAAATCTGAAGTTTAGTCAGTAGCTTTTCCCTGACATATACAATACATTTTCTTCCATGCAATTCATGCATCCAGTACAAGATAAGGAATCAGTGTTATACAAATTGGTTTTGCTCTTTTGGAAGCTTCTGTTAGTCAGTCAGGTAAGTTTGATTTCTGCTTAAAAAGTTATTCTTTGGGATTTTTGCCAAACCCAAAGTTTCAAATCTCAAGCCATCCACTACAAGAAATGTATGATAATTTAACTAGGAGACTTTTATCAAATAGGAGGTCGTGGCAAGTCTGCTTGGTCTCTTTCTTCAATTTTTAGTGTATTTTGGTTATTCTTTCTGTCTTTTCTCTTAAGGCATAAGTCTTTAAATATTTCTGTGTTTTAATGGATGTTAGTTTTTTCATGATCCCATGACTTCCATACTTGAAGTTTAAGAAAGCTATCAGATATCAGGGAACCTAAGATAAATTCACAGGAATTCTTGCCACATCAACTGCACATATGATCAGGGACACAAGCTTGCCATGGATGACAGACTTCCCAGTCTTTCTAAAACTGTTTTCCTACTTGATACTATACCTTCACCCTTCAAACTTATCTTCAAAGAAAGTATTTATTATGGTCAATAATACTAATATATCACAGTATCACAGTATCACAGTATCACAGTATCACAAGGTTGGAAAGGACCTCTGAGATCATCAAGTCCAACCTATAACCTAACACTAACACCAACCATCATCTAAACCATGGCACTCAGTGCCTCATCCAGTCTCCCTTTAAACACCTCCAGGGTCGGTGACTCCACCACCTCCCTGGGCAGCCCATTCCAATGGCCAATCACCCTTTCAGTGAAGAATTTTTTCCTCATATCAAGTCTAAACTTTCCCTGACGAAGCTTAAGTCCATGCCCTCTAGTTCTGTCACTGGTCACCTGAGAGAAGAGACCAATCCCTGCCCGACTACAACCTCCTTTTAGGTAGTTGTAGAGAGCAATGAGGTCTCCCCTGAGCCTCCTCTTCTCCAGACTAAAAATATATATATAATAATAATAATACCTATAAGAATAATATTTATAATGGGTGTAATTTGTAGTCTATTCTTGTTTTCCTGGGACTGGTCAGAAGAAAGAATAAATCAAGATCTTTATGGATATTTTTATATTATTTCACCCACAAACCACATAGTCTTATATTTTCATATGGCTTCCTAGGTTTGGGTTACCCTGCAATGAACATGTCTGCCCATATATTTCATTTTAGACAGTTCTGCTCTTCCTGCACAGTTCACGCTGACTTGAAATCCCAGATTTTAAAAATGCTTTATGCCTTCTGGTTTTACTTTTCAAAGTTCTTAAAAAAATTATTTTTCAACTTTTATTGATGTTTTTCTGTATAGGTAGGAACTTACTTGAGTCAAGTGTCATATTTGATAGGTGACTACCAATACTAAAACTGAAGAAGCAGAAAAGCTAGAAAAATACAGTGTGTATTTCATGTGAATTGCTTTCTTTACAGATGTTCTTATATTAATTATTTTCTTTAGGGCAACCCCTGAACCCAACAGAAATTACCCTGCAGCATGGCTTTGATGAGATTTATAAAGCAGCAATGCCCATCTCAACATTTAGAAAGGGAAGGAATGTGTTGACTCTGGGGAGTGGTCATTGGTGGTGTGAGGAGAAGAGATCCCTCTTCCCTCAGAGGGCTGTGGACACCAAGATCTCAGAGTTGCATTATACTGAAACCATTTAAAAGTAATTCAGGTGCTGCCATCCCAGTGGCCAGCTTCAAGTCATTGTCCAGCTTCAGAAAAAGAGATTTATGAATGTAAGATAATTAAGCTATCTGACTGCTGAACTTATGATATCCCCAAAGATAGCAAAGAGAGCATAACAGATACCACCTTTGGCCAGAACAAGAAACACATTGAGAAAGAACCAGCTTCAAGGTCACTACCTGTCACCCTAACAACACAGCTACCAGTACAAACTGTACTGCTTAGATGCAGAAGTACTAACCAACACCTGTAGCCCTGCTACCACGCTAAATCTCTGAGGAATTCTTGCTGTTAACAGAAATTTGAAAATGTTAGGCAGAATTTCCAACTCAAGATTTATCTGCTTCAGACTGTGAGTTTACTTTTAACACGAACAGGCCGTAGCATTCCAGCTAAGAGGCAAGGTGGGACAGCTTCTTGTCCTGTAACAGGGACAGTGATGGAGGAGTTAATTTCTTTCCGCACAAGGG
This sequence comes from Tapera naevia, assembly GCA_033556795.1. NCBI lineage: Eukaryota > Metazoa > Chordata > Aves > Cuculiformes > Neomorphidae > Tapera > Tapera naevia. The sequence goes on along the minus strand of JAUMJJ010000079.1, from coordinate 17,035,358 downwards.
AAGCAGTGGCCTGCCAAGTATTTGGACATTTGTTATGTTCAGAACAAATGAATGGTGAAGGCCATCTAGCAAGTAGACGAGCCTAATTCTGCCATATTCTTCATCAGATGGTGTAACAAGAAATGTGTGAAGAATTCAAGATCAGAAATACCATGATTACATTCTCTATTCCATTCTGTTCTAATAGTGCCTCATATGCATCGTGCCTTTGCAATCACAGCCAAGAGCTGAACTGATGTCTCAGGAGAAGAGGCCACAACAGCTCCAAAATTTCATTTGCTGAGAAGTAGCAGCTCATTTAGAATCCATCACCATGAATGCATAGCTACTGATATTTTTCCTCATATAGATTCTCCATTTCATCTGTCATTTTGCCATTTAGTATTGTGACCCTATTCAGCACCATTCTGCATTCATCTTTAGTTTCGACATCCCACTTAACGGTTTTGTATCCACTACAGAACTTCACTTCTCTAGAAATGCCTTTATTCCAGGCTAATTCTGAACATGTCGAACAGTACGAAACCTGACACTGATCTTCAGGGGGTTTCTACTCATTGTTGTGGTCTCAACATTTATTCTTCTTAGTTTGTCCAAAATCTGATCTTCCTGCTAAGCTAGTAAGAACCTATTGTGGCTAAGAGTCAACTGAGAGGACTATCATCAAAAAGATTTGAAAGTTAAGGGGTGTCACAAGGATTAGTTCCTCCCTTATGCCAAGGACATTTAGGCTTTGTTAAAGCAGGAATTCCATATGCCAAATACTAAGAAGACAACGATGGGGGTTTTAGTGGTTTATAACTTTGTTTACCATTTGCATTCCTTGTTAGATGTACCTTGTCTCGTGGTGGCTTCTTAAACACTTTTACCGCACAACATCACTTGCTCCCTCCCCTACTGTGCTAGAAAGTTCTAACTTCATTCCAAATCCCAGGCTCCTAGCCCCAAAACATCCATCTCCCAAATCCTCTTAAGTTGGGGTTTCCTCACACCTGTCCTTCCCAGATCCATGCACCCAACTGCCCTACATGCACTGCCTGGCAGGATTTCCCCCCTGTTTACTCCCCAGAGAGTCTTCCACCAGAGAACTTCTTCCCACTTTAAGGGAGGCTCCTTCACAGCAGATAACTGCATGGAAGATAGTTAAGATCATGTTGTGCAGTTAAATCCCCACAGCCCTTTGCCACCAGCAGTTCCTCCAGGCGTAGCCAACACCTCTGGTCCTCACCGCTGGCAGCCTCCCCTTCAGTGCAGTGAGCTCTGAATTATTTTCAGTTCCTCCTCTGGTAACTGAACTGGTTGGAGAATATTTACTCTTCAGTGTTATTTTAGTAGCAGTGGCTAGAGTGCCCACGTCTTGAGATACCTAGGTGTTATCTCCAAGGAAGGATCAATGAGAAGCTGGAGAAACTGATGAAGTCAGAAGCCACTTTTCTATTTACAAAAGGATGTGCTGTTACATTAGTCCAGTCTGCTTTACTAGCATATAACAAGGCCACTATTCTGCTTCATAAATACACAGTTTTAATGATTATAATCACAAACTTCAACATATTTCTTAAAAAACTGTGATTTTTCTTTTGGGACAAGAAAACATTTTTTTAAGACCCGCTTTCATATGTAGTGTTATTAACAGCAACTGGCGCAGATTAGCAATTTGGAACTTTACAAAATTAAGGGTTTAGTCTTCAATTTTCTCACGTCAGACTGATAGAGTTTTCTGCTGATCTTGTTCTGAATGTTCTACGACTGTAGTTTCCTTAGATTTAAGGCCAAAAAGGAACCATTATGATGGTCCTGCATACCATTGAACAGTTTTTCCAGAGTTAATAGTTTGGGTCTGCCCATGGTAACATTTCTTACCTACTGTGAAGTGGCACAAAGTGGCCTGCAGAAGACAAGTGAGGGGTTGTATAAGGTATTTCAAAGCTGTAAGCAATCTAATACTATTAATAGACCAAAGATAGTATTGGATGTGGCCTTCACACTATTTTTCTCAAAAATCTCAGCCTGACTACATGTGGATTTTTGCAGGCTTGTCATTAACATCACTGATAGAGTTTTTTTATTTTCTGTAATAGATGTAAGAGGATTAGGTTTCTCTTAAAAATTAATGGACAAACAACAAAACCCTCACAAACACTCTAAAACTAATGTGAAAAATTTTAAGAAATGTTCATGCAAAAAACATGTTTTAGCAAGACTTTCAAAACTTAGACAATCCTTGTGCAAGTTGTCATTATCAGAGTTAAGCTTTTAGGCTGTATGGATTTCATTTTCATTACAGATTTTGAAAATAGAGAAGGACTAAAATGTGATTTTAAGGTTCTCTTAAGTGTAAAGTTACATTTAGATGTTCTCAGTTAGCTCAGTAGCTACTGCACTAAGTAGGCATGAAAACACTCCAAGCCATTTCTGCTGGTTCCCATTTTAGGTGTTTATAGATGTCTCTGCTCAGTAGTTATCTTCTGCATTACTGTTGGAGAGCCTTTTTTGCAACACTACTTTTGAAATTCCTTCTAGATTAATTTTGCCCATTCTTAAATATCTTCATAAAAATACTGTTAAGAAAAAACAGTTTCTCTCTTACTGAGACATTGAGCATTGAGTCTGAACCCATGTCATATTTTTCCAACTACATTTTTAAAAATGAGGATAATATATTCATAATTCTACTGCCAATATGACTTTCACTATTGCAATGATAGAAAAGGCTGTTATGCGATAATACTTATAAAATATTCTTCAGATAAATAAAAGATTAATGCCTCTATGTGAAACTCTGTAGAATACAGATAAGTGAGGTAATAAGAAAAATTGAACCTAAAGCACATTTTTATTCCTCCAACTTGCCTGATATAGGGAAAACGGCAAAGATCAAAAGAAAAGGGAATCAATAGGATTAGTTTCAAGAACACTGCAGTATGTTTCTGATAATCCTCTCAAATAAATTGTTACTTTTTCAACTCTTTTCAACTAAACTTTACCTCCTACTTGCTGCAATTAGCCAATTCTGATCCAATGCTGCTTGCCTTGCTTGCAGAAGTACTCTAGATAGTCCTTTTAAATGGTGCCCCAATGGACTATCTGAACAATTTCCCATTGAAGGCAGTGAGTAACCACTGAGCGCTGAGGTAATATGATTTCAATAAATCAGTTCCATCTGAAATGTCAGATAATGGCCAAACTAGATAATGGAAATGGAATCTAGCCATATCCCTTAGTGAAATACCAGATTAATGTGAAACAAAAGCCATTCATCCTTTCCACTCTCTAAATCACATCAGCTGAAATGAAGCAGAATTTGTCAATGCTGAAATTCGGGTGAAAGCATAGATTCCGGGAAAGAGGTTGGTAGCAGCAAGTTGGGTGATACCTGACCCCTGAAGGGTATGTGATTGTCTCCATCCCAGCTGTAGAGTGTGGGGACTGTTCAGCGACCTGAAAGGTATAGGACCCCATATAGATATTGGTTTAATGGCTTAAATAATGACCAGTGCATAAAAGATTCAGTCTTTCCCCTCCCCTTTTCATTAGGAGTGGAGGTCAAATAAGCAAGGTCAAACTTACCTCTTTGACTTCCAGCAAGAGTTCCCTAAGTATCTATCTCTTGTGAAAAAAGCAGGATTGAAGATGTTTTCTCCTCTTCCTGGTAAAATCTGTTATCACTCCCCAGTGAAGAGCACAAATTACACATGGCAGAGGAGAGAATCAGCAAAAGACTCCCTAACCCAGGGCTATGGTTAGGACACATCTCTGGAAGTGATGGGTGCTGGTGTGAGCCATCTCAGGTGCTGGAAAACATTAGCAGTCTCCTCTCTCAGGCAAGCACCTGGCTACTAAAGCACATTTGGAAGCGAGGTTGTGATGCACAGGGTTGGAAGTCACTTAGTGATACTAAGAGGATGACATATCCCCTCTCCCCTTCATCCAAGTATTTGCCCGGGGGGCAGTTCTGTCAGCATGGGCCTTCCCAAATAAATACATAGAAGAATATCTGCATTGGAGGATGGTCCAGAGATAGGCATTGAGCTGCTGAGTTGGGGCACTTTATTCAGGACACTTGTAGAACTGGAAGAGTGTAGTAAGTCTCTAGGTGCTGCATGGTCATCTTAGGTGCCTTCAGGAGCAGGGGCTTTCAAGCAGAGGGGAAGGCTCAGAGAGGAAAAGAGATTTGTCATTCACATCTTGCAACTTAAGTATCTGAAAGCTGCATAAGTGCTAGCTTGGCTCTCAGGGCAAGCTACACTGAAAAACAATCACATCTGAAAGCTTAATACAGTACAGCAAGACTTAGGACAACAAAAAATGAGCTCTGTGGAGGCTGGAAGCCAGCACAACATTTCAAGGCAGGAAAAGAGTGTTAGAGGTGCAGGAATGAAGACTCCAATGGTACTCAGATGAGTAAGCATGAATTATAAGGAAGAGGCTGCAGTATTCAAGCTGAAAATTGATTTTAACAGTAAGGATAAATAAGAAAGATGAGGCTCAAGATAAAGTTGTAAAAATGGGAACAGTATTTGTTAAAGTCTTTGCTCTGGTAGGGAAAAGGAGACAAGAATGGCTTGCAACAGTAGTAAAGCTGTTACCTAGTACAATCTCCCACTGTTGTCACAGGTGTTTGTAGAGAACACAGCAAATCCAGATATCATTTCCTAAGAGTCATTAAAAACCTACCCAGGTAAAAGAAGTAAAAAATCATTTGAGTAGATTAGAAAAGTAAGATGATGCTTAAATCAAAAGGAATATGCATTCAAACATCTTTCCTAGGTATATAAAACACAGACAGGCCCAGTCTTGCAAGCTGATCTTGCCTTGAAAACAACATAATGACTCAAATACTAATACTCCAGCTAACAAGACAGTGCTCAAGGGAGCTGTGTGATTAGGATAAATTCAAACACTAGCCTTCTGCCCTCAACAAATTTTTAAGCACAAAAACCTTCTTTTGACAACTCAACTGCATCATTACAGACCTGATTCACTGCACTTAATATAGAATAGGAAATCTGAATTAATTCCCAAGGGTAAATGGAGCTAAAGAGCTCAGGCAGGATCACCACAGCGCTCTACTTCAATACTCCAGGAAAACTGTATTCCTGTAGCACTGAAGTTCTGCAATCAACTGTGCTGTGTTTTACTGCTGCATTTGGTTGAAATTTCTACTACGTATGTGTTCCTCCAACTGAGAGCCTAATTCAAGCTGCCCTCAGTTTATTCCACTTTGCCTTTCTGACAAAGGAGAGGTGTTAAGCCCATTGCATTCCTGCTGTCAAGTGTCAAGATACTCAATTACTCACTAATTTTGACCTTTGATTCTTAGAAACCTTTTCAGCTCCAGTAACCAATAAAAGGTCTTGTTAATGTCAGAGTTGGAACGGACCTCTGGATGTCATCTGATCCCAGGTTCTACTCAAGGCGGGACCATCTTCAAAGTTAGATTAGGTTGCTCAGGGCCTTTTCCAGTTGAATTTTTAAAGGTTCTGGAAATCAGTAGACAACTTTTCTTCTCCCAGCATCTTCAGTACTGAAAGGGATCTCTGAAGTATGAAAGTCTGATTTGTGAAAATTTGGAAAACTGGAGATATTCCAAAACAATGGAATACTATTACTACAGGTCAAATAACAGAATTAGTTGCCTAGAATTCTATCTATAATTAAAATGAAACTATAATTGAGGAGAACCGGTTCGCTTTTACAGAAGGCAAATCCAATGAAAGGATCTTAACTTTTTTGGTGCAGCAGATTGTTGAAGAGAAGAAAATTAATTTTTATAATATAATTCTACTACTACAACAGTATTGTAAGGCAATTATTGCCTTATATGTGGAATTAGCAGAATGCACATCACATAAGCAAAAAACATACTCAGTGACAGATCTTGGAAAATAAATTGTTGATGGAGAGGTATGCATTAGCCAGACAGTTACTAACCGGGTATCAATTCTTGATCTAAAGCTGTTTATATGACTGAGATAATATAAAGTCATTGCTGGCGTGTTTGCAAATGACACAAAAAATGGCAAGGTAGTAAATAATAAGAATAAATTTCTGTTATATATGAGTTAAAACTGTAGAGTCAAATATTCAAGTTCCACAAAATGCATTTCAATTCAGTTATATGCAAGATAACATCAAGAATATCTACAGTTTGGGAGACTATTTTAGAAAGCGTTGTTTCAGAGAATGATTGGATGTGATCTCAGATAACTGATCAAGGAGAGAAGCAATCTCGCCTCACGCACAATAAAGCTATTCCTAAAATATTTCTTCCTGGTGTGGTTTCTATATGGAAGTAATGGAGTGAGTTGAAACCATAAAAATGATTCAGAGGCTAAAAAAAACAATGTGGAAGAAAACTTACTACCTTTATCAGGAAAAAAAGCTGAAATGTGATTTAATAGGCAGGGGCATAGGAAGAAAATATCTGATTCTCAAGAAAGGGTCTTTTTGATCTGACAAGGAGAGGCACAGAAAAATTATTTTTTTGGCAGCTGAAATTAAACAAATTCATCCCTCGTGTTCCTAGCTGAGAAGTTCACTAAACTGCAGCTCTCTGGCTGGCAGGATGGTAAGCCTCTGGGGAGCTGGCAGAGGACCACAAACCATCTCTTTCTTTGTGCATGAGTGACAGCCAAGAAGTCTTATCTTTGTCCTTGCCATGTTCACAAGTCATGAAGCCTGCATTAAGATAATGTGTCCTCCTGGGCTTCCTGAGTAGAAACAGCAGCTTGGATTCATATTCCAACATCTAGTTTGAGTTCCAGCAGGGATTTCTGACAGATTGGACTGGAGGGACCTAGAAGATTTTTTTTTTTTTTTTTTGCCTTGCAGCTTGATCCAAGAATCCAAACACTGCTCTGGTTCTCTCAACATTTCAGCATTATGATCAACTCCCTGACAGTGCAGGGGCTGCAAACATCCACGGGCGATAACTTCCTTTTTCTTATTAATTTCTTATTTAATTTCTTATTTCTCAGAATCTATGAGAATACACTTGTTTAAGGAGTCATATATATACGTTTTCATGCAATTCAATGCATTGTAATACATAAATGTTCACATTGAATAATACAATAGTCTATTTTGGCCTTAAACTGCATGAAATCAGAGGCTAAAATATGATATCAACTTACACTTCTCCCTGCCCCTGCAGGAAGATGAGATGCTTCCTCAACATCCCTGTGTTCGATCCAGCCACTCCAAATACCCTGTACAGTGCATACTCAATTGTGTGCACCAGTGTAAGTACCTCTCTGATTGTGTTAGGATTTGATACCCTCTGTGCCCACAGGGCAGTGGCTTGTTCCTCCACGTGCCGCTGTCAAATGGGATCAACATCTGACATTTCAGGAAAAGTTTTTTTAAAATCCCAAACACAACAAGTAGCAAAGCAGGCAGTCCGCAAAGACACTCTGTGCTTGCCAAACACCAAAGTGTCTCCTCTATCCCTTTTGCCTCTGGCTTTTCCATGAGACAGCCAGAGTCATGCCACCTCGAGTTTTCTTCTGAAATGATGGTAGTCCTCGCAGTGCTTCCCTCCTCTCTATTTCCCCAATGACAATGACTTCTGCCCTCTGTTTTCCTGAATTTCAGGAGATCCTGGCAATGAAGCAGGGAGGGCCCTGAGCTCTTGGCAGAATCACAAAGCCCTCGTGGTTAAGAGAAGAGAGATAAGGTCTGAAGGGGAGTTTTGATCATCAGCCAGTCAAAACAACACTGATGTGGCTTCCTGATAAAGGTCCATCCTTTTTGTCTCCCTTGGGTGGGAAGGAAACATTCAGATTTAATTCCTTTTTTCAGGAGTCATATTTCAAATGTTTATCAATGCAGTCAGGTATAAATCAAATATAAGAGTAAAGCAGACAGTTTGCAGATTCAAAAACAGAAAAGTAATCCCAAATCTTCACAACAGCTCTAAGCCTATGCTGAGAGTCTGTTCATCCCTGGATCCAGGTACATGCTGCAGTTACATTCACCTTTTGTGTCTTGTCTGTGATAGCCTCGTAAAACTAACCAGGAATTTATGCTAGATTAAAAACAAGAGCCCATCTCTGCCTTCTTGAACACTGAAGTTGGGCAGAGGACAATACCTGTAAATCTATGGTTCCTAAACAAACACAGCAGTTATATGAGAGGCTGCGATTCAGCAGGATTGTATTTACCAAGAAAGAGATTAGATGCCTTAGGATTTCTTTCCTGAACTGAGTGGAATCTAATTTTCATGCTTCCAAAGAGAACAAAATAAACAGAAAAATCCCTCCTTTTCCCTAGCAAAAACTTTTGCTTGAATAATGTCCATTAGCTGACTGAAATGAAAGAAACTGAGGAAGAAGCAGAATGAAAAGTTTCAGTGTACAAATGTGGTCAATTAAAGCTGACACTGACATTTAATTCTGTAATATTTTTCAAACAGTTCTAATTAAGGGTCCAATCTTGTGTTTTGAAGTGTATGCCACTTGTGAATGTCCATATAGAAACATCGGGTTTTGCTGATTTTAAATCTTCTCAAATGGAATTAGAATAAAAAAAATAGCCAAAAACTTGAATACCATGAGCAGGACATTGCAAAAATAGACATGGCAAAGATCAGTGAGATAGAAAATATTAGTCAATTCCATAAAACTTGTGACATAAAGGTCAGATTTTAGAAACCACATCAACTTCCTTAGGGAGAAAATCCAGTGTATTTTTGCTCATATGTCATGTAACTTCAGGGTCCTATTTTAAACCCCAAATCATATGACAGTGATACGTAAGAACAAAAGTTATTGCAGGTGAACTTCTGATATCAATGAAGGTCTGATCACTCTAGAAACCTTGATAAAAGCAGATCAAAATTAAATATCCAGATTCAGTTCTTTTTACTATTCTGATTGTTAGATACTGTTATTTGCAGAATGCATGAAGTGCCATCAGCTGTTCCCTTAGTTACGACAGTACTTCTTCAGGATCTAAGAAAAATAAATTTTGTTAAATCAAAGACTGTGATGAGTTCTAGTAACCACAGTTTCATGACTTTTATGTTAAAAACTGCTCTTTCCCCTTGGTTTCACCCTGCTCCCTGTTGCTACAAAAAGAATATCAGATCTTCCAAAAATGTGTTTAAATGAGATTTGTATAATTTACCTCCAAATGTCTGGCTGTGCTATGCTGATAATTATGGCATACTTTGACCCCATCATCCGCAACAATTATTCATATTTAAGGAAACATTTAAAACCAAACAGCTGTTCACATTTGCTATGGAGGAAAAAAAAATACCTTCACTTTCTATAACCATTCTTACTGGCTAATATTTTGCTAGAGAGAGTAGTCTGAGAAAACACAGGTATTTTTTTTTTTCACTTCAATGTTATACTAAACAACTTTAATGTCCTATCCACAAATCAGTTTTGATTTATTCTAAGCATCCATAGAACGAGATTAATGTCTTCCACCTCAGTACCACAAGTTTAAATAAGCCATAAATCACTTCTTGTTGGAGTTTCGATACACAATAGGTCAAACTGTCTTAATGTTTATGTCAGTCTGTCATAAAAGCACTTAGAAAACTCCGCAACCTTTATATCCACTCGCCTATCCAAAAATCTATATTTATTCAATAACTTTATTTTCTTCTATTTGTTGCTTGCCCTTACGAGACAAAACATACGCAATAGCTATTTTTAGCTTATCCTTTAAGCAGATCGTACTTAAACCTGAAATGTTTAAATCAAGTCATGATGCCCACAGAAAGTCTTAAGCGCAAGAGTGAATCTAAGGGATTTTTGGAACTGAACAGTGTATGAATCATTTGAACTTGTATAGTATTTGGCAGTGTAAAGTAATTTTGGTAGTTTAGTCCAGTGAAATATAAATACACTCTTCCCAGAATTTTGTTGCCTTATAATTTTAGGGAAACTTACTGGGTTAGGTAGCTGTGCAAAAAAATAAATGCCTGAGGTTAGTACTATTTGTTTTGTTGCAAAACTGCTTTAACTGTAGACAACTTTATTTCCAAAATAGTCCTGATTAACCATTAGTGTTTGTGAGTTGATTCTTTTTTTACAAAGAATATTTTCTTTCTTACATTATTAGTGTAATTAACATAAACATTTATTGCTTTTCTCCAGAGCTACAGCATGTACCTCTAAACCACAAAACCTCTTTTTGAACTCAACTGCATTTCTGTTGGATGAAGAATTGCAAACTTGGCCCTTAAGGCAGGTTTTCAGGAACAGGTGGTCTCCAGACAGCACAATTCCTTCTAGCAATGTCTCCCTTTTGAAAAGAAAAAGTCATAATAGTTATGGTAAAAAAACCCCACCTAGATTGTTTTTTATAAACACTGTATTACAGAGCAGCTCCCAACACACTTTTGGAATTCAAGACAGGAAATGTCTGCCAGCCTAGCATGCGGAGAGACGGAAAGTGAAATCTAGGTTGCTGACAGGTAATAAACTTCCTCCTCTTAATTTTTTTTAGAAGAATGTTGTGGTTAGATATATCATAACTACAGATGTCCTAAGCAACTGGAAAATAAATCTTGGGGTACCTATACCTTAGGAGACAGTAATTTTTTTGAGGGGATTTCTTGTTTTGACAGACATCAGCCACAAGAAAAGTGGTTAAGAGGACTGCCTGTGTATTTTGCCACCGAAACACAAATAATGGGTCAGAATTTCTTAATAAAGTTTCTGACTTACTGTATAAAGAGAAGGACAAAATGAAGTAATGAAGATATTTGCTTTTTGAATGAAGTTCCAGTAGAGGAATTTACAAACAGCACATGCCTTGGTGGATCAGTTATGTGCAGTTCAACTCAATAATGCTCTAATGTTTCACAGAATCAAGGAACAACTGGGATTGGAAGGAACCTCTGGAGGTCATCTGGTCTACACTTCCTGCCATCTACAGGTGGTGCCCAGGACCATGTCCAGATGACTTTTTAATGTTTCCAAGGATGGGGACTCTACAGCTTCCCTGGGTAACCTGTGCCAGTGCTCAGTTACTCTCACGTTCAGAAAAAAAAAAAAAAAACCAAGAAATAATAGTGTTTTGGTTTGTACCCAGTGCCTTGGGTCCTGTCACTGAGCACCACTGAAAAGAGCCTGGCTCCATCATCTTGGAACTCTCCCTTTAGGTATTTATAGAAATTGATGAGATTCCTCCTAAACTTTCTCTAGGCTGAACAGTCACAATTCTAACAGCCTTTCCTCATAGGAGAAATGCTCTCTTGATCATCTTTGTGGCCCTTCATTGAACTCTCCAGCATGTCCGCATCTGTCTTATGCTGGAGAGCCCAGAACTGGATATAATACAATGAGTGGAGAGGAAGGATCATCTCCCTGATCTGCTGTCAATACTTCATCTAATGTAGCCCAGGACACCATTAACCTTCTTTGCAGCAAGGGCACATGACTGGCACATGTCCAACTTGGGGTGCATCAGAATCCCCAGGTTCCTTTCTGAAAATCTGCTTTCCAGCTGGGTGTTCTCCAGCACATACTTACATCTGGGTTCATTTTTCCCCAGGTGCAGGATTTTGCCCTTCTCCTGGTTGAAATTTATAAAGTTCCTGGTTGAAATTTATAAAGTTCTCATCAGACCATTTCTCCAGCCTGTCAAGGTTCCTTCTAGCTGGCAGCATGACCTCTGTGATATCAGCCACTCCTCACAGTTTTGTATCACTTGCTGAAGGCACACTCCAACCCATCTTCCAGATCCTTAATGAGGGTGTTAAAGAGGACTGGATTCAGTATTGATCCCTGGGTTACAATATATATTACTGACCTCCAAATAGACCAGACTACTTTCAGGGACTTCATCCTTCCCTGTTACCCAGGTACATGCCATATTGCTTCACATTGTATAGCATTGCCATAGCCTCCCTCCTACAGATCCAAAACTGGGATGGCCCCTGGGAATTCACCAAGGCCATCCTTTCCCCTTTGTTTTTAAGCTGAAACAAAATCATAGAAGCAGCATTCCCCAGCCACATTTGGCGTAACACCCTCTGCGAGTTGATGGTACTGGGAGCACATCCGGCATATAACAAATCAAGCTCAACCTGACCAGGACATGGCCGGAGCAGAAGGAAATGGTTGAGGCAAAGAAGAGTCCCGGTGCTCAACACCTTCAGGCACCTTGGTTCTCTGCTAAGGGGGCAGCTAGTCTGCCTTTCTGGGAGGGAAAGAGAGGGAAGCCTAAAAAAAATTCAGAAAAGAGCTCAAAATGAAGGAAAAGCTGTTCTTCATTCTTTATGAAATGGAAAAAATCTCTTTTTTTAAATCAAAATTTCATTTCTTTATCAATCGTCTTTTTGAGGCAGTACCTCTGTCATCTCTGTTCTAGGGCTTCTCATACCATCATGTTATGATATCATACCTTCTGTCAATGTCACATCACAATTTAGTCCTACAGACATTTTTCCAGCAAATTAAAATTGTAGAATTTGATATTTGAAAATATTTCTAATTTAAAAACAATCAAATATGTTTTTATCGTGGATACTATTTTTATAACTAATCAAGAAGCGGTAGAATTCACTTTTATTTTACTCTCTCTGCCAAAATAGAACAGTTTATAAGATCTTTTTCTACATTAAAACTGCCACCACGGTCTGTTTCAAGGATACGTTTCTGTTTCTCTCTGGAGGTCGTCACGTACACATATAGCTTAGCCAGGATACAGTCTATACTCAGCATGCAGAATTCTCTAACATACAGCCGTAGAATTAAAAGATAAATAAATAAACCCACAAATAACACAGGTATACAAAAATACTACAGATTAGGGTTTGTTGTACAAACAAAATTAATTTATTTGCTAGTATCTGCCACTTATTCATATGTAGCATAAAATTAAAAGTAGCAAAAACCACTTACTGTGTTACGTCATCTCAATACATTGCGTTATGAAATGTCCTGTGCTAGTTTTTGAATAACAACTAACATTGCATAACACCTAATTACTTTTAGAGAACATTGTATATTTTAATTGAATAAAAAAAATCATTTTTTTGTTCCATGCAAGGTCACAAAAGATCTAAAAAAGAAATGATTTTAAGATAACTCAGACAGATTGATTTTAAGATAACTCAGATTTTATTGAATCTGGCCCTCAGTTACACATCTGTCATTACTGATGCAATAGCAGGGTCATGATGTTGCCTGTGTAAGATCCATGCGTAAAACAAGCTCTTAGCAACCATGTATTCTTCTCAGAGGTATGGCTAATAATTATCTGCTTCTGGCAGCACTCCAAATGTGCTAAATACTTTCCAAAAAGTAAAAGCATAATCTTTGTTGCTGGACAACTGATCACTCGAGTTTGCTGAAATGGTGCAGGGCTAAGGGGAGGATAGGGAATGACAGACCATAGAATGGCATGGGTTAGAAAGGACCCTTAAAGGTCATGTAGTCCAAAATCCCTGCAGTGAGCAGAGACACCTTCAACTAGATGAGGTCACTTAGACCTCTGTCCAACCTAACCTTGAATATTTCCAGGGATGGGGCACCTACCACCTCTATGGAAAACCTGTTCCAGTGTTTCAGCACCTTCAAGGTAAAAAAATTCTTCCTTGTATCTAGTCTAAATCTACTCTCTTTGAGCTTAAAACCATTATCCCTTGTCCTATGGAAACAGACCCTGATAAAAACTCTTCCCATCTTTCTTATAAACCCTCTTTAAGCACTGAAAATCTGCAATAAGGTCTCTCCAGAGTCTTTTGCTCTCCAGGCTGAGCAGCCCTAACCATCTCAGCCTTTCTTCACACGAGAGGTGCTCCAGTTCTCTCAAAGTTTTTGTGTCCCTCCACTGTATCTCCTAACCCAGGATAAAGTTGGTCTTCTGGACTGTGAGCACACATTGTCGTCACATGTCCAACTTTTCACCCACCAGTACCCCCAAGTCCTTTCTGCTCTCAATCCCTTCATTCCCCCAGCTGCTATTGATATAAGGGCTTGCCCTGACTCAGTTTCAGGACATCGCACTTGGCCTTGTTGAACCTCTTGAGGTTCACACAGACCCACTTCTTGAGCTTGTCCACATCCCTCTGGATGGCATCACATCCCTCAGGCATGTCAACAGCACCACTCAGCTTGGTATCATCTACACCAACTACATCAGCCAGTTCCCTCAGGATCTTCTTATCAGGTTCCATAGACTTATATATGTTCAGGTAACTCAGGTCTTAACAAGCCTGATTTTCTCTTGCAATGGGAGTAACTTTGCTCCCCTTCTCCCCATCCTGTGGTCTGTCCACTCGAGAGGTATGGGAATTGAGATTGCCAGAGAAGACAGAGACAAAAAATGTTATTGAGTACCTCAGCCTTCTTCTCATCTGTTGTTGCCAGTTTACCAGTCATATTTATCATATATATGCGTTCTCTGGCCTTCTTTCTCTGGCTGACATACTTACAGAAACCCTTCTTATTAGTTTTTGCATCCCTTGATAAGTTCAGCTCCAGCTAAAGCCTCACCTTCCTAACCCCCATCCCTATGCTACCAGGCAGCATCCCTATCCTCTTTGCAGCTTACCTGTCCCTGCTTCTGCTGCATGTGCATTTCCTTCTTGACCTTTAGTTTGACCAGCAGATCTCAACTCTGTCATGCTGGTCACTTGCTTTCCTTTCTTGGCTTCTTACATCTGGAGACTGAGAACTCTTGAGGTCTGTGGAAATCATTCTTAAATATCTGCCAGGTCTGTTCTGCTCTTCTATTCTTGAGAGTAGTTTTCTGTAAGGGTCCTATTGACTATTTCCTTGAAGAGCTAGAAGTCTACTATCCTAAATTCAGGGTCCTGATTTTGCTCTTTGCCTGACCCATATCCCTTAGGACTACTAAGTCCTACTACTAGTAGGACTACTAAACTCCACCAGTGCATGATCACTGCAGCCAGACTGCCTCCAACCTTGACATCACCGACTACCTCGCTTGCATTGGTGTCCACCAGACCCATTACCACATCCCCTCTGGTGGGGCTGTCTATTGCCTGGCTTAAGAAATTATCCTCGATACATTCCAAGCTCTTTCCATGCTACTTTTCTAGTGACATCAGGTTGGTTGAAGTCCCTCAGCAGGATGAGAGCCTGTGAGTGCAATGCCTTCTGTAGCTGTAGTAAGAAGGCTGCGTCAATAGGCTCCCTTTGGTGGCAGCCTGTAGTAGACACCAACCGCAGGTCTCCTTTGTTGCCTCAGTCTCTGATTCTCACCCATAGGCTTTAAACCTGCTTGTGGCTATTCTTCAGAGTCAATTTTTGCACTCTATTTATTTCTTGATGTAGAAGGCAACATCTTCTTCTTTGCCTGTCCCTCCTGAATAGCCTGTAGCTAATGATACCTGCATTCCATTTACGGGACACATCCCACCAAGCTTCAGTAATGGTAACTAGGTCAAGCACTGGTAGAAGGGGAAGGCTAGCTGAGCAACAGAGATGAGCAAATCTTGTGTCATGTGTTGATCCAGCTGGCTTCCAGGAAGGAAAATTGTACTCACATGACTTAGGTTAAGAAGCACGACAGTAAGGAAACAGGAAATGTGTTGAAATCTCTAGTAGGTTCTCCATCCTTGGAAATACTCAAAACTTGACTGCATATGATGCTAATTGACTTGTTTTAATAAGGTGACATAAATTGAGCCCTTTGATGGGTAAATTCTGTTTGGTACTATATAAAGGGTAAGACATGTTTAGCACCTGGGTTGATAGTATTGCCTCATCAACAGAATTATAGATCATGAGAAACATGGGTGTTTACTCAGAGTTTATCAGCATTTCGAGAGGACGGATGAAAATTTCCTCATCTCTGATGGCCTGAAATTCCCATTTCAGATATTATCTCAGAAGTGAAGAGCTTGAAACCTACCTGAAGAAAAGACAGAAGGGAAAAACTGCTCTAAATCCCTGCATTTTATGGCTTTTGTTTTTTTAAGATAAGACCTTGAAAATCAATGTTTGAGGATGATCTTCTCAAAAGGAAATGCAAGTTAATGATCATACTACTCTTTCAATATGGATGTGGCCCCCACCCCACTTCTCACCAAATTGTATAGAAAGTCTAGGATGAAAAGATGAAATGCAACCCATCTTAGGTGCTTACAGTCACATAGGAGATAGCTGGATGTCTTTTAATTGATTATCACTTTGAATTCAGGGAATGAAATGCTGCTCAGGCACTTACACACATGCAAGAGGACAGGAGCTTTGCTTGGGTGAGTGGAGCGACCAGAGACCATGATGGGAGATTGGGTTCTGAAGACCCCCCACAAAATCAGGTAAAATCCAATGTGAGGAAGCTCAGGCTGATGGGAAGGGTCAGACTCTGTCATTGCGCTTCTGAACTTCTACCTAACTCTTTAGACACTTGCTGTCTGGTTTTTACCCACATTCCTGTGACCTTTTGCTCCTCAGCATGGATGTATGGAGATGCAATGCACTCTTTCTTCTCTGGATGAAGCGCAAGCATATATCATGCTGCTGGAAGAGATTCTTTGAAATGACTTTTACTTATTCAGGTAGATCTCAAAATAAGATCACTGGTCACTCATTCAGTGCTCTGGACACCTCCATTAGATGTTGAAAACCACAGGGCCCACCACAGCAGAGTTGAGTGCACTCAGCTCACTCCCTTGAGGAGCAGTGTTAACTCAGGGACGCAAACTTGCCAGGAGTATTGCAGCTTGTGGTATTTGTTAGTGAGAGAAGGGGCAATGCATGAGAAGATGAGGACTCTTAGCAGGGATCACTCTAAAGGCAGCTTTCCTCTAATTTGTACTGATGAAGCTCCGGATTGAACAGTTCTGCGGATCTCAGCTGAGACAACCCAGCAACTGACTAAAGGACTGGATCAGGGCTGTTTAGGACTTCACAGTTCTAAGGCGATGCCCTGAATTCCACAAAAAAATCTTATCAGGGGTCCAGCCAGCCTTAGCACACCCATGTCTATGTGCTACCATGGTGTAACTCCACTTTGCAAACAGCCCACAGCCTTTTGCAGATGCACAAGCCTGCAAATGGATGCAAGGTGTAGGCACCATGTTAAGCATGTAGCAGCAACTTAAACTTTGATGTGATAAAAGAAAGATAACTCTGAAAGACCACAGTGACAGGGAGAGAGGAATGATCTCACGAGGGGCTGATGGAAAAAACTTGCATCTGCTGGATCCTGACTTGATTGCACCGAGGGATGACCTGGGTTTGAGCTCTGAGGGATGAAGTTGTTGCATTCAGGAATAGGCTGCCAATACAAACTCCTCTTTCTACCTCTGCCTAGCCTGCCTGTGCCACAGCTATGTTTAGACACAACGTAGACCAGGAATATCACTTTTGCGCACACAGTTCAAGTGCGCAAATTGTCACAAATCAGTGGCATGGAGGGTGATTATAAAGCAGAGGAAATTGAGGTAGGTTACTGATAATACTGATAAAAAAAAAGAGGGAAATTAATGGCTGAAGCTGGTTTGTTTCCAGGAAAACCTGAGAGTTACTTGGAAACACATATAAATATGAGAAAAAATATATATTTTTTTAAAAGAGAGAAATTATAGGAAAAATACATAAATTTATTCTATTTCCAATTCAGTCAATTAATGTATCTATTTTGCACAATCTGTTGTTCCTCAGGCTAAGTGATACATCTAGAATATCTGCATACTACCGATCCTGTAAGATACAAACTAAGTTCATCTTTGAATGAATGCCCAACCCCATACGTGACTTTGAAGTGTAATAGAAAAAAAAGACAAGTCAATTTTTTTCAAACAAGTTTCTTCAGTGGGAAAATATTCCTCTAGGTCACACAGTGCTTATTGACTCAGTAAATACTATGACAGTGAGATTTACAGCCATGTCATTAACATCACTGATTGACAAGGAACTTCCTCAAAATTCTTTCATCTCCACACAAACATGATATACGCATAAAGGACTGCAGTTATAAATTTACAGCCAAACACATATGTGTGGGTAGAGAAAGGAGGAGGAGCTCCTGAAAAACAATGATTTCTTTTTCCTCCCTATGATCAGTATTTGAGACTGACTCATATTTATTTTGAATAGTTGCTTACTTGTTTTATCAGTTGCTGAGGGCTCTTTGGAGCTCTTATAAGATGAACTGGAAAGGAATTCCTCTTTTGGAAAACTTGAATGATTCTTTAATTTAGAATCTACTGATGATGAACTCACTATTTTGTCTTTAGTGAATGAACTCAATGATAGTTTTCATTGTATTTGTTTAAGGACCACTTGAATGATTTCCCCTATTGTCTGTCTGCATTCACTCCACATCTACCCTGCAAGAATTGCGTGAGGAAAAAGTATACCTTGGTAGAGATAAGTACAGTTTCTTCAATGTTCCTTTTCATTGAAGCTATTTTGTATTTCATGACTATCATCCTCACTGTTTGTGCCTCATAATGGCTGTAGGATTTTATGCTTATTGGTAGCAATTACACTTGGACTTCTTTTTAATAAAACAGTTTTCCACTGTAAAATGACCTTGTGTCCAAGGAGAAAGTTTTCTGGGACCCAGTTAATTTGGAGAAAATTTTCTCAGGAACGGAAGACAAGAAATCCTTTTTTTCTTTTCAAATACTGGATTTTTACCTTTTTTACTTCAGACTTAAAATTTATTTTCTAATTTTGCATCGTATTTAGGTGTCTCTTACAGAATTCTTCATGTTACATAATTCTGACTTTGCCAAAATATTGACTGATGAAATGCTGACAAATGTTTGAATATTTTGTTCCAGACTATATCTTACTTAAATTCTGAAAAAACATGAATGCAACTGGTATTTTCTGGCCATCTTTAATACTAGGATTTTTTTGTTATCATCTGCAGTTGCTGAAGTTAATAGATACTTTAACTCTGCAGGTTTATGCTGAATCTTTGTGTATTTCCGCACTAGCCAGGTTGCGGCAGTTGAATATAGGAAAAAAACCCTTCCTCTAAAGGCATCACGTGGATTTTCTATATAGTCCGTGCAGAGAAGGAGCTACTTAAGCCTCCACAGGGAGATTTTTGTGCCTTTCTTTGGTGTCTAGCCTGAGGAAACACAAGATTTGTTGGGAGTGGTAATATATTTTATGGGTCCAGCTCTGGAGGTTTTCAGAAGCCCCAGCCTCTTTCTCAATTGCCTGTGTAGGGAATATGGGAGTTGTCTTTAGAGAAGAATTTCCTCATTAAGCATGTACAGTTTAAGTACAAACTGAATTAAACAGCCAAGTCCTGGCTGGTGGCTGCAGTAAAAACCTTGATAACCCCTTCTGAATGTGCGCAGGAACCAAAGAGAAAGGCACAAATGGCTTAAAAATAAATCTCAGGGTTGTGCCAGCTTTGCAGTTTTGAGAGTCTGGCACCTGCTGTTCAAATGGTGGGTTTGACAATGACATCAAAATTACTCAGCCAGGCATTTGCATCTTGCTGCTTGTCTGGCACAAGGCAGGGACAGGGGGTAGGGGTGGCGCAAAGGATGTGGGTTCACTCCTGAGCTACAGGGAAAGATGGAGTGAAGCCAGCTGCATGCATCTGGCTGACATGGAAAGCAGGAGACTCAAGCAGGGAGGAGAGGCAGTGAGGAAGGGGTTACAGGAGAGGAAAGTTGCTGTGATGGTAAAGCCTTGGCTGAGACAAGAGGGTTGTGTCCCCTTCCCATGAGGCCTGTGATACAGCCAGAATGGCACCTAAGGCTGTACAGTGCATTCACCTTGAGGAACACATTATCCAAACTGCATCCGTGTTTGAGGCTCTTCAGGTGTTCAGTGTGATGTAAGTGTAGAAGCCCCAAAGAGCCACAGAATAAGTAGACAGACTGTACCAGGGTAGGGTGGAAGAGAGAGATAGGAAGGGGGCAAAAAGAAATATCCAGGGTAATGTATATGGAGGCAAGATAGAGATGGGGGTTGGGACACAGATCTTCTGTGTTTAGTGATACTGTTCTCAGCAAAACAAAAGTGAAGAATTAATCTGAACTGCACTGCCCTTGTCTCCTCCCGTCTTTTCAGCTATATTTGCTGTACACATATAAGGGCACTGAGAATACTAAGTGCACTACAGGCTTGTTGCTGAGTTAATGACTGTATTCTTACTTACATATATAAGAAAAGCACATGTAAGTCACCAGTGTAACAACACCAATACATAAGAACTCCTGCAATACTGTTCTGAATGGAGACATTCACCCTTATTTAAGTTAGAGTTTGTATATATGAATAGCTGAAGATTTATCAGACCTAGGTGAAGACTGATGCACCAGGGAAAGGCTGGTGCAGCCCAGGGCATTCCCAGGCAGGCACACCTGGGCCATTTCTCTGTCCTGGACAGAGCTGCACCTTCCTTGGCAGCCACACTGGAGCCGGTGGCAATGTTGCAGGAAAACCACTAGATGTAGATACAGCGTTAGGCTGTCACTGGTCCAGGAAAATGTGATATCTGTCTTCAGGGAAAATTACCTTTCAGTGCCATGAGAGGGGGCAGGTGGTTCCGAACAGAAATTAAAAACGTTTTAAAGATTATACTGGTCTTAGGATTCATAGAAATGACAAGAAACATCTTGGTTTAGAGTCTTCTAATAGTGTCTTACTTATTCAATCTTTTTTTTAAGAAGCCTCTTTTGCTCTCTTGCATTATGGCTGGATGCCACTAAATACCACATTATTCTCCTAAGAGTACCCTTGTTCACCCTCCAAAGCCCCCGTCCCTCCTTCCAGTATGGCCATTGAGATTTGTTTGTCAGCTCCCCAGGGCAGTGCTCAGGGCTGCAGGAAACATTAATGTGTTCTTGCAAAATATTGAGAAATAAATGAGAGGTAAATAATGATTCTGTCCTAAGGTAATAAGGCTCTATTTCTGAAAGTAGATGAGGAATTCATCTAAAGGAGAAGGCTAATGTAAACTCCTAAATGTTTAAATCATCTAAATGGTGCATGAGAAACACTGCCTGGGTGTATTCTGCCTTAGGCAATAGGTCAGAGCATCAGCTAATATCAATCCATCAGAGCTACAGCAAAGTACAAGCAGACCTAGACCGAGACAGAAGGTCTGTTTGCATGGGGCTATCATGGTCAAGGAAAATTCCCTGTAGAAAGAGCATCCTGCTTGCAGCAGTCCAGGTAAGAACAACAAAAGGCTATTGCCATGGACTTGTTAGAGCCTGGTTCACTATATCAAGAAGGAACTCCCTATTCATATTCTCCATTTATTTTCCAGTGTGAGACAAGGTTAGGTTAGTAGGTTTACCCTGTAGCACTTTCCTAACCTCTGAAGAGAAGCAGAAAATAACATCTAGAGAGGAATGAAAAAAAATAAGTCATTGGCTGACTGGTAATTTACTTAGAGATATGACAGTGAGCAAAGAGGAGAGGCTGCCTGCAGGCTCACAGTGCTTGCAAGAAATGGAGCATTCAGGGATGCTTAGAATAAAAATAATTGGTACTTTTCAAAGACAAACATCAGATCGAATGGATATCAAAAAAGCATCAAACCAAAATGCAATTAAACTAGAACCCAATAAATAACTACTGAAACAGGTTTTGCAGTTTACTTACCCCTGCCAATACCTGGTGTCACAGGCAGTCCCATCCTGTTCCTGAACAAAAGCACCACAGTATCCACACCACCAGCTCAGTGAGGGCTAGGAGACAGGTTTGAGTGCTGGCCCAAAAATTATCCAGGCTGTTTAACTGTCAACGCACTTCCAGGTAGGGTTTTGATTCATGCCAACTAAAACTTTCCCAAATCTTGTTTGAGCAAGGTTTAGGAAAGGCCACATGCAAGGGCCTATTCCCAGCAGACAGGTCGGATGTGATTTCATTAGGCTGGATCCCTCTGCTCCATCCTCCAACCTATGCCCAGGCTTTGCACCCACAAATGCCTCTACACTGCAGGTTTTGCAAAACTAGCCCCCACGCTACTACCATGGGGGTGTGTGTGAATGTGTGTGTGGACGTAGTAGACAAAACCCTTAGATTTTCCAGGTATTTTTTAGCCTGAAAAAATCCTCCTACAGAAGAATAACAATGGTGCAGGAGCACAAGACGAGGTGCTGAGGTGATGCTTGAGCTCCCTTATAACCTGCAGGCCAAGGACCAGTTTCTAAACCTGATCTAATTTACAGTGTGGGCAGAGCTTTAAATCCCAATTAATAAATTTGCTGTTGCTCTGTAAATACCCTGATGTAAATAAAATGATGCATATGAGTAAACTGAGTTCTGCATCACAGACTATAAAGAGGAGAAAAAGAGTCAGGATTTGGGTACAGTAGGAAAATTCTCTCTGCCTTGGGTCATGGTGAATCTGCCTCACTGACACCGAGTCATGCTCAAGCAGTGGCCTGAAGCAATCCATTCACAGTAAACAGTCCTTCAAACCTGGGGGGAGGCTCTGCATTGCACAGGTTGGAAAGCACTGTCTCTCCGAGATTTATGAGTTGCAAAAGCCAGCTGTCTTCTTCCCAACAAATGGTTTTGGCAAGAATGACTCTTACATCAAATAAAACTCTTTGCAACACAGTAAAAAGATTTTTCTGCTTTTTTGTGAAAGAGTTGAGCTTGCGTAATTATTTCTCAGCCAATATTTTGACACACTGTTACCAAAATAGTTACTAAAATATTTACCGGCTAAAATCTTGGTCTCTGATAAATCAGTGGAAAAGACATAGAGAAACACTGTGACAATATCTTCACCATAAAGCACAAGGAATAATAACCACAATTAATGACAATTTAAGGGAAATCAGAGAATAAAATTGTTGGAATTTTAACACTTATCTCTTAATGACAGTGTCATTTTTTGACCAGTGTTCTCAGACCTGCTCTCAGGATTTACCCACATGCTCTGTGTTTGCTGTTGCCTTCAAAGATTACAATCTCATTCAAGCAGAGACTCATCTTCTTGCATATTTGCAAAGCACTTGCACAACTTTGAATGGCACTGAAGCTAGAAGAAACAGACCCATCAACTCAAAGATCGTGCAGAAGATAAAAAGAAAAAAATACATCTTCAAATTGCATTTGAGAGAAAATACGTTTTCAGAAAGGAAAGATGGATAATATAATACAAGATCCACATAATGATAAATTTAGTGTCTTGGCAAGCTGTGGGCCCGCTGTGTGGAGAAGTACCCAAGCACATTATACCTGTGTCTATATTTGAGTGGCAGCAGTATGCGTTACCTTTCCTCTTCTTACTGTGGGTACACGACAGCAAGAAAGTGGCTAGGTTGGCTGTGCAGGCTCACCATGGGGTCCTCAAATGACTAACATTACCTGGAGCCCCTACCGTTGAGTTTTCCTTGCACACACTGCCTGGGCTAAGCCATTTACAGTCAAAACACCACATGCAGTTTGCTCACTGCAGAAAAAAAGAAAGACATTCCATATAATAATTTACTTACTGCAGGAGCTTTTGACCTCTACTGCCGGGGGTGGCTCAGAAAAGGATGTTTACATAACAAAAACTACATTTGGGATGTCTTCGGAGCTGACTGTGCCTTTTCTGAAAAGTTGTAGAGGTCTAAAAGTGAGAAAGGTTAAAACCACTGGTAACAAGGTCCATTTAAATAGCTCAGTGCTGTGTCATGTATGGATTTCAAAGAACTAACCAAGAAGCCTTAAGCCATACTCATGCCATACTTCACTTGGACTAATATACCCTATATTTCATAGGGGCCAGGCTGCAATTGCAGAATCTTGGTGCACTGTTGAGAACTGCCAGGTAGACATGTGCTACTATTTAAAAGGGGAAGGGTTGGAGGAAGGAAGCTATGTGATTTACTTGAGACCAGAAAAATACCTGTGGAGGTGCCCAGACCCCCAAATAGCATCCCAATGACCCATGTGCTCATACGCCCTATCCTCCCTGTGCATCTGTGCAATATGCAGAGGGAGGAAAAGAGGGGTCAGCAAAGCAACCATCAAAGGTGAAGGGTACACTGATACCTGCTCTGCAAATTAAACAATGGATACTGCAAAACAATGTTTACAATTTGGCCCCAGTCTCCTCAGTGCTCTGAAGTCCTTCACAGACATCATCCCCAGCCTGACCTTTGAAACCTGATGGTAAACAGGTGGGACAACTCCATTCATTACTTCATGTTGCTGATGAGATCCAGCACATACAGAGCCCTCATGTGCGCTGGAGGAAAAGTCCTACCCTTCCTGATAATTTCTCAAATATGCCAATATTTTATCTGTTACTCACCACAGAAAACATCCAAATGTCATCAAAGCCTGTCCTTACTGTCCAGGGAAAACTACTTAATGAAGCAAGTCACAGGAACAGAGGGAACTTCTAGACACCATCAGGTGAACATCTGAAATAGCACCAGCTGATATTTCAACTTGCGACATAAGAGGCACAGAATGGGAGAGAGTTACTGGGTTTACTGAGACAAAGAGGACAGATACAAGGGATAAAACTAATGCCTTCAAAGAAAATATGGAGCAGAATACCAGAAGTGTCTTGGTGGGGGTCACTACAGCAGGGGTGTTTGCAGCTGATGGGTGCAACATTCCCCAACCCCTGACACAGGGCAAGGACTTAAACTGGGTTTACTGAAGTGAGCGTAAGGATTGTGTTCAGAGGAGGGCAACGAAGATGGTGAGGGGGCTGGAGCACAAGCCCTATGAGGAGCGACTGAGGGAGTTGGGGCTGTTTAGCCTGGAGAAGAGGAGGCTCAGGGGAGACCTCATTGCTCTCTACAACTACCTAAAAGGAGGTTGTAGTCGGGCAGGGGTTGGTCTCTTCTCTCAGGTGACCAGTGGCAGAACCAGAGGGCATGGACTTAAGCTTCGTCAGGGAAAGTTTAGACTTGATATGAGGAAAAAATTCTTCACTGAAAGGGTGATTGGCCATTGGAATGGGCTGCCCAGGGAGGTGGTGGAGTCACCGACCCTGGAGGTGTTTAAAGGGAGACTGGATGAGGCACTGAATGCCATGGTTTAGATGATGGTTGGTGTTAGTGTTGGTGTTAGTGTTAGGTTATAGGTTGGACTTGCTGATCTCAGAGGTCCTTTCCAACCTTGTGATACTGTGATACTGTGATACTGTGATTGAACCTCCTTCTGTGCTTACACAGCAGGACTGACTGCTTTAAGTATGGAGTGTTTTTATTAGCTAAGCACTTGTCAAGGCCACCACCCCCTTTACCTCCACTGCCTCCATAGGGTCCAGGTGTTACAGCATCCTGCACTTGGGGGACTAGGCTCGCCCATGTCCCACAGCATTCCTCGATGCATACTGTGGTCCCCAGTGCAGCCTCGTGGCTACAGGAGAGTCGCGGTGCTGGGAGCGAGGCGGAGGAGCTGCCTTCTTTCACTGTGCTGGGCACAAACAGGGTGAATGGGGTGAGATGTAGTGAAACAAACAAGCTGTTGGAAGTCACCTGAATGCTTCAAAGTGCCTCCTCATCCTGTGTCCTGAGACACTTGCTGCCTCATATATCAGAGAAACAATTTCCAGCTTGCTATCTCCCCCACCACATCACAGTCTTCTCAACCCAGGAGTTTCATTTATAGGTGCAATGCCATTCAAAAGTGCATTGATACTCATTCACAGAGCAGGCAAACAGGAACAACCTAACTGTGGGGTGAGGTGATTTTTGATTTTTTCTTTAAATTTCACAGTTCTTTTCTCAGTGTGGTTGCCTTTCAAAAGCATGAACACTTGAATATAAAGGACTGGATTATATCTGCTGCATGCTGCAGCCTGCCATTGTGAAGTGCAGCTGACCTCTTCCATTATTTCCAATTCCAAAAAACAAGTCCCTTTACTCAGTATTAAGATTTTTTTGGCACGCAGTCTATAACAGATATGGTACATAGGCAAAAAGAAATACGCGTTCAGCTTTTCTTGGAGAGGTTTCACATGTGACAAGTCTGCCACATGTCAGTTATTTAAAACAAACCCAACAAACAAGCACCAAGGTGGAAAAAAATTACTTGATACATGACCTTACCAATTTGTGACTGAAACCTGTAGCTGTTGCTTAAATTTTAGCACTGGTATGGAGGGGATGTGATTTCAGCCTCCTTCCAATGAGTCCATGTGCGGACAGCCAGAGTTCCACAACCCTCTCACAAGCACTGGGAACTTCTCTCCCCACTCCATCACTGCCTCTGGTTCTTCTTCTCCCCTGGCATGTACTGTCTTTGCTCTTCTTCATGCTGCCATCATTTTTCACCCTTCCCTCACTAACCTCTGAGCCCGCGATGTGCTCTTCTGCTTGGTGCCGTCTTCCCCAATACCTACAGCATTCAGCAGAGAGAATGATGGGTGGGAAAACCCTACACATGGAGGGGAGCAATTGTGGACCCACTGCTACAGGAAACAGCAGAAGCCATCAAGTCTTGCAAGTTGTCTTGGGTGGTTTAATGAGAACTTTTGATCAAATACAGATAGGACCTCCTAGCATCCTGTTTGTAGATGAAACTCCTCATGCATTTTGAAGATGTTGTTTTGTCAAGTCATAGAGTGTCATGAATGATGCTAACAGATATCGGTTGCAGGGAGTGGGGACAAGGGTCCTGGAGACTGACATTTCTTACCACTAGACACCAAGGTGGTGAGAATCACCAGAAATTTCCACCACTGTAAGAAACATCACCATAATGAAGAATCCCCCCAAAATTGTTGCTCGCCTTTCTCAGAAGAGTTGAGAACACACTGATGTATAAAAAGAAAATAAACAAGATTTTAAATTGGAGTCATCATTCTTCTGCCAAAAACTGTGCATGACATATAATGCTTAATGTGTGTGTATTTTCATTTGGATGAATGTGGTCATACGCTCCTTAAAATGTTCCTACATAAAATGAATGCACAATATGCAATACAGCATGTTGAAAATGTATTGAAGGTATTTACTACATTTTCCTTATGTAGATGGTGTTTGTTTAACCATCTTTAGTCACAATAATTAACTGTTATTATTGTGATTCTTTTTAGTACCAATTAAAAATTGCTCTGTACTTCTTTACCAATGTATTTTTAAGCCACTCAGTGCTTAATGCAAGTTCGTGACCTGCAGGCTCACATCTTGTGGAGACTTGTGTCAATGAATAATTCATAAACTGAGAAACAGCGGCTATTAACCTAAGTAAAACTATTTGAAACAGAAAAGTAGCTCACGCCTGAATTCTTTGCAGGAATTGGCCTTAAATTGCTCTTCAGAACTAGGCTGCCCTTTTAGGAAGTTTTCTTTTCTGTTTTTTATTTATTTTATATAGGTAGGAAACACAGATAGTAAAGATCTCCAAACTCTATACATCTACGTTAGACTGACCTCTCATGAAGCTTGTAATGCTGTGGACAGCATCATAAACCAAAGGGTTCCTCTACCTCCCTCATTGCCTCTAAGTTCAATAGTTTCTGTGTGATTGTGAGGAGGCAGACAAGGTGACTCAGATGCCATTAACGTCTACAACATGATTCTGTGTAGCATTAAAAGCAGGCACCAATGTCAGTGAGGCTCAGTTGTCATCCTGTACATTTGCATTTGTAGTATAAAAAAGCAAATCTCTATAAGTAATTATTGCATTCCTTGATTTTCCTTAAATAGAGAGAAAACAGAGAAAATTTTAAAGAGTACTGAAGTTGAGCTGAGCTGTCACATTGACAATGTGCCGTACATTCACCTTGCTGTTAAAAACTGTAGGCAAAAATATGGTAAAAGTAAAGCTCTCCCTGCCTGTGAAGTAAACAACAAAAAAATAAACTGGATTACTTGTCATATCAGGAACATGTCGCTGTTTTTTCAGGGTGTTTAGACTGATTATGAGTTCTGGCCATTTTATTCCAGAAAACTGCCACCAATTTCACTGGATTCAAGTTGTAATAAAGGTAATGGTGAGGCGTTACAGCCTAAGGTCCCCTTTACTTGCTGTGTAGTAGAGAAATGTAGAAAAAGTATGACTGTTGCACTCAGAAGTTAAAATAATTCCAATTGTAGCCATGACTTGCACATTTTTAAGGCAAGTCAGAACTAGAATAGTTCTGAAATTTGGGGGTTTTTGAGTCGTCTGCCACATGCTCACTGCAGTTACTGACAGCAGCACAAACACTCACTCCCTTCGCTTGGAACTGGCAGTCCATTAGCAGCCAGTTTGTCAACTCTGCTTTACTACAGCCTTATGAGTCCTCTGAATTTTTTAGGATCTCCTCCTCTTAAAATAGAAAAAATATTTTTTTCTGTAGAAAAAAACAGGACATAGAAATCAAGGGATGAAATATAAATTCTTTGATCAATCTTCAATGCAGTTTAAGAAATTTCATGGATTGAGATGCATTCCTACACTTCTCTTCCAAAACTCCCTTTGTTTCAGACAGGGAAGAGTACTCCTCACTATCCACTCTGGTTTGCCCCTTAGCTGAGGATACATTTTCCATACAGAAGGCACACAGTTGCCGAACTATCCTTAGCTACATGCATGCATGATTTTGCATCTTCACCTGGTTTGCATGGATAAACTGAGCCTGTGTTATCTCCTTCAGATTGACAAACTCCAATTATTATTATTCTCTCTGTTGTCTCAGGAAACATTCGTAAACATTGCAGGACACAGGAATGCAGCCTGGGTTTCATCTGTGCCTTATCAAGATGTCGTGGCAACTAAGCTCTTGTGTAGCTCCCCTGTCGCTGCCTTGCACCACTGGCTGTGCAGTAGCCTTGCTCAGCATGACAAGCAGATGGGGATAGGTCTCCCCCTGCACTCTCTGGTTCATGTCAACTTCTTCACTTTGTGGAATTGGAATTTACTCCACAAGGTTTAGCAGGCCCTACCCACCACAAACATCCAGTAAACTCTGCTAAGTGAATCTTTAGTTTTATCATTAAGTTTTGAGTAAGGGTTTAGGAAAACAGGTTTGGAAAAACAGTTAAAATAAAACCTAACAAATTTAAGCAGAGACAAAACTCTCTTAACATATTCCATGGTACCTTAGCCAAAACATCGCTCCTCGGGTGCTGATGGGTCCAGG
Organism: Tapera naevia; assembly: GCA_033556795.1. Taxonomy (NCBI): domain Eukaryota; kingdom Metazoa; phylum Chordata; class Aves; order Cuculiformes; family Neomorphidae; genus Tapera; species Tapera naevia. Next base: position 17,006,399 of record JAUMJJ010000079.1, on the reverse strand, counting down.
CAAATAAAGAAGCAGCTCTTCAGTGTCACCAGGCTCTCTCATTGCCATTTCTGTTCATCAGGATTTTCTTCTTCTGTACTACTAGCCTGGCTTGATTGAAAGTAAAGGCACCACTGCTGACGTCGGCCTCAATGCCTAATGACACTTCAGAATCAGTTTTTTTACTTCAGTTACATGGCCTGATCATAGTTATGCTTCTGAGGTTAATAGCAATTGTGCCTGTGTTCCCTACAGTCTATAGTACTGTCTCAGGTTTTGGTAAACACACACAACAATCTTTTTTTATTATTATTATTAAGAGGATAATAAATATAATCTAGCCCTGGTGTATTTCTGAGTCAAGCTAACAAGTATAATTTTGAGCTCATCTTGGATCATACCAGTCCTCAGATTTGGGAGTCAAGATCCCAAAAGGATGAAGGTGCCCGTGAAGAAACCTTTACTTAGACACCCAATAACTTACAGCACCCCTGCTCCATGAGCAGTGGTCCTAGATGGCTATGTATATTCCGCACAGGCTCAAAGGTCTTCCATCATGTTCTATTACTGCATCCTAAACTCCTAGTTTATCTAGTGAGGAACACATTACAGAAGCCAAATAGGTCTGATGGTTAAGGGAGAGAAGAGCTTGCAGCCCCCACCCTACAGGTCCCTCAGACCTTGTTATCAGCTTGCTCTGTACTTGTTTGGTGCAAAGCTGACCTTTTGAAGCTTGCTTCTTCCTATGTGCTGTGCTTCCTTCTATTTCAATCAGCATGGCTGCACAACAATGGGCCAGCCTTGTAAAGCATGAACCATCAGAGCGTAGATACCTTGAAAAAACAAACTGTTAGGAGAGAAAAGAATCCTGACTGACTTCTTGTGTTCTCTTGATGAAAGCAGCATGTCCTGGCAGCCTGTGCGTCTCACAGGTCCAGAAGGATTAGCGTGGTGTTTACTTGCTCTTTTCAGTCTGCAAAAATTCTTGATCTTGCAAATCTGTACATGGGTTTTTGACAGTTGCCATAGCACAACAGAAGCCTCCTCTTCTCTCTGATAATTTGTAACCTTTGAGGACTAACCAGAATATCTTTCTTATAGCTTAAAAAAAAGGCAGCTTATTTTTAATTAACATCTAGGGCAAAAGGGGCTGCTTTCAAATGATCTGTTGCTGACTGAGTTGGATATTCCTCCATCAGCAAGTTTCAGCTTTCCTTCAAAAGGCTGAAAGAGCTTTTCTGTTCCCAGGAAGTAAGGAACTGGCTGGCTCTTGGGGAGCTTCATGGAAGGAGAGTGACCGCAAAAAGATGGCACTGCTGTGCCTGCAGCAGAGGAACAGGGAAACACTTCCCTGTCATGTGGGACACTGAGTACTAGTTCAATATTATTTCATGTGTGGTATTTAATATTTGTCTTCTGGTAGTGAATAATGCTCCATTGTATCCCTGGGCACTTTGTGTAAGGTAATATTTAACAACAATAAAAGTAAGATGCTGCCAAGAACACAGACTGAGGTTTTATAGAACAAAGTTAGGAAAGTTTCCTGAGGCATCATGGATGGAATTAGAGTGCACCTAGAGCACCAAGCAATGCACTGTCGATGTGACAACAAGGGCCTATAGCACTCACATCTGCATAATCCTTTTTGTTGTTCATTTTATCTTTACTATGCCCATCTTTCTTCGTATACTTGAATAGGCATATATTAAATAGGATTTATATGGGTTAGGTTGTAGAACAATTACCAGATGATGTGATGGGTCAGCAGTGAGTCATATGTTACTGTTGAATGCCTTCCTCTAGTCCACAATACCAGAAAGCAGGTAGCCTGGAGAGCCCTCTGGGATTGTGTGGAGCTCCCTTCCCTCACTCTTGGATAGGACCAGTGCTTCACACACAGGTGCTGACACGTCCAGTGGCAGAAAATTGAAACCAAGGAATGAAATAGGCTTTTAATACCATTTCACAGTTTGTTAAATGCTGATTGTAAGGAACAAATGCAAAAGAGTAAATAATAAAAAAAACTCCATCTGCTATTTCCAGTAAATGGTACTGTTGTTTAAATAAAGGACATGTTGAAAGAGGAAATAGAATATTGCCAGCTGGAATAGCCCATGTTTTTAATGGCTCCACTTATCTGGATCTTATTTTGGCCTGGCGCTGTTGGTGTAACTTTACTTTTCAAACACTAACACCAGCACTTAAATTTATCAGGCTCTGAGGACTATCTGTTGAGATAACTCAGCCTACCCAAAGTGGCAACATTAACAGCCTGGATGGAGCCTCAAATAGAACTGGCAACTCCTTTGCAGTGCTAAATAAAGTAACAACAAAAAATTCACACTGGTTGGTTAATCCACATGCAAACACACCGAATTCCCAGGCCACTTTGCAGGTCCTAAAAGGTTTGGGAAAACAGCAAGATAAGTACCTTTTCTGAAACAGCTAAAAGTCATCCCCTTTAAAAATTTTGGTATTAGTTTTCAGAACTTGAGAGGAGGGAAAAACAGGAAAAGGGGACAGAAACCAGAATTTTTCCTGTTCCCAGTCTTTAATTTACCTCCTTACATCATTGCTGCTTCTTCCCTGCGTTTGCAAAATGGAGCTAAAAGCCTAGAAGAGTAGGAAGCTAGATATTGGTAGTTCTGTGTCTTGTGCAGAGGTATGAGCTGACATGAAGAGACTTTTCAGACTGGATATTAGGAAGAATTTCTTTACTGAAAGGGTGGTCAGGCACTGGCACAGCTGCCCAGGGAGGTGGTTGAGTCACCATCCCTGGAAGTGTTTAAAAAATGGGTATATGAGTTTTTGAGGGACACGGTTTAGTGGATGATGGATGCGGTTGGACTCGATGATCTCAAAGTGCTTTTCCAACTAGAAGATTCTAAGATACTATGATTCTGGGTATTACTCAATGCTCTTTGTGAGTTGGAGAGTATAAACTCTGGCCTATTGTTACCTTTCAGGTGATATTTTTAATCAGAGGTTTTTATGTTTGTTTGTTTAGTATATTGGAAAGGGATGTGTAGTAATTGGAGGAAGCAGAGATGTATTACATTCACACAGGTAAAAGGAGAATCAGAATTTCCTCTTTTACCCTAGAGTCCCTGAGCTGCCCCTAGAGCTCAAGGAATTGCCTGTCCTAACCTATGTTAACCATAGTGTGCAGGGCAGTATGCAGTCTACTTTACCAGGAACAACCATAGGTATCCAATAAATGTTTTACAAGCAGAAAGCACCCAAACTGCCCAAGCCACCTTTTCACAAGCGGTCTTATCACTACCTGGGGCAGATACCTAAGGAAATGAATTAACTATTTAAATGTCACAATGATTTTACAAAAGCTGGCTAACAAGTTGTAACTAACTATATCTGGATTCATATTCTTATAGTTTTCTCAATAACACTACTCTGGCTTAAAAATGGAACTGAGTATACTATCTGTTTTCTATATCACCTGATTAAATTAGTTTCTTTTCTTGTTTGTGAGACATTCACAAAGGACTCCTGTTTCCTCTCAGTTTGACTTTTGTCTAGGTGCCAGATAACTTACACAAACTAACCTGTTTGTGAACTGTTGATTTAGGTTGGCAAACCAAGCTGCATGGCCTGGCTCCAAACTGCTGATTGGAAACTTCTCATACAAGTGTCCTATGACAATTAACAAATAGCACACTGAGGTTCATGTGGATACTCAAAGACAATGACCAATACCTCTTTTCTTAACTTCAAGCTTCCACTTAGCCTTTGTATTATGTAGCCTGTGCCAGTGTGGCCATTGTCGAAGTACAGCTTGTACATGCCAAAACTGGGTTTATAGCTAACTTCTATGGCTCAGTGTGAAGCAAACCATAAATGCACAATTTATCCACCTTTTCCAACTTTGCATTTTGCCAGTTTAATATTTTTTTTTTTACTGACCGTATCCTTTCAGAGACAGCAGCAAAGCAACAATTCCATTACAGACAGGGTTAGAAAACTCATTTACTGACAGACATTTGTACCCTGGCTAGCTTTAATGAAGTGACATGACAAAACCATAAATATTAAAAGCTAGCACAAGGATTGATGGTAGAAGAAAATTTTCAGTTGAAAGCATCAGAAGGCAGTTGTAGAGAAAAGACACCTCTTGATCTCTATCAAAGTCTGTGTGTGAGGTCCATATGTGACTATGAATTTTAATTTATGAACTGAAGTTAGAAGATTGTAGAGCGTCTTGGAGACCCTTGTTATTGATCCGAAAGGAGGGAAAAAAGGAAGGAAGGACATAGTAAGGGGTAATAAAACAGCAGAAGCAGAACTAGGAGAAAGAATGGTTCTTGTAGGTCATCAGGTAGGAGGTACAGTTAATGAGTTTCCGTGTAGAAGACAAGCAGATAACAGTGAGAAACAACTGGGAAACTGATGTACGAGAAGTTCAAGGAGTCTAGAGAAGAAAATCTAGGAATTCAAATACTGTGTATAATGTAATAATAAATACTGCAGGGAAAACTGAAACACAGTAATAGAAATTAAGACTTAATTTCTGGTTTTGAAGCATCTATGCCAATGAGAAAAGATAAATAAACAGCAGACTGCTGTAATCTCTTCAGTACTGGCAATTGTATAGGAAAAAAAGATTCCTTAAGATTACTAGAGAAAATATTAGCAGTACAGGAAGATAAATACTATAAAAGACAATACCTTTAAGGAAGGCTTTCAGTTCCCAGAAATCAGTTAGGATGAAAATCTGATATCTGGTTTTGATAGACAAGAAATTTCCTCATTAGTTTGCAACTGAGACAAATTCCTGAACAAAGAAGGGATTTGTGTCTGTTCTTGTCAGAACATGAGGCTATTGTAATAGTGCTGGGCACAGAAGACAGTCTTGTTTCACGTGGGGTTAAATTAACTGGAAGTATCAACAGAAAGAGTCCATATTAAAGTTATTTCAGTTTCAGAAAGGTAATCTGTAGGATACACGAAAAGATAATAAGTAAACCAGCACCAAGGAATTCAGAAAACTGGGTGAGACTTGGATATTAAAGAGAGAAACAAAAGTGCTAGTCCCAGCTTTGTACAAAGAAAAGAAGAAAATTGTAAAGAAGGGTCCTAAAATTATTTAGGTAAATAGCCACATAAAATTATTTTGAGAGTATGTAAAAAAAAATCTAAACGCAAAAAAAAAGAGCTTTTTCAAAATTAAAGGTTACTCAGAAATCAGTTCTAAAAGCTGAATCTGTAGCTCTATATACCAATTCTGCAGTGCCCTGTATTATATGAAATGTACAGGTACCTTTGAAATTCACTGTGATCTTTAACACATTTAATGGATATTCTCTTATTCTACTTTCCTGGATGACAGGAAATTTTGCTGGATGATTAAATACATTTTAGACTTCTTTTCATCTTACAAAACTTATTCAAAGTGTTTGAGATGTTTCAATAGCTTCACTTCACCTCTTTCAACCAATAGATGTTGGACAGAGCTCACCTCCACTGCCAGGAATGATGCTAGAGCATGCTTTGATTTATTGTTTGCCTCAGCTGTCTAACAAAATATGGTGATCCTCTCCACCAACCAAATGAGTGGAGGATAACCAGTTGAAAATGTGTGGAAAACGTGTACCATGTGCCCAGGTGGGACTATCTAGAATCCCCCACAACCCCTTCAAGTCTTTTCTCATCTTTGATCTGTTGCTGTCTTCTGGCTTTGCTATGTAATAAGAATCCTACAGTCTTTAAATATTACAGGTTTCTGCTCTTCTTTCAACACTGCCCTGAAATTACTGAACAGAAGGATCACAGTAGCAATTTACACAAGGGGTGGAAGTGCAAACTATAGTCCCCTTTTTCTTTCATTTTCACCCATGGTTCAATAATTCATGTATACTCAAGATTTCAAATTACTTTCAAGTTCTATGACTAATAGGGTGTGGAGCTATAATTTACCTACATGAATGTTTCATGACTTCCTTTCTAGAGAATTTGAAGAAGGTATCTCAATACCTCAATTCCCTAGCATTTTCACAAGGATCCAGTGGCTGAGCTGAAATTTTACTTGAATTTAGCATGTAAATTCTGTCCATCTGCAAAAGGAAAAAAGATTATATTGTCATTTCACTTACTATTACTTTCCACTTAGAAGGAGTGCTTCAGATGTTTTTGGCTAGGCTTTCAGTGCAAAGTAGGGCAAAATATGGCATGTGAATCAATTATTAAAATAAAATATTCATTACAACGGATATAGTCACTAGGAAGGGTTAATGTGCTCAGAGATACATGCTGGTCTTGATTTATAGATATTAACTCATATACTGATACTTAGACAGAATAAGTACTAGGTAGACTCGGAGTCTTCTCCAATATTTTGATTCCCTTATTTCCTCTGTTCACTCCTAATACTGCCATCCTCCTGCTTCCAAAATTAGTGTGGTTCACTCTTTCTCAGAAAGACCCTCCTCTGAAAATCTTCTGTTATGTTACCACTTTTCTGACTTGTCCATCTCCACAGCCACGTTAGCCTTGTCTGCTAGTTGGGTCAGACACCTTGTAACTTTTACCCAAGAGCTATTGTTGCCAGAGTTTACGTCGCACATATCTGCAGGCCCCTACATGCCTACACAGGGCCTAAATCCACCCTCCATCAGCTAATGCAAAACCTTCCTCCTTGCTCCAGCCTCTGACAGCTCCTGCCCTTCCCACGGAGACAAATACCCAAAAGGCAGTAGACCATGCAATGTCTTATCTCGTGAAGCTTTAGGACAACTGGCCACAACAAGTCAGCACGTGAATGGCATTTCCACAGAACTGTCGCAAAGAAAGGCTAATCTGGCATCCAGGATATGCAGTCCAGTTCCCAGAAGAGATTACCTAAGGAAGGGAGGGAATTGCCAGTGACATTTTATTAAGAACAGGTTGGACATATAACCAACAGGAGTGGCAGAGGTAGAGACAAATAAGCCTGCTTTTGGGCAGAGGGAGGGGTTCAAAAACATGGTACACTCCTTTTCTCCTCTGTTTTCTATCATTTGCCTATGTGCACTGATTTTTGGCACCTTTCCTGTGGCTTCTCTCCATGCCCACACTAATTTGGATGACAGATTTGCAGAGAGGTGCTGGAACAGGAATCAGGATATCCGGGGCATGTTTTCTCCTTCAGTATTGCCTCAGTGTTTGGCCTTGAGCTTCTCACATCCCATCATGATAGCCAAGACCATGCAACAGCAAATAGAGCTCAAGGTAATTCATTCACTTTGCAGCGCTAACATTTTGGATAACATTCAATATGCAAAAAAAAAAAATCATTATTTTTGTTAAAAGATTAATCATATGGAATAATAAGAAAATAAATTCTAATTTAAGTGCGGAATTATTACAGTAAAAGGTGCAGAACACTCACAAAAATGTATGCTTATATAGCATAAAATTAATCTAGGCTTAGTAGTGCTTTTCATATTTTCTGATGGATACACAAATATACTGTCCCACACATTTTACTTGTATTGAAGTAACATGCAAAAAATCCTTCCTGACATTGTGGGGAGACTCGCAAGCAGTAGTGAACAAATGCTTTTTTGATTAAATGGACCTTGAGCTGCAGCTAGCATCTCTGAAAAGCAAACCCAGAAAGCCTAGCTGGGAATGAGTTAATTAGAATGAGGTGATTTCTGGATGAGAGTCCTGCCCCTGCTCTCCTGCCCTGTGCCACATCTTTCCCAGTGACTGCAATGCCTCCTCCTTTGGCAGCCCGCTCATTTAGTCTTAATTCCTGAGCATCCAGAATATACAGAAAAAGGAACCTTGATAGCATAGTAGCATTTCAAAGTGATTGACTTTTCCACATATTTCCCATGATAAGGACCAAAATATGTTTGAAAGTAATGCAATTCCTCATGGAGAGAAAAATGTTACCTTTCTTCATAAAACAGATTTTTTTAAGAACTGGGAGGAGTAAAAGGGAAAAACTGCACATGTATGAATCACTTTCAGATGAAAATGCAGATATTGGCAGCCTTGCTAAAAAGCAGGACTGGCAATCAGTGAGCAGAAGTGTAAATTCAATAGACACATCTGAGCATACAAGCTCATAAAGAAGAACTGCTGTAATCAGATTGTAAACAATAACATTGTGCCTCAGGCTGAGTTAAGAGCAGAAGCAACTTATTTGCATTACTTTCTTACCCTACAACCAAATGCAAGCCTTCCATGCACAAAATTTCAGCCTGACACGCTGAAATATATGTAGCAATCCCACAAACTGCACAAGAAAACATGTGGTTGTACAGATTGTAGAACACTGGATTTTCCCAAAGTATTTTCCTTTATGAATCATCTCCTAAGTGGATGAATCCATTCAGACACACCTGCCCTCCCCAGCACACTACTGCCTGCTGGACTACCACTGGCCTCCAAGTCTTCATTTCCCTTTTCCCTTTCTGCACAGGGAAGGTCCTCACTCGAACATTTCAGAAATAGCAAAATAAGGGTGTTTCTGAATGGAAAATGAAAAATATGTGAACATTCGCTTGCAACAGGAGCTTTGAGTCCCCTTGGGGTCTTCAGACTTTTCCATGCATTCACGTTAGCTGTGGGCCTGTCCCAGGCTGTCTGCTAGCAAGCTCCTACCAAAGCAGATTAAAAAGTATATTTATATTGTAGTGTCATGTTATAAAGCTGGAACTTGGTTTGATTATTTTTGCAGAGCCGAAATATATCACGTGTAAGTACTCTAGACTCAACATCCTCTCCCAGCAGGGTTGGACAGAGGGCACTACTTAGTACTGTGTCACTTTAAATTTCTCTAAGAGTTATTAAGTGGAAATGAAAACTGCGACAAGCAGTGCAAAGATGGTTCACCTCAAAGTCCATTATTTAAAGTGCATACATTTTGCTGCTGATCAGTAACTTCAGCACTCACTGTTAACCAGGCTAAAAGTCAGAAACAGAATTTATCTATTTTATCAGCTACATGTTGGTCACTCCAGCCATGTAAGAATTTGTGGTAAAAAAGCGAAGAGTGAACACGGAGCAGTGGCCTGACAGAAGCCTCCTGCATATTCAAGTGGTATGGATGTCTAAAATCCCTAAGATGTTTGTTTTCACCACAATTTTAGTAACATGAAACTGTTCAGGTTTGTCTCTGGATGACTGTAGATCCTGCTTCTTTTCATGTTTCCTTTTTTTTCTGGTAAAATTAAATAATTCTTTGGTATGACAAAATAAACTTCTCTTTTAGTTTTCACTGTTATTTGTTGGTTTTAAAATGGCAGATGCCAAGATCTGGCAGAGCCATTATCAGAAGTGATAAAGAAGGTGTTAAAGCCGTATGCACAATGTAATTAAACACTTGTCTGTCATGTTTTTGTTGCATATTAATCTTCAGCTATCGTATTTTGATGTTGAAGGATGTAGTTTGTGTGAGTGATTGACAATGGAAAATGTATTCATTGTGTCATGAGTCTCCCTAGGAAAAATACATACAAAAAAGATCAAGTTCCTATAGTTGTACTGAATCGGCTGTTTCTCCTCAGTTAAAGGAAAGAATAACAAGCATAGTTGGGAAGTAAGGATTATTAAATGATTACTTTCCATCTTGCCTTCAATCAGTTTTTGAGTTTGAGAAATCAGTTATTCACAATTCAAATTTCTCTGAAATGCAAAAGCAATGCAAATGCAATTCCAGATTTTGAATTTTGCATCATGTTAAATATTTGGATCTGTCTTCTAGGCTCTAGTTTTGTCTATAAGTCCTGGTGATTATTCTAACATATATACTGAACATCAGTTTCTTTTTCGTGTTTGTTATATCAGCTATCTGAAAGTGGAAATCCATCTTTTTCCTTTGGTCCCTCATTCCAACAACTGAAGCCTGTAAAATTTTCCATATGAAATAGGAATAGAGATAACAATTTAATTTAATTCAGATGTCAACACTATGGACCAGAAACAAATGCCAGCATGGGTGTGATTTTCAGGTAATTTCTCTTCTCTGGAATGCTTCTGTCTCATTTAAAACATTCATTTCAAGCAAAAGTGGGATGCCAGAAAGTAATATATTGTTGATGCCTGCATGTTTTGTAGCCTTAATCTAGAAAAACACTGTACTGCAGGCAGATACTCCTATTTAAATGAAGCAACTCAGAAGAGAAGGTGTTATTAAATATACATAAGAAAAAAGAAACATCCTGACTGTTTCTTTCAAGTCATGGGTATAATCCTATGACTGATGCTTCCACACCCATACACTAATAGCCAAAGAGATTTTCACATTCGCAAGAGCCATTGGAGAACATCAAATTCCCCTTCACTCACCTGAATCTCATAGAAGCGGCAGAGTGATGGCCAGTCCTGGGCTGCCTCTTAAGCTAAAGCAAACTTATTTATCCTTGGTAAAGGCATTCTCTGTAATTGCAGGAGGAGCTCCATTAAAAATATTTGGCCAAATAGACCAGATTTTCAACTAGGTGTAAATCTACATTTAAATCCTCTTTTAAGAGCATGATCATCACCTAGTAAAAGGTGTAGACTTACTTCCCACAAGTGAAAGACAAGTATCTGCTTTGCATCCACAAAATGAGAGATTTTCAGTGTTCTCTCATTTTGCTGTATTATGACTCAGCTGAAGAGAGTTTTCAGTGTTTTCCCTGGAAGCTCACTCCTCAGTGAGATTTAAACACACTTATAGAATTTATAATCAGGACTTTTCAATACATCCATTCTTTTTTTAACCTTCAGAGGGCAAGGCCTTTTTGATAGTAGTTTTCTGGGAAAACAGGTAAGATTCACAGTGTGACTGTACCTGTAGATAATCACATGAAAGAGAAGAGAGACTCTCTTATCTGCAACCACTCTCCTTGATGTGGTCCTGATGAGTACTGTCACAGCCTGCATTCCTACCCCTTTCTTTCAGATTATGAAGAATCTTGTGCTTCTGCACCTGAAGGAGCTGCCAGGATGACCTAATCTGCCCCTGTGACAGCCATGAGAGGCAGGTGCAAAGGAGAGAGCCTCAGGCATGGATTTGCAGTTACTGCTGGCTACAAAATCTTCCATTTTATAGCACCATGGGAAAAATCCCCTGTTGCCTGAGCACACATGTAGCCAGCACATCTCAAAAGATGGATAAAGTAAACCTTCTTTGATGGGCAGTTGTATTCAACTTTCTTTATCAAAGACTAAAGATATAGCATGAATCCTCAAAAAGTTAAATCAAGGTGGTTAGCTGAAAATAAACTTGCTTTAATGAGACAGATGTAGTTGTTCCACTATGTTCAGTCATAATTTTCTATCCTTAGTTTTAATTTTCCACTGCTCTCAGCTTCCCAGGCTTCTTTGTAGTTTATTTCAGTTCTCCTGGGTGAATCACCCTCAATGCTGGTGTCTTCTGCTAGCAACAGTTTTTGGTTGCTAATGCACTTTATTGAACTTGTTCTTCCAGACAGTTACTGGTGACTCTAGTAAAACTCAGAAGTGGTTTGCAACCAGTAGGAAGCTTTCTGTGACAAAGAAATAATTTTAGCTCCATGACAGCTTTGAAAGGTTTTGGAAATACAGTTTAAAAAACAAACAACTTGGGGAAAAACCATGTAACACAAACGTTGAGACTCTTCAGTATCACTTGTACTCAGAGGGTATTTCTGGGAACAATGCCAGCCAAGGGTGACACACACCCTTGCCACAGCTGAGAGCAGAGTGCCAAGTAACTCCAGCTGGGGCTCTGCTCAAAAGCTATAGCTCCTGCCAAATGCTCTGTGAATATAAGGCTGGATTGGATCAGTCCAAACACTAGAAGATTCTGTGTAGGACTGGAAATGACAGAGACAACCTTTGAAGAGACACAAATAACAGTGCTTTTCTGTTTTCACATCTTGCTGTAAAGTCTTCTCTTCTGATGGCCATTTCAGTGCACTGTTTGCACAGGTAAGAAGTCGCTTAGAGGCATAGGTTCTGTTTGGGCATTGCTCAGGACCAAGTCTAATTCCCACAGACTGTTCTAACCAGAATGACCTATGCTCGCTGTTGAATCCTAATTCTTCAACTGATTCACAACTCTTTCTTCAGTGATGGCAAGCTGGGTGAAGGCCACTGCTCTAAACGGGCCTCTATAAATCACAGTATCAAAGTATCACAAGGTTGGAAAACACGTCTGAGATCATCTAGTCCAACCTATGACCCAACACTAGCACCCACTCGTCATTTAAACCATGGCACTAAGCACCTCATCCAATCTGTTTTTAAACACCTCCAGGGATGATGACTCCACCACCTCCCTGGGCAGCAGTGTAGTCCGTTCCCTTTGGAAGAGCCCTTGACCTGGGACAGGTTGAGCAATGAAGGATGATTAACTGAGCACTGGGTCTTACTTCTTATAGGGAGAGATGCTAAGGCACACTGCAATCCTTCAGATGGGTTGTGGTCATACTGGCTGCAGGATTTACAGGAGAAACTCACTCCGACTGTGGGCAGCAGTAAAGGTTTTCTCTGTTGAGTTAAAACTCTCGGATACTGAAGAAAACTTTAGTCAATCTGCAGAAGTTAGGATCTGGAATTCAGCCTACTTCGCTGTTGAATCTATAGCAGTGCTCAGACTGTTGCCAGACAATTCCCATAACTGTGAAACAGCCCTGAGATGATGAGGGGTATGAAAATTTCAGAGGTCTTTGCATATAAACAAGAGAAATACTCACAGATAGGAGACATCACAAAACAGGCCTTACTTGTCTCTTCTCTTTAAAGCTAAATTCTTTTTAGAATATTATTTTTCATTTGAATGAGGTATGAATGAAAATTCTACAAATTTTACTCATTGCCTCTGCCACTAGTAATTTAACATGATGTTCTTTATAGTTACAACTAACTCATCAGATGTGATAAAAGGCCAAGCCCATGGCACATATGAATAGATGGAAGTAGGCTGATCCCCACGCTCTGGTGAGCTGACACCAGGCATTGCTGTCCTTCGGCTTTCACACCAGCAGGCAAACAGTTAACAGTCACCTCAGAGGCATCTGGAGAAGATGCTTCGTTTCAAAGCCTTATTCAAACAATAGTAAATTATTTCATGCTATTGTGCTTTAAGCTCTGAAGAACCTCTGCTTTTCTAATTTTCAAAATATAAAACATAATCAGATGGTCTCCATACAGAGTAGGGGGTTATAAAGAGAGTTTTGTCAAAGTTTTGACTCATAATATTTTTAAATTACTTTTATTTACAGTCAGAACATAGTCTATAGAATAGACATTGCTGTAATAGGACTTTCTACAGCACTGTAACTAGCAAAATCTTTTAAGGGATTGCATGCTTGGATCTCTCTCAACACAGGATAATCTTGTCCGTGATTCAGAAGCTTACGACAAGGTAAGGCTTTTGGAATCATTGGCATATCAGTGAGGTGCAGTTATTATAATATACAATACAAAATATGCTATAATGAGCAAGTTGCCTTACTGTTTATCTCACTTAGAGCCTCTCAACAAAAATTGTTTCTTGGTAAATTACATCTTCATAATCTTTATTATATCTCTTATCTTATGAAGAATTTTCATCACTTGCCCACTTAGCTGTTGTAGGCAGTTCTCCTTTAGGTACTTGCATACAGTGCCATGCAAAAGACTTCTGGAAGAAGTTTCTGTAACTGTGAAAATCATTGTGTTGCACCGCGTCCAGCAGTTGACCAGTTGTGAAAATGGTTCTTCCTCAAACAATTACTTATTCCACAACAACACTTTTTCTTTTCATTTTCCCGTAATAATTTGTCTCTAGCTTTTGGACATTGCATCCACTTTTTGGGTCCTGCTCAAAGAGTATGGCTTTCCAGCCACACAGGCACAGAGGAGAAATTCTCTCTTATTCTGCTTCACTTCTTCCTCTTTTCCTTTCCTTACTATGTATGCAAAACACTTGAAAAAGATGATGCTAGGAACTGAAATCCATAACACTGTCAGTCAACAGAGTGATGTTTTTAATGACACATTGAGACATCTCTTCTCCCCCCATTAACCTTCCCCTCCTCCATAGGCAGTAAGTTACCTGCTCATTTTTTTCTTTCATTAAACGATAATCACCTTCTTATCTAGCAATCCCCCATGCTATTCCTGAGGTTCAAACTACCCAGCTACTCTCAGTCATCCCAAATGATTTACATATCTAATTAAATACAGGGTAAGCAGGAGTTAGCTCTGAAGCTTGCTGCTCCTGTTTTATACCCAAAGAAGCACTTATGTGCCTGAAAGCTTATCTACTTCTTTCAAATACAGAAGTTATTCTCATAAAAGATTATCTGCTAGCCTTTTCATGTGATATGTTTACAGTGGCAACAAGATGTGAGATGGAAGCCAGAAGGAAGATCCAGAGAGAGGAAAATGTGAATGAGGTCTCTTGGGGGATGGAGTCCCATAATGGCAGTGTTTTCACTCACACTTTGCTTGATTATCTGGTTAGAATTAGCACTGATAAAATTACTCAACTAGTCTGTGTGGGATCATAAAATGTCAAAAGTGAAGAATAATAACAAAGCATCTCAGTCCAGGATTTTGCTCTTCGCAGCTTTTTATCTGATGTTAGCAAAGCTTTAAGAAGTTCCAAGTTTATGAAGTTTCACCAGCAGAAATCTGTTTTTTTATAATATTGACATCAGTAATCCTTCTGTAACTGACCTGGCATCCTGTCTGAAGTTTCAGGGAGATAAAGAAAATGGTCCTTTGTAAAAGCCTATTTTGCAGGCTTAGACAACTTCTGTTTTCTTTTTCCTCTGTTAAGAAACATAGAATAAGGCAAACTTAGTAAGATGAATGTTAGTTATTAATAGGTACAAACCAATGATAGTGGAAAGACTTCAAACTTAAAAAAAAAATGCTACTTTTTCAGCCAACATGTTGATAAAAATGGTATGATTTCCCTTTAAAAGGTTTAACATCTGTGTCATTAACATTATTTCAGGTGTGCAGCAACAAGAAGAATCAGGCTTACATTTGCTGCAGAAAATGGTGGACTGAATGACCATAGACAATTCTACCTAAAAAGATCGCAAAACCACAAAGAAACCATCCAAGGTTTAAAAATCTCATTCTAACAAATGAGCTGCAAAAAACAGATACTTGTACGTCTCTGTTTTTGTATTTTAAAAATCTCTGCATTAGTCTCTTGACAGGAAAGAAAATGGGATGGAAGATACCTGAAAGCTTAATGATATAATTGGCAAATCTTTGTCCACTAAAAATAGAAATTTTCAGGTCCAGTAAAGGTTAAACAGCATCAGAGAGCGGCCGTGGGCAAGTAGGCAGCAGGGCAGCAAAAATGCTTGCAACCCTGCAAAAAAACCTCTCCAGTTTTAAGAACAGAGGAATTGCACATTTTAAGGAAGGACTTTTAGAAATGAATGTATCAGAGAAAGAGTGTTTACTCGTCTCATTAGAGTTAGTGACAAAACTGATATCAGCAAAAAAAATAAGTTTCTTGAAACAGAGTGAATCAGCTTGGTGCTGATTCTTCTAGTAAGCTTCCACTCCTGCTCAGCACTTTGCATTCAGCAGAAACTCCATGATAGCTAAGCAATGCAGAACAGGATAATTAAGTCTCTCTTTCCCCTGTTAGAAAAGAAATAGCTGATTGTTCAAGTTTAAAGCTTCCTCCTTCCAGAGGCTGTGATATCTTCTTAAACGTCCTGATACATGTAAATTTAAAGCCCTAGAGATTAGAAGGATCTTTAGTTCCATGTTTACTGTCAGTGTTTGATTCACTATTTCCTGGGGCTGGCCCATCAACTGTCAAAAAAGATGCTCTGGGTGTCTGCACCCCTGCTTCCTCCTTTGAAAACCTCTATGGTCTCTTATATATTTCTCATAACCACTTCAAATTTTTTTTCCTTATTTTCAAGGTCAGTAGATGGTTAGGGTTCAAATATACTAAAAAGAAAATTTTGCCAGTATCATTTGCCAGGACTTACTGCCCGATGTGCCCCCAATAGCAGGATATTGCATCTCCCTTCCCTCTACCATAATCCCGTCCCAGACAGACCATCCTCATCTCTCTCTTTCTCAGTGTCACACAACCCAGCTTTCATCCCTAACAAAGTCCTAAGCTCCCCAATCACCAGTGTGGTAAAAGGCAGATCGTGGTCTGAGTTTGGTGCATATCAGCCAGTGTTTTCTTCCCTGTTAATTATTTTGGAATAAGAAAATCAGGAAGAATTGTATGTTATGGTATGTTCATTTCTGCATGAATCCCATTTTCAAATTAAGCATTTGAAAGCCTTGCTCAATTCCACATTCCCCTTTTCTAAGCACTACATAATCCCACAAAGTTCCTGCCCACAAAGGGAAGAAGACCGATGATATACAATGGTGAGATTGTGTAATCCTGTGGATGTCTCTTCCATTTTGCCAATGAAATATCAGGCTTTGCAGGTAAGTAAATTATTACTAGGTTTTAATCCATCAAAGCAATGTGAGTTTGAAAGTTGCGGCAGCGTGAGATGGCTGCAGGAGCCAGACTGTTGCAGGAGAGGACACCTTGCACTGCCCTCAGTGTGGCAGTGGGTCACCCTGAGAGCCAGCACAGTAATTAGAGCAAGATGAACTTGGAGCCAGTCTGGGGGCTCCTGTCTGGTGCAGGCAGAGGACACTTCCTCTTTGCAGATTCCTTCTCATAATTCACTGCACACATTGGCAGTGAATGGCCCGGGTGTGAGTGGTAGGCTATGAACCCTGGAGCGGACATGGACCTCAAGACGCACAGAAGGGCAAGGTCTTCTATCAGCTCTCACTTGTGCATGCAATGCTGAAAAGACAGCTGTGTAACACATGATAGTGCTGGGATCTTTCTTTCTTCCAGGTCTGCCTGGATCTGTTGTGTCACTTGGAGTGAATTTCTTCCTTTTTCCCATTTTTTACCTCATCATTCAAGTACCAGTGGGGCTGAACGGTCATTCCATCACACTACTGCCTTTATCTATTCTCCCCCCACATCAAAGAGATGTGCTACCTGTTGAGGTAGCAAAGGATTTGTGTATGAAAGAAATTTGATAAGTAAAAAAATCACGCAATGCAAAGCATACAGAAAAAAACCTGCACAAATACAAATTATTTTTGAATCCCAGGACACTATCTTAATACAAATTATGGCATAAAGTGCTTCTGCAACATTTTCCAAGGTGTCTCCTCTAATCGAGTGTGCTGTTTACAATCGTTTATTAACTGGATTTAATTTTGGACAGGGGCTCTGCAGGATGTGGGCGTGCCTGTGCGCTCAGCGAAAAGGTAGAGGCTTTTTCTACAGGTACTTTCAATAAGGCACATTTCTCAGGATGGTGACCCAGACTAAATTTAGATTTTTTTAGAATATTTTGTGATCACTATGCTCACAAAATTCAAGAAATCACCACATTAGTAATGAATAGTATCAAGTAACAAGTACCTTATTCTTAAAGATTCATACGACTAACCTTAAAACTGCTTATGTTAAACAATGGAAAGAGGGGAAAATATCATATATCATATTATTTCCAAATAGATGTTTTAATAGATCATACTTTTTTCAGGTCATTGGACAGATCTGAAGAAAATGGAAGGCTAAATAATGATTTATTGGTGTCAGAAAGATCTTTCCAAAAAAATAAACCAAATGAGTCCTGAAAAATACTTTTTTGGTTAGCTAAATAAAATTATATATACCCATTATGTTTTTCATTGTGTTAGATTCTTAAAAACAGACCTGGAAATATTTCCTCAAATTTTTTCAGGAAGAAAAAAATATTTATTTCTCAAATTCTAGGCTATATTACAGATTTATGTGGATACTTGACCAAGACACAGTTATTATCTTGAAAGTAAGATTCATCTTCTCCAGCAGGATCTTTCCTTGTCCTTCTTTCCTTTCCCTAAATGCACTACCAATCATTTAAATTAAGTTGCCAAGATTTTCCTCTTCCTTTCTCTAAACTCTGCTATGTGAGTGAGCTTACCTAGGATCAGATTTAGTACCAGAATATGTTTTAGTAATCAGAACTTATTCTTGACCTTCAGCCCCACATCCATTGTTACAAACCAATCCTTCATTCACTTAAGGCAGCATCTGAGGAAGAAGCTTCTGTATAAAAGACCTTCAAGTCATGCAGACTTGAAGGGATAAACTGTCAAAACAATACACTGACAAGGGTATATCCCATAATACTCATGTCTGTTCATACCACGGTAAGGTTTATATTCTACACTTTGCTCAAATGCCAATTCTGAATCTTGTTTTCTCTTTCCAAAAGCAGAATTTAGACACTTTTTAGCTCATCACCTGATAACATTTTAGCTACCCAGAAAATGCAATGGTAGAGGTACCCACATATTTGAATAAGAGGTTCAGAAACATGTGCAACAGAATTCCGTCTCCTTTGCATCGCAAAGACCCCATCAGCTTGGCTCAGTTTAACAAGAGTTTAGCCTTGTTCCTTTGCCTCCTCTACAAGCTTTGCACTGTCTTTTGTGTGGTATCACAACTAGTACAAATTGTCAAACAAACAAGCCTAAGCACTTAACATTTTTTGTGAACTAGAGCAGTTGTGTTTTGTCTTGGTTTTTTACATGCTGGTGGATTGCCTAGAAGACAGAAGGGCAAGTAATCTTGCTTGATAAACCTCTGAAAACTCAATAAAAACTGATATACCCACTTATCAGAGGATCTGGCGAGTTAGAGTAATTTATTACAGTTATACATGGACCAAAGTACCTTAGCATTACCCTCACTGGAGCCTGTCCCAAACACACACTGTGGTTGCCTCTGCAAAAGCAAATAAGATGATCCCAGACTTTGCAACTCAGTCGTCTTTGCAGTTTGAGTAGTGCCTGGCATGGGGGTCTCTGTTGACTAGCACTCACCCCACCGCCTTGGGGCATGGTTTGGCAGCTAGCCCAGCCACGAGCAGGCTGCTTGCGGTCCTCAGGGCTGAGAGGACAGGGAAGTTCAATGTCATGTGTGTGGGCTGTCTTGCCTGGTCAGCCCCAAACCTGGGCAACTGCAGCACATTTGATTTACTCAAATAAATGAAGCCTGTGGGTTCAAATCTATTCTCTGGTTCTATACCTGTAAAATTTCGCATAGATTCATAGAATTGTTTGGGTCAGAAGAGACTTTCAAGATCATCCTATTACAAACACACTGGCAAGGGCAGGAACACCTTCCACTAGGTCAGGTTGCATATTTAAGCACATCTATTATTTCATGGACACATACTGCATCTGGAGCATGTACAGTCATTTAGAGAAGAGAACCATTTTTTTCTGTGTGGTTGAAGAAAACATCTGGTGTGTCTAAAAAAATACTGGTGCAAAAAAAAATACTTTTTGTGCTGAATATTTCAGTCAACCTTTTAGGCTGGTTGTTCAACATAACAAAGCAAAAAATGAGTGGCAGCAAGTTATATCATACTGGGGAAATAACCAGAAGACAACTTTAGTTTTTCCACCAAGGCTGACTTCGGAGTCACCAGCATCCAGAAAGGTGCACCTGGGGACATATTCCATAGTCAGTAGAGTACAGAGATTACAATTGTTTCTGTATCTTCTAAAAACAATTCCATACAATTTAGAATACTTCAGTTCAATTTAGTGGACACAAATTGACTAATAATAGGAACCCTGGGCTGTGAGCCCTTCCAAATATCCTAAAACAAATGCCTTTTTCTCCCTGTGTATTTATATCACACACAGCGGAGTGAAGAAGTGCTACTGGTGGCAAGTACAAGACACTAGCACAGATGCATTGGTTCCCCAACGTCTGCATCATTGTACATTGGCACAGTTAGGTTCTATCTGTAAGGTCTGAAAAATACTACAGTAAGCTGTGGTGGTACTTTTTGTCATCATACACCTTTTCCAAGATCTACTTTATGTAATGTAAATACAGTTTGAGTTACTTTTTCATCTAAACGGTGTAGAAATAGAGTATTGTAGCCTTTTTTAAACTGGCAAGGATAAAATGATGGTATGTGCTAGATAGTGTTATTGCTCCATTTACCATCCACAAAATGGTTCCAGTTTTACAGTTATTCAACTTTTATGAACCTGCTGTCATTGTAGAAGTAGCACGTTGGTGTTTTCTATTATGCATTATTTCCAGCTATATGTAATATGAGGTCCACCGCAAAACCCCCTGACCTATATACTAACCACGTAGCTCAGAACAAAGAGTGGGAGGGGAGAGACAAAGAGATGGTTATAGAGCATGTTCTAACCTGTCACATTGAGACAAGGCTCAGCTCAATCATTTCACTCAGTATGAGTGGATGCATGTTCAAATACAGACATTTTCTTACCATCAGTCAGAAAACATTGATGTGCAAGAGTGAACAGTGAGTTAATATCAAGACAGCGTGTCAGCCCAAAACCTTCTTCTGTGAAGAAATTTTTAGCTAAAACCAACATTATTGTGCTCAAGTACCCACCCTGTTCACCAGATCTGACACCTTGCAATTCGTACCTCTTCCCAAAGATCCAATTGGTGCTCAAAGGAACCCATTTTTTGTCAGTAGTAGATGTGAAAGAATAAAACACAGAGATCCTCAACTGCCTTTTCAGAAAATGAACTGCAGAATTGCTTTAAACTTCGGCAACATTGTATGCAGCTGTGTGTCAACTCAGAAAGGAATTATTTGTAGGTGATTATAGCTGTTTTTATTAATTTGTTAAATGAAGACAGTTACAGGTGCGGTATTGGTTTTATTGCGTCAGACCTTGTAAACAGCAATTAGGAGGTCCTTTTCCTGTGTTGCTCCTTCCCTGTGAGTTACTTCTAAACTTCTACAGCAGACCCCGCTGTCAGGTACTCAGTTACATCCCAGACAATAGTGTTGGGTTAGTTATAGTATACTACAGACTTAGAAGTGTTAGCAATAGACAATAGCCAGTAAACACAGATATCACTTTTTGCTATAGGAATTTTGTGCTCTGCTACTTCACATTTCATTAAAGCCCAAGGCTAAGAGATCACATCTTAAATACTAGACTGGGTGGATTTGTATGTTAATGTCAAACTCCTGCCATCCTGCATTCCACTGCATGAAGGCCTTGCATTCTGCAATCTTTATGTCCATTCTTTGAGACTTCTCCTAAAACCTATTTTTAATATGCTCTCACATGTTTCTCATCTGTACTTATAGTGGCATTTTCCCCTTTTTTATTTTAATTTTGCTCAGGAGTGTTGCTCGGGAGAATTTCTGAAAGTTTGAATGAAAACAAAATTCTCCAGGTAGTCCAGAGAAAGCGACAAGGTCAGCCCAAGATGAGCCAGTTAAGGAGTACAATGTGGGCAATCTGTAACTTGATGAAAATAGACGTTTTTATACCAGAGGGAGACAGACTTATGGCAGTATCCCTGCCAGGTCCCTGAGTGTGCTTTCTAGTCATCCATCACTGGTCCCCACCAGCAGCAGGATATTAGGTAATTTGGATCTTTGGTCTGATCAAGTGCTGTCCTTCATACGGTTTTATTACACTCATTTTTGACTGCTTCTTCTCCTACAACCCATCCTTCTCCTGTGTTCACTAAATTAAGCCTCCTACTTGCACACAGGAGATCACTTATGTGTAACTTATGCCACTATTATATATGCCACCTGTGAATTTGGCTGAGAAAACAGCCTGGTTTTCATCCTACTTAATTACTGTCTATATTATGCATCAATTTTTCAACATATTCTAGGAGAAACAAGAAAAACTCCTTAAATATTTCACTTCATGATATAGTTTGTATGTGTCTGCAACCGATTTAAAGGTGCATATTTTCCTTGTACGTAAAAACAGAATAAATGCAGTCTTGGTGGTCATATATTCCCTTATAGTTAGTCTTCAGCTAAAAGAGAGTGAGCAATCGACTATCCAAAGAATGTCATTAATAACCCCAGTCAAATAAACTATGATTAGCAAACTGACAGCTCCTGGTATTCTTTCTTGGTTTCTTGAAGTGTATACTCAATCAGAATGTAGGCATTCATTACCTGTGCCCTTTAACATCTAAAGATCCTCTGTTTGCCGCAGGATTTTCTCAGCTAGCAGATCTAAATTCAAAGAATTATGGAGAGCTGAAAATGGAGTGGTATGCAGATAAACCCACACTATGCTTACAGCACTTTAGAACCATTAGCACACTGTTATGAAACCCAGCTAAAGAAATGGGCAAACAAAGCATCAGCAATTTGTTTGTTTGTTTGTTTTTTTATTAAAAATACAGTTTCACAGGATGAACAAAATAGAGAGAAATTGTGAAGACAGAAAACATAAATATCAGCTCGATGCAGAAAGATATAATGCATTTTACATAATATATTGTTGTCTCTATGATGTGGACTTCTGAATGAGTTTTGACGATATGAGGATTCCAGGACCACACTCTGGAAAGAAAAGGCTGAACTTATGGCCAAATGTAAAATAATCATTGACAGTACATGCACTTAGTGTAATCGGGCAGCTATAATCTATCCTTTTATTAAAAAGCTGAGCCCTATTAAATATATGAGCAAACCAAAACTGACAAAACATTGCTCACTGTATGAGCAGCCCTGCTGCAAACCAGGTGGTTCCTCCTCTTGAACGCATCTTGTGATGAGACTGAGTAAAGAGGTGGAAGAAATCCCTTTCAGCACAGAGACAGAAATTTAAGCTTTGAAAGTGACATACCAGACAGAAGAGAGACAGTCCTATACTCACTTTCAGAACAACATTGTCTAAAAATACGTATTACCAGAATAAATACCAAGAGTCTGATTCTTCTAAGACTGTCACAAGCCAGGACATGGGAAAATAAACTGTTCTGTTAGACTCACTGTCAGGTCCTCATGAAGAAAGAGAACAAATATCTCAAGTCCTTTTTCATGTCCACAAAAATGCTGGGTATGGATGAGCTGGTTGTAAAAAAAGGTTGTGCAGAAACCAACACCTTTCATTTTTGTGACACAACCATTGAACAAAGTGTCTTCTCACTGTCGCTAGGAAAAAAGTGTGATCCTTCTAAATTCTCAAATGCAGGTGGTTTTATTTATGGCAGTAGTTCTGTATCTTGCCGACAATCAAGCAGAGTGACAGGGTATCTTCCAGGAACGCAAGGCCTGGAGATTTTCTCTTAGGGCCCCTCTTTATAAGCAGGTGATCCAGAAGGACAAGTTGTGATGACTCTCAGGTGAACAATTTTTGAAATAGATCTTTGTCTCATATAGCTTAGAGAATTTTGGAATTGAATGAAGCCAATATTCACATAGCTCATAGCATATGTCAGCACAGACCAGCACCTAAGCTGATGCTCAGTGCTGCAATAATGTACTTAGATGACTTCCGGAGGAGAGATACTCCACGTCTGCCCAAACCAAGAGTGGACACAGAGAACAAGGTGCCACTGACCCCATCAGTGCAGATGTGCCCAGGGTAGAGAACAAGACAGTCCAGATGCACTATTTGCTTTATTGTGCTATTTGCATTGCAAATTCACACCTTCATTTTCTATGAAATGCCTTTTCCGTGCAAGCATACCCTTAGAGGAAAAAAATACTCAAAAGGACTTCCTAGCTGCTCAGCCATGGCCGAAAACACAAGGCAGATAAGGGTGCAGACAGTAGATTGGAAAGCTCTCAGCTAAACATTATTATTATTATTATTATTAATAATAATAATAATATTTTTTTTTTATATACTGACACAATCCACAGGCTACAAGACTGGAAGAACTGAAAACTGCCAGTTCTCCTGTTTTAAACTCAAGATAATCCAGGAAAAAAAAATATCATCAACTGTCATAATACTGTTGTTACAGTTATTTGCTGAAACTTCCTGTCTTCCCTGAAAGTTTTTTTTAGAAATTCCAGGCAGGAGTGTGTGAACCTGGCAGTAGTATCAGCCTCAGTCATATTACAACATTGTCAAAAGTCCTGACCAAAGGGCAAAGCGTAGTTACATGACATGAGCAGTTGTGTGGGAGCAGGGTGTGAACCGAGAGGCTTCCTGACACAACACAAGGGCTACACCCAGCATCATCCTTCTCAGAGTTCTCCAGGCATTCTCCTAAAGCAGGTATATTCCCAGAAATAGCTGCAGATTTGCACAGAAGCCTGAACAGTCTTGATGCAGTAACAGAGGTATTACAAGGCACAGTTCATCTCATAATAGAACAGATGCTACCAGCAAGCAACAGGGGAGTAGAGACTGACACAGGAGGACTAGATCAAACGTAGAAGTCTGCAGTGTTGACGTCGCCCTGAGATTGAGTTCCCTAAGCACAGACATCTCGTGCCATCTGAGTCACAAAAGGATTTGTGAAGTAGCCTCATAGAGCCATCAAATTTGGCAGATTCCATAGTGCACCAATGTCTTTCCAGAGCAGCAGCTGGAGATCCCATGGCATAAGCCTGAAGCATCTTAAATAGCATAGGAAGCCTACATCTAAACAGCTAAATTCAGGTGGACTTTAAGGTGACCTAGATTATTCCTCAGTGATTATTTTGACAAGATTTCCATTAACCATGGCTCACTGCACCTATATGGGGACAATTAATATTTTGTTTTATGCTGAATCCCACTGGTACCATTAGGTGAAATGAATCCGGACATGGAGCCAGTGTATATGGATACATAATAGATTATTTTAAACACAATAATCATAGAATTTCACACTCTCCACACCTGAAGGCTCACTGGAGTACAGTGGAATTGTGGACAAAGACTAAGTGATGGGTTTTCCCCTAAACTTACATGCCAGGTTTTGAAGATTTAAGATCAAACACACAGTCCCTGTTCAGAATGAGCTAGTTTACAGATCTGCTTTGACAACATTGACAACATAATACACCTTAAACGGGCTTTGCACTAGCCCATCAGATATTATTTCTGCTGGTTACATTCCAACAGAGTACTGCAGGGATAAGTAACTCAAAGGAAGCATTGTTCAAAAGGAGTGTTTATCACCTTCTACTAACCTCAACTACTTTGATACAGTTAAATGATAAAATGATTAAAACTGATTGCATTATTTTAAGGTAAAATAAAGTCTAAGTGACGACAGTTTTCCCTCTTCTACCCTTGTTCCTTTTCAACCCACAAGCTTGAGACAACTCCTTATACTTGACAAAAACGCATTGTTGCAGCTGGCTCATGAGAAAACTGAGATCAGACCCTAATTAACGTGGAATTGTTGGGGAGGCTGTGTGTGTTATCCTCAGTGACCACAGAGCAAACGGCCACAGCCTGCTCTACAAACGCTGCACTAGAGGCTAAAACCAACCAACTTAGCATTACTATGCTTGCTAGGAAAACAAAACGTCAGCAAGTTTTTACACTGAAGCTGAAATTTCCCATATCATGCTTTTAAACTAGATCTGTTTCCAGGAGAGAAGAAACCACCGGAAGGATGAACTGGATTACAACTGAACTGAATGGGGAGTCTGGGAGCAGAGGGAAGAAAACTGTTATGGTCTCTGGAAAGACTCTGAAGATCCTCTCCCTTCAGCACAGGACATGGATAAAAAAACATGTCTATAACCACATGTTTAGAGAAGAGGAGCAAGCTCTGCACAGCAGCCTGAAATTAGAGGCTGGAGCTCCGTTTCTTGGTATCATCTTGGGGAAAGTCAGACCTGAACCTGATGCTGTGGTGGATGCATAGGTCTTTATCTGCTTTATTTAGCAGATAAAGCAGCACAACTAGAGCACATCCACTGACCTGCCACCCAGACCGGGCCCAGTCCTATCAACTGCCCATTGGCAGCTGGGATATATGGTGCTCTGGCCTACTTTTATCAAAAAGGATCCAGCCCAGGAAATTTGAAATCGCTCTAAAATGCAAATGGAAGTGAAATAAAATGAGATGGTTGGGAAATTGCATTGAAAAACCCACATATGAACTGAATTAAAATTGATGTAGACACACCAATGGATTACCTCATAACTGAGCTCTGTGTGTGTGAGGGCCCTTTTTGCCCTTAGCCATTGGATATGTCTTTTTTCAGACTCTGTGTTACTATTTAAAAATTAAAAAGCCATTTTCACAGTGATCTTTGCACTGATCTGCATGTATTTTTCAATATAGATGTTATCTATTCTTGGAGAGTTTTAAACACTCTGACCAGGACAGAACTGATTATTTTTGTTCTGAGAGAGAAAACGATTTCTGTTGCAGCCTGAGACTCTCCCTGTGAAGCAGGATCCCAGTGGAGGACCCGAAGTGTCCTGGCCAGATGGCACAAAGCACAAGCCAATCCATAGCATGGCACTGATATCAGCCAGCTGTTCACCACGGGGGAGCAGCAGAGCATCTGCTCTCCTGCTGCAACAACCAAGAGATGTGGAAAGGGGACAGCGAGCCAGGGTCCCAGCTGGGGACTCATAAGCACAGAGTTAAAAGCAAATGGTCATCGTAAGGCCACAATTAGCACAAGTGTGATGGGAGAGGCTGCTTCCCTGCAGGCTGCTGAAGGCTTGGCCGAACGCAGTGGTGAGGGAGTGATAGTGCAAAGACAGGGAAGTTGATAACAGAGGGAGAGAGCTGAAAGGGAGAAGATGGACAGCGGGGCTTACATGCTCTGAGTGAGATAAAACAAAATATCAAAATATCAATGTCTTATATCAGTAAAGGTGTTTCAGCCTTCCCCAGTGCACAGTTTTAGTCCAGTGCCTTTGCCAATAATCTAAAGCTGCTTACCTCATGCCACACAGTGCAAAACTGAGGATGAATAGTGATGTCTTGCTGGCAAAGAAAGCAAAGCTTGCTGCTATTGTGCTAGCGAATGCAACCCCCTTTTCCAGAAGCATTTCTACCATTTCTCACATTGAACCACAAAGAACTACATGGTATTTAAATGATGGCCATGAACCAGGCTTCAAACCTGTGCAATGTAAGCCAGGGCCATTGATTAGAAACTCAGTTCAAGGCAGAACAGAAATACTTCGTGTAAAGGGGCAGTCCAGTTTCAGACGGAAAGAAAATTCATATTCATGTGCAAAAAAATGCATTCCTTAGTGCAGAGGCCACACTGACTTTGGTGGGTCGCAAGATGTGTTTGGAAGGTGAGGGGAGATTGCTGTGGATAGCCTTTGTACTGTGCCTTCCCCAAAGGGATGAGTTTCAGTAATGCTATGTTTAAACACACTGACTAGAAACACAAGACCAGCACTAGAAAATGGCTCTGCTAGCTGAAGGGTTTGAAAGTATCACCCCTTCAAGTTATATGTAAAATTATTTAAGCGTGTATTAGAAACTTTGCCTGTTATCTGCCTTCCTTGTCTGGAAAAGGAAAGATTTCATGTCTTTTTTTTCCCCCCAAGATTCCATGCCTTTTTCAATATAGAATTGAAAGTTGATTTTGCCAGCTGACATCCTTGCTGATCACCCATTTTCAAACCCTGAAATCCTTTAAAACATATTGCTGCAACTTAGCGACCAATGTATAATCTCAACCTTACCTTCTGAAAGAATAGTAAAAAAAACATAAAAGGCAGCTTGTTGACATTAAAGCTGAGAGACGCAACCTAACTCTTTGATATGTCGTATCCACTTACATATAGACTATTAGTAATGCCTAGATAATATTTTCAAAATATAAACCTCCCTCACATGAGACAACAGTAAACAAATGTGTGTAGATTTTGTCTACAGCATTTTAAGCTTCTAAAAAGTTTAAATAAAAATTAAGTTATACTTTAATAATTAATTTAAATTATTTTAAAATGTAATAATTATAATTAGTTAAGAGATAAGTTAATCTCTTTACAGTATTCAGCTCCTTCCAAAAGCCTTTGTAAAGGTTCAGTGAGCACTGACGTCTTTGGCTAGCTTGAAAAGGTGTAAGTCATTTTTATTTCTCGATAGATTGTATCTCTGAGCAAACAAACTTGCTTGGAGCTGTATATCCTTATCTCTGACTGAAGCTGGTGGGGACTGGAGCTGCTTATAATTTAACAGCATTCAATGATAAATCCCACTGAAAGTCTTCATTATTTGTATGAAAAACCATGAGGCAGACACACTGCAAATTTCCATGATCTACAGCCTTCACCCCTGCCCTGTTTCTATAGTTTCAGACTCGAGAACGATGGAAAAAAAAAGAAAAGGCAGGAACATTGTAGTCTGGCAGATGACTGGTGTTCTCAACAAGTCTGTACAAGTGCCAAGTGACTCAAAAATGGTTCAGCAATTGTTGGCTCTGTTGGAATCAGATCAAGGGCAGTTCCAAATGCCATAAGGAAGGACACAAAGCCTAAGACAGTGTTGGACTTGTGGGGACCACAGCAGAGGTACACATAGGCTCTTCCCTCCTAAGGGCCCAGCATTCTTGGATAGATGTCCCTGTTCAGCAAAAGGCCTGCAGCAGTTGGACTTTGCTCTTTCAGCCTCAGAGGGGTTTAGCTCAGGAAAACAGGTGGTGTCAATCTGTGTGCCACCCCATCTCCTCCCCATGCATCAGGCCTGACCTCACAAGGTGCTGAATGCCCACAGTGTACAGAGACATCAGAAGATTCAAGAGCAGACTCAGATTTTGCATGATTGGGTGTGTCAGTGATCAATTGCAACACCCTCTTCCCCTTCTGAGAAAGTACTTTAGTTCTCTCTGGGCAGGATGTTGACTGCTACAAAAGCGGATCAAATTTGCTCTGCAATTGGAGTCATTGGGAGAGCCATACACACAGTGTGCAAACCCTCAAATTAGAAAACTTAGTAGATATGGGCTTTTGGAAATATTTTTTCATGGTACTCCAGAATGCTAATTACAAAAACTATCTGTTCATTCATTACTTAGTACCAGCCTAAACCAAAGGATTAAGGATCTCAGCTAACCCTTTTTCTACATCACATTGCATGACTTTAGTGTATTAATTCTTCTTTTCTTCACTTGTATAAGACTTTGGACACAAATCCTGAACAGGTCAATGGTATAATTAAATATTTTCTTGTGATTTGAAAGAAAAAAAACAGTTTAATCACTGAAATATTGTAGAAGTGGTTTTGTTGAGGGGGGAGATTTTTAGAGGAGTTTGTAAATGTGATAATGGAGGTAATTTTCTAAAGAAATTTAAAGTCATTTTGTACTTAGTATCTGCAGTTACTCTTTAACTTTTAATAACAAGAAATGAGAAGTATTAGGCCTATATTACAGGTCTCCTTCTAAATTCAGCTGGTACTAAAAGACTTTCTATTCAAAGTCAAAGAACAATCAACTGAGGTTATTTTTCTCTCCAGTGAAGGCTGACTTACAGTGGGGATAAATAATTACTTTAGACATTCAAGCAAACAGTGTATCACATTTCTTTGCATGTTAGTTGAATTTAATATTGCTGTAATTTCCTTATTTCATGCCTAAAGATGTTCTAGGTAATTTACAGACCAATCTAATACATGAACAAGATGCACGAAGTCTGTATAGAAAAAAAATAAACAAATAGATCATGGTAAAAATGGAAATGAAATATGTGTTCAAGAATATCAAATCAGGGTTTTTTTTCCTTTTTTTTCTTCTTTTTTCCGCAAAATCTGATTGGTCTTTATATAAACCTTCCTTGCAGCACTATTTTTGTTTCTAGGCCATAACCCGCTCTGGTCTCACAGCTGACCGTTCTTAGAGTAGGAGGTTGGACTAGAGACCTCCTGAGGTCATTTCCAACCTGAATTTCCCTGTGATCATAAACTCATAGAAGCATAGAATCACAGAACTGTATAATAGTTTGAGTTGTAAAGGGCCTTTAAAGTCCATCTTGTCCAAACCCTCCTGCAATGCGCAGGGACATATTCAAATAGATCAGGTTGCTCAGAGCTCCATCCAGCCTGACCCTGAATGTTTCCAGGCACGGGGCTTCAAGCACCTTTCTGGGCAACTGATTCCAATGTTTCACCAACCTCAATGTAAAAAATCTCTTTTCTTTATCTAATTTAAATCTACTCTCTTTCTGTTTAAAAGCATTGCCCCTTGTTCTATCACAACATGCCCTTCTGAAAAATTTGTTCCCATCTTTCTTTTAAGCCCCCTTTAAGTACTGAAAGGCTACAATAAGGTCCCCCTGGAGCCTTGTCTTCTCCACATCCTATGATCTGTGCTGACTCCACTGACCTTCCCTTCCCAAACTGAACTGTGTTTGTGGGGGGTCCTGTGACTGATCCTAGTGCCCAAGGTGGAGATTGGCACCAGCAAGTGAAAGCCAGACCATCCATACCCACACTACATCTATAACCAATCTATATCCACTCTGCACCACTCTGCTCCACACTCACGTGCTACTTCTGAGACATAATTACCATTCATGTCAGCTGGAGAATGGTCGTTTAGTCCAAAATATTTGAAAAGTGAAGGTTGTGCTTGATCCACCAGGGTGAACTGGTTGTGTTGGAGATAGCACGTCACCTAGGCAAGGGTGTACTGTGCAGGAGACAGAAGGCAGAAGAAGCCAGACCTGGAGCAGACCTGTCCGTGCAGCCCTCTGGAGGGGCACTATAAATGAAATCTCTCCAAGCAGCACTCCAGAGGACATGTCAGTTCCAGAGAAGGATGGCTAGAGGCACCAAAAACAGAGCTGGTGTCGAGATGAGGGAATGAATCGTAGAATCGTAGAATGGCTTGGACAGGAAGGCACCTTAAAGCCCTTCCAGTTCCAACCCCCTCCCATGGGCAGGGACACCTTCCACCAGACCAGCCTGCTCAAGACTGCATCCAGCCTCTCCCTGAACTCATTCAATGAGGGCTGTCTACAACTTCCTTGGGCAACCTGTGCCACTGCTTCAACACTCTCATCGTGAAGAATTTCTTCATAATGTCTAATCTAAATCTTTCTCCTTCCAATTTAAAGCCATTCCCCCTCATCCTATCACTACATGCCCTTGTAAAAAGTCCCTCCCCAGCTTTGTTGTAGGCTCCCTGCAGGTACTGGAAGGCCACTATAAGGTCTCCCTGGAGCCTTCTCTTCTCCAGGCTGAACAACACCAATTCTCTCAGCCTGTCCTCATAGCGGAGGTACTCCAGTCCTCTGATCATCTCTGTGGCTCTCCTCTGAACCTGTTTCAACAGTTCCATATCATTCTTATGTTAAGGATTCTAGAACTCGACACGGTACTGCAGGTGGGGTTTCAGGAGAGCTGAGCAGGGAAGGGAGAATCACCTCCCTGACCTACTGGTCACACTGCTTTTGATGCAGCCCAGGATATGGTTGGGTTTCTGGGCTGCAAGCGCACATTGCCAGCTCACATCAAACTTCTCATCAACCAGCAGACCCAAGTCTTTCCCTTCTTGGTCCTCTTGTACCTGGCAGGTCACAACCCATCCCTTGGTTCCGCTCACCCCCATGCAACTCAGACTCTAGTAAAATCCCCAAAGCCTTGGGCTTCTACTTTAGAAAACCATGAAGTATTTCCCTTTTTATTTTACTCTATAAAAGATGTCTTATCAAGTCTTAAACGTATGGATTGTTTTATAGAGAGGTTACCATAAATAAAGCTTCTGTACCAGCTGTAGTTGCAAAGATAGAAAATA
This sequence comes from Tapera naevia, assembly GCA_033556795.1. Classification (NCBI taxonomy): domain Eukaryota; kingdom Metazoa; phylum Chordata; class Aves; order Cuculiformes; family Neomorphidae; genus Tapera; species Tapera naevia. Next base: position 16,974,960 of record JAUMJJ010000079.1, on the reverse strand, counting down.
ACAAGAAATTGGTAGAACATTTTCTGACAGGTAAATTCCTGGTTGGACACTGAATGGTCATATGGAATAAATTATTAAAATCTTCAATGCTTCCAACTCTTTTCTGCTCATTGAATCTTCTTTCTTGGAGAAGAAAACAGGAGTGATATGCAAATCCTTGTAGTCCAGCAGATAGAAGTTGACATATCGCAGCTTACATTAAGATTGAACATCTTGCTATCACCTGAGTTAATGTCTGCAGGGTAGGGGTGGAGCTGTTTGTTGAAGAAATCTGGACCACTGATTCCCAGAAAAGTCCTACAGTATGAATAACCGTGTGATCCTGTCCAGAGCAGTTGCTGCAGCACCAGCATGATAAGATCTGACTGAATCTGTAGTTTTGTTTAATGTAGCTCTTGCAACATAAACCTAACGAGCCTTGAATAGTGGGGCTTATGTTTATTTGTTTTGTATAGCTTTGGAATTGATATAATTATACAGAACAGCTAAGCCATTTTACTCTCATTGTCCAAGATGTTACTTAGTCTTCACAGTCAATCAGATTAGAGAAATCTGTTATCACTTTCAAGATAAATTCCTGTAAACCAAGAATTTGTAGTCAAGCCATCCTGAGAGTATTGGGAAAGCTCTTGTTATGCAGGGTCAGGTGATGTTGGGGCACATTTAGAACGACTCTGAAACGCAATGGGCAAAGCATTCATGAGTTTCATTGGACATGGCCTGATTTCACAATGTAAACAACTGTATCAGAGAAATCAATTACAACACAGATGTTCCCAAGATGTTCCCAAGCTTAGTTATAAAACAACTATGTAGGAGAAGAGAAGCTTATTTATCTCCCTAAATCAAAGCTGAAAATTATCAAATAGACTCAGTCAAACTCAGAATTAGTGTATCTGTAAAACAGTTCCATGTTACAGTGAATATCTAGAGGAGGTGAAACAGTCAATGAGTTAAACTTATACTGAGGACTCAGAGTTGCATCTATGGACTCAGACTTTTATTCTCTCACCTGAAGACCAAAACAGATATGACTTGACCACATCTACACTATTTAACTCTCTTGTTAGCCAAACAAGATAAATGGAAATAGCCATTTTCCCAAGCTGACTGCAAAGTGAGGCAAAGGAAACATAGCCTATCTATCCCCAGCCTACATATATACATACACATGAGACTAAAGGCTCCCTTTTAAGCTTGGAAGATATTTTCCTTTTATGTCTGAACTGAACAAAAGCTCTTTAGAAAGTGACAAGGTAAACCACCACACCTTCAGAGATACAGTGATTGATGATCATTAAGGGTCTGTCCTTGACAGGGAAACTATCTTCATAATCAGTTCATTTTCCTCTCTAAACTCCAAAAGGAGCTCTTGCATCAGAGAACTGAATGAGAACTGAAAATACTAGGCAGGAAGCAAGCGAGCTGCAGTAGTACATATAAGCACATTTATCAGTTTTCCTAGATTTACTAACAGACTCACACGCTAAGGGGTATGGGAAAGCCCTTAAGACCTTGAAAAACACAGAAAAGCACCAGGCATCCTTAGCAGTGAGCGGTACTGTTCCTTTCTGTGGAAAGGTAATATACATACCTTCACAGGCCAGTAACTTGGCTAAAGACACTATGCAAGATTTAAATTAATACCTAGGACGTACAAATAAAACTTTGTCTTCAGTCAGTTCTTCAGAGATTATTTTATAGATAGGAAAGAGGCTGAAATTTGCAACCACAGATAAGGAAGACTGAGCAATTGCTAGCTATATCTTCAGACTAAGTTTTTCATGGAAATAAGAAATCCTTAGGAATGCAGCAATTGTGATGTCATCCAATTTATCACTAAAACTTTAGTCAGAAGATGAGAGGCTTCATATGTTACACATGTCCGTATGTCACAAGTTCTGGTACTGTGCTGTACAGCTGATATCTGCAGTGTTTTTGGTGTTTGACTGAGAGATGCTTTTCTTTAAATATTAGTAACCGAGTCCATGCTAGATAGAGTTGGACAAATCTATTCAGTTACATTTAAAAGGAGTTCACTGATAAGCTGTAATATTCTTGCATGCATTGCCATCTTCCCCACAAGCAGCCAGATTTTGAGAAGCTGCTCTGCTCAAAACACTGCTGGAACTTCACAGATTCTTAAAATGTAGAGCATGTGTGCTATCAGCTCAGAGATCACTATGGTCTTTTATGGGTTTCTCTTACAAGAACAAGGAAGCAGATTTATGCTCAGCTGTCATGGGAAATGCTGCAGTACTGAGACTCCTATGACCATTCTCTCAAGGTAAATATGTCAAAATTTTGCCTTAATATAAACATTTTGGGCTTAGTGAATCACAACTTTCTATTGAAAAGTGAAAATTAATGAAATAAGTAGGGAATGAGACTTTTAGCAGTCGGTATCTGAGTGAGGGAACATCTACATAAGCTGCTAGGACATGTTGAAATGTCTGAAGACTGAAATGAAGGTAGTTTAATTCCTATTCAACATTAGGATTTGTAGATACAACATTACATTCTAGTTTCTACTTCTAGAGTTGAGTCACTTGAGCTGACATTTTTAGATATCATATGGTGATTTGAATCCACATGTCTGGAGAACACCTTGAACACCAGCACTGAGGACATGATTTTTTTCAAACTTACCTACTTAGATATTTCCATTTTGAATTAATTAGAAATTCGCTGGATATCCCCCATTTCCTAGGTGCATGGACTCTAGGTTACAAAATTAATATCCTCTACCCACTATCTTCAGTAAATTTCTAATTAGGCACGCAAGATAAAACCATTTTCAGCAGGAGAATCTGAGAGACAATGAACTACAGCACCCATATTACCGCTCCTATGTTGGGAAGCAAGAAATCTGATTTCAAATCTTTATTCTACATCTGGGAGGGGGAGGTGGCTTTATGCACTTGCCAGGTGAATAGCCCAACTATCAGGATATAAATTGTATATTACGGACAATAGGCAATCAGCTGTTAGAAGTCCAGTAATCAGCAACCTTTTACCCGCTTCCTAATGTAGCCCATGCACTCTGAGAGAGCCCATGTGTGAAGATTAACAGGGGAATCTATGGGACGTAAGTACATGCTAATTCTCTCAACTTCTTGAGACCACCTGACGTGTGATGGTCTTTGTGTGTAGACATGTAATGCCTTGGCACTCTAACAGCAGAACTTTGCACTGATTTTTTTAAGCATCTACAGGTCAAGCACACAGCGAAGAGAGTTTTGAGGAACCCAGTGACACAAATATGCCATAAGTTCTTTAAAACAACATCTGTATGATCTGTATGACTTTAAATCCTGTATGGGTTTTAGCTTTAGATTAGGTGAAAGGGCTCTCACATGACCAAAGTTATTTATGTATGATACTAGGCTAACAGTACTTCCCCAGAAGAAAACTGTGTGGATAAATATGCTGAAGAGTGAGACTGATTGCAGTAATATTGCCTATAAATGCATAAAGTACTTGAAGAAGGACCCTGACCAATTTATGTGTTGGATGAAGTGACTGTATATGAGCTTGGTTAGTTTGTAAAGGATTTTGCAACCAGTGAGGGACGCAGTTTTACAACTGCAAGCTATGACTATGGTTATAAGGGAAGACCAATTTATACATGACAGAAGCAACAGTAAAAACCTCCCACTGAGTGCAGTGTTTATTTTAACACATGTAACATACATTAATTCACAAAGGATTTCAATTCATAATTCAAAGGATCCCTTTGTGTATTGAGCAGAGTTGTGCTGAGAGCTAACTCATGTATTTCCCCTGCAGGGTTGTAGCTGTATTTCACTGTGCAAACTCTGGTTCTTCCTCATCCTTTCATACTTTATTCAATGAATTTGATCTCTCAGGCAACATGCCACTGTGATGCAAATTACACAGTCCTATTGAGATCTATGATGATTCTTCAACATGGAAAGTGGTACACACGGGGTTTCCAAAACAATTCTATTAAAAAAGAAAGGTCACTAAAGACAACTGTGAACAAGTTGGATTAATTTTAGGAGGAAGACATTTTCTGACTAAGATGCTAAAATTAATGAAGCAAACAACCCCGAATTATAGGGTGGGAAAGGATGTTAAGTAACCTGGTAGTGGTGGGAAAGGTTAAATGAGGATACAGAAGTGATGTAGATCTGCCTCAATTGAAATATTTGCTGTAGAGTGCTCAAGCCCTTAGTCTTAAAATTCTGCCTGAAGATGCGTAGGTGTGCATATATTGTTCGAATCTCAGGATGAATCGTGATTTTCACTGATTTAATGTTGAAACGCTCGAAATTTTGCCACTGGAGACAGCTGGTTTGAAACGCTTCATTTCCGCTTTGTGGCTGCTTTACTTCGGGGGAACGCAGCAAACAGGACACCCAGTGGCACCGCTCAGTATGTCACAGCGAGAGAGAACCACCCTCTGATTCGGGTTGCTCCTGCTTTCAGGCAATACATGAGCCCAGCACCAAGAGCTGCTAAGGGGAAGAGACCACAGCCCTGGGACACAGCGTGCTCTGAGGGCCTCCAAAATCGGAACATCCCATTTCTGTTAGGGTTTGAGCTCCTCCTCCTTTCATCCTCTCTTCTCCTTGCCTTTCACCTTCCGCTGTCACTGCTTCATTTTCGCCCTTTGACCACTATAAATCAAAGGAGTGTCACGACACGGGGAATGGGGTGGGAGCAGTAGACAGCAATGACCTAAGCTTTGCACACATTATACTTTTTACCTGCAGTCATGTTGTAGAGGCTATCATTTAGTGGCTTTCCAGTCTCCAACAGCAAGAAAATGTGCCCTGGACACGTCTCACAAATGAAGTGAGAAGTGATTTGTCTTCCCCCACATAAAATTCAACTGCTTTGTATTTAGTGATAACTGTAAATGCCACATGACTCAGAAGTATTTTGTAAAACTCCCCTTCTGTAGGAAAACTCACGCTGTGAGCTAAGGCTTAGCATGTGCAGGGTTTGCTTGTCTTTCTTACCTTTGCTTTATGCATAGCTGCCAGAAAGAGACCAACTCCATCTGACAACTGAAAGATAGATGTTGCTGTGCCCCTTGTTTCTTTCATTTCATTATCTCCAAGCCTGTGCTGGGCCAAGGACAAAGCTTCTTCACTTGGGGCTCTCATAATACACTATATTTCCACTCCACTTTCCAGAAAGAAGAAAGGCAATGGCTCTTCCTTCTTTAAGCTTTCTTATACTGTTTCCATAAATATAAGAGCTAATTCTAAGACATATACGCATATAAATATTTCAAATCACATAAATGTATTTTAAACCTAAATGTATTTAAGTTCTTAAATATGTGACCTAAATATGTTTAAAGTAGCACATAGCTGGGTAGTTGCTACATTATCAAGAGGGAGACTAAGTTGAAAAATTGCTCACATTTTCTGACCTTGGGAAGACTCCTGTGCCACTTTAAATGTTATTGTCATCATGCAGAATTCACAGGGAGAAGTATCTCACATATCAAGAAAATCAGCTGTAAAGAGCAGTTGTGATTTTTCATGAGAAATTTCTTGTGACATGCAGTTTGTGGAGAATCAAAACTCATGTTTTCCTTTATTGAAATGCAAAATGTTCCATTAAAAATGTCCAGGTCTGTCTTTCAGACATGCCTTTAAAACCTAGGAAATTTTAAACATAAGGAAAATATCTGATTTTTTTTATGTTTAATAAACTTTTTGTCAACAAAAACAGTCAATATTTTTCAATTGTTTCTGTCTGTCAACTCTAAATGCAAAACTATTGTTCAGTGACAAAACTATATAAAATTTGCTCTTGCTAGTGGCTTTTACATGTGTCAAGGAGTGAATAAACAGCTCTGATAAAGAAATGGATTTGCTTAATAAGACCAGTCTTACTGATACTCATGCATATTCATTCTCATAATTTCAAATGAATGCAATCAAATCACATCTTTGATTTTTTTTGTAAATTCTTAAAGCTCAGACATACAAGGTAGAAGACATTGGAACAAACACAAATTAAAATGCATGGAGGAATGTGAATATATGTAGTTACATTATACAGCAACATAGAACTCCAACAAAAAAGCTGAAGGAAAAAATTAGGACAAATTTGTCAATATGGGAATGGGAATGAAAGCTTGATCTCATTACTAAATACATTACATCTGCTGGTTTATTGCTAAGATTCGTTGTCAGAATAAATTAGCCTTCTCTATAAGCCCAGTCTTCCATGAAGCATTGAAATATGTAACAAAATTAACTACTCTCCCACACATCCGTGTATGAGCTACTTTAACAGGGAAGGAATCCCTGATAATTAACTGTGCTTATACTTTCATTACTATCTCAGTTTTCAAGGACACTCATTTTTAGGTAAGCTGTTACGTGAATCAGACCTATTTGTATATCTATAGGAAAAAAAAAATGTTCTTTCTCAAAAATTATGCCCATTATATGTACACACAAGAATTTCACTCTAAGGGATCTCAAAGAACATAGTTTCAGTCCTGATTCAGGCAATCATTCCATCTGGGATTCTCTCTGGGAACAAGCAGAAGTATATGTTAAGGGGCTTCTGGAGTTCAGACTTATACTGCTTAAGGAAAAACAGGATGTAAAATTAAGGGGAAAACCAGCTGCAGAACTATGTTGGCAACAGAATATTTCTGTTCTGTGTTTTTCTAAGCAGGTCTTCACTGAAGAGCTAGCCCAGTCTCTCAGCCCAGGGTTGCTCTTATCCTTTCCCTTGTCACACTGATAACCCCTCACCCAAGTCTGTTGGGATTGTCTAGGGCAGTAGTCTAAAATGTTGTCAATACTTTCAGCATGACTGGAGACTCATCGCATGGCATTGAGGGTAAAGATGAAATCACTTCACACTTATAAGACTCAAAAACGAACACACAGTGCTCTACAATGTGTTTCAGAAGTTGGACCATGTCTTCCAAAGTCCTACAAAAGGCCAGTTTGTGCACAGAGGAGTGCAACTCCACTAAAAACCCAGCTGCTCAGGTCATACTTTAGCACTTTGCACTCCTCTGTGCCTGAATGAGGATAGTGTTGGTGACAGCCCTTCGGTGACAACACAACTTCTGGGTACAGCCATCAGAGTAGGGCTCAGTCTGGGCAGCCTCGCTCTTGGCAGGGCAAGCACGAAAACTCTTGATTTCTCTCCCCTAAAATAAAGAAGCCTGATGGCCAGGCCCCTGTCATCTGCTCCCAAATCACACAGAAGCAGATACGCACCCAATACGTCACCTGCATTTTCTTGACGTTAATGGTGTCTAGTATATTTTTTCTCCAGCTGCACAGCAATAAGCAAGTTGTTTTTGGTGGCAATGGTGCACTCTGAAATTTTGTAATAAGGACAAGCAGGCCTATAGCCCATCTCTCCCATTGGAAACATGCTTGACATAATGTAGTGATTGTATAGTTCAAGTCCATCACCATAAAAGCATTTTGATATTATAATCACACAGAATTCATGGGCAAATGAAATCAAAACAAACACCCACACCCCCCACCCCCAAATAAAAAAAAAACCCAACCAAACCCAAACCAAATGGTTTGTTTTCTGTGTAAGGAAGAAAGTTGTCTATAATTTGGTTATTACTAACCACAGGGAGGTGCATTTCACATGAGATCACCTGAGTAAAAGTCGGATCCTCAGACTGCCCCAGGTGATTACCTATGACTTACGTGTCTGATTTTCAGGTGTTTAAATTGCAGCCAATGGCTCAGTCCTGCCTGTTCAAAATTGCCAGTCCCAGATGAGAGTTGTGCCCCTTTGGAAACCTGCCCCGTGTTTCTGAGGGGCAAAGATTTATAACCCGCAATTCAGATTTATCCCATTCCATGACACTTTATATGTACACCTCCATGAAAAAATATCTTCCTGGTGTTGCTGATGCCCTGGGAAGGGCCGGGTGGTGCTGGCAGCATCTGGAGGCACAGCAGCTGCTCTCTGCCCGGTGTGTCTGCAGCAATGAGCACGCTGTGGGCCTCAGCTCCCTGCATCCTGTACATTGGAAGCCTGAGTTACTTCCTTTCCCAAAACTTACAATGGTAGAAATGCCTTTTGGTACAGCACCTGGTACCTCCAGGTACTTAACCCTGCGTCTTGGAAAGGCTGTTAAGGGACAAGTGGAAGGTGGTGGACCCCAGGGAAAGATGTTCTGCAGAATCAGGCCCTAAGCCCAGTGCCCAGTCCCCTGGAGGTTGCCCAGGAGAAGCTGGGCAACTTATAGCATCTTCTCACCTTATAGTGGCCTTCCAGTACCTGCAAGGGGCCTACAGCAAACCTGGGGAGGGATTTTTTACAAGGGCATGTAGTGATGAGTAGGAATGGCTTTAAATTGGAAGGAGGAAGATTTAGATCGGACATTAGGAAGAAATTCTTTGCCATGAGGGTGAGGCACTGGCACAGGTTGCCCGGGGAAGCTGCGGATGCCCCCTCCCTGGAAGTGTCCAAGGCCAGGCTGGTGGGGTCTTGAGCAGCCTGGTCTGGTGGGAGGAGTCCCTGCCCATGGCAGGGGGCTCGAACTGGGTGACCTTTAAGGTTCCTTCCAACCCAAACCATTCTGTGACTCTATGATCTCATGATTCCATGCTTCTACGATTCTACAGTTCTACAATTCCCCGATTCCAGGACTCGATGCTGCCGATGGGAGGAAGCGCCGGGAGGGCCCCGGGGCCGGTACACGTCCCCCGCGCCCCCCACTGCCCGGCGGCGCCCGCGCCCGCCCCAGCCCCGCGGGAGGCGGTGGCCCCAGGGAGGGCCGAGCCAGCGCCCCCGGTGCGGCGGCCCCGGGATTGGCCGTGGCCGGGCGGCGGGGCGGGAGCGCGGGGAAGGCGGCGGCGGGGCGGGCGGCGCGCACGGGCGGGCGGCGGGCAGCGCGCACTCGCGGCGCCCCGACGGCAGCGGGGCAGCTCGGCCCTGCGGAGCGCGGGGCAGCGCTCCCTTTTCTTTCCTTCTAACTTCTCAGGGTTTCGTTTGTTCTTTTTTTGTTCGTTTGTTTGTTTCTTGCTCTTTTTTTTTTTTTACCTTCCCTCCTAGGGCTCGAAGCGGGATCCCTGTCCCTGGAACTGCTATGCCCACTGAACTCTCCCGGGCCGTGAGAATGCACGCCATCTCCGACCTCCACTCGCCCCTCACCGTGCGGCTCCTCAACAAGGGTCCCGAGTACCTCCGCAGGCAGATGGAGGCAGGGAACCCCGGCAGGAAGAGTGCCGTGGAGAGACTGGCAGCCGATAAGGCCAAGTACGTGAAAAGCCAGCGGGTGATGAGCACCAAGCAGGAGCCCGTCATCGTGCTGAGCTCAGCCTCGGAGAGCAGCAGCGAGACCTGTTCGGTGGAGAGCAAGGAGACCGGCAGGGGCTTTGGCAGAGGGAAGCCCCTGGTGTACTCCTGCCGTGCCCCCCTGCAGCACGGCCCCCCCATAGCCAGGCGCAGCACCCCCAAGAGGCAAATGCGGCCGGATTCCCTGGTGATCTACCGCCAGAAATGCGAGTTCGGGAGAGGTCAAACCCAGGACAGCTCACGGGGGAGCTTGGTGAGGAGAATCTTCCAAGGGTCTGTAAAAGAGAAGCAGCTGGCTTCCCCTGGGATGCCAAGAGTCATGGAGGACACCACAGCCACGGAGAGCAAAGAGCCTGTCTCACCAAAACAGGGTGACCATGAGCTGAGCAGCCATGGAGCGGAGCAAACTGATGCTGTGACCACCGAAGCCCAAGAGGTATGTGCGAAAGAGCGTGAGAGACCCTTAAAACTGGATATACCTCCTGAGGAGGTTAAGGAGGTGAAGAGGAGAGGTCTCCATCGCTCCCAGTCAGACATCAGCTCTCGCTACTCCAAGTCCTTCTCCGAGTTTGATACGTTTTTCAAGTACTGTGGCCTGGAGCAGGAGGTCATCGAGGATCTCGGGAGGGAGAACTTCTCTGTGGTGTCCGACAATGTCTCTTTCAAGATCCGCAGCATCAGTGTGGCAACATCCGAGAGTGACTTCACGAGGCACAGTGGGGATGAGGGGCTGCTGGAGGATGAACTCACAGAGCAGGTCCCGAGCAGCACCTCCGTGATCGAGCGCAACGCTCGGATAATCAAATGGCTGTACACGTGTAAGAAAGCCAGGGAGAATAACAAGGTGATTCAGGAACTGGCATGATGGCTTCTTTCAGCGTGCATTGCAGCCTGGTGAACTCAAGGTGCGTGCAAAGCCTCGCCCTGTTGATTTATATATTTCTCTTTCCTCTTAAACAAGTGGTTGGCTTTTCTTAGTTTATTTTAGTCTTTTCATGAAGGGCAGAAGAAAAATGTATTTTGTATGCTACGCATTCCAGCATGGCCTTTTTGCAAAGCAGAAATCCAGGTCATTAAAATACAAACAAATAAATGTATACAGCTTGCCAGATTTTGATCAGACCCTCCACATGAAGTTAAAGAGTCAGTACCTGTGAGGGCTGTCTGTCTTTTGCAGATTCCTGCTTTGTAAATAGCTTGTTTTCTCTTAATTTCTGCTTGTAATAAGTGCTAGAAAAATACTTACAAGTATTCAACTCTTAATTACAGTTTTAGGTAACAGAACTGAAACTATTGATAATTAGGATTACACTCTATTTATACTATATTGCTACAGTTTTCCCCTCCTCACTCTCCCTCACTCTCTCTCCCTTCTTATATGTAGGCACCCCCAAGTATCAGGAAAGGAAAGCTGAGTCAGTGCTCCTGCCAGCAATCTTACGTTAGGGTCATAAAAGTTTGTTCCAGGTGACTGCCTAGCATTTTGCAGGCCTTAAGTTTTCTGACCTGTTTGACTGTAGTGGATTTTTCTCCTCTGCAGTGGATTTTGCTGTGCTGTTTGGCACCAGGAGCTGAAAATCACTTGTGTGGTTTGTCTTGGTTAGAGGGATACTTCACTGTTTTAAAGTGAAGATAATTAATACAAATGTGTGACATCTAGACTTGAAAATCAGTAACTTCACAAACAGCAGCAGAACAAATTTAGCTCTGGTTAAAGCTAATGCCCTTGTTTAATAAAAGCAGTGTGTATTTTGCATGCGATCTTCTGAGAAAGAACTATATTCATGGAGCCTATGGTATTGATCATCTAATAGATAAGAGGTTTTTTTTCCTTCCAATACATGAAGCCCTTATGATAAGCATTGGAGCTTATAGTGTGGTATTTAAAAATTGCATGAGTAGGTCTTGATATGAAGGATTACATGTATATTTTCAGACAGGATGTAATTGGTGCGTGAGAAGAACATCATTTCGTGTAGATACAAACAGCTGTTGATAGAGCATGTGGGCCTTAAGAATATGAAGAAATGTGCTTGAGTCTCGTTTCTTGTGTGGATGTGGGGCTGTCACTTCCGATTCCTTTAATCTATATAATGCAAAAATCCATTTACTTACTTGAAATGGGTTTTATTTATGTGAAATTTGGGTCACTTGTAAAGTTTGAATTTTTCTCAAAAGGCTATTTTCTTCCTGCAAGGTGAGAGAGGACAAAGGGAGAGAGAGAGAAGCCCTTGTAGATAAGAATATCCTTGTCAGGTATCTGTCTGATAACTGAAAGAATTGTTGTTATGTGACAGATCCTTTCCCAAATTACCTTAGAGAGAAGAAAGGGCTCTCCAGAGCTAATAATTTTTCCTTGCTAGTCTGATGAAAGGCAAGGGAGATAAACAAAACAAAATGATGCACATAGCGGTTTGTGAAGTTTGCTGCCACTGCCTGCCTTACTAAGTGCAGGGAATGGGAGGCAGATTTCAGTGCAGTCAGGAGCCGCGTAACAAAATCAAGTACATTTTCCATGAAGGAAATCAGAATAAAGGCCTGCTTGCTGCTGAATGGTCTTGCCAGAGATAGGATCTAGAGCCAGAAATGCAGTTATCACTTTAGAGCCTGTTCAGGAGGGAGGTGTTGGTCTTTTCCCATCCAATTTGTACGGAGCTAAGCGTGCCCAGCACCACAGCTGAGACAGGAGTTGCAGGTAACCAACCCTAGGGAGCAGGCAGGCTACAAAAGCAAAGGGCAGGAAGTGCTTCACCAGGGCAAAGGAAAGGGCAGGAGAGGGAGAAAGTCTTTTCAAGGAGTTGAGCTGGTGTAACCTCACACAGGCTTGGTCAGTGTCATCTTTTTTACCGTTTGAGACAAAATGACAGTTCGTAGCACATAGCCTAACAAGATGGTGTAAAAATCAGCCTAGGAAACACTGATCAATATTATCCATCTATAAAATCTAATTTGGAGCATACTGGGGCTGACTCTCAGCTGATAGACCTCAACAGTAGGGCTATGGTTGCTTTCAAGCTAATTATGTAAACTGTGAACATACTTACCATTTAGGCCACAGAAACAGAAAGTTCAGAAATGTCAGCTAAAAATACCAGTACACGGGGCTCAGAATAAAGGGCAAGATTCAACAAGAGCTGCTATAAGTTAATTATTATGTTTATTAGGCAGAATTTAAGCTGAGAGTTGTTATTGCCATGTGTTCACAAAATAAATCCTGTAGTTCTGATATTAGTGTTTCTTTATACCCAATCACACATTTTTTCTCTTAGTCCTACCTTTCTTTGACAATGAAGTATCAAGTAAGATATCTAAGTGTTTTAACTATATCCACACATTTGACCCTGTTTAGTTTACTTACTGGTATTGATGGGCAGTGGACTGCTATGCTTCACAGGGGAACGATGTGCTCTCCCTCGTGCTCCCAGACCCATCCTTGAAGGCTCCTCATTTTACACAGAGGCTTGAAAATTGTTGCACCTTCTTTGGAAAAAGAGACAGAAGCCTGTATTCTAAAATCCAACATTCATTATGAGTAAAATACCTTTCAAGAACTGCAGCATTTTTATGGGCTGGTGATCATCCCATTCATATTTTATGTTCTCCATTTAATTTTTCATGAGCTCTCCAGGATCTGATGGGGCACCATGTAAATAAAACAGCTATTTGAAGGATCAGGTTCCCCAACGAGTTTCGTCAGAGTGATGATTGTAGAGTCTGAGTGTGGGTTGTGAGCTTTAGGAAAACGAGGTCCTCAGCAACATGGGCATTGCTACTTCTTGATGGAATTTCCTGTGCAGTTCAGCTCCTCTCACTGTCAGTCCTGCTTGACTCTTAGAAGGGTTCTCACTCCGTCCTCTTTCCTGAGTTCAGTCAAGATTATTCCGCCTTGAGTTTCTGCACTATTCTTAAATGGATGTTTATTATTCAAGCGGAAATCTCCTGTGAGGGGCATTTACTGTGGTGGAAATATCCATAAGCAGCTGAGTAAAAGCTTTAGAATATCGCCTTATGCTTGTCTGATGTGATAAATAGTAAATGACAGGTTTTTTTCCTCCTCTTTCTTCAGAATCCTGGTCTTGGAAGTTGACCAAAATAAGACACAGGAAGAAACTCTTCCCTCATCTGGCTCATGACTGTGTCCAAGTTTAGTGTTTTAATATTGTCTCATAGCCTCACCCCCATCCTCAGGCAGCAGTGTCCAAGAGTGCAATGACAAGTGGAGACTGTGAACTGTTCTCTGAAAAGGTAGTGGGAAAAAAACTCCTGGAAAAGCCAAGTGTGACCTCAACTGCCATCTACAGTAATATTCAACATCAGGTCACTGCCCCAGGATGCCCTTCCAGGCTGGGACAGAAGGTTTGTGTTGTGCACCCACCTCTTTCGAGCGGATGAATTTGTCGACAGGTATAGGAGGAGAAAGTGGAAATGAAGTGGCAATGACCTCTGGGTCAGGCATTTCCTTGCAGGCAGACAGGCTCCACCCAGACATTCAAAGGCTCTGTCTTACCAAAGCTGTTTGACCAGGTCTCATCCTGATGTCATTAGATGTTATTTGCTTGGCTGAAGACTAACTGTGGCAGCTTTACTTCGTATAGTTGGCAAACATGTTGTTAGCTAAATTCCTGCCAAGCCTCTCTTTCTCTGAGAGTTTCAAGCCAAATTGGAGTACTTTGTATCCATCTAACTTGCTCTGTCATACAACTTGCCCATACAGTGAAGAGGAATAGCTATTAAAAAAACTGTAAGTGAGCAACGGATGTACAGAATCACTTTTGGAAACTGTAGGCTATGTAAGGCCACACTTCCCTAGCATGGTTCTAGAGTAGGGCTGTGCTTGAGATATACAGAGTGGCTTTTCTGTGCTCAAGGCAAGAAGGCGTGTCCGGGCACAGCTGTGCCAGGTGAATGTCCTGATGGGGTGAGGTGTCCAGTGCAGACAGCACCTTACTTGATATCGTCAATGAAATGCTTCGTTCGGACTGGCTAAGCTAAATGTGTTTTAAAAGCTGATAAAAAGTACTTTGGATCATATAGTGAATGAGGCCTCTACAACAACTCATGGAATTTGCTGGCTGTGCCTCAAACACTGACCCTAATCTGCCATTCCCTACTAGAAAATACCTTACACCAAAGCATTTCTTTGTGTACATTGCAAACCACAAAAAAACCCGCAAAAGAAACCCCAGTCAAAGCCAAAGTCAGTTCTCTTACCATGGATGTAGTGTCCAGCTTACCTGGCTGCCAGACCTACCGTGTGAGGAGACCAGAAACAGCAGCTTTCATTCTCTGCATTCCTCCTGCCTGCACTGTGGCAGCTCCCCCGCTACCTCTTCTGGCCCAAAAGAGCTGCCGGCACAGCCAAGTGGGTGCCATGCTCAAGTGAGCACTCAAGCTGTGTTTCTCAAGTGTTTACTACTCTTAGTAAATACATCTGGAGGAGCAGAAAGAGTGAGGGTGAGCGGCAACGATTCAATGAAATGTTGGTGGTAGGAGGAAGGGTTTCCTGCTTGAATCTGCATAGGCACTGCATGATGAAAGAGTTACCCTTGAAGTGCTCATCAAGTGGTTTAGTTGACATCAGTTACATTCCCAGCAAGATCTTCTGGGTTGCATTTCTATATGTTTTAAATGTGTCCCTGGATGACTAATTCTCGATTACAGCAACAGTTTGGGAATGCAGGGCATTTGTCTTCATTTTCTAGTGTTATTTACTAAGGTCTACATGTCTGAAGTTGTCAAGATAGATGGATAGCAATTCCAGATAAAATAATTGTTGAACCTGCTTTACACTTAGGATAAAACCAAGTAGTTTCTATGAGTGAGCTTAGAGGGAAGACAGTACATGACGGTGTTTTTATTATATAATGAAATTTCCGTGTGTATTTGTTACATTATTATTAAAGGAGAATTCAGAGAACTCCAACCCAAGATGCTGCTAAAATTATAAGATTTGTGCACTTAAGGTGCAAGTTTTTAAGGGATACAGTGTAGGTTTATTAGTCAGGAACAAACTTGCCACATCTATTCTTTTCATGTGTATTTTGCAAGGTGGTGTACCACATAAATATTTATATGCATTTATCAGAGTTAAGGTTGGCTTTTCTTTGAAAATATGGATGACTGTAGACAGCTCAAAGAGCAGGAAAAATCTCTAGCATTAGAAAACAGTGCCCTGCCACAGAAGAGAATTATTTTGGTTTGTTTTCAATGATTTTTTTTGTTTCATTTTCAAACTTCTGTTTGGCTTTGTTTTTTAGTTGAACAGCTCTTCAAAGTTGAGATAAAAGATGTGTTGGTCATGAGTTTTCAATGTTAGGAAGCAATATGTTGGATTTGCTTGAAAGTACTGAACACCAGCTTTTCTGATGAATATATTCTAGCAGACATTAGTGAACTCGGAACTGGCCCCATTCTGATTTTTTTTTACTCTCCCTTTTTATCTTTATGAATGGTTTAATAGAGTTGTGGTGATTTTTCACATAGAAATGTGGCAAAATTTCCCCAGCTTAGCTCAAACTCTGATAGGAATGTCACCCTCTCTGAGGTGTTATTTACTTCAGAGGTGATGTGGGCCTAAGATCTTCCTCTTATAAGCTACAGATTCCCTTTATTCAGTAATACCTTCTAGATAAGCTAATAACCGTCCTTTCCCAGTATGCCAGGAATTACAGTAGATGACAATCCTTCTTTCTGCATACATCTTAGGCACAGGTAATTTGGTGCTTTTTCTAAAGAGCAGGAGCTCTGGGCTTCACACAGTTCCTGTTACTGTTACGTGTAAAGGCTTTTCCTTTTCTTCTGCTGGGTCTTTCTGTCATAGCCCTCAAAATGAGAAAAACTTGCTGATATAAGTCACTATCTTTTTCTAAAAAAAACTTCAGGATTTTTTTTTCCTAATTCATTATAAAAGACATGTTTGGGAGGGGTGGGATTTTTCAGCTTTAGTGATAAACTGAGGGACAATTTCTTTATGAACAGAAGCTCTAGCAACAGAGCTGGGTTTCTAATCATTTGGGAAACCTAAAACTGAGGCTGAGAGCAAAGGCAAGTCATAAATTGAGTGGTTTTGTTTGACTAGAACTGTGTAAACTAAACTAGTCAAATGGCGTGCAAGCGTGCAGTGCTAACTACTGTTTATACCCAAGCGTTTCAAGGTGCTCCAAAGCTGTGACAAGGGGCAACGTCCGCAGCTGTAGTGTAGCTGGTGAAAGGTACAAAGTCTGTTTTGTATGGTCTACAAGCAAGTATTTGCAATAAAGGCATCAGATAGACTGTAATCCTTGCAATATATTGTAAATATTTTTGTACAGAAATCTATAAGTAAGAAATACAGATTGTTCTATAATATGTATATTACTTTTGTAAGGGATATAGGCTTCCATGTTTTGTGAAATGGGCCAAAAATTACATCGATGGAGATTAAGCAGAAACTTTCTCGTGGGAGCAGGTTGTCCTGTCATTGCCTTCTGTGAAGTTTCTTGCATCTGCTTTTGAATCCTTCAAAATGGAGTACTTGTCAGATTTGGTATGGATGTTTCTACGTTGCTATGTTTATATTCCTTTGAAAGAACTTGTGTACTATGCATACAAATAAAAATATCACTTTGAATGTTAGTGTTTTTTTGAAAAAGTGTACTTTTTTGTGCTGTTATTTTAAAGCTGGAATTCCATTAGGGAATGAATTTCTTCGTCAGTCTTTCTTTTTCCTGTGTCAGTGTAAGATACAAAGCAAGTCCGATAAGGGGAGGGACAGTTTGTGCGTCCCTCTTTCTATTGATGGAGGTTAATCTCTGAGAGCAAGTCTTCGCTAGTATTGATGCCTTAGAAAGGAAGGAGCCATCATAGCCTGTGAATAACCTTGGGCTACAGCCTAGCATTTAAGAAATTTATTCTTAAGCCATTTCTCACATAGCACTTTTGCCCCCTAGAAGTCAATCTACCTCCTGAAAGAACATAAAATCCAGCACATTTGTAGAGGATTTGGGTTGCCTCGGCAATTAATATGATTAAAAAGATCTAAGATCTTTGATGGTTTGGGTTTCACAGTTTGCCTCAATAACCAAGAGCCCTACAGGAGCACCAATTTTATGTTCTTTTCCATAGGCTGTAGCAAGAACCAGAGGGTAGTAATCATCAACAGTTACCTGCAAAAATACATGATTATTCATCAGGCAATGATCAACATGCTGCTGCTCTCACTCCTTCCTGTCTACCCAACCTCTTCTTACATCACTGTTTTTCTCATTGGTGAGTAGGAAGTCTAAACCACTTCCACAGCTACTCATCAGTTTGAATTGCTCATCTCATGCCCTCTCTGACAGTCCCTTTTTGTGTTTACATTTCCAATGAACTCACTCGTGCCAGTTATGTTACACAAGGCACTGTTCTATCTATTCTCCTTCCTGTGCAGTCGCTTTTTCTGAGTAATAGTTCCAGTTACGTTTTACATCCTTCTGTTCAATCTTTATCTGCCTCTGCCCCAAAGGAAACTAAAAACTAAACATTTAAAGAGTTAAGAAATTAATGAGTTGCTTAGTAAAGCAGAGGCTTACTACATTAAACACCAACTTTCCAGTTCTTTAGCATGTACATAGCAGTTCCTGCATAACTTCAGACTAGATATTTTTACAGTGAGATTGGTCAAACACTGGATCAGGTTTCTCAGAGAAGCTGTGGATGCCCCATCACTGGAAACATTGAAGGTCAGGTTGGATGGGGCTCTGAGCAACATGATTTGGTTAAAGATGTCCCTGCTCATTGCAGTGGGTTGGACTGGATGACCTTTAAAGGTCCTTCCAACCCAAACAATTCTATAATTCCATGAAGTTAGCATATTGCTTTTCACTAATTTCCTCTTTGATACCTGTTTGTAACAACATTCTTGGCTTAGTTTTAGCTCCTCTAGATGATAAGTTTCTTGGAGCTGTGGTATGACAGTTTTATTTGTCTGCAAAGAGCGCTGAACACAGCTATTGCAAAATCAAATGCCAAATCACAAGCCTTTCCAAGGTGAAACACAGTCTAAATCCTCTAGGAACTTCAGTTTGGTCAAATAAACACAACATCAGGCCACTCAAAGCAAATTGGATAAGCTTTGCAGGAACAGGAATGAAAAAAATGTTCCTGAAGTAGTTCAATATGGGACCCAGCACAAAGAGGTATCTCTTGAGCTTGTCAGAAAGGTGCAGCTTGCCTTTGATTTCTTAAGCCTTCACTCAATATTTATTTTCTGCAAGAAAATTTAAGAAGCAGATTATCACACACAGAAGTAGATTAGCATCAAATTGTGATGTAGTCTGTTGGGTTCGCCTGCAAACACAAGATGAGGTGACTCTATAGGCATGTACTGGATTTCAGAAGAGTTGCCCAAGAATGACCTCCATCTGCTGTAGCAGCAGCAAGAAAATGTCTCCATTCCTTCTCCTTGTTAGAGAAAAACATTCAATTTCTTGATGTCGATTACTTTGAAGAGTCTGAAAGTTCTGTAGTTTCTGAGAACCTTCAATGGAACCCTTCTAGACAGACTAATAGTCTGGAGGCGCCAGTTTTTTTGAATGTTCAGTTATTTAGGTTATATAACTGTACTACTCTACAACTGTGGGAAGAAGGACCGTCTCATTCCTCCAAAGTATAAGATATCCATGTATCATCTTACATTGCTCAAAACCCATTGAGGAAACAGAGTGACAGGATGGTTAAGGGACTCTGCACCCCTACGGTAAAAGTTTTCTTCCTAATATCCAATCCAAATCTCCTCTCTTTCAGCTTAAAACCACTACCCTACATTCTATCATTACACTCCCTGATTAAGAGCCCCTCCTCAACTTTCCTGTAGCCTCCTTTAAGTACTGGAATGCAGCTATAAAATCTCCCCATAGCTTTCCCTTCTCTAGACTAAACAAGCCCAATTCTCTCATTCTGTCCTCATAGCGGAGGTGCTCCAGCCCTCTGATTATCTTTGTGGCCCTTGAATGACAATGACTGTGGTTTGCACTATGTTAGCATCTCATTTTACCTGAGGACATAGGCCAATATTAGCAACAGCCCTCATGGGATAGTAGATTGCAAAAGGGATGATTCCTTACAGAATGAAATTCAGATTCTGCCTGCAATTGGGAGGCACAGGAAACTGTTGTTTTAATTACAAGTATAGATTTAAATCTATTTATATTACTTTAATTGTAAATCAAAGTTGATTCAAAAGAGTTGCAGATCTCCCTGTGTGCCATTGTACTTCAGCAATTCTCTCTCTGTTCAGTTCTTATCAACTTGCCTCAGATTTCAGCTGAAGAGAAAACCAACCGAAAATCTTTTCAAACTCTGAAACGTTCGTTTAGCTCAGATGTGGCCAAGTGATGACAGCCTGCTATCAAATGCAATGGGCTCTGCAGCTGAGCTGGTTACTACCTGTCATCTATGGCTCCAGACTCTGAAGTGTGCTGAAGTGCAAATTAAAACACCCTGGTCACCTCCAGCAGTGCTTTAGCAATTTAGCACTTCCCTGTGCCTCTTCTCAGGTTATTGTGCACATCACAGGAGGTGATGAAGGACTGGGAACTGCTGTGAAAGGAAGCCTGCTAGGAAGAGGGATGGTCTACCTAAACTCTAAAACCTCATCCTCTCAGCAGTTCCTGTATCATTTTCAAGGCCCATGCCTACTGCGTAAGTAGCACACACACCGCTGAGTTACAGGAATAGGACAGGGTTTCTTTTATCGAAATGCATGCTCTGCCCTTTCATACAATCCTGTATTTGTCATTCTAAATAGATTGCAAATATATATTTCCAGCACGAGTCCAGATTAAAATGATTAAGCTCATTCCTAAATTAAAACAAATGCTGACCAAGGACTCCAGTACTTGTTCTCTCTCTATTTTACTAAACATTCTTCTAGGTATATATCTTTTCAAGGTATATCTAGGTGTATTTCTTTTCAAAGAAAACCTTTTATTGGTTCTATAAACAAAGTTATGATCCAGATCAAAAACATCAAAACATTTAGGACTGTTCAGTTATTGAATCTGGACAAGAAACAGAAAAACACCAGTTTTCCACTTCAGATTTTACTTCAAGCCTGGCCCTCATCCAAGTTCGTGATTCAGCGGAGAAGGCAGGAGTGCCTCAAGGAAGCTATGATATGTGGCCATGGGTAAATAAGTGCTGTGTTTTGTTGTACATATGCAGTATATAGTATCATAAGGTCCTGGGCATGACTGCAAAATTTAAATATTGCCCAGTACAAATATTCCCATTATTAAGAACCCCATGATGCTTGTTTCCTGCAGCCTTCCCAGCCTTCCCTAGTGGTTCTGTTTGTTGTGATTAACCTCAAAGATACAGCTGGAGACAAACTGATGATGTTTGAAGACTCAGGATTACACCTTTACCACCATGACCAAGGATGAAATATAAAGCAAAGAAAACATATTCAGAACAGGAACTAAACATGGATGGTTGTGAGTAAAATCAAATGGGACAGTGCAATGGAAAGTCAAAATAATAAAACATAAATGTACGTGTTCCATAGGGAGAAGTGTGCTGCACAGCAATAAATCCTTCACAAATAAGAGCAAAGCAAGTATAGATGAAAAAGGAGGTGAAAATTAAATCAGTTAAAGAAGGATTCTCAAAAATATAAAAACATGAGGAATGAGGTGAACTGGAAATCTCCTACACTGTAGAAAGAATAAGATACAACTGTGATGAAGAGGTTTTCAGTTGCGTGAAGGATGCAAGAAATATTCATCAGTATTAAAGTGAAAGGTCACATGGACTGTTTTGATTCACTGTAACTAGCTGGGAAGGGTCCACCATTCTGCCTGACTCTAGAGCACTTCTGAGGTAAAACAGAGCTGACATGAGAGTCATTTTAGTGACATCATAGGGATTACATACCAACTTTATATGTTTTGCTTTTCAAGCTCAAAGTTTTTCAATGTGCTCAATGAATTAATTAATTTATCATTGGTAATACCTGCAGATAGAGTCACATGATCCTGCAGTCAAGAAGAAGGGGTGCTAAGATATTTGGCTTGAGCTGTTTGAAATGGTGTAATGTTTCAAAAGCAGTTATAACCTTTCTGAGTCATAATTCTCTTTATCTGAAGTATCCCAGAGCCAGTTTTACAAACAGATGCTGGTACTAAGGGTTCAGCCACATGACTCAGGTATGGCAGCTGAACCTGCCAGCACTTGTCCTGTGAGCTGCTGTGACTGCTCAGGTGCGTGCTCCTACCCTGCTCCAAAACAGAGGTGCTGCAACCCAGCCCACAGTAGTTCATAGCTAAGGCACTTTGCTTCGTTGTGATGCCAGGCTGACACAAACAGGATCCAGCAGCACAATACATCTCACCTAACTTTAACCCCCTAGCAACTCCCTCTGCTGTCAGTGACTCATCCCATGTTTAGATAGATTTGAATATGAGGGATGAATCACTTCTGGAGCTGCCTATTCTTCACCACTTATTACAGAGTGTGGACTACATGACTAGTTTAGGCCAGACTACTGACCTTTGGCCAGTAAAGCTAGACAAGAGCAATCCCACCCTCAAGTGGCGTTCCTAACTATGAAACCATCATGAAACCAGTGTCTGTCTGAAGCCATAAAGTCTGTGGAACTTTTAGGGAGAAGTTGCCATGTTTTTCAGTTCTTTGTTGAGATAAAGCATTTTGGTCAGACTGGCTGCTGTTTCTGAAAATCCTTCCAGAGAATGGTAGGAAGAAGTTTCAGTTTGGTGAACCCAAAATTTGTCATAATTGAAGTTCCCTGGAAGAAAACGCTGCACAGTCAATGTGGCTATTGCTAGGACTTCCCAGTGTGACAAAGGACATTGGGTCCCTCCAGAATAGGTGGGGCTCAGGAAATGAGGCACCATGGTGGTCCTCTACCATCAAGAGGAAGTGTAAAATGTATGCTTACTTCTTTAGGAATAAGCGGGTTAGTTAAAGATAAACTTAACATTTAGCATATTAACTTCCATGAGGGCGGCTGTCTAGAACAAGTTCCGCATTGTCTGCTTCCTTCTTTTCTTAAGGTTATTTTAAACTCTCAACCCACAGGTTAAAGTGGTGCTAACTGAGCCATGGTGACATTTGGTATATCCCTTTGATACTGCGCAACACAGAAGACAAATCTGAAAGATCAAGAGGTGTGCTCCTATCTCAGAGAAGAGCAAGGTCTTATGTCAAAAAGATGAAGCAATTGTTGGAAAGGCAAGGAAAAACCAGGCAAGGATTGATTACAACCAACTTTGGGCTTTTTTCAGAATGAAAGAGGAAAGAGCAGTTTTTCAAAACAATAGTAAAGGTGTAGAAAATCAGTGAGGGAAGGATGTGTGAGTCATTAGTGTACATAAATCTAGATATCTGAATGGTAGGACTGGTCAAATGATTAAAAAAAAAATATTTTATAATGAAACTTGATTTTTACTGAGTTCATTTTTTTTCACAGAAGTGCAGAATAAATTTTGCCCCTTCTCCCCCCAAAAATTGCTTTCCAACAAAATTACAAATCTATGAAGATCAATATATTTTTGCCAGGAAGAACAACCACATGTCAAAGCAAAACATCACATATGTAATAGAGAAAAACATCACATACATAATAGAGGAAGCACATTGCAGAGATAGCAGTATGCGCAGAGCATCTGACGCATGCAGAAATAGGCTCATTTTCAGGGTGGATTTTTTCTTTTTTTTGGGGGAGAAGGGCGGTGTCATGAAAAAGTTTAATGTAATTAATTATTACTTTTTCAGCTGATCTATGAAGAGGAAGAAATAGTTTGAAAGTGAATCCAATATTTAACGGCTTTTTTGTTGTTGTTGCAGGTAATGGCCAGAACTGCTGTGACAACAGTTTTAGAGAGCTCTCATGATACCATTAATGCAAAACATTCTGTACTAGCACTACTAAGTGTAGTCACTGTACTCCCTTAATCTTAAAATTTCAATATATACATGTAATTTCTGTAGTCTATTAAGATTAAAGTTTAATATTTGTTAGCACTCCAGTCAGCCAAATGTGTTACCGGCCATTAAATTTCTAAATAAAGATCCATTACTTTCTCCAGAAAAATTGTATAGATTTATTTCAATGCAATGCATTGAAAAGGAAGCTTTCATTTTAACTCTTAAATCGGATGCTATCTTAATATGTGATTGTACAACTACTGCAACTGTTAATATGTAACTGTGAAAGTTACTTCGGAATAATGGTTTGAGACTGAAGTTTTCACAGTTGTGCTACAGTCAAAAACTTGTGATTTACATGCGCTATGATAAAACATCTTAAATACATTTTGCAGTAGACACGGAAACAAAGGCAATTTCATTTTTAGCTATCTTTTTTCTAAAAGATATAAACCCCCTCCCTAGCTATCGCTTTATCCCTACTTTTATGAAAGGTAAATCTGTCATGAAACACTTAAATCATCCAGGAACTCTTGTAACATCTTCTCTAGTTATTAAGCAATGGTATCTTTATCTGCAGATGGAAAACTGAAGCAAAACCAAATGAAAATTCCATCAAAATTAAAATATTGCATACTGTTGCTAAAGGGAAAAGTATTGTCTCTGAAATAGAGCTATAAAGAAAAAACAAGGGGAAAGTAAACAAAAACAAACAGAAACAAGCAAACAAGAAAAATAGGCAACATTGCCCTGAAATAAAAGTGGTTAGGAAATAGTAATCCATAAAATGTTTTGAAACAAAGCCTAAGATCTGCTGGCAACTGAAGGATGTTGTATACCCAGCTATCCTCCCTAAGAAATTATACTCTTCTACTAACATTTCTTAAAGTTTTAGTGACATGATTTTCATAAACTGTTTATGAATTCATTGTTTTACACTTCAACCCTATGTTTGTCCGTCCCCAGCAGTCTTTCTCCCCATGTGTGACTCTTTGATTTGTCACTGTGCTTATTATGAAAATAAAGCTGCTTGCAAGGTTGTGCAACTCTCCCCCTGGCATACACAAGGCGTACCTCAAAGTCATGCCCTGTATTTGCCTGAGGATTTAGCTGCTCCTCCCATAAAAGGGCAGAGATTGCATCTGTTTGCAGATGAAATCTATATTATTGATTTCTGGCCATCAAGGTTCATGCAGATGCTGTTTGCTCAAACCCCAAGGCAAAGTATGAATTACAGCACCAAAGAGACACCAGCCAATATTTCTTGGTCCTGCCATCTCCTTGCATTCACACATATATCTCTTATTTTGACTTTATGCTTTGGAGACATGTCTATGTTGTATTTCACATAAATATGTTTGTATCCTGAGATTTTTCTTGCTCTTCTAAATATACTAGTCCTCCATACTCTAGCAATCTATCAAAGCGGATCAAAGAGGGAGCTGAGAGGAGATAGTTTAAAAGGGAATTGCTGATCAAAGGAATGGAAAAAACGTTTTGACCGAAGATATATGATGTTATGTCAAGAGAGGATTGGTAGAGAAGGAATAATGGTCCATTTTATTATTAAAATAAAGGTTTATCATAATAATTGGTTATTTTAAAGGACTCAAATATCTCTTATTATTGTCTAATGAAAGTTAACTAGCAGCTTTCTTTCAGCTTTTCAGCTCCTTTCTTCAGACCTAAGGGCTCTTTTTTATTTTGCTGTACATTTAATTCTTTCTCTGAAGTCTCTTGAACTGGTGACTTTTGAAGATAAGATACTGGACTAAATGGATCGGTAGTTTTATTTTTTTTTGCTTTAGATAATCCACACATGTTCTGAAGAAGAAAAACTGGCTATATTGACAAAGATTAAAAACTGTGAAGAGCAAAACATATAACTGGGACAACTCGGTACTTGTGTGAATCCACTGGGAAGCTGCCTACTTTGCACCAGGCTTTGTGCTGTGGGAAATGCATCCAGACAGCTCTAATTCCACCCAAAGCTGTAGTGCTCCTCTGCACCAGCACAGGAGTGCCCTCAAACGCCACATCCCTAAGTGCCCTTGCTGCTTAATATGACACAAACACAAACCAAAAATATATTTACAGCAAAAGGAATTTACATTCTAAGAGATGTAAAGAAATGAAAGACAGCTACAGTAAAGACAACAAGTACAAGTTAAAACAAAGCTAATATTTTCAAAATACTGCTAGATATCTTAATCTATAGTTGGGTAACTTAATTACTCAACCACAGTCCTCATTGGAAGCATTAACGGTTGTGAAAGTTCTCCAATTCTGAAAAAAAAAGGAGAGTTCACGTTTTGTTGTCTGAATATAAGTGTATGACCAAGATTTTCAAAGGTAAACAGGGATTTTTAATTGATGTGATTCAGAAAGGCCAACTTCAGACATGTCTGACAGTCCATTTCTGCAGAAATGCCAAATAGGAACCCACCCCTTCTTGGCAATGGTGTCTTCTATAGGTAGTAATTCAAAATGTTGAGAATTTTTATTTGGATCCCTGATTATAAATACCACATTTGAAAATATAGACTCAACATGCACACATAATTTAGATTTCAAAATAGGATTTGCTGTTCTTTCCATGCTTCAATATTAAGAGTGCTGGAGGGAAAGTACATTGTATCACCAAATGATTGCATATATTTCAACCTAGCTTCAAAAAAAAAAATCAATAAGAGCACAGTCCACAACGACAGATCTCTCCAGTCTCTTTTTGATAAGGATTCATTCTTCTAAAAGATACGAGCACACAGCAAAATTACAAAACACATCAACATTTTTCCTCTCTTCTTTTATTGCCTTTTATTTTGATTTTCTTTTTTGGCAGACCAATTTCTGATCTATCCTCTAATAAAAAGTTAATAAATTCTGAAAATAGCAGCAACAATGTGAAGCATAAACTAGAACTACGTATGGACACTTTCCTTCTCCAGAGTTAGAAATATATGTTGCTAACAACAACCTGAAACATAAACAAGAGCTACACACAGACTCTCTTTCCTTCTCTAGAGCCAGAAATACCTGTTAGTTTCTGGACTGCAATATGGACCCATAAAATAATAGATGAATATGCAGAAAGAGGGGAAGACACATAAATAATTTTAAAACATGACTAATGTTCTAAATCATTAAACGATGATTTTATCATTTCTTTATCTGATCTCTTTCCGTTCAGTGGTGTGCTTCGCCCAGTAGGAGTAATTTCTCTTCAGAATTCCTCAGTGACTTTCTTAAGAGAGTTTCACCACTGTGAGAAAATGCTGACAGACCAATTACAATATCACGGAGTTCCCCTAATTAACGCTATCTGGTTAGCAATTAAAATGCATATCACAACATGAATAGTTATGGAGTTTACAGATGTTAATTATGAAACAACCATTGTGATGTGCATAGCCACTTCCACATCTGCTTACATAACAGAAACACCAAAACCTGCTGAAGTGGAAGATGATTGAAGTCCCGTTTCTAATTAGGCAATAAGCCAAAGAGAAAGGACAAGCTGATAAGCTCTTCATAGTATTCATATACCCCTTAGTTACCAACGAATCACAGGATTACTAAATGTTGGTATGGAATATGTCACACTGGCAAGACAATTGAAACTGTTATCTCAGAACTATCAAAAAATAATATTTTCATCCTAGGAAAAGAAAATTTTTACCATGGAAATTCAGTCAACCATGAATTTGAATGGACTTTTTGCATTTTGTACAAGACCAAAATGCTGGAACCACTGAAACATTTGGTTTCAATGATTTTGAAAGGTTTAAGATGACAATTTTGAAAGCTTTCTTCCGAAAAGCAGCAGCATAATCTACGGCCACTAAGGCTTCTAACCTCACTATCACTTCACCGACTGGAGAATTGAGACTGCAATTTGATTTTTTTTCAGGAGAAATAGAAAGAAATTTAAAACCTGTTCTCTGTAGGGGACAATGATGATTAGGTTTAGATGGCAGAATATCGCATTTGGCATTATAGAGATTTTCTCAGTGTCCCATGAATCAAAAAGAACTTCGAACACTCATCAATCAAGTTACAGGAGAAAAAAAATGTTGAATGCTCTTCTCTGCAGTCACACAAGCTATAGACTTACCTAATAGCGCTCTTCCGCAATTGAGATACCATGACCCTAAGAACATGCAGCATCATGCGTGCTCTCTCAGATTTTTTTTTCTTTTATAGTTGCAAATAAATGCAGTTTTTCCTGTTTGTCCCTCATTATGCTCCATGGTCCCAGTATAAAGAGTTTATCCAGTATTTAGTCTTTGATTAGGGCAGGAAATGTATATTGGGAATACAGCCTTTTAACACACAGTTAATTTTGATGACTTCCCCGATTCCTGGAAGATGTCTTCGTTTTTTTTTTCTTCTTCTGAAGGAATGTAGGATTTGATGTGCCCTCGTCACTGTGAAAAAACATAATTTCTGTGGAATAACAGGAAAGGCATCTAAACGTTGTTGAGGAGTTTGGTTTTCTTTTCTCCAGAATATTCAAGAGTGCCCTCCACAATATCTCAAAATGATCCTTTGAACATTCCCTTTACTCATTGGCACTTTACTTAAACAGTTAAAGGTCTCGTACGTATATTCGTTGTAAGCAAGACAAACAAGAGCTCTAGAAAACCTAGGCACAGAGCCATACAATGCTTGCTTGCTACATTAGAAGCAAACTTGTTTTCCTTTCTTTTCTATCTAAACGGTGATTCATCCTGATCTCACTCGAACATTCACTATTTTTTTTTACTCCCTTAGATGCAGAAAATAATCCTGAAAATATGAAACGTTATCAGTGAAAACAGAGAACATCCAACACCTTCCAGGCTGGTCTTTCAATGCAGCTGCTCTGGTGGTGCTGCTGCTGCAGGCCAGGGGCTCTTGGGAGCTGCCAGGCATTGCTCATGGTATGGTAGGTGAGGTCTGGCTGCATGTACCTGGTTTGTAATGGTTGTTCTAAACCCTTTAGCAGGAAACAGTTGAGAAAATGTCCATTGGCAGAGGGCAAACACAACTAGCAAGTGTTTCCTTCAGCAAGAGGACGGAGTTTTTGCGAAATACTTTTAAAATCCAATGAAGCAAGGTATTTATTTATTTATTTTCTGTGAGAAACTGCAAATATTTAAGTTCACCACACCCCAAAGCAAACTTAGAGCCTGTGTTGTTTGGCTGGAGCCATTTTTAGCTTCACAAGAGAAAACATGATTTCATAATGACATTACTTATTCACTCTCTCTCAGCAGGCCCAGCTCATGAAGCAATTTAGGCCATCCAGATAATTGCATTCAATACCAGAAGAGCTGGTGTTTAAGAAGAACTCACCGTTAATTACACTACATAATATTCAGGTATGTACATGTTACGGTGCAGTCACTGTAGTGTACAAACATGTACATACCAGCCATGGCTAACTAATAACAGGCATGTAAAATAACTAAACAACAAAATACAAGGCATTCCAAGGAGATGAGTGATTTTGGAGGGAGTTTATCAAAGTCTGGGAGCAACAACATAGATTCTTGAACAACACATGGAGTGCAAATCTCTTCACAAATTGCACTTTTAATTATCCTTCATGTCTTAAAGTTGGATAAATACATCTAAAAATTGCTTCCATGGTTATAAAACTATATTGATCTCTCTGCTTAGCTCCCACGGGTGACACTGGAGTGCCCAGCGCTGGCACCCCATGCTGCCAGGCCACCAGGTTATGTGTTTGATGCAGTAGATCCCCATGCAGGAAAACGACACCTGCCTCAAAGATGTGTTTATGAGCCTGCAAGAAGCACATGCCACCCAGCTCAGCAAGGAATAAAAGCTTTTTTCTCCACACAGTCAAAGCCTGATGACTGGGAAGACCATCTTATATCAGCACCACACTGACATGTCAGTCTGTAGGAAGCACGTCACTTTCTTGTGGTGGCATTTGGACACAAAGAGGACTTCAATCAGGGCATGGAGGACATTCGTCAGAGGGCAAGTTTTCAGCAGGTTGTGCAGGTCTGTGTCTGAGAACTAGTGCCGCTGTGAAGTCCTCATTTGAGCAGAATTTCTTCACCAAGCATCAGGTGCTTAAGAACAGCTCAGGGATCTAGGTTAGGCAAACTGTATGCAATCAGAAATTAATACCCATATAGACAAATGTTTTCGGAGAGAAGTAACATCAGGCAAATTCTGAAAAATATGTTCTGAAAAATATGCTGTTACGTGCTGTATGGCATCAGATGAGGAAATCAAATATGAAGACACGATAGAAAAGAACTGTTTGACAGTTGGGTAAAGTTGTTTGGGAGAAGTGGGAAAAAGACTGTCAAGACCAGTCAGAAGTACTGGTGTTAAGAAGTTTTAACGTGCTATCTTCTATCTTGGAGTATGAGGAAAGTAACTTCTGTGAAACGTATCTGGATAGTGTTGGTTTTATCTTGTAATGGACCATTCAATGTCCACCTCTTACAGAACTCATGTTGGAAAACCCATCTGATGTCCTCAGAGTGTTTTTCTCAACCGCGGAACATGTTGGATATTCTCTGGACTGGACTGTGAACCAGATGCAATTCTGCATCCTCTTCCTCAGCCAGTCATAGCATGCAGCATGATATTATCTGTGGAAAGTGGCCTTTTGAATCTCACAGTTTGGCAACCTTCCACTTTTCCTCTAGCAGTTGTTCATCTATAGCAGACAGATCTACATAAAATGACTGAATTGATCCCACAAGTGAAAGTCTCCAGAATTTCAAATGTGATCTCCAAGTACTAGTCTTGGGCACTGACATAAGCACAGTAAATCTCCTGGGATATTGGGTCTGTCCGTTCCCTAACCTAAAGCTCCTTAAGCCATCTGTGCTTTGTTTCACCCTTTCCCAGCCTTACAGTTTCCTGTTAGACAGAACAGTTTGTGAAATACGCACCTGGGGCACAGGGTCATTGCCAAAACAACCTTGCTGTGGGTATGTTTTGGGAAAATGCTTCATGCCATACATTGACAACATAGATTATGCAAGATCATTTTTCACAACCATGCCAGATCCTTGAACCAAGAGCCAAGTCAAAGAAAGAGGAATGTGAAGGAATCCACCGAGCCTCTGCTGTGCTTCCCTGTCTGTGACCAGTGCTTTTAAGGTTCACATCATTATCCATTCCGTGGCTCTACCAGAGGAGACTTAGCTGCCTTCACCCACTGAGGATTATACAGTTCAGAAACAAGAGACGACGAGGGGAGGTGCTCTGATGGACCTCCTGCTTATGAAAGAGGAAGAACTGCTCAGGAATGTGAAGGTAATAGAGGCAGCCTTGGTTGCACCATGAGATGCTGGAGTTCAGGAGCCTGAGAGGAGAAAGCGAGGCAAAAAAGAATGTCACAACCATACGCTTCAGGAGAGCAGGGTTTGGCCTGTTCAGAGAGCTACTTAGAAGGATTCCATGGGATACCTGGAGGGAAGAAAGGTCCAGGACACATTTGTTTTTAAATATCATAATCTGTGAGTTCAAGCATGGCCCATCCTGATAAGCAGATACAAAAAGCACATGCCACTTCTCACTAAACTCAAGCCTAAGAAGGAAACAAACAGGAGGTGGAAGTAGGGACAGGTAACCTAGGAGAAATACAAGCACACTGCCTGAGCATGCAGGGATGAGGTTAGAAAAGGTAAAGCCCACCTAGAGTTAAATCTGATTGTAGACATGCAGGGCAACAAGAAAGTCTTCAAAAGGTTTATCGGAAGTAAAAGGAAGATTGGGAAAATGTGTGTCTAATGCCAAAGGACAAGATAGTCAATGGGGTGAGGTACTAAATTATTTCTTCACTTTGTTTTTTACTAGTATTTGCTTTCAGCAACCCCAGAACCCTGAGACCAGTGGGAAAGATCGGTACAAGAGGAGGATCATTTAGGGGACTTGTGACACACAAGTCCATGGGCTCCACGGGCCCATGAGTACTGAGGGAATTGGACAGTGTCCCTGTAAGACTTCTTCCCATGGCAACTGAGAAAGATTCCTGAGGACTGGCAGAGAGCAAATGTCACTGTATTCAAGAAGAGTGAGAGGGAGGCTATGGGGAACTACAGCTCAGGCAAACCCCTCCTTGATCATAAGGGATATGATGGAACAAATAATCCTAGAAAACCTTTCCAAGCACATGAAGGGAAAGAAAGTGGATAGGAGTAGACAGCAAGGATTTTCAGAGAGGAAATCATGCTTGACCTGATAGCCTTCTATGATGAAACAAATGGCTCTGTGGGTGAGTGGGATCAGTAGATGTTTACCTTGACTTTAGCAGGGCTTTTCCCACTGCCTCCCATAACATTATTAATGACCTAGATATTGGGACAGAGTGAAATCCCAGCAAGAGTGCAGTCGATACAAAATTGGGTGGAGTGGTTGGTGCACCAGGGGGTTGTGGTGCCATTCTGAGGGATCTGACCTGAACAGGCAAGAGAAATGGGCTGACAGGAATCTCAGGAAGTTTAATAAGAGGAAGTGCAAAGTCCTGCACCTGGGGAGGAAAAGCCCCACATGCCAGTAGACACTGGGAGCCAGTCAAACAAAAAGTAGATCTGCAGAAAAGGACAGTGGGCGGAAAATAAGCTTTACCATGAACCAGCAATGTATAATTGTAGCAAACAAGGTTAAGAACACTCAGAGCTGCTTTAAAAGCAGTGTGGCCAACAGGTCAAAGGAGGTGACCCTGCCCTCTATTCGGCACTGATGAGTAATATGTCCGGTTGTGAGCTCTCCAGTACAAGAGAGGCATGGACATTCTGAAGAGTCCTGTAAAGGGCAATGGGGAGGATAAAGGGTCTGGAGCATGTGTTTTACAAGGAGAGGTTGAGAGAGGTGGGACTCTTTTCCCTGGAGATTGGAAAGTTCAAGGGGGGTTTTATCATTGTGTATAATAACCAACAGAGATGTAAAGAAGTAGTGGAGATCAGACTGGAAACATCCAGAGCTTCCTTCCTGTGCATCTGTTATGTGATTCTGGGAATTCTTTTTAGTGTGTCCACCTGGAGAAGAAGAAATTGGGGTTCGAGTTCATGTGTCACTGCCTAGCCAATTAGTTTATCCATTGGTTTTAATATAAATCTCGGAAGAGCATGCTTGGCCCATGGTTCTCACACAAGCAATGACTATCACTGGTCGCAACTCTCTTGGGCTTTTCCACTGCTGAAACGGAAATAACACCACTGAAGTGGATGTGGCTGTAAAATAACTGAAGATGTGATGTCTTGCACAGAGAAAAAGGAAGTAGTATTTTCACAAATAACATCAGTGAAAAGCTATGATGATAGGTTTGAAAATCATTCTGATAAGAAGCACATTTAAAAAGAATGCCAAAGCATGGCTGCAACTGCTTAATTAGACACATTTTGTCCCACTCTGTTATTTATTACCTTTTGTCATCCGCTGTATTATTATATGCTCTGAAGGTCAGACTTCAAAGTCTTGCTTTTGGTTCTTTCATTTGCTGAGAAGTGCCTGGTCTCTGTGCCCTCTGCTAACTTCCTTCCTGCAGAGGTTTTATCAAGCATTTATGAAATTTATATTTGTCCTGTGATTTTTCTTTTCTAAAACTAGGGGAGATATGAAACTCGTCCAATTTTAATTAGCATTTTAAATGGGTCATTTTCATATCTGAAATATCTGAATGAGGTTCTTGGAGCTAGCACATCTTCTCAGAGGGTGGCGTATCTGGCTGCTTTACGTAACAAGGTTACAATTCAAGAGGGAGGTCTGTAATTTTTCCCAAAGTGGTGCAATGCAGAAGGATGCCTAATAGATGACAACTCCTGAGGAGGCCCTACAGAGCAAGAAGTGCCTATCATGTCCACACATTGCAAGGACTTTTTTTGCTTCTTTGCTAAATACACGGGGTGTTAACAAATGAGGCAGAGGCTTGGACTCATGCCTCACACCAGAGCCTAAGACACAGCCTCACTGCCCTCCTCTGCAGTCATGGGGGAAGAAGGAGCAGAGTCTCACCAGCCTGCCTGCGAGACACACCTCAAGTCCCAGCCATGTCATTGCAAAAGTGACTTCTTGCCAGCCAACAAGAGACAGCAGTGAAGAAACTGAAAGAAATAGCCTGGACAGCCTTTTAGTGTTCCTCCTGCACATTTACACGTGTTTTTCCTCCACTCCTTTTGGCGTTTTCATGGTTCTTGGTCTTTCTTACCTTCTTGTTCTGGATAGAGATGTAACATCCAGTTCCAGCCTCTGCTGAGGATCAGATTCATTTTCAAAACATCTTTTTAATAACAGCAGGCAGCAATCAAGCCGCGTCAATGATTATATCCTGTCACTATAGTCTACGAGGTCCTTTTTGAGGGCTGCATACTGGAAGTCTTGGGGGGTTTTTCCCCATGTTTGGTCCCCACCTACATTGCCAAGAAGGGTTAAAAATGAACAGGTAGATGCCGTATCAGTGCAGACAATCTTCTGTTTGGTCTCTGCCTGCTTGTTTGGATAGATGAACAGTGTGTGATCCCTTAATGATCTTACTATATTCTGCAAAGAACAAGTATGTTTTATGCGCGACTACTTATCTCATGTTTAGTTACTGGGTGGCAAGCTCCAATATAAAATGTTGCCCCTGATAATAAAGGCCAGCAAGGCTGCATATGAAGGAGAGTAAATAGTCTACTTAGCACGATCCCCTGCAGACCTCTGATAAAAGGAAATGTGAGTAGAGGTGCACCTTGACCAGCTGGAGGTTTGAAATGTGTTTGCAGGAGCTCAGGTTGCAGCCTGTGAAAAAGCTTTTCTTGTGTAGTGGTTAGATCAAGCATCAGTTGCTGATGATCACTGGTGCATGTGGAATTAAAGCCAGAGACAGGTAAAAAAAAAAAATAAGAGAAAACACATGGGACAGAGCAAAGAACAAGGGCCAGCTGACGTTATCACTCAAATGCAAACAGCAGGGGAGGGGAGGGGAGGGAAGGCTGCTTGCCACAGTTAATCCAGCCTACTGGAGATTCAAAGAGGCTCGTTTTCCTTTTAACTCCAGTTCCCAGAACATTGAAACAAGGAAGAAAAACAAGTGGAAGAAGCTTGGAGGCGGGCAAGGCAAATAAAACACAGTAATGGCAGAGTGTCCTAAAGCGAACAAGGAGAGGAAACCGTAAAACATGTTTTTACTCAAAACAGATGGTTAGTTTTCCACCTTG
Source organism: Tapera naevia (assembly GCA_033556795.1). Lineage (NCBI taxonomy): Eukaryota > Metazoa > Chordata > Aves > Cuculiformes > Neomorphidae > Tapera > Tapera naevia. The sequence continues at coordinate 16,940,596 of JAUMJJ010000079.1, read as the reverse complement.
AATAGCAACTACCTGCTTCTTCCAAAACAAGTTTAGTAGCATTCATTTTAAGGGTGTTATCACCTTCTGTTTTCTCCACATTTACCTGCATTAGAATACACAAAACTGGGCAGCAATTAATATTTCAAACCTGAATCCAGATAGGCACTTAAACACAGATTCAAATTGAGGTACATAATTAGTCCCACCAAAGTCAACAAGCTATTGATTTTATTAAAACTCAACAATGCTTTGCTGGACTGAGATCTCCCAGACACTTTTATTTGCTAATTCCCCAAAGTGCTGAACAAATATTGTGCTCTGTCCTCCTCCCAAGAAAAATCTGCCTGCTGACCTGCGCTCCAGCTCCAAGAGACTCCACGCACACTCATCCATCATTAACTCAGCAAGTCCTTTGCAGGTTACTGCCCTGTCACCTCCTGCTTATGAGAGATGCTTTCTGCCTGTCCCAGTTGAAATGAGCCAAGGTTGGACTGAAGGGTTTAAATACAAAATGAGTCTTGCTAAGTCACCTCTCTTTGAACGATGTTGGTCAAAGAGCCTCCACTGAGCCAACAGGTTTAGGAGTATGATAACTTCAGTCTTGGCAATGATACTGGAGATGGCAGCATCTCCATCCTGCATACCTGAGAGGGAAGGCTGCACGTTAGCTGTCAGGCTGAAAATGTCTTGATAAAACAGCAATGTTTTTTTCATTCGACAGTCAAGGGAACAAAATACAGATTGTTCTTTTTCTTTGGTAGAGAATACATTTACTTGGATTGATATTCACTTTGTGTCACAAAACTGTCAGTGATCCCTAAAGTACGAAGGGTAGATGTGGGCACCCCTTCTTCAGGTATAAATGCAGGGCAGGGTCTCTGTTGTCAGAAGTCTTCCCTTTGGAGTCAAGCCGTGAGGTAGAGTCATTATTTCTGTTTCTCGGAGATATTTAATGCTCACATGTACTTGAAAAAAGGAACATTTCCCTGCCATGGGAAAATTATTGTAGGTGTGGACCAAAGATGTAATTTCCATTCATTCACAAAGCTGCTTCTTAAAATGAAGAAGGTTGTACCATCCCCTTAAGCTATGGATGTCCCAGGCTTCAAAGCAGGCACAGGAAACACACCTACAAAAATACATAGATTTCTGAAGCTTCAGGTTAAAAATGTAATACACGGCTTGTTGACTTGGTGCATTATGCCCAGTCTGGTAATTCTGCATCATGCCATACAATTAAAAATGTCAAGCTGATAGGGGAAATTGAAACTATCCTTCTCAAAGAAATACCCTCACCATGACTCAGAACTGGCTTTTAGCGTAGGCAAAGTACGGAAGAAGATTGCTGGGAAGGCAAATGCACCATAGGTTAGCAGTGTATTTACCATGGCCTTGAAAAATCCTTAGGCATGGGCTGAATTCTAGATGCTTTTCTTAGGGTGAATGAATCCAATTGTAGCAAGTGTCTCAATTACTTATCTGTGTCACAGTTTAGCTGAAGCCCAACTTGACCGGTAGCTAACTGTGAGCAGCTGTGGTGGTCTCAGTTCCCTTCTACTTATCCCCAAGGAAAGGGGAAAGGGAAATGAGAAAAAAAGGCTTGTGGGTTGGAAACTAAAGCTAAAACAGCTTTAATGAAAAAACAATATTAATAACAAGGTAAATACTATTAACAAGAAAATAATGAAATATAGACAAATATATGAAATTGCCCCTCTGATGACTACATCACCACATGCCACAGAGCAGGGACAGAGAAAAGGCCCCAGTCTGGACTCAGCAGCAGGAGGGAGCTGGGCTCAGGAACTGGATTCAAGAGTGCACGGATCCATGTGCAGAGTGAAAAGACAGATAAGGTGCTCACTGGACTTCGGCCATCAAAGAAGAAAGCTTGTCCCTCGTGATCCCTCAGTTTTATAACAAGTATGACGTATATGGAATGGAATACTCTGTTGTTCAGTTTTGGGTCACCTGTCCAGTCTGCTCCTTACTGCAGGTACAACTCTTTTTCACCACTTTCATCTAATGGCATTCCACCAGCTCAAGGATGGCCTTGGTTTCTATAGAAATAAGTAAGAAATGGCCTTTCTGCATACCAGTGCCCTTCTAGAGAGAAACAGGGTCTGAAAAACATGCAGTAATCTTTCAGAAAATGAAGTTACTTAGAGGAGGCTTATCTGAAAAGTTGTAAAACCGATTCTATGATAGCTCAAACCAGAACAGCTTCTTAGAGTTGAGGCCTGGAAATCTGGCTAAATTTCTGACACTTCCACTGAAGTTGTGCATCATGAGTAGCACTACATATACAATGCTTGTAGTGGGTGTGAAAAAAAAGGCTGTTGTGGGTGTGAGGATGTAGTAAACCATTTTTTTTTAATTATTTCAAGCAAAATATCAAACAGCGAAAATCCTTCATGCATTGTGGTTTACTCTGAAGCTGCTGAGAAAATCTGGATTGTTCATGTCTTTCACTGTTAAACTTGATTAATAAGGCCTAGCAGAAACAAATGCAGCAATAAAATGTGTTAAAAGTACTGTTCTCCTTCTCTCTGTTATTTTCCAAATTACTTTCTTCCTTTCTGACTCTATTACGCATTAGCTTGTATTTCAAAGACCACTAATCAGCCTAAGTGCCTGTGGCTTGCTGGGAGAAATGTGGCTTAGGAAGCACACAGTGTGCAACCCCATTTTAGCAGGGAGATGAGGTGGGGCATTCCCGGTGTAAGCACATCTAGGACTCCTCAACAAAAAAAATGCAGGCATTTCTTGAAATACTGATTGCAGTACACTTGGAAAAGTCTATCTGGCAGGCAAGAAAGCAATCTTGGAACTACTATTCATCTTTCACAGAGGTTACTTCTCACATCAGACACTATAAGGATTGGAGATAGGAGTGAAGAAAGTGCAATGGGAAGAACAGATCTGCCTTTCCCCTTCAGTCCCATGATCTCCAACCTTGCTGTAGCTGACTGCTGCTGCACCATCATTCATTCAGTGCCTCCAGTTTGCTGTACCAGCAGGTGCCAGTCCAAGATCAAAAGCAATCACAACAAGTATAGCTTTTCTTCACTTAACTATAAACACAGAGATGTATCAAGACTAAAGATAGTTCTCTAGCTTTCTTCCTGCAAGCTGTACTGTGCGTCAAGATATTTTAGAGAAACACACATAGAAAGAAGGATCCATTTAGTCCTTTGTTTGCAGAAAAAACTGCAGTGAGGGGTTGCTTGATGTTAGTTGTTTGCTTATCCCGGCACTGTCAAGACCTGCTTGGACTACCCTGTCCTGTTGAAGCAGCCAGCCCTATACTCTGCAGGGCAAATTAATCTTCATCACTCCCACAGTGCTTAACATTTTACCAGGGCTTCACAGATATGAACTGAACTACAGTCGTAACATTGATATCTGAAGCAGTGAGCTGACAGTGAGGTGAGATAGCAAACATTGTCTTCCCCCTTCTACAGATTGATAACACAGCCTCACTCAGACACGACAGCATCAAAACAAGTTTCCATGGCCATAAATCTGGACAGTGGTCTGAATGTAGTGTAATGATGCTTTTTTTTTTTTTTGCTAGAAGTCCCTCGGGAAAAACAGCAGAAATACAAATTTCCATGAGTAAAATGACCTTGAAAATCAGAAGTCTGGCAGGCACAGAGAAATATGCCTCTCAAAGAGCTTGCACAAACAGATCAGCCACAAATGAAACAGAATTGAAAGGCAGTGAGGACAATAAGTGGAGAGTTACACCGAAAGGTTCCATCCTGCAAAGATGTATGGACATGGTAACTTCTGCAGGCTGGGGCTGGGGCTCTGCAGAGTGACTCAGTGACTCTACTGACATCATCCATCTCCTCTGGGGCATTACCTAACAGCCCAGCAACTTGGATGCAGTTGCTGTAGGGCAGGGGCAGGGCTAGTCCTGAAGACCGTGATGGAGGGCAGAGAAGTTGTAGCCACAAATGAGTGTACAGAATCTGATGAATGACTGAATCATCTGATGAAGGTACATACCCTTCTGAAGGAAGGGCAAACAACATAAAGTAAACCCTTCAGTCCTGTCTCTCAGTGGATTCACATCTGTAGAATAAGCAGGGGGCCGGTGCTCACACTGGTAATGTTTGTTAGCAAGGGCATTGGAAAAATGTGTCAACATTAAGGTACACAGTTAAATCTGCAAAGTTTTAAAACTGGCAGCTATCTCAGGTGAGATAACTTCTGTTTTCATGACCTAATCCATAGTAGTAATGGCCACAAATAACCTATTAGAAGATGTAAAAGGAGAAAAAATTAGCTTAAATTCTGTGGTTTATTACTGATTACAGTAGCTATTTGATCATTATCTTAAAATTGAATATTTATTAAAGGCCTCTTCTTTCCTTTATCCTAAGGGTCTACTATTTTTAAAGCTCTACTGTAAGACTGTTTGACTAAGGTATCTCCAGTAGCTCTGAGGAAAGCACTTTGGATGCAGAACTGGGTGGATGTTAATATTACTGGAGTGCAGAGTTCAAATCATTCTCCCTGTATCTGTCAAATTGAACTCTGCAGCAAGAACAGCGTAGCTTTTTTTGCTAAGCATAAGGAAAGGCATGCTGTTCAGTAAAGCAGGCTGCCTATCCATCACCCAAACCAGAAGGACAACATCTGCTTTTTGCTAGAATCAAGGTTTAATCTGACTCCACTGTCTAACTAAGTATTTTTTAAGTTGTTTGTTTGCACTGCAAATGGAATATACTTGTGTCAACTCAATTAAGCACTCCATAAGTAAATGCAGAATTCATCAAGTAGTCATCATGATCTGGTACACATTAAGTCCCGTGCCAGGCTCCTTGTTACATTAATCCTCGGTTCCTTAGGAGTTTCCAGACAGGAGTTTGCTTCTGTTTTCTCTCATAGCAGGGCTGGACTGATAGGAAATGAATAAGCAACAGCTCTTTATCTAAATCAGGGAGCTGCTGCACCGACATGCAAGGGAATAGTCTTTGCTCAAATCAAACAAGAACGCCAATTAAATTGGTAGATTTTCCTGTTTGGAAAAAGCTATTACCATATCTCTTCCTCTAAGTCACAAGGCTGCACTCTAAATAAGATAAGGACATCTAGTCCATGGGTTTGCCTTTCCTTTTGAGATATTGATACACTGCTGCTGTGAAAACATCGGAAATCGTCTTTTTTTTAGATAAGTTTTCTCTTTGCTAGTTAAGACCCTCACAGAAGAGGCCGCTTCACTTGCTACAGCAAGCAATATCTCTCTGGTAAGTTTTGTAAAGGAAATGGTGTTACCTGATAACATGAGCTGTATAATAATATTTAATACCATGCTTAAAAACCTGATCCCCAAGCTAAGTGATTGTATGGAAGTATGAGGTCGTTAAAATAATAAATATTACTTTTGTCAACCCTCACTGTAGTGAAGAAAGGCTTGCGAATTAGAACCCCAGAAGTCACCAACCATGAAATAAACAAAAATAATTCAGACTGGTTTGTGCTTTTCCAAAAAATATAAACACGAGACCCCAAAATTTCCATAATAAAAATACATGCATTTTATTTATTTTTATTTTTTTATTATTTTTATTTTCTTTTGTTCTTAAAGAAACCTCTTGAAATATATTGATGCCTGTACCTAAAAACATTAGATACTGTTTTCTTTTAATTACAAACTAGAAAGATTGTCATGTTTTCTTACACTGGTATCGCTGTTGTTTATAAAGGGGTGAGATATTGCACTTTGGAAGAAAAAATATCCACCAAAATGTTTAAAATTTCCTTTTTCATTTTTGCGCTTCAAAAATCAGTTTAATTTCTGGACTTATTTAGACTTTGTTTTCAAAATATTCCTGACAGAATCCCTTTTTTATCCTCCAAAAGTCTTTTGCAATTTAAGACTATTTCCACTTTGAAAAACATCTGTGTGGATACTTTGTTTTGGTGGACACTGGAATCTCTTTATCACTCTGTGTCTTTTTACAGAGATATTTGGATTAGGGGAGAGTGACCATAATAAGAGACAGCAGGGACATATCTGGGGTAAGTGAAGGTTTTTCAGCAGCTGTTTGCTCCTGCACTCTTTTACCAGTTTGCCTGGTAGAGATTCTGCATTCAGTTTCAAATCTTTAATCCACACAGAGAAGCATGACTGCAGAAATTACCTGCCTCTTCCCAGCATTTATTGCAGACATTTGCCTCTGCACTAACTTTTTCTCCAGTCTTGACCTGACTTGACTCTGCAAATTTTAAGATGTTTTCCCTTTGTTTTCTCTAGCCCTCTCCTGCAGTACTTTTCACACATTTAACATCACCCATCAGTAGCTGTCATCACAGTTCAACAGGCCCATTATGAGGCTTAATTTACTGTAGCCAAACTGGCTTCTCTGTGACACATTATAGCCTTAGGATCTCTCCTATTCTGCTACCTGGGATACATGGGAAAGGAAGGGGAAATCTTTCACTTCATATTAAACTGCTGGCTAGTAACTTAGCTGGTTATTTGTGTTTAACAAGTCTGAGATATATATTGGCAGCTGTCTTCCGCAACTGGCACCATGAGAAAAATGCTTCTCGGGGCTGCTTTGAGAACTACCTATATTTAGATGAACTCTAAGGATAAGAGCAGTTATTAAATTCATTCTGTATGGGCATGGTACTGAGGAATTTTGTTTTCTTACAGTTGTGCCAGCTCCAACTGGAGGTGACAACAGAAGAACATCAGGGAATGAAAGACATATCATGTGGCTCAAAGTAAAACTAATGAAAAATGGCATATATTTGTCTGGGTAGGACCTTTCACACTCTCCTAAAATCATACAAAATTTAAACATAAATAACATGAAGTCAACATCGTTAACCTCATGAGACAGAAAGCCACACTAGCCATGCCAAGCTATTCTAAGGATTTCCTGTTGTTGTCACCCTCTCCCTTTGGTCTTATATAAAGACATTTACTCTAGTCAGGTCTCAATTACCTTTAATGGGTATCTTAGGAGATGCTAGTGTCAACCTTGTAAAAAGGGCCTGGAGAATTTAACAGAGAAGTGAGCTTTAATAATGAACCGCAGTACTTGCAGATCAGTGAAATAATAATGCTGAAAACCTGTGATGATTTGTAGTGGAAATTCAAGCAGAAATCCTGTTCTCTACTGCTCAGTTGTGCATATGCAGTCCCTGCAGCAGGCCAATATAACTCCTGAGCTCATTGAAAGCAAAATACAGGGACATGGTTTAGTGGTGGAGGTGGGACTGTTAGGTTAAGGACTTGATCTTTACCCTTATTTCCAACCTAAACAATTCTATGGTTCTATGATTCTACCTGGATTTGCCATCTCTGAAAAAGTTAGGTTGTATCCAGGTAAATTTGCTCAAGTAATTATCAAGACGAGACTGAAATACCACGAAAAAAAAAGGCCTCTTCCACAGAATTTCTTTTTCTTAAGATCTGCAGACAGCCTCTCTTGGCATCCCTTTTGTCCCACCTTCTGCCTCACAGTGATTTTTTTCCAAGAGGGTCTCTTTTGCCATGCTCACTGCTCCAACTTGGAAATGCCATCTGGGCAGAACATGATTATTCTCTTCTTTTGTCCATGACTTTTCTGGTATGCCAGAAACCACAGAGATGCATGTTGGGGAGGAAGGATACTCTTCAGAACATATTCAAAAATCTGATTGTTTGGTAGTAATGAGGCTTGATTTTAGTGCATGGACTCCATAGATCACCCGTGTTTCTGCTGTATGCTTGACATGCTCCAAAGTTCTCTCTTAGTATGAAGAATCAATGCATGTGCAGTAGGTTTGGTACTTCCCAGATGTAATAAGCTCATTAGGTACATATGGCACTGAAGCCTTCAAAAATATTACTGTCAGGAAAATACCTCTATCAGACCAGACTCTCCCAGAAGTCAGTGTCTAAAAAGGAATTACATTTTTACTCACTTCCTAAAAGGTTGCATGAAGCCAGAAACCCAGACCCTGAACAGAACTCAAGTTCAGTCCCAAATGAGTCATCAGCCTCCTCCTAGAGGCTATTTGTTTATAGCAGGTAACTAGGGGAGCATTAATTTTTGTGTCCTCCCTGTCATATGTGCACTCCTGCCATACAGTGATCAAGTTGCCATGCCAGAAGAAAAATGAGGTGGGAGATTGTGGTTTTGCTTTCAACAGTCCTCCAGGATATAAAATAGTATTTTTGGCCTGTGTTATTAGAAATAATATGGCCTACAAAAATCAGCAACCACATTTTTGCCAGTGGGTTGCCAATTGTTTCAAATATGCAATGCATCTGAAAATGTTTAAACTACTGGACATATTTCACATTTTTACATTCAATTCTTGTCACTTTTATAGGTTTTAGGGGCAATGAAAGTATCTGGCAGTGCTCAGGGCTGCATAGTGACTTTGCCACATCCCATTATATTCATACTTTGCCCTTGCAAAGAGTGCCAAGGAGTAGAATATCAAGTTGCCCAGTTTTATTCCCTTCAACTCTCAACAGTCCTGTCAAACTCTGTAAACTGAGAGGCTCATACAGTTCATTTCCCCCTCATAACTTCGCAGAGAAAGGGCTAAATGTCCCCTACAACTGTGGTACCTCTTCTGCTCTGCGTTCCTATGTGCCCAACAGAGGTGGCCGGCTTGGCCAGGATGCCAGTGAGAGAGGAGCATCATAGGGATGCACTGGTGCCGGCTGGATACTATCCCTGCCAGAAGGCATATTCCCAGCCTGGCCCCACATTGCCTCCATCACACCCAGCATCTTCTCGCAAATCAGAGGAAAATCACCGATGAGAGCTGCCTCCATGGGCAGAGATTAGCCAGGCTTCATCACCAACACTCAACATAGCAGATAATGCTAGCACCCCACTAGGAGGTGAGCAGGAGCCCTTCAGAGACCACACACCACATTCTTCCAGTCCTGTCTGCTGAACAGGGGCAGCAAGGCAAAGAGAAAAGTCTTTACGCAGATATTGCCTTGCATTTCTTCCTGAGGCAGGCTGCAGCGTCATCTTCAGCTAGTAAAATAAACCTAGTTAACCCCAGTGAAGCCTCTGTAAAAAACAAAAAGCAGACAAACGCTCTTATTATAGGAATCAGTTTGATATGCACTGTGAAATATTCACCTGGCTTTCATCCCCACGTCTGTCTGCTGTTTGTGGTTGAAGAACAAGTGACATTTATTCTGGGCTAAAAGACAGCTTTGTTCGAGACCAGATGTCTCATTCACCGCACATATGTCAGCCCTGCAGGTGCTATCACAGACTCAAGAAACGGCAAGTTTTGGAGCAATTTTCAAATAACAATGCAATGTCAAGATATTACTTGGACAAAATAAAACACTTTCTGTGCCTCAGTCATAGCAAGCTTTGAAGTTTTTTTTTTCCCCCAGACAATGAGTTATATTGTGTTTTCTCTCACATTGCTATAACTGAGAATAACTCAACTGACTTCAGAGGAAGGTTTCACATCTATGCTACTAAGTGAAATTTTAAACAAGCACATGCATATGCTGCATGTTTAAGGGACTTGGCTGGTTTAACAGTTAATTCTTCAGGGACCTGGCTTTAGATTTTCTTGTCTCTAATTCAAGGGAAGCAAATCCAAAGTTTCAATCAGTAATTTATGAATCTCTATTTTTGGGGGACAAATCTTATTCCAGGGTTTCACAAGAACGTTGTATCACCTAGATGTAAACAGCAAAGTGTCCTTCCATATTTAGTCCAGATTTTGCATCACATAGCATACCCTTTCACCCATCACAAAAGTACCATAACATCTTCCTCCTTGTTTTTCTAAACCTGTTTTGGTTATCTGTTAATATTTTTTTACAGCCAAAGCTTCCTTGCAAGTATGGACCCTCTTCACATGTAAATTTCAAGGGATCCATTAGAGTCTCTTTACAAGTCAGTTAAATTTAGTTTTTAAGATATGAAGAGTAAATTTCCCCAGTGACTTCTAATCTAACACTTGTAGGTAAAACTTTGCTTCATATTAAGCGGTGTGTCTGTCGTAAATGGGTAAATTAGTGTCCAGATCTATAAAAGTACCTAAGAAGAATCTACACAGAACCAGGCTTTTGAACACCAGAAAACCATACTCCAAAACACTGCCTTGTACTACAGGGATGAGGAAAATTTTTGGTGTGGTGTTAAGTTATACTTTCTTATATAAAAATTGCTGCATTTGTCTCGAAGGACATCAGTGTTTCTTGTTCATGGGTGACCAAACCCATCAGTCAAGCTTTGCACTGGCAGGTGGGAGCTCGCCACACTGTGCTGCCACCACGTTTAGTACGCTTTGCTTGCAGGCACTTGGGGACATTTTCGGTCAATTTCTACCACAGGTCCAGAGACAGCCACATCAACTCTATGCAAGCCAGCACTGGAGGCAGACCCGTCAGTGAGTGAGGAGAAAGACATACAGTCTACTGCACTGTAAAAAACTTTAGTTATGAAGGTGAGACATAGTATAAACCACAGTGTTCTTTTCAGCTGTGTTGTTGACCCTCTGTTAGATGGAAATTAATATCTCTTTTTTAAAAATTTTATCTTTAGAAGAACCAAAATAGAACAAAAAAATGAAGACAAAATTCCCAAACCCTGCTACCTTCAAAACTGTAAAGTCAGATATTATTATTATCCTCTCTAAAGCATCTTCCTCTTGATACAGAAGAGTAAACTGTTAATAATGGGTCATAAATCCCAGTCACAAACAGCTTTTACAGCTTTTGCCTTGTTTTGAAATTTGTTTCCACAGTACATAAGTGGAAGAAGCAGGTAAAACACTTTTTAAGAAACACAAGTATAAGTCATTTGTCTTCTTTCTTTAAGCCTTTAAGGAACACATCTGCCTCTCATACTGATTCTGTGCATCCTTATCTTTTAATTTTTTTGAAATTTCTTCACATTATTTTTGTTTACCGGTTTCAGGGAGCACATGGTGTTTGAAATGTAAAGCCAAGAGACGCTCTCTATGTGATGTCCAGCACACAGATCCACAAACCAAAAATTTGCCCAAAGCTCCGACATAGAAAGATTTTATATTTTCTTTCATTCAAAATGTTAAAATAATGTTTTACTTCACACATTAAAATTAGTAGAAATGTTGACGTTTGAATACAAATAAATAATTTACAAGTAATTCATTTTCTGAAATGTGTGTGTGGAGCTGATGTGTGCTGACAGTCAGCATGGAGCAGATTCTGCTGCCTCTGTTTCTTTTTAATAGAAATTAAGGACAGGAGAGGAAAAAGAACTCCCTCTGAACCCCCATCATATCCTCAGGTGCCCTTAAAAAACAAATATGAGGCCCTAGACTCAGATAGTCTAGTAGAGGTCAGCTATGAGGGAGATCTGTCTGGAGGGCCCTCTTCTTGTTGCACCCCGTCTTCCAGACATATAAATACAACAGCTGTAAGAAAGAAAAGAAGGGTAGTTGTAGTTGGTGACTCCCTTTTGAGTCGAACTGAGGGCCCTATATGTAGTCTGGCCCCAACCTAAGGGGAGGTTTGTTGTCTTCCTGGGTGAGGGACATTGCTAGGAGACTTCCTGAGCTAATTCAGACCTCAGATTATTATCCACTGTTGGTAATCCAGGCTGGCAGTGATGATATTAATAGGAGAAGTGCCAGGGTAATCAAAAAGGATTTCAGGACACTGCGTAAATCAGTCCATGGGACAGGTGCACAGGTAGTATTCGCTTCGGTTCCTGTGGTGGCTGGGATGAATGGGAAGATGCATGAGGAGAGAATTAGGAAAACCTATCTTATCAATAGGTGGCTAAAGGATTGGTGCCGCCGCCAAAATTTTGGGGTTTTTGATCATGGGGCAAACTCCATATTACCTGGTCTTCTTAAATCATATGGGCTTCATCTGTCTAGGCAGGGCAAAAGGGCTGTTGCCCATAAGTTAGTGGGGCTCATCAGGAGAGCTTTAAACTAGGTCTGAAGGGGGAGGGGATTTATTTCAGGCTCTCCAAAGTTCAGCCCAGGGGTCATAAGACTGAATTAAAAGTAAAATCAGCAGCCCAGCTGAAGTGCAGGTACACTAATGCACGCAGTCTGGGCAATAAACAGGAGGAGCTGGAAGCCATCATGCAGCAGGAAAGCTGTGACGTAGTTGCCATTACAGAAACGTGGTGGGACGACTCGCATGACTGGAGTGCTGTCATAAGTGGCTACAAGCTCTTCAGAAAGGACAGGCAGGGTAGGAGAGGTGGAGGGGTGGCTCTGTATCTTAGAGAGTCTCTTGACTCTGTAGAACTTGAGGTCACCAACGATAGGGTTGAGTGCTTGTGAACCCGAATCAGGGGGAAGGACAACAAGATTGACATCCTGGTAGGAGTGTGTTATAGACCACCCAACCAGGATGATGAAGGGAACGAGTTATTCTACAAGCAGTTGGCAGATGTCTTAAAATCGTCAGCCCTTGTTCTTGTGGGTGACTTCAACCTGACGGATATCTGGTGGGAGATCAACACAGCTTAGAAGAGGCAGTCTAGGAGATTCCTAGAGTGTATAGAGGATAATTTCCCGCTCCAGCTGGTAAATGAACCCACCAGGAGTGGGGCCCCACTAGATCTGCTGTTTACAAACAGAGAGGGACTGGTGGGAGGTGTAGTGGTCGGAGGCCAACTGGGGCACAGTGACCATGAAATAATACAGTTTTCAATATTCAGGGATGTAAGGAGGACCACCAATAAAACCTCTATGCTGGACTTCCAGAGGGCAGATTTTGACCTGTTCAGAAGACTGGTTCAGAGCACACCCTGGGACACACTCCTCAAAAACAGGGGCGTACAGGAGGGATGGATGTGCTTCAAGGAAAAAGTCTTGAGTGCACAGGAACAGGCTATACCAATTAGCCAAAAGGCAAGCTGGCAGGAAAGATGACCACCTTGGTTGAATAGGGAGATACTGAAGGAAATCAGAGATAAAAAGAGAGTCTACCGATTGTGGAAGGCAGGGCTGGCTACTCAGGAAGAGTATAGAACTATAGTTAGATCATGCAGAAGGAAAAACAGAGAAACGAAAGTGTAATTTGAAATTAATTTGGCTACTTCTGTTAAGAATAACAAAAAGCGCTTCTATAAATACATTAATAACAAAAGGAGGGGCAAGGAAAACCTCCAATCTTTGTTGGACCTGGCGGGGAACATATTTACCAAGGATGAGGAGAAGGCTGAGGTACTCAACACCTACTTTGCCTCAGTCTTCACCAGTAGGAGAGGTGGCCCTCACGATAACTGGCCTCCGGAGCTCACAGATAGAGACAGGAAACCAAATGCCCCCGCTGTGTTCCAGGAGAAAACAGTCTATGAGTTACTGAGCCACCTGGATCCACACAAATCAATGGGACCTGATGGATTCCGTCCTAGGGTGACGAGGGAGTTGGCAAAAGAGCTTGCCGAGACACTCTCCATCATCTACCAACAGTCCTGGATCTCTGGGGAGGTCCCAGATGATTGGAAGTTGGCAAATGTCACGCCAATCCACAAAAAGGGCTGCAAAGAGGACCTGGGCAACTATAGACCTGTCAGCCTGACCTCAGCGCCTGGCAAGGTTATGGAACAGATCATCCTGAGTGCAATCACATAGGACCTTCAGGATGGACATGGGATCCGACCCAGCCAGCATGGCTTTGTGAGGGGCAGGTCCTGTCTGACCAGCCTGATCTCTTTTTATGATCAGGTAGCCCACCTGGTGGATGAAGGGAAGTCTGTGGATGGAGTCTATCTGGACTTGAGCAAAGCCTTTGACACTGTCCCATGGCATACTCCTGGATAAACTGGTAGCCCGTGTCTTGGACAGCTGGGTTAAAAACTGACTGGCTGGCCAGGCCAGAGAGTGCTGGTGAACAGGGCTGCATCCAGCTGGCAGCCGGTCACCAGTGGTGTCCCTCAGGGATCGGTGTTTGGTCCAGTTCTGTTTAACATCTTCATTGATTTAGATGAGGGGATTGAGTCCATCGTAAGTAAATTTGCGGATGACACCAAGCTGGGAGGGAGTGTCGACCTGCCGGAAGGCAGGAGGGCTCTGCAGAGAGACCTTGATAGGCTGGAGAGATGGGCTGAGTCCAACGGGATGAAGTTCAACAAGGCCAGTGCTGGGTCCTGCACTTTGGTCTCAACAACCCCATGGAGAGCTACAGGCTGGGGACAGAGTGGCTGGAGAGCAGTCAGGTGGAAAGGGACCTGGGGGTACTGATTGACAGGAAGCTAAATATGAGCCAGCAGTGTGCCCAGGTGGCCAAGAAGGCCAATGGCATCCTGGCCTGTATCAAGAATAGTGTGGCCAGCAGGACGATGGAAGTGATCCTTCCCCTGTACTCGGCATTGGTGAGGCCACACCTTGAGTATTGTGTTCAGTTCTGGGCCCCTCAGTTCCAGAAAGATATTGAGGTGCTGGAGCAGATCCAGAGAAGAGCAGCAAACTGGTGAAGGGACTCGCGCACAAGTCCTATGAAGAGAGGCTGAGGGAGCTGGAGTTGTTTAGCCTGGAGAAGAGGAGGCTCAGGGGTGACCTCATCACTCTCTACAACTATCTGAAAGGAGGTTGTAGTCAAGTGGGAGTCGGACTCTTCTCCCAGGCAACCAGCAACAGAACAAGAGGGCATGAGCTTAGACTCTGCCAGGGAAGGTTTAGGCTGGATATCAGAAAAAAAGTTCTTCACAGAGCGAGTAATCAGGCATTGGAATGGCCTACCCAGAGAGGTGGTGGATTGACCATCCCTGGAGGTTTATAAAATAAGACTGGATGTGGCACTTAGTGCCATGATCTAGTAATCATGATAGTGTTGGATTAAGGGTTGGACTTGATGATCTTGGAGGTCTCTTCCAACCCAGATAATTCTATGATTCTATGATTCTATGACATGTTCAGCCAAGCAATTCTGTACATTACTTTAAGTTTTGACCTAAATCACAGGAAAGAGACACTGTATAGCACAGTAGAGGATGTACCTAATTGTGCTACCCTTAAGCTATATATCAGGGGATGATTGTAATACAACCATCAGAGGAATTAAGGATGAAAACATGCCATGTTCAAAATCCAGAGATGGCTTCTATTTTGCTTGCTAGCCCATATCAGGTATCCTCTCATCTGGCAAGAACCTAGACCATCATCTTTATTTTGCTATGTAGTAGTCATAGAGTAAGGTACATACTAAAGTCTTTGCTAAATTAACTCACCTGTGTATGTAACCTGCTGTGGAACCACTGGATTATCTAATTCACAGTCTGGTTATTCTTGCCCTACATTGAGACATTTGTTTGAAAGTTCCATCTTTTAAATCATTGGGAAATTTACTGTGGACAGTCGCAATTTAAGAAATTCATGACTACTGGCTTGAGAAACACAGCAAAAAACTTTTGTTACCTTTAAGTATTGTAAAGTAGACTTTTTATTCTCCACCGTAGATTAACATGCTATATAGTTCAAGAAATAAATACATACAGTTCCAGGGCATCTAGTCATTCCCTGTAGTACAAATAGTCTGCACACTCTGTCAGTCAAGCTATTTCTTATTTCCAGGATTCTTTTTACAGTGTTTCTTGTTCGAAAAAAATGATGAAAGATTACTTATAAAGGATAGAAGTTTTACAGCTTGGAGACAGAATGTCGTCTAGCCATTTTCTTCCCATTTTTAGGCATTTTATTTTCCTTTTTTTTTACCGCTGAATACTGTTCTTACAGATAAAAAAACTGTTCTTACAGCTAAAAATGCCAACTTACAGATGGATAAGAATTCCACTTGATGCAAAAACGTGAGAAGAGTTTCATGGAAAATATATATCAACAACCCAGGGTACTCACCTCTTCCAGAAAAACTCATTCATTATTATTTTAATTAATAATCCTAAAATGAGTAACAAATACATTAAATCAGTACATATTAAGATGAACACCTTGTACAATTACTTCAAATCCAATATGCAGGTGTGCAGGCCACATTTACCTTTTAAATTTGGTGCACATCCATAATCATAACGAGGTTGAATGGATCTGTACAAATAGAACTTGTTGGAGCACAGCCTCAGGTATTATATTATTTGTACAACAGTTATATGACTTGCCATTAACTATAGGGTTAGCACCTCAAGATTAGTCATATATCTTTCATAAACTCACAAAGATGTATGTGTAAATGACTAATCAATACAGCAACCAGGACACTAGCAGGCAGTTCTATTTCTGAACCTGGTACAATCCTGGTCTTCAGAGACTGGTAATTAATCAAAAAATCCTCCCAGATGAAAGGTGAAATCCTAGCTGTACTGCAGAAAATGCCAAAACAGACATCAGGATGGCCAGAATTTTATTTGGAAAATTGGGTTTACAGTCTTAAATGATAACATATTGCATTTCCTTTTAAAAAAAAAATTACAGTACAAAAGTTATGTGACACAGAATACCCCATGCAGAGTAACCTTCCTGTGATTCTTCCTTCCAAGAAATATTTTTGAGACAAAGGCAAAAGTGGAAAACAAACCTCTGTTTGTAATGACTATGCAACTAGAACAAGAATTGACAAGACTCAGGGAATTCAAGGTAGGGAAATACTGGAAGAAAATTGTACAAATATTCAGGTAACTGACTGTTCGGATATGGTCTGTACCACTACAACCTTGGTCTGTACCACTACAACACTATCAATGTTTAACTCCAAACCTGGCATCAATACAATGCTGTTCTGGCAGCAATTATACTACAGTCTAAAGTTACCATCAGAGAGAAGCCTGAAGATACGAAGAGAAAAGGTAAGAGTGTAAGAGAAACTGCTTGTTCTTGAAATATCAAGCTGGAAAACCAGGTGCAGGAAGGCTTTAAAAGCATTGCAGATGCTGTAGAACTTTAATAATGCCAGTATTTCTAAAATTATGGTGTGTTGTTCCCACCCTTTCATTTGGATGGAGTAATAGTTAAAAGTGTTTACATGCTTGGAAGAGATACAAGGTGTACTGTACTCTGTGCATGGACACAACTGCACCAATGCTTCCAGAGGCTGGTCTTAGTTATGTAACTGGTCATCTACCTTAGCCATGTGAGATTCCTCTTCTAGAGGGGTAAAGTTTTGCTCTAGTCAGAGGTGATAAACACTTGTTCTCTGCCTACATTTGGAAATACGAGACCATCATTTTCAGAAGTTCCTTATTCTTCCCTCCTGACTTTCAGGGGTTGCCTGGCTTTTCAGAGTGCATGTTTCTCTCCATTGTAAAGGGACCTTAAACAACAAGCTGAGCTGGGCATGGCTGTACCACATGAAATTTCACCTTTCCATGCAAGCCCTGTCCTCAGTGTCTCGCACCAGGGCTGTGTGACTGACCAGCAACAGCTACCTGAGATTGATCTGAGGAAATCCTTCCTCTAGTGCACAAACCATTTACTGAAGTTAATTGGAAGTTTATTGATAGTTGTAAAAATGGTTCTTTTTGCTTTAATTTTCAGTGCTGATTCCCACGTAGCCTTTCTGCTGCAATATCTAGCTACAAAAACAAATTTTAGAAAAATTTCCCGGTAGATTTCTCACTGATACCGCATCCAGGCTTGCAGACATTTTAAGGCAGCTATCCTCTTCTTGCTAAAATTGCTCAAGGAAAGACACTGTTAGAGAGACTAAAAAATCTCAGAGAGGTTATCAAATAGTTTACAATCAAATATTATATTGTGCTTAAGTGCGGAAACTTAAAATAATTGTACTTATCTTCTTCTTTTCCACATCAAAAATATTTTACAAATGTATCCTTTCCAGAGGGCTCTTACTGGGTCTCATAAAACAGTTTCATATTCTGTAAGCACAACTTTGAGCAGGGAATATCTGTTCTGTTGTGGAGTAGCCATCAAACCCACCTTTTTATCTTTAAGAGAGGCATAGATTGACTATATCATAACATAGAAAAGCAATACTATCATGATCACAAATTTAATTACTTCAATCTGTGCTTATATTGTTGCATTTACAGTTAAATTTCTCTGACAAACATTTCATTTCTATATAACCTATCACAAAAATCAAGCTTCTCTGTAAAACAATATCTGCAGTATTACAGTTACATTGTGCAGCAGCTGGGAATGAAGGCAATTTAGATTGCTTAACAAATGGACAAATTTAATCAGGTCAATGGCAGTGGAGTAATCCCTCAAAGTAATAAGCAATAACAACAACAAAGCAGTTGTAACATTTTTGTAAAGAAGATACATTAAAGACAATCTGCTCAGGAGTTTTACTTCCCTTTCAGCTGAGCCCTTTTATAGTCTGTTCATATCAAGTAGGTATTGCTCAGATTTGTGAAGTGCTGGCAATCCCCAGTTTTCAATGAAATCATAATACAGCTCATGGAGCAGTATGGCTTCAAGTTAACATTAAATGTGAACAAATACACAGAAAAATCTGCTGAGGAGAAGAGCCCAAATTTATTTTATTCTCCAGTAACCAGGAGGAATGGAAGAAGATCTACTGGGTTGTGCATTTGCTGGAGAAGCTGCAGCAGGATAAACTGCAAACATCTCAGTCCAAAGACAGGACAAGGCAACAGCTACATGTGGCAATGCAAGTGAAATCCAGACAGGCTGATGTATAAAGTAGCAGAATCACAGATCAGCACCATCTGCTGTCATGTAGGCTGTGCCTGGGCATTCCTCAGGCAAGACGTAGTTAGTGCATGCCAAAACCCATACCAGGGATTATGCCAACAGCCAATTTGGACAATCATGTGCCAGTGCTGGAACATGTGCCCTAGCCCTATTTTATTTACTATTGCCACCTTAGCCTCTGTCTCTCATAGCCAGCCCAATGACTACAGATCCCTCTAAATGGAATGAAAGCCAGAGATCACAGCATACCATGCCAGTGCTGTGACAATATTATACCAATATCAGATCATAAGTCAATGCCAGGGAGGAGCGGACATGATCTCCAAAAGAAGAAGGAGGCCTCTGTGGCCTCAACTGTAATGCAGCCACCCAAGTGCAGAACTGAGTCATCTGGTTCAAAGTCTTTTCATCTGACAGAGGCAAACACTAATTTCTGGAAGTTATTTCAAAGTACTTTTCCCTTCAGATATTTTCTGCAGACACTTAGGCAGAGTAGTGACAGTGAAGGAGTCAATGTAATGGGACTATCTGGGGCTTGCAACTGTTATAAGTAATGCTAACACATCACAGCTATTCTCCTACCACTGAACTGTCAGTATTTCAAATCAAATTTTACAAGGAAAAAAAAATAAACAACTTTTGCTGAGAGAAAAATCTCACCACTCAAGCAAGGCTCATGCCCCTGTTTGGTAAAAAAAAAAGCAATGCTAATTGACCAAATCAAACCACAGCTTGGCTGTTATTTTTTGAGCATCCAAGACCATGAACCGAAGCAAGTTGGAACAACTCACTAATTAAGGTTTAATTATTTCAGACTGCAGTTACTTAAATGAGGGGATCAGACTGCTCCTCTCCTCACAGTAGCTTGTCATAGCAACTAGTTTAGAACTACAAAAAGACCAGCAGTGTTCCTTCTTACATCCTAGGGATTTCCAACCTGTCAGCATCATCTGCAGTCAGTACAGTGCAACCACTTCATGGGAGATAACTTGTACCACCAGCCAGAGATGAGCCTGAAGGGAGCAGAGCAGAGGGGTCCCCTTTGTAGAATCCTGAGCCCAGCAGTTGCCCTCTGTTCACAAGGCCTGGTTAGAGTGTTCTGGGCAGGCTACGTGCCGCACAGTGAAGGTTCAATAGGTTTTATTTTCCTGGCTGCAGACCAACTACAGCCCCCAGTACAAGCCAGCCTGTGCTCAAGTAATGTTGTCCTATTTACTGAAAAAAAGAAGATACTTTAGAGATCTTCAGAGCTCTGTGGGAAGCTGACAGAGTACCTATGAATGCTGTGAACCTTCACATAAAAGAGTGAGTTTGTGGGCAGCAACCGCTCCAAAGTTAGTAGCAGAGCTTGGGCAAGTAGCCTGGCAGCAGAGTCAGTAGCCCATGGCACAGAAGGCAAACAGACTCTGCGTGCCACCCAGCTGAGCTGGCATAGGGCTGCCAGCTTCGAAAGCAGTAACTTGAGAGTATTACTTTTAGAAGGCAAAGTATCCCAGCTCCCTTGAGCATGTTATCCTTGAGTTGGAAAGATACATGCCCTGCCATTTAAAGGTTGCTAATGATGGGCTAAGCACACACTTACTGTTTCTTGACTCCTACTCTCAGCCATATAACCTCATCACCATCAACTTGCCCAAGCCAGCTCCTCACACTTCTCCTTCAGGTCTGTGGCATGGCCACACGATCTTACCAAACCTGGAGTTCACCTTCCTAGCTGAAAATTACCCACTGCGTCTGCTGAACCCCTGAATTCTGAGTGTCCACCTGCCTGCACTGATACTGCTGAATCAGTCCCATCCCATGCCAGAGCCATTTCAAAAAGGTCATTCTGTCCATTTGGCTAGTGAAATACTGCCATCATATCTTTCCTGGCCCAAAAGAAGCATTTGAAGCATGCCTTAATAACCAAGCAGCGATCAATCTTTAGAAAATCCCACTGCTAACACTTCTGTATGTCTAATTTAAGTTGCTGCTTCCATATATAGCCAGTAAAATGAAATGGCCTGATTTTCAGAGATGCTCAAATCTTCCACATAAGTGCCTTTGCAAGACAGATGATTTACAAGGCTGTGCTGTTAAGCTTGTTAGCTGCTGGCTCTAAAGTTTAGCAGGTTAATCTAAACTGACAGAAACAGGGGTTTTGCAGACGGACCATCTCAGAGGAGAAACTTTTTATACGAATACACACTGAACATACAGAAATTGTAACCAGTCTTGGACTATGAGCCAGAGTTTGCAGTCCTATAGGTTGTTTCCACCAGAGAGAGAAACTGATAAAGAACTCATATCTCCCTTACATGGGGTCCCATTTACTCGCAACAGTAACAACAAAAATGTAAACACTCATTTTATCTTCATGGCATTGATTTAACCAGTAGACATGCAGTTCCTTTTCCAGTAGGCCATTCAGTAAAATGACTGGAGAGAAGGAATTGCTCTTTCCTCTCCATCAAGGCTGTGGCTGCACTGGAGCCCCATACATGGAATCACACAGTGCAACAAAGTTTCTTTGACCTTGGCACCAAGCCCCTTTTCTGTCTGCCCATAGACCTCAAATTTCTCATTTTCACAACATCAGGTAACGTAGAACTTTTTTTTCAATCTTTTTTTTTTTTTCTGATTGTCCAACTTCTTTCACAAAATACCTCAGCATGTGCCTTTCTTTTGGAAGGTGGTTGTTCCCACTGTTCTCTCCACTGGAAGTATAGTTACTTGTTATTTGAAAGGAACAGTGGCTGTTCCGTCCCCACTTGTGTGCCCACAGAAATCAGAAGACAGGATTTAACAGGCTACACTCTGCCCTGAATGAAGATATCTCATCAGGTTCTTTCTTTGTGTCAGATTTCACCCTCCCACAGATTTCACCCAAAAAGATTCTAAATATTCACTGACAGCTGCAAAACTAACTTTGTACCCAAAGTCAGGGGCAAAAAAAAAAATTGCGATGAAGCAAGAAATGGAAAAAAAAATTTAAAAATCCTAGCTTGGACCTACTCCCTAGATCAGAGGGAGAGGTAGCAAAAATTATGGCTTGAATGGGGCATTTATTTCTTCTTAATGACAAGGTGCAGAGACTGATGTTGATTTTATGATAAGGCAAGTTCAGCAAAATAGCAAACTGATGAGTAACTGTTCAGTGCTGTACTTGCATGGTCTTCAAAATTTTAATTATTCCAGTGAGTAGACGGAATATAATATATTATTCCCTTGAGACAGCAAATGAGCAAAAGACAGGCAGTAAATCCTGTTCTTTTCATTCATTAATCTAGCAATCTATATTCTTCATTTTTGCAAACCAAATTTATCCTGCATAGTAAATGTAGCCTGGCAAGACTTCACGAGTATATGCGATTTTGCTAATCTCCTTTCAGAAATCATTGACCACTCCATTTTTTTGCAAACATCAAAGCAGAGATCATGGCAGCTGTACTTTTTTATTTTTGTTAGGCTGGAACTGAAATATCCCATGACTACATGCTGTGAAATAAAGACGCTGATTTGACAGATTTTAAGACCCTGTAGACACTGGAAATTTGGGAGCTCATATACGATGTGTGTTGCCCATTTCTCCCAGTTTTGGGTGCGTAATAATCACAAACACACCATATGCATGAATTGGTATATTTTATGGGGTTTGCCTCCTTCAAGCCCCCTCTACAAATTATGTTGTCAATCACTTCACTTATGTTACCAGACTTGCTGCACTCCCAAAACTTCTAATAATGCAAAAGTAAATATGTGCACACATTAAAGGTTCTTCCTCTCTCTGTGTTCATCCTGCTCATTTAAAAAAAAAAAATCTAGAAATATCTTGAGGAAAAAGTGCAATTTTCTGCGATGTTGGCTACAGGAAACTCTGCAGTAATTGTCTATGAACCCAAAAACCTTTTCATTTCAGTATCTGCAAACTCTTATTAACAGCAGAGGCATTACATTTGCCTATATGCAGTGTTCTTAATCTCTGTGGTCAGAAGCATGAGCTGGCAAAAGAGCATCCCATCAGGTCAAAGAATGGCACACAGCATGTCAGCATTAGGATAGTGAGTATGACCCATACCTCATACTACAGATATTCTGTGACTACTGAGATCATAATTTAGACCAGTTTAAACGCATCCTAAAATCATATCAAAGGCCAATTAACAGTCTAAGCAAAGCTGAGCCTTGTAAGGCCATAGAAAAGTATTTCTTCTCCAATTGAAGACTCTACTTATCTGATTATACATTGAAAGCACTATGGATTATCATACACTGTCAACTAGGGAAGATCTTCATGAAGGTAGATAATTAGAACTAACTAGTTATTTCTCCTGTGTTCTTTAATATCACTATTTTGCTCATATTTAACAAACATACAGACAAGAATAATAAACTTATTCTGTTAGACAAAACGACTTCTCTTTCAAGTAAGAAAATTCAGAGGACACATGCACACAGTCAGAAGAACTTGCCCACAAAGTCAAAACCTGAAATCTGCCTGAGATGTAACACTTGTCTAAACACAATAATTAATTCAATCATCTTTGCAATCTATCATGTCTTCCCTACATTTTAACTAATAGTTTTAGAGGACAGTGACATATGTGAAATGAGTCTCAATGCAGCATGAGCTTCCAGGTCTGGTATTTGTACGTATCAAATAGATATTTCACACAATGTCTTTAGGCAGCAATTACTTTGTAAAAATAAAATTGTTTTTTGAAACCCCCAAACTATTCCTAAGTTATTAGCATAGATTGATTCAATTAGCTTCCATGATGAGAAAGTCTAGGAAATTAAGGTTTCTGGGCCTATTTTCAGAACTAATCAAAGCCAAGGATTTCACATGTAAGCTAGCTTTTATATCCCATGTTCTTCTCATTTCTAAAGCCCTCCACATGTGAACTGAATTTGGATCCTTGTAATCATGCAGGATGTGAGCAGTTACATTCTTGGAACATCTAACATTGTGGAAATAGTTTATAAGCTGTATGGTCAAGCTATATTAACATAAAAAATTGCAAAATTCAAGATCCATACGTTGACCCATAGCTGAAGGCATCTTGTAGCACAACATCTTTGTACTTGGAAGTCTGTCTATCTTCCTATTTGATCTTATCAATCTTTCCTATATTACCCAGCGGAAAAGGACCTAGGGGTGCTGGTTGGCAGCCAGCTGAACATAACCCAGCAATGTGTTTAGGTGGTCAAGAAGGCCAACAACATCCTGACTTGTATCAGAAAAGGTATGTCCATCAGGAACAGGGAAGTGATTGTTCCCCTGTACTCAGTACTGATGAGGCCCCACCTTGAATTCTGGGTTCAGTTTTGGGTCCCTAACTACAAGAAAGACATCGAGCTGCTGAGAGTGTCCAGAGAAACTAGTGAACGGTCTGAAGAAAAAGTCTTAAGAGGAGCAATGGAGTTACCTGGGACTGTTTACTCTGGAGAAGAGGAGGCTGAGGGGAGACATTATTGCTCTCTACAACTACCTGAAAGGAGGTTATAGAGAGGTGGGTGTTGGTCTCTTCTCCCAAGTGCCTAGTGATAGGATGAGAGGAAATGGCCTCAGGTTGTGTCAGGGAAGGCTTAGATAGGATATTAGGGAAAGTTTCTTTGTGGAAAATTTCTTTACTGAAAGCGCAGTCAAGAATAAATGTGGGCTTCCCAGGGAAGTAGTGGAGTCACTTTCCTTGGACATGTTCGAAAAATATATAGGTGTGGGACTTCTGGACATGGTTTAGTAGGCATGATGTGTTGGGCTGATGGTTGGACTTGATGACTTAGAGATCTTTTCCAACCTTAATGATTCCATGATTTTGTGAAACTTCTAGATTACTTTTCTTTATCACTATTTACATACAGAACCGTAAATGTTACTTGTATATTATAGCTCCTGATCCACATTCAACTTCTTGCTATATGACCTAATCATATATATGCCAGTTAAAAGGCTCACATAGACTGACATTTCTGCAGACTGTGAGTTAATGGGCCAATGCAACAAAGGGATGTAAGTATATAAAGAATAATTCATATAATTTCTTACCTTAGTTATTCTGCTTTAAATAATTCATCAGCATTCAGCAATGTTAGGAAGCTTCTTGCCCATTAAAAAGACATGATGTTTACCTTATGCCACCTTGGGACTCCACAGCAGCAGAATCTCCCTGTAGGTAGACCTGGATAAAAAATTGAGCTAGTTTAGATTTAAAAGATAAAACAAGTATGGGAATAAAGAGAAGAAAGATTAAACAAGCAAAAAAAGGAGACCATAGCAGCAAGAGCAGGGCAGATACCTGAGATGATGATCAAAATTTGTCTTCATTCATCCAAATAATGACTTCAAGTGGTCAAAATGCTTCAAAACTTAGAGAGAAGATGGAACTCTTACAGGTCGTACTGTCTTTTCTATCATTATGTCTGTTATTCTCCTCTTTACATTGACTTTCTTTTTCCCTTTCTCAGTCTTTCTTTCCCCATTGTACTCAGCTTGAAGTAAACATCCCATTACAATTTCCTATCATCAAATACAGAAAATGTGCAAACATGCGCATATTGTTAGTCAATTTGTGTGAGAATAGTAGCCTGATTTAGGAGTGTGAGTTCCTCATGGAAACAACTATACCAATATAAAGCCATGTAAGGAAGAATTAACATCAGTGATGTTCATCGAGTCATAGAATCATCTGTCTGGAAAAGACCTCTGAGATCATTGAATCCAGCCATAAATGTTTGCTTACTAAACTATGTCCCTCAGAAACTCATCTACCTCTAGAGATGGTAACTCACCCACCTCTCTGGGCAGACTGCTCCAATGCCTGACCACACTTTCAGTGAAGAAATTTTCCTGATGTCTAACCTCAGCCTCCCCTGGTGCACCTTGAGGCCATTGCCTCTCATCCTATCACCTGTCACTTGGGAGAAGAGACCAGCACTCACCTCACCACAGCCTCCTCTCAGGCAGTTGTAGACAGTGATGAGGTCTCCCCTCAGCCTCTTCTTCTCTAGGCTAAACAACCCCAGTTCCCTCAGCCTTTCCTCACAGGACTTGTCCTCCAGTCCCCTCACCAGCCTCGTTGCCCTTCTCTGGATGCACTCAGTGTCCTTCTTGTCGTGAGGAGCCCAGAACTGAACACAGTACTTGAGGTGTGGCCTCACTAGCGCCGAGTACAGGGGCACAATCACTGCCCTGGTCCTGCTGGCCACACTGTTTCTGTTACAGGCTAAGATGTCATTGGCTGCTGCCTTGTATTCAGCCGGCAGTCAACTGACTCTCCCAGGTCCTTTTCTGTTGGTATAAGCAGTTTTAAAAAAAGCACGCCAGTCTTTATGTAGACAGAATTACGGTAAGGAAGCAAAACTAATGTGAGGAAAACAACGGAATTCCTTATGTGAATAAGCGGCTAGGTTGAACAATCTGTTCAAAATGGAACTGCTTTCTCTTGACTAGGAGGACAACACTGACTGCGAGTTGCAGAGTAATCATGTTTATGAGTTGCCTTAATTTTTAAGATCTCACTGGACTGTTTTTACAAATACTACAGTTTTCAAAAGAAAATACACCAATGCTCTTTTGCAAAATACAACAGAACAAAAATCTGATTATGATTTCCTGCTGCACTCCTGTCACTTCCCTATCTAAATTAATACAATATCCTCCACAATAGCTACAAGTTCTCATGTTCCTACCAGGAGCCAGCACAGTTCACATAGAAACTACGCAATTAAAGTAAGTAAATATAGCTACTTTGGAAAATAAAAGAATCCCACAATTATCTGGACTTCAGTTTTTGTAAAAATTATTTGTGTTTCCAGAAGTATTAGAAGTTGTATCTTATGATAATAAAAATTTCTTGGTACCCAATACTATGGAAAATGTCCCTGTGTGTGAAATAAACCAATATAGAGATACTGGCAAATTCCATGCCTCTAAAGAAAATATCTCCAGTGTATCTCAGTATATTCCTGTTAAATTTGGATACAAGAAATAGATTTAATTAATTTAATACAAAATACTAATATTACACAGAAGTGGAGACAGAAGAATACACCAAGTTTCAGTATGTAGAACGTGTTATATATGACACTGAACTTACAGGGTTTCCATTCTGTTTTGATTAGGTATCTTGTGTTTGGTTTGTCAGAGACGATCATTCTAAAAAGGGTGTAAAAGCTTCCTACTATTTGTTTATATAACATTTGTACCTTCTCATTTGCAAACCCTGGGATCATTATTTACAGACAAGGGAACTCTGGATTATCACACAAGAATGAGTGAGTTCTTCATCTGTTCATAATTTATTCTAGTCCTGCTGCTAGATTTGGCAGATCAACCATTAAACACAGTCAGACAATAAAAACTCCCAGCATGGTGCATATCTGTAGAGTTTTGCTCTCTTTTTGAAATCTAGGCAGCAATATTCTTCAGTTAAGCGGGTGAAAAATTCTGTGTACCATGAAAACACGTTTCTAGGTCAGCTATGAGCATTATCACCTCTTGAAACAAATATAAGCCATATATAACCAATGACAGATTCTAGCATTTTATCTCTAAATAATTTATGCTCACTCAGCTTCAGAACCATGTTTGGGTATGAGATAAAAAGCAAAACAAAACCCACTTTTAAAAGATTAGATATATTATGAACTTTACATATTTTCATAGATACAGTCACAGGTCCAAAGAAAAACCAACTGTGTTACTTGATAAGCTGACTAGAAGCTGACAGAAGTTATCAGTTAGTTATCAGCCAGTCATCACATCTGGACAGAAGTTACTGTTGCACTATTGTCCAGTTGGTCTGTTTGCTTTACCAGTTCCTTTTGTAGCAAAGAATGTATAGGGAAATTTTGACAGGCAGTTTGACCAACTCTACTAAAATCAGGTAAT
Source organism: Tapera naevia (assembly GCA_033556795.1). Classification (NCBI taxonomy): domain Eukaryota; kingdom Metazoa; phylum Chordata; class Aves; order Cuculiformes; family Neomorphidae; genus Tapera; species Tapera naevia. Next base: position 16,913,157 of record JAUMJJ010000079.1, on the reverse strand, counting down.
TCTCATTTCACGTCTCTAAAAAAGAACATCCCATGGTTTTGGTCTTGGTGTCTGGATCATTTTCTTTCAAGGGAGGGAGTGTAGTGTGTAGGCAGCTTTCCAAATTCCCTTGCTATCAATGGTGATATAAAGAATCTTGTTTACCTTTTCGCGAAAGTTAAATGACTCCTTGCACCACCCAGCCTGACAAGTACGAGAAGACACTGGAATGCCTGATCCATCCCAGCGAAATGCAACATGGCGATACATAACCTGATTGCAAGCATTGGGAACATAAGACATTGGATTTGGATGCTTACCTTTATATTTAAAAGACACAGAGCCCTCTCAGCAGTAAAAGTAGAAATGCAATATCTCTTTACCTCTTACAGATAAAACGCTTTAGAATTGCAAAGTTTGTGTGAACAGTTTGGCAAAATGCATTAAACATTCACGTACATCTTTTCCCAAGGGAAAATAGCTGTCATTTTTGTGGGAACTTCTGCTAAACAAGGCTAATCCCATTGTGATGAACTTAAATGACAGAGAGAAACATTCAGGCTAGGTATTAGGGCAAATTTTTTAATGACAGGGATAGGGAAGCACTGGAAGGATTGCACAAGGACATCATTGAATATCCATCCCCAAAAACCTTTCAAAAAAAGAAAAGCTATAGATATACCTGATCTTGCCTTGGGGCAGCCAGTTGAACTTGATGAAAATTCGGAGTCACCTCCAGCTTTATCTTTGTATGATTGTCTCTTCAGTAACTTCCTATGAGGAATGTCAGCAGAACAGCCCTCCTCAGCCCGGTTAAAGGGTTAAAGCATGTCTATTGCATCTAACAATGTGCTGTGGACAACTGCACAAAATCCACTGCAGAAGTGGCTGAGGTGACCCACAGGCACCTCAAGCAGCCACACAGGAGTTAGAAGCCACACCAGCCAGGATGAAATGCCCCTACTGGTGAATCTTCATCATGCATGAGGCATAAGTCACAAGGACAGAAAAAAAATTAGAGTTAAAAGCAGTATATTATGTAAGACTCTCCCCTTTCTCAGCATCAAAAGGGGAAAAAGGACTGCCTGTAGATTTTGTGAGAAAGCCACTGACATACTGTTAGCAAACACACTCTTATTTCTACGCTTTCTGCACAGTTAGAGTGCAAGACAGCTCTATATTTCGGCTTTTTTTTCATCCATTTCTTGCAGGCTTCATTCTAACATGGATTACAGAGCTGAAGAGGAACAGCAGGGTGGGACACATCTATTAGGGATGAAGAGCAGCAATGACATTTTTCAGAGGAGAGTTGAGAAATGCTTCATGGGATGCCAGTAATAAGCAGGAAGTTAGTACCATCCTGCAAGTTCTCCAAAATAGTGTCCAGAAAGTGCTTATTCTGTAACTTTTCTATTGCAATTAAACATAATCATGATGATGGCAAGAGAGTCTTTAATTTTAGCACCGTTAGATAAAGTGCAGGTGGCAAGTGGTCACTGTCATGTTGATAATTTTTAGTCTTCTTTATGAATTGAAACACTATATATAATTCCTACTGATTATGTATCCTGGACAGATAGATTTCTTTATCACCCCCACTGGTTTTCTCAGCAAGGAGGCCAAGATGTGAAATAACTCCAGAGAATTAAATACTAGTAAAAATGTGTATTACAGGGGGTGGGGGTTGTAATTTCCATTCAAAGTATAATAAAAAAATAAAATTCATACTGGAGTGTATTTTCTATGGGCTGAAAAAGACAGGAAAGGAAATATTGCCTAGTCCCCTTACTGCTGCAGAAGAGAGACAGATAAGAAGAAATATCAGCAAATTTGCATTTCCAAGAAAAATACTTTAACAAACCTTGTGATGCAGAGCTGAAGATTTATTTTTCAAAACAAAAGATGTTCTGTAAGAATATGGTACGTAATAGCTAAGTGTTAAAACCAGTCAGGGTTGAATACAGAGACTTATTTAGATTATGGCAGGAACAGCTGGGAATATTCTGTTTGTTTTCTGAGGTAGGATTTCTGACCTGTCCAATGACTGATCCCAAGATAAGGGACTTGATAGTCAAAGGAGGATTAGAGTTACATTTCATGAAAACTGGAAGAGTTCCAGTAGCAGAATGCATCTTCAGTGACTACGACTGGAGCACAGCTCTGCTATGAAAGACTAATGAATCTGTGTATACCCACAGAATGTGGCTTCTTCTCTGGCTCCTTGCTATGATCTCTTTACTATTTGTACCAGTAATCAAACTCAAAAAATGCATTTTAATAAAATTGAAGAAAACAAACATCTTCCTGTGCCCCATATCAGTTTTGTAAGGCTCATAACCTTTCTGTCACCAAGGTCAGCAGCCTCATTAACTTTGCAGTGGATGAGCTGCAGTGAATAAGTCAAGTTCACAAAGCCCTCTACAAATGCAGTTGGTTGCAGTATTTCTGCACTTTAAAAAAAGAACAAGAAAAGGAGGTTGATCAATAATTACTACTCCCACAGTGAGACAGTCATGAATTATTTTAAACACACTAGAGTGCACTCGACTTAAACTTTTATTTTTGCTGCATTCATTTTGAAGCATCTAGAAGTTGTGCTGTTGAACAGTCGGTCACTCTGTTTTAGACTAAAAATGCCAAGGAAGCACAATATGTTATTTCTCATAAACTAACTGCCTATATACCAAATAAGTAATAAAGCTGTGTACTTTTGCTTTTAGGATCACAATATTCTGTAAGGACCTGCATGTGTACATTTGTGACTGTGATACTAATATATTCAGCTGTACATGGACTATGAATAGAGATTTATAAACTTCACTAGAAATTATGCATATCAAGTAAGTGAGCATAATCTGGTGTCAGACGTTATCATGAAAGTGCAGCGTTGAGATTAAAAAAATATTTTCAATATGGAAGGAAATAGATGTAGAAATTTGGCCCAGTGGAATAAAGTCTACTTCACATCTTGGGCAGTTTCTCTGCTATAATTTTGTTCTTGTAATCCATCTGAGGGCAAGCCGCATCAACATACATCAGTGTACTATTACTGGAATACTTTTTTCAGGTAGAGTCTATATCACAGTTTTCTGCTGTCTTTTTCTTCTTCAAAATGTTTGGTATTTATAACAACAGACATCCCAACCTTGCTTTCCAAAAAATTGTCTACATTAGATCAAATTTTTATGCCCCCAAATATTAATCAAGCAAATTAAAGTCAACTTTAATGTCTTCTTTCTCCTTTTCTCACCCCCCAGCCAGCTAAGTCTGCCTCAAAGACTTTTCCATCTCTGGCTTGGGACTGAACCCCTACTCCAAGTCTCTGGCAGAGTGAGTAAGGGGAGGTGATGCCTTTCTCTGCAGAAACCATATACTTGCAATTCTGCTAACTCATAAAAGATTTCTGTGTGGCTAGGCTGCAAGACCTAAAATTTAATATTATGCAACATAATATATCAATTCATGGTCACATTTTAATGAGAGTTTTAGAAATAGGATAATAAACCAAGGTTCTAATAAAAAAGAAAAGAGAGAAGGGGACAAAACTATAATATGTAGAAGTTATCTTTAACCTTACTATTTCATCATATGCCCAACCATCCATTAACCTGATGCAATAATATATTGAACCTTTCCTGTTAACTCATGTACTTTATCAATGACTGGTTATTGGCTATCATTATACATAAGCATACAAATGAACAGAGAGGTAGAAATTTTCTCTTTTTTTTTGAGTTTGACTTCTTAAGGGTTGTAGAGTTCTCAATATTCTGAAGACTGAGCTTTCAGCACTTTCAGCAGTAAACATTCGTATCAGAAAAGGCTCAGAAAATGAGGAACTGAGTTATCTTTTAATGTCAGACCAACTTCTGTAGGCAAAACAGATTAGTCTAGGGCACAAGAAAGAATTACTGTGTAAAATTCACAAAGGAGTATGCAGGTGCTTCACATCAGACTGCTAAGTGCATTTTCTTCATCAAGAAGAGGAAAAGGAATGATTTAATATCCTGCATGATTTCAAAAGATCATTTGCTCAACTTTGTATTGGAATAATTTCAAGCCCATTTTAATTCCTGTAACAAAAAACACCATTATGTCCCTGAAACATAGAAATAGCAGTATAGACACCAGGAGTTTCCTCCTGGCTGTGCTCCAGAGGTTTTGTGAAAAGAACAACTATGCACATCATAGATAGAACAAGAGCACTTGTTCTTACGGTCTCAAATTCCCATGAGTTTCTGCTATGACAAAAGTTTTGCTTCTGTCTGTCCTCCACACTCACAGCATGCATGGCACAGAATCTTGATAAAACCACATTGATTTTTTTTGGCTTAAGGTTTGCCAAACACTAACCCACAAACTTGGGATAGAATTAATTCCTTCTGCCAAAGAACTAAATCTAAATGCTGCAATAATTTAATAAGGAAAACATTGATTTGAAGGTTGCCCAGAAAAAGGATGCACGTAAATATTTATTCCATGAATGTAAGAGATAACAATATGACCGAGTTATTCCAATAAAAACTTGCCAATTGTGCAATAATTTTTCCCCTGAGTGTGGTATCATAGAATCAGTAGGAAGCATCCTCCCAGCCCAGCATGGAACATAAGAAAGAAAACATGAAACATTTAATTACAAATTCTTCCTTGAGCATTTTGCTGAAAATATTAAGGAATTTCTGTGAACTGCAGGTGTTTTCTTTGGCATGTAAGCTCAGTCTGGAGGTTTTATACTCCCTGATAGAACTAACTGTTGAAAACATGGCAGAAATAATGAGGACTAAAGCACACGAGTCGTAGCAGGCCTTTTGTTATTTCACTGAAAACTGGAAGGGGAAGGCATGGAATATTTTGAGTAATGTGTTTCTCATGCTTTGGAGTAAAAGAAATAGTAGAAACATGTTGGAAAAGTCCGTGAAATATCACATCAGAACTGTGAAAGCCACGTAGCGCTCTGTTTTGGGACACAAAGGGAAAAGATTAACTGGAAGGGGATAAAACTGAAAAATTCAGGTCCAACATCCCAGCATCCAGGAGCACAATCCAGAACATCTACTTTTTAGTACTGCCTGGTTACTAATACCAGCAGAGCTGAGAGATGCATAAAACTCCCCCAAGATATACACACCAAGACAGTAGGAGATGATGGTTCATGCACATATGCAGAAGTTGGGAACTAAACGCAGCTCTGTTCCTGCAAGATCTCTGTATGGGCCCAAATCACAAGGCGTCAGATCCTTGCTTTGCCTTTGCTGATCGGACTGTGCTCTTGCCTGTGTATTTATAGAGGCTGCTCTTCCTTGATCTCCTCTCCCACTTGATTGCACCTCCCAGCATCATCTCCTGTGAATAGTCTTAGGCAGAAGTTAGGGCGCTGTCTTGGGAAGAGAAAGCTCAGAAATGCTTCCAAAGTACATTTCTCCATCTCCAGCTGCAGTGCAAAAGCCACCACCTCTCTCAGTAGCTACTTTTCTACAAGAGGAAGCCTCATCCCTGTAGGCACGTACCGTCCCCAAGAGGCCTTTAATGTTCAGCTCTTGTCCCAGCAGCAGCCCCCACGTCTATCCAGCATCCAGGCTCTCTGTGGAATCAGAGTGGCGGCACCACCCGCCCATGTTTCCTGCGGGCTGTGGGAGCTGCCCAAAGCCTCCACTAGAGGAGCTCCTCTCTCTCCACCAACCACACAGGCAGTCAAGGCACCAAACGCACAGAGTCTGGATGAAGGTGGAATTGTACTTTTCCCCGCTGCTGAAAATAATAAGGGGTGTTGCATCAGTAAGGTACGTGGACCTTTCCCCCAATGTGCAGCAACAAGTGCAGGTTAACGAGTGCAGCGTTAGTGTGGGCTTGTGATTCTGTATCTTGGACTTCAGTATTGCCCTGTACATTCTTGTGAGATGCCAGTTTCTAATATAATTAAATGTCAAATATTGATCATTACTAATATCATGGTTATTAAATAATACATACATATTTTATGAAGTATTAAACTATTACATTTAACTAATAATTTTTAAAAATGCATCAATTCCAGTCAAATAAAAGTAAGATATCCATTCTGGAACAAATTTTTCAGCTCCAGATGCTGAATTCCCTTGTCCATTTTCAAAGATAAGGATGCCAAAAATTAGGTGCACCTCAGTTCTCTATTTATGTTGCACATAAAGCATTTATGTTTCATGGATTATGAAGAATATTAGAGGTCTGTGAGGCCATACAAAGGGGTCTGCCGTTGCTTTGTGGCTTCATACTGCATGATAAATGTGCTTGGAGGTTTGTTAAAAATATTATACTTTGTGGCTAAACAGAAATGTTGATGTTAGATGTACCCATTAGTTCAAATATTCCAGAGATCACAGTCTTACTCCTCTACCCAGGAATATTTCAAGGATCCCACTGAATTACCTTCCCTGCCATCCATTTAATCTCCCTGTCTGCTAATACAGGCATGGGGAAATGACTTTTGGTGGCTACCTTATTCAGGGTTTCTAAACCACTTGTTCTGCCCTCATTTTCTAACATGTTTGCCACCTTTAACTGAACTTTGATGGAAAATACTTTAAGGTAATGCTGTTCTGAGGATTATCCCTTGGTCTCCAACTCTAGCTTTGTAGATTTCTCGAGGATAAAAGCTTTAGAAGTCCCTTTTATTTTCTTGTATTTTTGTGTGTAGTGCGGTCACTGAGAATTGAAATCAAACATATTAGAGAATGAGAAGACAGATGCAGAAATTGCAGCCCTAATAGGTGGACAGAGAGTCTGCTCCTGAATAATGACTGCTCTTATACAAGTCTTAACCTCTTCCCAGCAGTCAAAAGCCCCTGAACCCAAGCCAGCAGCTCTGCTGCCTGTGAACAGTGGCTTTTGTCTGCAGAAAATGTCTCTGCTAGAAGAGGGGACAGTTCAGCGACACCGAGCAGACCGCCAGAGAGCAGCAGCAGCCCTTTCAAAAGCATGTGGCAGAAATAGCAGAAGACAGCACTTTCGTTGCTTGGCTCTGTGAGCCCTGTCTCCATGGAGAGGAAACCGGTCACTTTCTAAGATTAGATTCACCTCTGCTTGGTGTTCCCTGCACACCCTTTGGTGAATACACACACAAGACAGTAAAATCCACAAGCTGAGCCCACTTGCTCACTTTCAGAAATAAGGATACCATGAATGGACTGCGTGTGCTGGCAGTGCTTCTGGAGAACAGAGCTGTCATTCAGAGACTACTGGGGCGTTGAGCCATACACCAAACCACAGCGCGAGGAGTGTCTGTCCAGGCAAGAGAGAGACTGGTGGTCTACATCTCCCGGGATGTTTCTCTTCCTGGATTTGGGACAAACATATGTGGAAAAGTTATGGGTGCAGAGCAAAGCACCTGCAGGTCCTGTTGCTCTGTAAGGACATCTAATAATTTCAGTCTTCATTTTGTCCCTGTGCTGGCTGGCACCAGAATCACATGCAGTGCTAGCAGTCTTCACCAAGACTCAGTAAAGCAATAGAAGACTGCTGCTCTTTCAACTTTCCAGCTGTTAGTCAAACCAGCACAAAGCAGTGCAGTAACATAGTGTAATGTCTACTGTTTCTCCCCACCCCTAAATGTCAGCTTACCCGATATTTGCCACTTCTATGAAGCCAGTGAGTTTAAGAGTCAGGTGCTACCTGCTATGCCCAGGAGAGGCCAAATCTCACCCGATATGATTTTCTAACCATTTTCACTAAACCACTTCTCTCTTGTTTCTCTTTACTGACTGCCCTTTTATGGATGAGAAAGTAAACTCGTTCTTAGAGTGGCAAGTGAACTATTTTTCTCGTATTTATTGTAGTATCAAAGTATTTACATCAACAATGCTGAAGAACACAAAAGAGGAAAACCAGGCCCCAGTGGTTCACAGAGTATTTGAAGCGATCACTGGTTCAGAAAACGTATAATGCAATTTTCCGTGTCACAAACAATGGTACGAGCAAGAAAACGTTCTCTTTCAAGACTGTTTTCCAAAATGTCTTTACAAAGTCAGTGTATTCCACGCTCAGCAATCTCCCGATGACTGTTGGTTAGCAGATACTTTAAACAAAGCAAATGAGATAGGACAAATTGTTTTATCTTCTCATGTCCGGTGTTAATAAAGACTACTAAATGAAAGCCCTGCTTGTGAGGTGCTGAGCCATCTGTGGACCACCAACACAATTCTGAAATCTGCTTACCTGTAGAAAATTCTGCTGAAAATTCTACTTTCATCCACAGAAGTATTCCACGAGAAAAAAAGTGATTTTTCTGGTTCACAGAGTGCATTTGAACTCTGTTCTAAAGTGCGGAGTCTACAATGCATGCCACCTGGAGAAAAATCAAAAGATTCCAGCATGAGTGACATGCTGAAATAAATTCAGAGTGTCAAGAGTTGACATCATTTTTGCGTGTTGTGAACAGCTCTCACAAAAATCATTCTAAAATTCAGGCCTTAGTCCCACATTTTGTTCCTTTCTAGTTATTATTTTTTCCTGTTGTTCAAATTTCTCATAACAAAATCAATCATGTCTTCTTTCTTATAAATGAAAATATATTTCTTGGCCTCTTGCTTCACATCTCTGCTACCACATCATCGTTTCATTTAACTCCACTGAGCCAATCCTGTATCACACTAGAAATTCATGACTGTTATTGTTGTTTTAAATTATTTATTGGAAGTGATATTTTCTCTAATATAATTATCTAATTCTGCAAAATATAGTTATAATTAATCGTATAATTATATTTTTGTTAATCTCATTGATTTTTAACAACCTGTTCATAAGCTCATGTCAGTTTCAAAAATTGTTTCTCTTCCACAAGAATTTGCCTTAAAAAAAAAATCAAAGAAGTTCTATCCTGTTGCCATTCGCTAGCAAGATATTTTGGCTAATTATTAGATATTAAAAGATAATTTCCACAGCTCATATTATAACATTATTTGGCTCCCTGGCTTACAAACTGGAATTCTTTTAAGAATTGACCCTCTAGATTAAGGTGTTGACACTAAAGCTTTGAGCTCCATCACATCTGTACAACATGGGAAATATGCACTGGATCTTCCCTGAAGTTTAGAATATGGTTTCTTGATGTATCTTTTGGGGAATACTTTTAAGTTTGGTCATAATGTATGATCTCTTTACAGCACAGAGCTTCAAACCAAAGTGCAAATCCACAGGCCTCTCTAGCAAGGCAATTAGTGAGAGTCATTATGTAGAGGGATACTCCAGCAGAAATTATGCTGTATTTATGGTGCCAAACTCTACTCAAAGAAATCAAGTCCCTTTCATTTCCATTTATTTAACAATAGAATTTAGCTACTCATGCACAGAGAGAAAAATCAAAATGTTAACAAGACACCTTTTATCTTTCAGGACAGTATTTTTCCTCAAGTGTAGAAGAACACTTGGAGTGCTAGATCATTACACCAAAACTATTTCAGTGGGTTCATCTCTACAGAAAACCCTTATCTAATTACATTTTTTTCATGCTGTCGGGGTTTTCATTAGTCAATGTGCCAGGACAAAATGTATATCTCCACCTATCCACACATAAGCCTGCTTGATCTTGCTAAAGGAAGCATAAATATTGTATCTCTTGGGAATGAGAACAAATGGTAAAAATATCAAAAAGAAAAACCTACTCTAACAACAGAAGGAAACTCACGAATACTTTGATTTCTTCTACAGCTTTGAGCAAAGTCATGAAACACTTCAACTTCGTAACAGCTCCCTGAAAAGAGAACCTCCCCTTCTATTCCTGATATTTCATAATACCTTACCAAAGGGAAGGTTACACCCAGTTTTTCCCAGGGAAGCATCCACTGCAGCAAGTTGTCACGTCCTTCTATCTCTCATGCACATCTCAGGATATGGTGCATGTCTCCACCACTGCCTCTGAGAGCCCTGGGTGTAGCCACTCTTCTCCATACATACTTACACACATACTCCTTCCTGCTCAGGTACAGGTAGGCAGTGCTCAACAGTGGCACTAGATATTTACATTTAGACAACTAAATTCTCCTTGAACTGGCTTGAGGGTTAGACAAGCCATTCTTTCAATCTGCATTAACCCGATCTCCACTGACTATGGTGGAGATTTTAGATATGTAGTGAGTTTGTACATACCTACAAGTAGGCACTGATATGCAAATGTCTGCTTCTGAATTAAATCCCAGTGGGTATATTTAGGTGTAAAGTTTTGAGACAAAGTAGGCTCATTATTAACATAACTCATAACACTGAGGCCATTGACAAAAACAGAATTCAGCTTTAATTTATTTTTGTAATGTGTGGAGTATTTTGAAGGTAGAATATTTCTTGGTTTTATTGTTAAGAAACAAGCTGCAAAAATAACAAAATTAAGATCCAGGACAAAAGAGAAGAGTTCATGATACCTTTGTAAGGCAGCTATGCTAAGAAAATAAACCACAATATATTTTGTGGTAAAGAACAGCTGGCAGAAATTGACCTGATTTCCCAGTCTCACTGGTAAAAGTCGTAGAAGGTCAGCTGTAAACACCTGAGCTCCTCTCCTAACCATTAACATGCTATTCCTTGTCCATGCTGCAGCTGATCAAGGTACCTTCTGGAGGCTAAAACCTTAACGATCCATAACTTCTGGCCCTCCCTTCCAAAAGCTGCCTTGGATAGTGCCAGCAAATCAGACTGTATCTTGCATATTCTCTGCCCTAGTTCTTTCCTGGTGAAGCCAATTTGAAGACGAAGTCCTGGCTTGCCAGTGAAACCCAAATAAAAGGTTTGACTGTATTTGGGCAGGAACTGTGGCTGTCGTGGGCTGGCCAAGAGAGCTAGCCTTTAGCTCTGGTGTTATTTATGTTTACATGTAGAATCCAGAGTGTAATGCCAGTGGGGCCAGTCCTTGCCTTCCACATGCCTAGGGAAGCACAGCCTAGACATATGTGTTCAGATCTGACCAGTCTGGCAGAAGGCTTCCCATGGAGGACCATTCTCTTCCGGGAATTTGCATCTTCTTTCCTTATGTAAGTAAGCTGCTCAAAGGAACCATGATTCACTTAAGGTTTGTTCTACTGTAAGCAAAACCAAAGCCTTAACCACAAACACTTTACATGTGCTACTTAGCAGTGTGTAAGCTATATCCCCAGGCCCTTCTGGATTTTTGCAGCTAGTCCAAGATTCATTTATTACCATTTCATGTGTCTAACACTATCCTGCTGATCTATAGAAAAAAAAGTACATAGTAAGCAACAACTAAATATTATAAAAGGCACCCAGTTTGCTGCCCAATGCATTATCTGACTCATATATCTCTGCATTACCACAGGGTTTCTGGAAATTAAACTATGGGAACGTGACTTGCGTGGTACATGAGATTTTCTGGTAGGTGAGGTACCAAAGGATCAGCTCAAATTTGTGTAAGGTATATGTCTAACAGGTGGAAAAATGTGTGCATGGTCATACAACATTTGACAGCTGGTGCAGGCGTGCTCTCATTTTACATACAAGCACTTTATATGTTGCAGTCTCACTTAAGTAAACATTTCTCCTTTTTAATCTTGAGGGGTAGTTTTAAAGTCAAGTATCCTAACAAACAAAATACAAAGAAAACTTTTGCACTTCAGTATTCTATAAATGAGACTGATTTATAAGCAGACCTTGAATTTCAGTCTCAGAAGCCAAGGTGTGAAGCAGAAAATTCTCAGGGTAGGAGGCTTCAGCTCCACAGCCCACAGTCACCGTTGCACCCACTGCTGTGGCCTCTGTACATCACGCAGGAGCAGCAGGGCAGCATGTGACAGATATGCACAGGAGACCTGCCCTAAGTCGTACAAAGACCCCCTGGCTGAACAGATAAACTACATTCCACAGAGGTACATTTTGGAAGCAACTCTCAACCTAAAGATAACACCATGGTCAAAGGTAAAAGATTCATTGCCCTGTGATGTAAAATGTTTGGGGAATGAGCTCAGAGTAAAATTTTCAAATTGCACAAGTCTAATAGACATGTACAAGAGATCTTATAGACTCAGTTAGTATGTGTAACTGGGGTTCCTAAAATTTTAAATGACAATTTCCTATTTTCCAATGAATTTCACACAACTTCAAATAACTTCCCTGAGGTACTCCTGGAGACAAATAAAAATAATACAGAGATCGGAATTTGGCACTTTGGGGAATCACTCTGACATGTATATAACTCATTGCTTAACTGTAGAAAATTATAACCAAACTTGACCTTAAAAAAATGTTTTAAAAGACAATATTGAGTTATTTCAGTGACAAGCTTAATGGATGGATTTGGGTTGAAGCAGGATGGTGCAGATGTGAAGAACTGAGGAACTTTGACAGTGATATCTAAAAACATCATAACTCCTACCTAAAAATCTGGAAGACTTGTCTAAAGAAGTCTTACTTCTCAAGAAATCTTAGAACTCTGGAGAAATTCCAGGCAGCTGGATGTCAAAAGGAGTCAGGTATGAAAAAAAGATTAATGAAGAAAGGTAATGTGTAGACTACTGCTTCAGAGTAACATAGATAATTGACATGTATGTTTTTAATCAACACTTCGAAGTATATAGCTGAAGATTTTCAGGTGAATTTGAACACTTCTACAATTTTCCATTCTGCCTAATACAGCATCATCTTCAGATCTGAAATTACTTTATTTTGAAGTTGCTAAAACAAATCTTATAAACACAGATTTGTTCTTTAAAATTATGATGGCTACAGGCCAATTTAAGTCGTTACCTGGGGCAGTGGTATGCTATTCACTTTGCCAAGTGGGAAAAAGTGATGAGGCTGGATGTCATCACACTTTTGTAAGGTCGCCATGGTGCATCTGCAGTCGGAAAGCCAAATCTGGGGTAGGGCTCTCATCCCAAACAAAGCATCAGTCCAAACTTGCTTGGTTGTCATCACTTCCAGACTCTGTCAATAACTAGTAATAAGGTGCTTTCATAACTCTCTTTTCCATGTTGGTATAAAATATATTCCTGATGTATATAGGATAAAGGGTTGTGCACAGAGGTTTATATCACTTCTTAACAGTTCACAAAGAACACTTAATTCTCAATAACTAAACCATCTGTTTATTGTCAAGTACCAAGCTACTCATTAGACGTTGCCTCTAACAAATATTTTGTTTAGTGTCTGGCCAAGTGCTAACTCTGTCTGATATGCCCTGAGGTCATCAGCATTTCTAAATCTACAGCTTTTTGGAATATGGTTTAAAACTGTTGATATACTTATTAGAAGACAGCTATGTGAATACACTTGAGTCTGAAGGGAGCCCCCAGAGAAAAGGGCCAAAAAAGTAATGGCATGACCTCAGATGACATTCTGATCCTTCCAATACCATCATGAAAATAGGTGTTTGAAAATGTCTGGGTCCTATCTGGCAAAACTGTATGGCTGTCAGTAGCTATTTGGCCAGTGGAGAGAACACCTTGAAGTCACTAAGCAAAGCATTGGTAACTAGAAACACCTGGGGGTTTCTTCTGTATACTTGCTACTAATAGCATACTTGTGAAGTCTTACATTTCAGTATGATAGTCAGTTTATTTTCTTTAATTATGGTCTCCCCATTCTTCAAAGCTGCACCCAAGCACTTGACAGGCAACAGGGACTATATTCACATGGGGGTGGCAGCCACAAAGAGGGTGACTGGTTCACCTCAGCAGTCTGCAGGGTGCCGGGACAAGCTCAGTGTACTCTGGACAAGGCAAAGACCTTTTGGGGCCAACAACAGTGACTGTCAGATAGGAACGACTCTTCTTATGTGACATTTACTGAACAGTGCATCCTTCACATTGGTAAGAACTTTAGGAAAAACCCTAAGATCTCCTTTAAATTTTAATAGGTATGACATCATGATTTAGGCTGTTTATCCCCAGCTACACAAAGTCATGAGAAGTACAATAAATTGCTTGGGTGAGTAGCTTAAAATAACAGAATTTTAAAAATAGCCATTTTTTCCTTGCCTTTTTACATTTGCTATCTGAATTTTGAGACTTGAGAGTTGAAACTTTTTCCTTTCAAGAGCTTTCTTTAATGTCATGTAATCATGTGGATACAAGAAAATATCATTACAGTAGACAAAGTAAGGAGGGACTTTTTCTTTGTTTTGAAAGCTTTTAGCAGATTCTAAGTGATAAATCTCCTTTCTTTTCCAAATCCTATCCCTGAATGAATTCTTGCCTAAAATTAGTATTTTTCAACGGTGCCATGAATCATTGCGAGAGTCCTGTAGACTTCCAACCCTTCCTTTTGATGGGAGTTCTTATATACAGTTTAAACATAAGGAATGCTAAGCATATCTATGTTTCCGCCTCCAAATTGCTACTTTTTTCCTTCTGTACTATATAATGAAATATATTCTTCCTATATTCTTTCACAGAGTTTCTATTTTCTGTTCTTTCTTGTCACTTTCCTTAATTGAAATTAAAGAAGCTAAAGCCTACGAGAACATGATTTAATTCCTCGTGTGTGAGAACATAATGCCCTTCTAGGTTATCTCAGTGGGGTGCGCTATGACTGCAATGCACAAAAAAACTCTCTGAAATTAAAAGTAAATAAACAAACTAGGTTTGTGTTATACAAAACCATGTAAAATTCCTGTTAATATGAGAGTAAACCTGCAGAAAAATATGTCTCTTGTTCTTTGCCAAACTCCCCATTTTTCTTTCTGCTCAGCAAGAAAGGTAGCACTGTACTGCGTTTTCCTGATCAGTGACCATGTTATTATAATGAACCTTTCTTTCCTACCATTATAAAATGTTACAAACAAGTAACTTAGAAAATTGGTAATATTACAGCAGCTGCTTGCAGTCGCCTTCAGATCAGGATATATCACTATTAGCCACATAACCCAGTCTCGGTGTTACAGTGGAAATAGCACTAGCCCAAAATTATTACAGAAGTTTTCAAGGTAAAAGGGACATTTTCATCTCCCACAGCTGAAATGAGGGTAATCACCAGTTGTGACAATAAGATAATCATTTAAACTTCAGCTGTAAGCCTTTGGTAACAATAACAGGCAAGTGTATTCTGTTGGCTTTAAAGTGCCAGCACAGACATCGCAGCCATAAATGAAGGCCCTTTTTGTAAAGATATAGAACAAAAATTATGATCTTTGCCTCTCAGTTCCCTGTTTTAAGTATCACTTAATGATGACAAATGTTAGGTTGACTTCCTCTGTGTTTTGCATGAAGCTCTCTAAAATACATAACTAGGCATCAGTGATAGCAAACCACACCTGTCTGCAAAAGGAAGTACCTGAGGTAGAAAATTAAACACCTCAAGATTTTCTTTGAATCCCTGCCATCCCACCTGTGATTATTTCTGCAAGCTGAAAAAGAATGAAGACAAAATATACCACTCCCATTTCATTAAATCAAGAAAATTACCCCAAAATAAGTTTAGATGACCAGAGGGATTCAGAAATCCATGCCCTTCCTTTAGGGTCTTGCTGGGTAAGAAAAATCTTCTCTTCAGTTTTTTGGCAACTAATATATTTTACTTGCAGTGGCCTTTATGGAAGTTCTATACCTTTATAAAATGGTCCAGTGGCTTGAAAAATCTTCTGGTCCCCAGAATCTTCAGCATTGGAACATGTTTTGCAGACTAGGCTAGGTTGAATCCTGTTGTTTTCAAAGGAATTCCAATGGTTTTGGCATGTAAGACAATTCAGCATGAAGGTAGAAATATCTCATGCAACAGCTCACATCAGCATCAACATTCTTTTACTTGTTCTTGTGTAGCTAAGTGCCTCAGAAATCTTTAGTGTATGTGGACACATAAAAGGAAGGTTTCTTATCTCTGTAGCCCACAAATAGCATTCTTTCCTAATGTTTCTAGCCTTAGTAAGTTTACACCCTCACAAAACTGAGTTAAAAAAGGAAAGAAGGTTCAGAAGTGCTTGCTGAAATGCCAGAAGTTAATCTGTGCTCACAGTATGTCTCATGGGAGGTTATCCCTCTGATCCTCCCTCTGACACCTGGTTGCAGTCGTGGTTAATACTTGAGCTACAGTGCAATATGAAAAACGAATGTAGGACTCGGACTCAACACTCCCAAGGTTTCATAACAGCAAAAATGCAGTCCACAAACACATTTTTGTGTAAGTTCCTTATCAATGTAAATACTCATAAATATGGAGTAGAAGGTGCTTTGTCCACAGGTAAGGACTGCAGAGAACAAGTCCTCAAAGCAGAGCACTAGGGAATTGATCGCAAATCTGTCTTACTGCGACTGTATGAATTGCTTTTAGCAGTTACATCACCTCTGGGTGATGCTTTAATGCAGTGCTTGTCTTTACTAGAATCATTTGTATTTCTACATAGAGAGAAGTCAACTTTAATTAATCCCAGGCATACAGATAAAAGTGCTCAGATGTGGCAGTCTGCTTCCCTGAAGAGTAATTGAACTGTTCGATGAGAGCCAGAAGCTAGTATATATTAGGGAACTGCACCAAATATTGCACTACAATAATTAAACAGGTTTAATCAGCCCAGTATTCTAATTCAACCTAAAGTTCAGTGCCAGTTTCTGTTGCAAGGTTCTTAAGAGCTCATGTTAGATACTTAAACATGAATTAGCATGCCTGAAACAAAAGAAGATATCTGTGCCAGTAAACAATACAAGTCCAGAGATAAAACCATGCAGCGAGCATGTTTCCAGATGAAAAACTTTTCTTCTAGTCCAAAATAGAGTCTTAGCTGCTAGGATGTGATTGGGTGGCTTGTGATAGTCCCTGAAATATACCCAAACGCTGTTCGGGAACCCAGGCTAAAGCCATGCCAGAGACATACTGACAGTTAAAGAGCATGCGTCATCATGGGACTCTGTCCAGTCCTTGCATACTTTACTAAAATAGATGTATTTTATGATTCTAAATTCAGGAAGACATATTTTTAATTAAATCCATCTATTGAGTGCTCCTATAGAGCCACAGTACATGTGGTTTCATTGTTTTAAGGTGTTTTAGGCTGGAGAAGCATGTGTCCAAGACTATTCTACGGCCATCAGTTCATCCAGCCTATGTTCACATTACCAAACTCTCTTACCCTGGAAAAACCAAAGTCCTCATACAAATTTCTCATTTGGAATGACCTGTGCTAACTCCAAGATCGTGCCCAGGAATTGCCATGTGCTATTTGGCCTGGGCCAAATCTTGCCAAAAAAAACGTTCTAAGAATTTAACAATAGATAAGATCTAGTTCCCATGCTCTGGTATGCCTTAATTTATGAATATAGATGTAGCCAGTGAAGCTGCTTTTATCCATACATTTACATTTGGACTTGATGATTTTAAAGGTCTTTTCCAACCTAAATGATTCTATGTTATATGCCAGTACTAGCTACAGGCAGTCAAACTTTACTCAAGGCAGGCCTTCCTTCATCCCTATGTTCAATTTCTAAAGAACAACTCCATCCAAGAATTAACGATATTTAAAAAAACAGAGAGCATAATCTTTTTCTATGTATAGAACTTCCTCTATCCAGGACTTTGTATTAGCAACAAAAAAATTATATAATTTGTCTTTTTTGAAGCTAAATACTCACTTGGACCTTAAAAAATCGATGGTGTGCGTGACAGTTACCACAATAAAATATGCTGAACACACTGACATACGAAAAGAACATCTTTTAGATTTGTAGGCTGCAAATCAAAGTCTAATGAAATCTGTGGGAAGATTGTTACATATTTCAGTAAATGGAGGCACTAGTTCCCAGTTCTAGTAATGTTCAAGTTCCAGTAACTCTATTAGCTAAGTGGGAATTCCTCCAGATTTGCAGAAATGTGTCCAAGAGCCAAATTCAGTCAAAAATACTTTTAAAATTATTTTTATAATCATGCCAAAATACCTGGCATGAGAAGAACTAAGATATAGGAATTTCCTACCATGATTATTGACATTTGTTAAAATACTATACACCCTGAGTATTAGAGCAATATACATTTTCTGGTTTTGGCATATCCCATTTTGTCTCAAGTTTCTTAATAATTTTAATACTAAAAATATACAAGGTTTAAGCCAGGTCTTTTATAGACACCGTATCATAACAGCCAAGAGGGAAAAAAAAAGCAGATACAAATTACACAAATTACAGCTGATTGCAACATTTAGAGATTTTCTGTAATAAAAGTTGTGGACTGAGAAAGGCTCCTGAAAGAGTAATAGTATCTTCTGACCCAGCAGAGTAAAACAGGTGTGAATTCATAAAAACAAGAAACAAAAGTGTATGGCATAATTGCAGCATTGTAAAGGTCATTCTTACAATCTACCGTAAACTAGATTATGATACATTAGTACTTCAAATACTGTGTAACCACTAAGGGGGTAATAATCAGCAGTCCACTTTCAAAATAAGAGGGTGTATTGAGTAAAATTTTGAAGCTAGAGTCTTTCCTGGCTCTAGCTCTCCTCAAAGGACAGAATATGCTTCCCAGATGTGCAGACTTCATAAAGCTGAAGAATTTAATTCCAGGACAGAGCTACAATCCAAAATGAACTTGACAAATTTGAGAAGTCATCCCAAAACATAGGTACAAGTGCAGAATATTACTGTTCAGGAGTAATAATCACTTGAAAAAAATACAGGTATGGGGATAACTGAGTACATACTGTTTCAAAAAAAGGGTTTGGCACTGAGACCAATATTATGACAAAAAATCAAATGTGTTGTGTCAGTGGAGGAATGCCATAGTGGCAGATATAAACATAAATATGCCTCTAAAGACATAAGGAAATAATATTTCTGTTCTACTCTGCTTTGGTAAGACTTCAATTGGACAACTATACCTAATTCAGGTGCCAGCATTACAGTCAAAGTATAACAAAAGCAACCCATTACACTTACTCCACTGGGATGCTTTATGAGTGTGGTATTTAACTACTTTTATGACCTTATTTTCTGAGATGCTTGCATGGAAGCTGAAAAGGATGTGAGGAACACTTGCTATGTTTGTTACATCTTCTGGTCACTGCTTTTTATCAGTGAGATGAATCGTATAAGCATATAAACACTGGTCTCTAAGTACTTCTCCAGACTTGAACTGAGTAGCCAATGTGTGCCCTTCAACAGGATAAGGTTAGAACTAAAAATGAAGCAGACCCCAAAACTGTTTTCATTAGCCCAGAAAACCCCAATGCTAATTCTATATTACTAGATTGCAAGTTCTTCTCTTCAGCTGAAGCGACTATTCATCTTAAATTTTTTCATTGGTATTTATATTAAAAATCCAACAAAGAAAGAAATAATGCATTTCCTTTGAATCCTATGTCCAACATGAGACATTTATCCTTCTGCTTGCCAAATGAGCAGGTTTCTGGTGTTTTTTCCTTTGTTCAGGGCTCTGAAGCATTCTTGCTCCCTGAGTCTGTGATAACAGACTCCACATTCTTCCTTTTTGCTGTGTAGACCTTTGTCAGCTTGCAGAGAGAGGCAGTTGCAATGAAAAGCAGGGGTCAGGACATTGACCATCTCTCTCCATTGTACTGTCATGAATGAGCCACTTCAATTCTCCATGCTACAGCGTACTGAGTTGCAAAAAGGAAAGAACCATACCTTGCTGTTATACAAGCGCAAGTATCAGTGGCTTCAAACCTTCAGTAACACCATAATTTTCACTCAACAACAGCCAAGTACTTCAATAAAGGCCAACATAAGTACTGAAAAGGAAATACGCATTCACTGTGTGTTTGAGATGTAAATAAAAAGGAGTGTTAAATTCTCTTCAGGTGAAGAGGAAGATTATTTCCCTCAGCTTCTCTCTCTTAGGATTTTATATATGCCTAGCATTTTTCAAGTGTATGTCCAGTAATAATATGAAAAATAGAAATAAAGTTCAGCATCATGTACATGTTTTCTCTGCTTTGCAGCTGAATATTATACACAGTGGAACAGACTGTAATAGAGTGAAATATTGTTTCATGTATATTCATTTTCCCTTTCTCTCTTCCTCAGTATTTAAATCAGTGTCCTAAAAGCATTGATTCTCCCTGCATTACAGAGCTTTTGGTGATACATGAACACTTACAGAGTAACGAGTAGTTCTTTTGTCTCCATACCTCTTTTACAGGCAACAATCTCCAGCTAAATTTATTCAAAACAAAACAAAATTCTACCTTAAAACTCTCCAAAGCCACTCTGCACCTATATGCCTTTTCAAAAAGATGGACTTGGCAGTATGGAGGCCAAAACCCTGGCATACTTTGGACTGCTGAAAAAATGCTAGCATATCTGGCAGTGCAATGACCTGAATGTTTCTGCTGATATTGGCCAGAGCTTCACCATAGCCTTATGTAAAATAGTCTCATGTGAAATAGTCTCACTGAAGTCAAAGCAAATGGTTACTAAATATTTGTTTATTAAAAGCCTGAGCAAAGTATGAGGATTTCCACAGCAAGATGATAATCCACTGAATTTGCAAGTACATGGAACGGCCATTATTTCTACATTCTGCAGAATGACCAATGTGAAGGGCAGAATTTCAAAGTAACAAGTAGAGAGGTTCGCTCATATACTCCCTAAAGAAAGAGGAACTGGCAGATGGATGGGTATTATGTCAAACCGCAGCCTTATTCATGTACAGATTAGATCACTTACCCCTGTTCTGTGCAGTCCCTGAGCTCAGTTGGAAATGGGAAATACTGAGATGCTCTGTAGTGCTCTGAGCTTTTCTGTGGCCACAGTCAGCCTTTTGCTGCATGTATAAATCAAAGAAAGGCACATACTGGAGTGTATGAGCAAAAGTATAGTCAGAAGGTCATGGAAAGTTGTTATTCTCCTGTACTCAGCACTTGTGCAGCTACTTCTGGAATACTGTGGTTTAAATTTTGGTCCCCAGCACAACAGTGACAAGGATGAACCAGAGCAAGCCCAGCAGCAGGTTATAGCAATGGTTGAAGAGCTGGAGCAGTTGATGCACAAAGAGATGCTGAAGGAATTCTACTTGTTTAGCTTGGACAAGAGAAGTCTGCAGGGGAAATAGTAAGAGTCCTCCATTTCTGAAAGGTAGTTTATAGAGAAGATGGAGCCAGACTCTTCTCAGAGAAGCACAGCGAAAGGATAAAAGAGAATATAAGGCAATGTTAATAAGGGAAATTCCTATCACATATAAGGGAAAAAAAACCTAGTGAGGGTAACTTAAAGAGGCTGCCCAGAGAAAGTGTGTAGTCTCCATCCTTGGAGATACTCAGAGCTTAGTAAAACACAGCCTTGAAAAAAACATGTCTACCTTCAAAGACAGCTGTGCTTCGAGCAGAAGTCTGAACTAAATAACCTTTAAATGTCCCTTCCGAACTGTTTTTCTGTGAATCTCTGATTCTAAGTATTTACCATGAAAATAGGCACATGTCTAACAATAATTTTTCTATTTATTTATAAAGCAACTACTATGGCAGAGCATGAATAGCAATGCACAGAGCCAAACTTCAGAGGCAAGATCCTGCACATGGCTCAAGAAAAAATGTTAGGCCTTAATAGGTACTAAAACTCTATGAGTCAGTCATAACCTAGTGTTAACTGAACTACTGCCTGAAGTAATAGCAGAAAATCTTAAAATTAACTAGGATGGAACCAAAGACAAAAAAAAAAAAGGCTTTGCAGAACACTCAGGTTCTACAGGCAGAGAAATTTACAGGCAGGGAGTAGCAAGAGGTAGCAAGAGGTGGGGCCATTCCCCAAATGAAGACAAACTGGGAGCTGAGGGCAACTCCCAGTCCAGCAGTGCCTTCACTGATAAGGGCACAGCCCCAGAGCACCTGTGCAGCACTGCTCATAACACGGAGCAAGAGCAGACCCAGACATAGTAAGGACATGAATCAGGTCCGTGGTATATCCAGGGAATATCAAGAGAATCATGGACAGAGACAGTACTAGATCCATCCAGAAGGCAGGACCAGAGACTTGACTGGACACAGGCCCATCCACAGCACAACTGGGACCAGGACTGGGTTACCAGACCTGAGCTGAAATGGAGCCCCAGGCAGTGGTGGGGCTTGAGGGTCCAGGTAAGGCTAGTCAGGGTCATTAAAACCTAGTAGTACTCTCAGAGCCCTGACAAATTCATGATTTAAAGCTACATTTCATCTAAATGCAGGACCAGAGAAGTTATTGTCCCCCTGTACTCAGCACTGGTCAGGACTCATCTTGAATACTGTGTACAGTTCTGGACCCCTCAGTTTGGGAAAGATGCTGGAGTGTGTCCAGAGGAGGGCAACGAAGATGGTGAAGGGGCTGGAGCATAAGCCCTATGAGGAGTGACTGAGGGAGTTGGGGCTGTTTAGTCTGAAGAAGAGGAGGCTCAAGGGAGATCTCATTGCTCTCTACAACTACCTAAAAGGAGGTTGTAGTCAGGCAGGGGTTGGTCTCTTCTCTCAGGTGACCAGTGACAGAACTAGAGGGCATGGACTTAAGCTTCGTCAAGGAAAGTTTAGACTTGATGTTAGGAAAATGTTCTTCAGTGAAAGGGTGATTGGCCATTGGAATGCGCTGCCCATGGAGGTGGTGGAGTCACAGACCCTGGAGGTGTTTAAGGGGAGACTGGATGAGGCACTGAGTACCATGGTTTAGATGATGGGTTGATGTTAGTGTTGGGGTTAGTGTTGGGTTATAAGTTGGACTCGGTGATCTCGGAGGTCCTTTTCAACCTTATGATACTGTGATACTGTAAAGTTATGTGGCCCCTGTCTGTAATTTTCAAATCTTATTAAGAAAAAAAAAATTCTCAGTGACTCTGAACACCATTTTCCACAATGCAGCACAAGATAAATTGTATTTCTTATAAATAGAAAAAACTAAGGAAGTGTGTTATGATTAAACAAATGTTCCTACTGCTTAATGATAAATCAAACCATTACATCTAATTTTGACGAGATTCCTAAATTCCTTATTATCATGTCTTCTACATTTATAGTGGCATCTCACAGACCAGACCTATTCACTGTAATATTAGAAACTGACATCTTGATTTTTTTTCTCCATTCCAGCTCATGCATTATGGTGACACTTCAAGAGAAACTGAAAGTGCTCTCTGGGCCAGA
This sequence comes from Tapera naevia, assembly GCA_033556795.1. Classification (NCBI taxonomy): domain Eukaryota; kingdom Metazoa; phylum Chordata; class Aves; order Cuculiformes; family Neomorphidae; genus Tapera; species Tapera naevia. Next base: position 16,890,158 of record JAUMJJ010000079.1, on the reverse strand, counting down.
TTCATTACAGTGAAGTACACATAGGATAAATTTGACCAGCTGTCACAGATTTCTGAACTTATTTGAGAATAACTTCAACAATATTAAATAACCTTCCCCAGAAACTGGAAATGCTCCATCAAATTCTATACTTAATACCAACGAATTAAATGCTAAGCACCAGCTCTGGCAGTGGTTAAAAATGTGATTCTTGCTGTATCCCTACACATGTCAAAAGAACATTTCACATATCTTAGCAGCATCATTCCTAAGGGCAAGAAGTTCCTTCTGCCCATCACACTACATATAGCTCTTCATAATAATTTGGTAACTGAATCTGGTTTTCCAACACGTAGAACACCTTTGCTTTTTATTGACATCCCTGAAATCTGGGCGTACTATTCATTTCCATGAAATAGTTCCAATTCCAACCCCTATCTTTAGGGGTGGTTCCTAGATGTTATGAAATTGGTGACAGCATCCTCCCAAGACATTCTGAAAAATGAAGATTTGTTAATTTGAGTCTATGCAGAACGCCTGCCATGAAAAATAAAGCAATACTTCCCACCATGAGATAAAGTTATCACCAGTAAGAGTCAGCATATGGGTAACGAGCTAGAAACTAGTTGAAGTCTCTGCTGGCATTTTAACAACAGCTTTCACATCATTTTCCTTCCACAAGGATCACAAACTGAGCTAAATTTTCCATGTTTTTGCAAAGAGGAAAAATACTTGGTCGATTCTGAGCTACTTAGAGCTCCACTCTGCTGACTACCATTATTGTTGTTGTTACTGCTCCATGGAGCTGTATGACATACCACCATTTTTCACTCTGAAGGTAGGTATACTACTGATTAGGAGGCGGATCAGAGATCTGTGTTCACAGCAGGAGCCAGTGTTCCTGCTGAGTTTCTTCAGGTACCAGAGAGCATGCTGGTTTTAGAGCTCCCGCCTTTCACAATGGCACAAGATCATTCATCAACTGTCTGAAGAATTTTACCTCTGTGTCAGGCAGTCTTGTGTTGATAACAAGCCAGTGTGGCAGGGTTTCCAGCCACACTATGAATCTCAGCAGTCAGCTGAAACTGCACCAGAATCCTTCTCTCTACTGGGAACACACCACATTGGTTCTGCTGCTGCTTTTCCTTCTGGGCTTCCCATACGTCAACATTGATATTCATTCACTAAAAGAAAGTCTACAGCAATGCAATTAAAAGTTAACTTAATTTTTGAGTTTCTCATCAACTGAAATCAACATCTTTCATACAAAATAGTTTTTCACTCATGCTTCCTTCAGGCCACTATTTTTCTCAGTGCTAGCACGTTATCAGTGGTACTGGTATGCTGGAATCCTGATATCCACATTTTATTTGCAAGAGCGCTTGCAGTTTCCTAAGATTAAAATCCAAAGCAGGTGGCCAGTGCCCAGTAAAATATTCACCCTCCAGTCTAAACTCCTTTCAACAAGTTCCTTTTCAAAGGAACACTTGTCCTTCTCCATGAGAATAGCTGCCTTTCCTATATCCAGCCACTTTCCCCTGCAGCCAAATGCTGGAGTTATTCTTTGGCTTACTTGCCTACAAAAGAAACACTATTATCTCAATGCCCATGTCACTCCGAGAATTTCTCTCCTGGTTCCTTTGCAATTACTCCATCAGATTTAAGTTTTTGCCAGAACTGTAAAAATCTCTGCTAATCCTTCAGAGAATTTGGTGCTCTTAGCATCAGGGACTGTCTAGTAAGAACAAGTGAAGTCTATAAAAATGAAGTAAATGCATTCTTCTTATTATTAGTCTCATATTTCTTCTATTCCACCATCACACCTGCATTATTCCTGGTAGACATCGCTACAATCTGTTCTCAAAGTTCTTAAAAGACAGAGATGCCATGACCTTCCTCAGGCACTTTTTCCATCCCTTACTTATTCATACTGTTAGAAAACTTCCATGTTGTCTAACCTGAATTTTCTGATGTAATGTAAGTCCTTACATCTCATTGCATGCATACATCACAGACATAGAGAACAAATTAGTTCCTTCATCTTCACTGAAGACCTTTACTTGTTTGAAGTTTCATATCTCTTTTCCTGTCTCTTTCCCCTGAAAATCCTCACTTCTTTCATCTATAACCCTTGTTTGTGCAATCTTTCTTTGTAGGTTGTATTTTCCAGACCTCTGGTCATTTTCGTTTATCTCCTTCTAAATTTGTCCTTTTATTTCTTCCACAAACTCGAAGGCACTGCTTCTTCAGAAATCTCACTAATGCTGCGTAAAGACTAAGGTTTACTTTTTATGTCTTGCAAGGTGTATTTCTCTTCGTCTGGGCACCTTCATCTAATTGAGGTGTATTAAGTATGTAGGTATCATTATCATCTGCGTGTGCAAGTAAGCAGCAGAATAACAAGTCATTCCCATTGGTTTTCTTTCATTAGCTCTTTCTTAGCTTCAGATTTGTCTAGCATTCCATGATTTGAATTATGAAAGAATTATGAAAGACTTCACAGAGTGAAGTCCTGGACAAATTCCAGTAAAATTGCAGCATATTGTAGCACTCCATATTAATACAATTTTCAGAGGTTATTCCAAAGCCAATACGGAGGAGACACAAGAGAGGTCTGAGTTACAAAGACACATCCATAGCTAAAGTTCTTGGTTAAAAACCATATGGAACTTGAGTTTGAAAGGTGCCTATTCTCTTCTGGCTATGTGAGAACTGCATGTAGGCAATTCTGCTGGGCAAGTGCTAAATCATAAAATCATAAAATCTTTTGGATTAGCAGGGACCTTAAAGATCATCCAGTTTCAAATTCCCTACCATGGGCAGGGACACCTCACACCAGACCAGGCTGCTCCAGGCTCCATCCAATCTGGCCTTGAACACTTCCAGATGTGGGCCATCCACGACTTCTCTGGGCAGCCTGTTCCAGTGCATCACCACCCTCATCACAAAAAATTCCTTATTTATGTCCAGTTGAAATCTACTGTCTTTCAGTTTAAAATTATTGCCCCTTGTCCTATTACTTCAGTCCCCTGTAAGTATTGAAAGGCCACAATAAGGTCTCCCTGGGGCCTTCTCTTCTTCAGACTGAACACATCCAGCTCTCTCAACCTTTCTTAACATGAGAGGTATACCTTCCCTCTGATCATTTTTTGTGGCCCTCCTCTGGACTTGCTTCAACAGTTCTATGTCTTGTACTATGGGCACCAGAGCTAGATGCAGTACTCCATTTGGGGTCTCAAGAGAGGAGAGGGGGAAATCACCTCCCTTGACCTACTGGCCACAATAGCTCCAAATAAAATTTAGTGGAATTCGCATCTGGCTTCGTCTCCTTATTTTGGTTCATAAGAAACAGAGCTACCTGAACACATCATTTCCATGTGACTAGAAAAATAAGCCCTTAGGATCTAGTAGAGCAAAAGAAATATTGCAAATGGGACTAAATAACCGACAGTAATGACAGAAATTTTGGCAGCAGTTGAATACAATTTGCAAAATGTAAGCTACAATAAGACATGTCCTCTAAGATTTTTGCCAGCTTTTAAATTAAAAAAGTGAGTCATACTTCATGTAAATGTACATCCTAATTTTACTGAGTCACAGGACTGAGTGAGCAGGAAAAGAAAGCTGTTATCTGAAAAGTTAATGGACTTTCACTCTCTGGTTAAAAGTCCACAGGCTAGATGACCTGTTAAAGGAGACTGGAACCTAAACATTAGATAGCAGGGTCTGGAAACAGCTTAAGTTTACAATCTCTACGCAGAGAGCTTTATGTTTATTGAAGAGTATTTAAAAATTAAATGTAATTTCCTATAGCTCATCAATAGGACTGCATCGGGGCAGATATTTGTGAAAGTCTCTTTTTTCTGAAGCTGGATCCTTTATTGGGGGCTACAGAGATCCACAAGTCAGTAACATCTCCTGAATGCAACTATAATTATTTTTAAAATACTTTGCATAAGCACTCTTTTGTTTCAAAACAAGGCCAAAGTAGTAGGGGTCCATAAAGCAGGAAACCTGAATTCAGTTCCTTCCTGCACGAATGCCACTGCTCTGCCTACTATCCCCTGTTGAAGTTATTCCATTATTCAACAAAGAGGATGCTAATGAAATCACAGCATAAAAAAAACAAAACAAGACAGCAAGAACATAACTCATGCTTATTTATATAAATGAGTAGGCAGAAACATAGCAGGAAGGCACACAATGCATACAATATATAACATGATATTTCTAGCAATGTATACAGCCTAATTTTTAAAGCACTTAGATGTAAAAACCTCCTCAGAGTCCAACTCCCAGTTGGACTCTCTATGGACAAAAATTTTAACAATATTGTTGTCTTTCAAAAAATATTCTGACTGAAAAATACATTACAAGCTAATGTTAAATCATCAGAAATAACTATAACATAAATAACTCTCTAAAACACTGAAATTGTGAAAGAGAAGTACAGGTTAGAGGAATAAAATTGGTTACAGGGCAGAATATCTATTGTGAAGGAATTCGTCAAGATTCAAGAATTCAATAATTAAGAATTTTTAATTTGTTCCTGTTACTATCTTGATGTAGCTTTCAGCAAGTCACTTGATCTTTTCTAGTTACATTTCATTGTTGAAATGAATAACACTGGTTTTTTCCTTACTTTATAGGAATATTCTGATTTGGGGATGGGCTAAAGCAGAACATATTCTCTGACTTTTCAGCCTGACAGTTATCACCAAGGTAATGGGACACTGATGTGCACAGAAATCACTGCTCACACCTCTTCCTATGTAAATCAAGACCATATCAGAGTTGGTGGCAAAACGGATCACACCTTCTGGAAGGTGTGAACAAGACAGGTGACCTGAGTCCGACCAATGAAGTATTCCTTGACATACATACCACGCTGAGTATAAAAGCTTAGAGATCATGAGGGTCACTCCCCTTCTTTGATGGCCAGCTTTCAGGGAGGACCCCATCTGTCTGCTTGCCCCTGAACCCATCCATATGTTCCTGTGTCAAGTTCCTGGATGCAGTTTCTGACTTCAGCTCCCATCTGCTGCTGAATCCAGTTTGGGACCGTCTCCATGCCTGCTCTGCAGCATCAGTGGTAACAAATCGGGGGAGTCTGAATTGGTTTTCTATATTTGTGTGTGTTTATATATATTTATTATTATATTACTTTTATTACTGTTATAGTTTTCTGACCTGTCTGTAGTGGGAACTAAACTGGGACAAGGAGTATTTACGAGGATATGCATGTTGATGAAGAATGCTATTACGGCTCTGAGAGACTAGGAAAACTTTTCAAGTAATTAAAAGAGAATTTGCATTTATTTTCTTCTTTCTAACTGACATTTAATAACTCAGTTGTTAACAACAGCAAATTTGTCAATATGTGAGATGACTTAGCAACCAGAGGCTTAGAGAAACAAATTAAATTCCACACCTTTTCTCTGCATTTGCATACTCAATACTTTATAGTGAATTGGCCAAGAAAATGTGACTAATATGAACAAAGGAAAAGGGGCTTTATTAGTGAAGTTCTTTTCTGCTTCTGAGGACAGCATTACCTTTTCTGAATTTGCAGGAAGTGCAGATCTGACATGGAATTTATTTGCCTGAGTTAACTCGACAACTGGCAGGCAGTTAATGTTCCTACAGTGCCTCAGTGGAACCGAGTTTTACTTGTCAAAGGCTGTAATAGAACAAGCTGCAGTGCACAAAGGAAACATATAAAAACACCAACAATAAGCCAAAAAATGTAACCCCACAACCCCATTGCTAAGGGATACTCCTCAGCTAGAACTCAGTGACATCCTTTGCAAAGTATAGAAAAATGAAGATAAATATGAAAAACTGTGTGAAGATGCCTCCGTGCATCTGAACTACTCTGTAATGAATGCAGTTTTTAACAACCATTACAGCAAAAAATGCTGAAACCATTTATTTCCTTATTTCAGAGCCTTCAGTAGACAAGACACCATATTAGCTGTTGCAAAAATGTGCCTTTTATTCCAGAAATGCCTTCTTTCAAGGGTCTGGAGAATAAGTCTTATGAGGAGCAGCTGAGATTGTTTAGCCTGGAGAAGAGGAGGCTGAGGGGAGTCTTTACTGCTTTCTACAGCTACCTGAAAGGAGGTTGTAGCAAGGTGGGTATTAGTTTCTTCTTCCAAGTAACAAGTGATAGGACAAGAGGAAATGGCCTGAAGTTTCACCAGTGAAGGTTTAGATTGGATATTAGATAAAACTTCCTTACTGGAAGAGTGGTAAACCATCAGAACAAGCTGCCCAGGGAAGCAGTGGAGTCACCATCCCTGGAGGTGTTTAAAAAGCCTGTAGACGTAGCACTTGAGACATGGTTTAGTAGGCATGGTGGCATTGAGCTGATGGTTGGACTTGATGATCTTAGAGAGCTTTTCCAACTTCCATGATTCTACGATTGTCTTCCCCTCCCTCTGCCATAACCTTACTGTCAGCATTTGTAGAAAGTTCTATACTGAATATTCCTTGGGTTTGTTTCATTTTTTACTGTTTGAAAAAGGGTAGAAGATATTGACCAGAACTGGGGTTTTGTAGTTCCTGAATTCTTGTACAGCCATGTTCCAACAGGATCTTGCTCTTGGACTTATAATTTCAGAAAATGGATCAGTGTTGTTTAACGACTTAGTGGGTTATGGTAAAAAGTTTGGTTGATAATATGCTTCACAACTGCATGAAATATCCACATGATGAATTTACCTCTTATTTTCATCTACCACTGTCAAACACAAATAAAACATAAAAAAAATGAAATTGTTGTTAATATAGAGGGACTTACATTATCCTGTGTTCAGATGCCTCAGAACTAGGAAAAAATTGCAAGTCTTACCCCCCTCACAGATATGCTAACAGAAACAAAATCTTTGTTAATTTGAAATTTCATGTAGAAGTCAATGGAAAAAACAGTGTTTATAAAAGGAAATGGAATCACAACTATAATAGCAGACACTGTAAATTTTAAGATTGGTAATTGATATATTCCATAGTCATTATTATTTCTGTTATCCTTTCCTGTAAGGTAGAAGATCACAGATTTTCATAGTTGCTTCTACAAACCAAACTTGCCAGAAATACTGCTTGGTATTTGCATTCTTTATCTTCTTTCATGATGGTACCAAGCAAGTAAGTCTTGCAGTCTGCTCTAAAGGCAATCTCACTCTGATTGTGTCTAACCTCTTTTGGCTTCTCTGTTTGAATCAAATCACAAGATTTAAAAGAATGCAATGAAAATACTCTACTACATGCTGACAGTTACAGTAAGCAGCAGCTCAGCAGTGCAAACAGCATGAAGAACACATGTTCACAAGTTTTTGTGACATATCTGAGGCTACGAGAGTGAGAAAGTGAGTAAGGCTTCTTTTAAGGGAGATATAGGATTTTTTCTTAATGGAACAGCTTGGGTGCACCAAGATGAAATTATAGATTAAGCATCAGAGCAGTCCTGTTTATCAGAGTGTATGGTAAAAATCCTGCAATAATCAAGATACTTTAGTGCTGAGACTTTCATGGAAAAGAGTTCTTGTCATAGCAAATATTGCCTAGAGTAACAAGAACTACCAACAGAGTGACAGACCTGTTTCCACATCATGTGGATAATGTTATGAACTCTCTTGTACGTCTGCTTTAGTATAATGTTTAGTTACTTACCACATACAGTTCTTCCCAAGCTGTCAAAGGACCAAAAGTAAGCAGAATACTGAAGGAGAATTATGAGTGCTATTTTCACATTTCCTGAGGGAGTAAGGTCTCTATTGAACGAGGCAGGGTACTTGTGGAGGAAAAAAGCTGATCTCCAACTTCAGGCAATCAAAACTTTTGCTCATCTCTTTTGCTTCCAGCCTCCCAGCAACTGTGTTCTGTCTTTTGTTTCTTCCACAAAGTTCCTGCACAATGCCAAGCTCCCTCTTAGCTAAATATTTTACAGATGATCGCTATCCTGTTTTTCATAAGAGCTGGAGGCTTGACAGAAGTGCCCTTTTGTCCCATCCCAAGCCAACCAATTTGGAAGACCTGCCTGAAGGGCATGAGAACTTTATACCTGAGTGGAAAAAAAGGCTGTCAGTATCTTTTACCTTGAGAACACAGCTGTATTTCTCTTTTTCTTTATTCTCACTTTAAAAACTCCTGGTTTTCCCTGAAAATTTCCAAATAAACAAAACTTAGGAGGATGTTGACACCTAACAGTTACGCTATGCCTGCATTAGTAAATAAAATACTCTAGAGACAATTCTCTAGCACTGAGTAGCCAATTATTGCAATCTGGTTTGCAGCCATGCCTCTAAATTTTCTTATGTCCCAAAAAAGACTGGTCACAGCCTGACTGTCTCTCTCGCTTGTTATGACCAGACTATGCCCAAGCATCATCTGGAAGACTGCTGGTTTGCATGGGACAAAATTTTGCCAGGATGCAGGTTAACAATAAGCAGTATAGGCAGTCAAGTGCCCTGGCTCACTTATCCTCACAGTGTAAAGGTATTCTCCAGGTTTCAGCTGTGATGGGTGTAAGTACTAACATCATGAACAATTGAGAATAGCAGCTGATGATGGAGGTATGATACATCTGCAATAAAAGGCGGAGATGCAAGTACTGATGGTTCTGCCCTAAGTTACTTCTTTTTTGGTGGCCTTTTTCAGATGGCAGCTTCATAGTTTCTTCATGAAATTGCCATATGAGTTTTGTAACTCCCAATTGAAGCACTCTGCATCGGCATTCATTATTTCTATTTCATGTGGGTATTAAAAAAAAAGGAAACATATAGGAATTTGCATAAGTAAAATCTCTTGAAGTCTGCCTTCCAATGACAATATTTTCTGAAGCGTCGTGGAGGATTTACATTGTGCCACATGTATAGATCCATACCAGTATAATTAGAGGGATTTATTCTATGAAATGACAGTGGAGCTATATTTGTATTATATACTTGGTTAAATTTCCTTCTGAAACATTTGTCATTTAGACATGGTAATAACAGGATAGCAGATTTTAGCCTTGTTTAGGCATTGTAACTCCTCTGTTGTTCTTAACATACAAACTGTACCGACCTACCTACCGTAATAAAAATACCACACAGCTAAACAGCACTTTCTCTGTGAATGATGCCTAAACATTTTACAACTTGTGCATCATTCTTCACTACAGATAAAAAGGTTTTCTGGAATTGCCTTTGGCATTTGATTAATGGTAACACCTCAAGTCAGTCTGAGTCAGGAAATAATAGCCTACTACTCAAAAGGGGCAACCATTTACATGTTCAGGATAAAGTTATCTGAATTAGACTCCAAGGTAACTAGTATTTCAGCACTTTCAGGACAGGGAATTATTTAGCACCACACTTTTTATCAGGCATTGCTCTTTACTGGCCCAATAGCCTTCCTCTCATTTTAAGAGTTTCATTAATTATTAATTTCTGGATTGGATAGTACTCACACCTAAAACCTGAGCAAATGGCTACTGGAGCCGCACTGTTGTCTGACTCATCTGAATGACAGCAGGATTAGACTTGCACAATCACCAGCACTATATGCAAAACTGGTTTCTTCTCAATGTGCTCAATGAATGTAAACAACTTGTTTGCTGGGAGTTGTTAATAACACAGTCTGAAGTGACTTGTAGCTGTTACAAAATAAAGTTACTGAAAAAGATAGCTAATATTACTGTAGAGAAATGTTTTAAATCTGTGGGGTTTTAAAATAGAATTTAAACTTTTAAATGACAATTCCTAAAGGATATAAAATATTTGACTCTTACATTCCCTTATGCTATCATGTTTATGGGCAGATTCACAATGCATATGAGAAGTAACATTACACAGAAAAGAGAAAAGGAAGCTTTAAAGCAGAATACCTACGCTAGAACAACCCATGTGATGGCGGCCCAGAGAAGTTTAAGTAAAATGACAAAAGAGAATCAGTAAGATAACAACTAAATGCATAAGAAAATATGACATTGTATATATGATAAATATGAAAGTGATAGCTCCAAACAGGCTAGTTATGCAGGTGGCTAAATACAAATAATTGATTAAGGAAAAACAGCATTGCATATCTCTCTGTTGTGAAAGTAGACCTGAGGTGCAGCATTCAATTTTAACGAAAAATTTCGGACTGCCTTTATAATTTTTTTAAAAATTGCAATTAACTAAAAGTTATTTTCTGAGAGCATCAAGCTAATGAGCTAAAATATTTGTATATAAACAACCCTGTGTAAATTTTCTTGCTAAGTATCTGCATGAGCTCATATCTGCAAGTCAAGTGAAAATCTACTAACAATACAAAAAATCTCATTTTTGTTTCCAGATGAAGGAACACGGTGGGACGTTTGTCTAAGACATCAGACACCATGACAATTAATATCATCATTTCAGAGCTCACTGAACCTGGATGACATCTTACCAGATCCCTTTCATGTTTAATGCTTACTTGTGAGTGAGGCCCTGTGCAACATATATTGTTTCTCTCTGCAGGTTACTTCAGTTCATTTTACACTCAAGTATGCAAATGTTTTCCATAACCTATAAAGCTTCAGATCTGATTCTTCACGGTCTTGTACCCTTATAGCAATAATCCATTTCATGGCCGAGAGAAAATAAGTGATGACATCGCCGTCTTGTAGCCTTTTCTGTGCTATGCCACACATTGATACCTTTGCAAGCCTATCTGTGCTAACTGATCTTAACTTCTGGGGATTATCATTACTTGAGGATTACTAGAATGCAAAGGGCTCCTATCATATCCCATGAACACCGGAAATTTTCCTTCTAATCTAGAACTGTCAAGAAGCTTTTCACGTTCAGAGGGAGATGGAAGACTAAGTTATTCAGTAGTATAAGTGACATAATTTCCAGAAACTCAACAAAAATCATCACCTCAGCCAGGTAAGTGAGTTTGATTGCCAAGAGAACCTCCCTTATGACTCTTCTGGCCTGCTTCCTCTTCACACGCCACTGTGGCACAATTAAGTGGAGTTACTCCTAATTTATTGCAGTGGTGACCTACAGAATTGTGCCTTTTGACTCCAAATTCACATGTTTTAGGAACTATCAACCAAGGTGATCCAACTGGTCTTAACTAACAAGAAAATAACTGAAGCAAAAGGAGTTTCATAGGCAGTCCAGCTGAGAATTATTTATAGCTGATCCTCAGAAGCAATTAGAGTGGTAGTGTAAGTGAAATTGTTCAGTTTCAAACACATATTGGAAGCAGATGTTCTCTAGCAATTATTATCCTGAAAGGAGCAATATTGGTACAATTCGAGACCTGCCCTCTATTCTGAACCAGTTGAATCTACCCATAGAAACAGCTCTTTGAGGAACACCAGCTAAGCTTCCACAACACAAATACTGTATCTCCTACCTCCCCAGTTTGGGGTTCAACCCCCAGATTGCTTCCTTGGTGTACTGCAGTATATTTGGTTCCATGATATATCTAATTAGATGATTTGAGATTAAGAAAATGTCTTAATCTTCTTGTGCCTTAACACACTTAAACAATTAAAGCATGAGGTGTTTGGGTTTACCTCTTACTTTCAAATCATCATGTTGTAAGATTTAGTCAGGTGTATGAAAAGTACCTCTGATAGTGCCAAAATATTTCTCTCGTTTCACCACAAGTATCACAGTGCAAGTCCTTAGGTCCCAACAGATAGTCTTGGGAACGCAGGAATATTCTGCAAGGTTTTGGAAATAGAATATTCTCTGCAAATTTAAAGCAACAATAAAATGCCTCATACTGCTATGCAACTAAAGACTTAGGTACATTAGTTTGTATATGCTAAAATCCCACTGAATTCTGAGGATTTGCATATGGTTTATGTCACGCATGCTTTCCATTGAATCATTGTCCTTTGAGATGTACCACCTACACTAAAGAAGAGAGTAGCTCATGCAGACATGTATTCAACAGGTCTGCTCTTGTTTAACCTGAAAATCTTCTGTAGAAACACAGAGTTTATGGAACTCAGCTTTGCAGTGCCTAGGAGAGCCTTCTTGATATTCCTAGACATCCTAGATTCTGTTCCTTCACTTAGTAGATGTTTTATTTGAGCTGAGTCTTCTGCTCTTACTGGCTGTGTCAGGAAAGGCAACTGCACAGAATCTGTCTCATCTGCAGACACATTATTGACATGACGGGGACAATAAAACTGGTCATATCTGAAAGAGGACAGAAAATAAGCAGATACTATCATTCAGAATCAAATGGAGAGATGTCCTGATATAAAGGCTCGCATTTGGATTTTCTCCTCTCTGTGTGCACTGTTGCCAACAAGAACCTTACAATATCCTATAAATACCTCCTAAGGCTGGAAAAGTATGGCAGTGTCAGGAAGCAGACATGACTGCAGAGTCATTTTTACAGACTCGGAAAATTACATTTCGAAAAACAATAATAATAATAATAGGATATTTTTAAATAAAAGCAAATCCAAGGACAGCCCTGGGAAGAGGGTTGACATACCATGTGCTTTTCTGGGTTTGGATTGTGAATGCTTTGAATATGAATAAATGTTTATGAGAGTTAAGAATGATTATTACTGCACATTCATAAAGAAGTCCCTTCCTTCTCAACAGTACTAATAGCATCTGCAGTGCTGAGACTCATAAAGCGTTATTGTTGGCTTTTAGGATGATTCATATGCCTGTTTTAACAGAGAGAGGTATCTTTGCACAGCATTGGGAGTCAGCAGTTCCTCCTTTCTGATCTGGGCTCTGATACAAAATTTTCTTTATAGCCTTGACCAGTTCATTTAATCTTTCTGCCTCATCCTCCACATCTGTAAAATATGAAGTTGCCATATTCACCTAACAGTAAAGAAAGGTCATTGTTTCTCTCCTCCAAAAATATTTCCCTTAGGACATACCTCACCTCAAATTCACATGAGAGCTGAAAGTTACCCCTGTGGATTTTGAACCTTTGAGACTGGTTTAAAAGTTTGCCCGTGCTCAATGCTACAGAATTTCTCTTCACAGAAATACCTATTTACTGGTAAGCTCAGAACCTGAATCCTGGATACATGTGTTATCTGACCACAGCACAGACCTGAATATCGATAATGCGGATGCTTAGTGAGCTTCTGCTTGAAGGTGGAAGGACAAGTCCACTAAAAAGGTATAGATGTAGCTCTTGCAGTTGGGAAGATGTCCAAATCTCTACTTTGTTGTATTTTTTTATACCAAAAAGCAGGTAATTCTCATCCTGCCCCCTACAAAGTTCTCTTTCTACTCTTTCATTGTGAAGCCATGAGCACTTCTGTGGTTTTAGTCCTGCAGAAAACTCTGCAGCGTGCTAATTCAGTTAATGCTTACTTTGTTTTACAGGAAACTCATCTGTAGCCCAGAAGAATATTCTGCAAAAGAGACAGGACATTTTTTTTATACGAAAATATTAGTGATATCAAAAAGATAGCTCCATAGCCCAGAATAATGTTCTACAATAGAAATGAGATATTATTTCTTTCAAAATGGTAACAAAAAAAAGGATATATTTGATAATAGTCTAGGAATTTTACTCCACATTTTGTTAATCTTTAAATATTTAAATGGTCCAATCTTCTCCTCTTTAATGTGTCCATTTACTGTAGAAATCGTATTATAGTATCACAGAACTAATGCCTCCTCAACATTCATGGGATGTCGACAGTTATAGGATGTTCCATTGGGAACCTGGCAAGTTCAAATGAGAGTGTACTGGGTCTAACTGAGACTGAGATATTTATCTCAAAAATCACCACAATGAGAAAGATATATTCAGAAAAATTATCTTCACTGGATGAGCAGCGAAGATTAGGGAAGTTTCCCTGAGCAGCTGGGATGTCCTAAACAGACATATCCATGATATCTACCCAACATGGTATCTCAAGTAGATCAAGGAAGAAAAAGGAACTGCTAGCATCAAAAATTCATTTTCTTCTGTTCCTTTGCGCTGGCTAATGACAGCAACCAAACCAAAAGATTTAGACTGTTCTGAAAGGAGAACTGCAGCTGCAATCTCTCCTACCAAAATAACACCATATTTCATCTCTCTGAAGTATTTTTTTCCTAAATTTAATCAATCATGCAGCATAGGGTCTCTACTACTGTGTTGCAAAGTTGGAAATGAAAATTTGATTCATAAATTCTACAAACATTTTTGATCATAAAACAAAACTGCTCTCAAACTCTATGCAAACACTGATCTGTTGAAGAAGTTAAGGAACAAAGGAGAGGAACCTTTGACCTGCAGACCCTCTGTAATCACCCAGTCAGTAAAAGCTACATTTAGCCTTTGTTTAGATTGATGAACCTCTAATAAATATTCTTTCATAGGAGGGCAGATTCCAACTCAGAGTAATTATAAGCTTTTCTATTTTAGACCAGTTTCTCTAGGTTCTATATCTTGACAGCAGCAACATATGGTACTCCAACCATGCTTTCTTTTTTTTCCAATTTCATGCAAAATCTGTTCTAAAAATAATCTGTGATTCTCCTTGATTCAATTCCTTGAGCAATGTTTATTTTTACTGGTTGAGAATCCACTATTTCTAATGTATACTGTTGCCATCTAGTGTCAAAAAACAGCAATGTGGTTAAAATTCTGGTTTCCATTTTTATGAGGTTTCTTACATTATTAGTTTGATTCTCTTCTGCACTCATTCTTTTCACTTTATTAAACATTTGTAATAAAGGCCATCCACGTCTAGTGCATTACTTCTCCATGGTCAGCTAGTAGCCGTCACTGCTTTGGTTTCAATTCTGTCGGGCCACCTACTCCTGGTCCAACAGTTGGGAACTATGATGGAAATTGAAATTGTCACCCAAAAGCTGGGAGGAATATGTGACATTCTACAGGAAAATGAAAGGTGATCGGAGAGGGAGTGAATCTCACCTAACTAGACAAATTTACAATGTAAACACGTATCTTTTAGGTTCCCTCTCCAGTCATTGGAAAGACACAAACACTCTCAGGGGACAATTCAACTCATCCTAAAGCGTCTTAAAAGGGACTACTACTCTCCCCTCCGCCTTGAGTATATAGACAACATCAGGTGGATACCTAAACTAGAGATGGCTACAGTCAGATGAGATGAATCATACCTTAACCCACTTTCATGGGGTCTGGAAAGAATTTACTGACTGTCCAAATCTTGAGCTGAGCCTGTCATACAAATAGCTGTGTTCTGAATATTCCTAATGAGTGGCAATGAGATTTTCAAGTTATGTGTTCACTGAGAGCACCCAATATCCTCTAAATCTTTTCTAATCATTTCAAGAGAGGTCTACAGAACACTGGAGGAGGAAGGGAAATTTGATTACATAATTGATTAAAGTGAAGAAACAGCCAAGCTGCCAAGACAATTCCTTTAGACCTGGAACCCCAAAGCATGATACAACCAAATAAATCATCATAATGGCAAGTAACTGGAGAACAGGGCTCCAGTTTTGGCATTTTTCTCTAATATTTAGAAAGATAGTAGAAAGGTTTTTGTTTTAAGCCAACATTTTTCATAGAATTGAATCCACATTAAAAGAGAAATTTTGGATCAACCTAGTCACTGGAGTCTTGCCACTGGTTTCAATGAGATCAGGATTGCATCCTCAGTGTTAGTACTGCCTGCTCTAAAACTTATGGAGCTAAAGCTTATGTAGCACAGTGATATGTGAAGGAGCATATAAGGAGAAAGCTTAAGCCAAAAGGGAGAGAGTCTTGGAAAGAGTAAGATTCAAGAAATGTGCAATTTTTTCCTCTCTTTTCTCTCAAGTGTTCCTGTCTGACTATTAAATGTATGCTCCCAGGTCTCATAATTCCTATAACTCTCCCCACATGTGTTCAAATTTCTGTTAACTGTCAACTCTGTTTCCATATGGCACAGCAGTGGCACTTACTTGCTGTGATTAACTCTAAGCATTGGCTGAGAAGGTAAATGAAAAAGCATGCTTTCTGCTGAAGCAATTTGTCAGTGAAGAACTGCAAGCCATATGTTCCTCCATCTTCTTCCAAATATTTGCGCTGATGTTGCTAGAAGGTGATTTCATCCAAGGAAAAAGAGATGCATGATAGATTGTGCCATAATAGATTACTGAAAGTATATAGCACTTGCCTAAGGTATTTTTATCCTCTGAACTCAGTGCTTTAGAACCACTGAACTACTGGTGCCACTGGAATTCATCAGACTATTCCTCCCATCACCAAGATCGCCAGTTTGTGGGGCCCATTACATTTTTGCAGCGTTGGAAGCTGTGATGTTTTTGCTAACATCTATCTCCTGATGGACTTTACCCTCAAAGCATGCACATATTAAATAAAACTGTAAAAAAAATATCATTCAGTCAGTGGCTGGTACTGCATTACATTAAATGGAGGGCCTCAAGTAAGGGTAAATAATTTTAAATTGTTTTTAATTCAGTAAGTTTTCTGATATGAAAACAAAACAAATTATCCAGATTGACACAGATACACTTGAAAACTTGTGTCTTTATCTCTTTATGTCTATAATTAACCTGCTGTCTCTCTTTCTACCACTTTTACATCAGCAAGGGTACAACAAAAGTTGAGGATAAGGCTGTGTTTGGCTTACATAAGGAGTATAAAAACCATAGAGAGCACTCAGCTCTGTCTCATTCCTCCTTCACACACGGGAAGGTTCTGCCAGCTTCTGGATTTGTGTTATGAGCAAACGTGCAGGCAGTTCAACTCCCTTAGCACCAGAGAAGGCTGCAAGACCAGAACATGCAAAGTACAAGGCTTTGAACCAAGTCCAAGGAAAATCATGCCACAATGCTAGCCTTGTAGATTACTCAGTTAGGGTATAACTATGGGCAGAACTAGCCTTCAGCATCCTCGTGGGAAAGACACTGGACTTAAGACAGCATTTTTAGTGCTAATTTATTTTCTGTGATCCCATAAAAAGTACTAAGAGCTGGATGTTCTAGAAGTGCAGCTGCCGCAAAAGCACGAGATGTGATTGAGGCTTCATTGAGAAATAGATGGGAGCTATTGTAAAAGTATGTGGTTTGAAACTCATACCCATATCCACAAGCACTGGGCTCCATAACCCATGGGTTCTACTGATTCTGTGCGCAGATACTTTGGTAAATAGCTTTTCCAGTGTGACAGACCATAATGTTATGGAATAACATATCCTGTATTCAAGAAATTACGCAGTCCTACTCAACTTCTGAAACAACAGCAGCCTCTTAGGGCCAGTCTTCACCCCACCAAACTCTGACTGAATTTATAGAGCCCAGTATCTCATAAACATAATCTCTGCAGCACAACTTTATTCCAGCTACTGTCAAGGGACTAACACGCCTTTAAACAGGTAGTTTGCATAACAAGCATGGAAGTGACTACAAAAGGAATAAGCTTCCAAAATGGCAGTTATATCCAATGAAACTTCATCTGTCACTATAGGAGCTCAACCTAATCCAGTTTAGAGGGTTGAAAAAACACTTTTCCTCTGACCATCTTACCTCTACTATGCAAAATATGTTTTGTACAGATCCCAACTTCAGAGCTGAAAGATGAAGCAAGATATAAATGAGTTCTTCCCTCATATTTTTTAAGTAAATGAGCAAAATATAACCATGCTATGAAATAGAGAGACAAAAATAGTACATGGCATGCATTTACATTTTAGAACTGTCAGCAAGTTTAATCAGGAAATCATCTCCTTAATATAAATGAATACAGGAAAGTGATTAACTGTTTTTAATTTAGCAACAACAAATTGTTACATCTTTCAGACAGTTAAATCAGAATGACATGCTAACTCTAATGATCAATATGTAACTGCTGCATCCTCCCAAAACTGAAAAATTAATATAAGGGCAGAGGTTAACAGCAGCAATTAACTATTAGTACAATCGTAAATGCATTGTTTTAAATACGAGGAAGACCCTCTAGAACAGAATTCTATGGGACTTAATCCTGCTTCCACTACCTTGGCAAAATTCCTTTCAGTTTCAGCAGTTTTCATAACTGGTGACATCACAGAACTGGACTTTATAACAATCATAGAATATACAGGATCTGACTAGGCCATCTTTAAAAAAGTCAGTTAAATATTTAAACTATTTGGCTACATCTTTGCTGTCTAATACTTTCTAGAGTGTTCCAAATTCCATTTCATGCCAAAGACCTACTGCTAGTTATAAGGAGTGACTGCTTATCTCCCCTGTTATATGAATTCTTCAGCATTGGGAAGGTGAAACAATGGCATATAGACCATTAGTTCAAGCTTCGTCAGGGAACGTTTAGACTTGATGTTAGGAAAAAGTTCTTCACTGAAAGGGTGACTGGCCATTGGAATGAGGAGCAGTGTGGGACATACTCTGTCTGAAAGTTAGAAAGACAAGGTAGAAAGAAAGAAGCAGAAGAAAAGCAAGAAAAAAATGAGAAGCAAGGAACTGTGGTTCCTGTTCCATTCTCACAGTTGTGAAGTCATTTATTTATGCTTTGGGTACAAATAGGTGATCATTGCTGCAGTAAATGTTATGTTTATTCAATCAGAGTGCTTGCAGCAGAAAAATCTGTGATTCTTGCCTCTAGAAGGTGGGATAACTGGGGATAACTGTTCACCTACCTACGCAATGTCAGTCTAAATAGCATTCCCAGTGCTATTAGCAATACTATTCACATTGTTTATTGGTATTGACTAGCATAAATTTCCAACTTGAAAGGCACATTGCTCACTTCCTGCTGTTTCTCATCTAATATGAGTGTTAATGAGTCAGTTTTATCTTAATGGGTTTTTAAAAATTATTTAATTCTTTGCATATCACTTGCAACTCTGAATTTGCAATTCTGAATAAAATGGTGCTTTTTTTCTTGCTTCTTACAAACAAAAAAAAGAAAAAAAACCACGAAGAAAACAAACCTCAAATTTGTCCAGATTTTTCAGGACATTTGTTAGTACTAAACTGGCACTGAATTTAACTAAAAAGCTTAGAACTTTAGTTGTATACATGCAGTTATATATATGCAGATGTTTTTCTTCTGAGTAAACAAGCCTGATAAATTTCCTGTGAAATAAAGGTCAAAATCCTCCTTGACACCCTTGTGGCTTGGATAGCACTTAAAGAAGGCTGTCATACAAAGTGGTGTTCATACTAATACAAGTAAATAAAGAATAAATATCCAAATGCAGGAAGTTCAACCCATAAAACTTCACTGGAAAAATAATAACAATAAAAACTTTTCAGATTCTTCAGTAGGAAATGTGAATTTAGGGATTGTAACTACATAGTGAGCAAGACTATGAATTAGGTTCATAAAAATATATTGTGTACCTATTTCACAAATATATTACTTTTTAAGACTTCCTGTTTAGAGCTTCCAAAGGAGCTCTTTACAACCACAGATCACATAGGATTATGAATCATGAGGATTGCTAAGGAGGTATAGAATTACTGATCATGTACTTATCTCTGATAGATTTCTGAGTAGTTAAATTAGCTGTAATATACAATATACCTTCAGGTTTTGGTTTCACTCATTAGAATCACTCTGATGCCCATCATTTTACTACCTTAGCACCTAAAGTCTTTGTCAGTTTGCTTGCTCTTTCATCTCTGGGTCAGATTGATAATCCATGCTGCCACTCTCCTTCAGCACTACTGAAAATTACTGTATTAAAAACAAACATATGCAGGCTTACATGTGCACAAACACTAGATAAAAACACTGGTTTCCAAACGCTGTGAGGAAGTGATGCATTTTAAATATGACAGTGACTCCTTCTGGCCAAAGGCATGAACAGCCTGAGCTCAAAAACGAACAATGGTTTTGAAGAGAAAGCCAGCATAACTCGGAACCTCCTGAGAAAAAACAAAGAGAGAGAAAATGAGAGGTTTCAAAGCCATTACAGAACACCTGGAAGGGATCAAAGCATAAATTGTAGCTATCTATCTGTCACTATTAATGGTAGTCATAACACATTTCAAAGAAAATAGCTGCTAAAACCCAATCTGATACAAAAATGTCTACAATAACTCAATGCCTCAAGGCTGCTAAAACATCATTCCGTGTCAAAAAGTCTGTTGTGGTTTAACCCCAGCCAGCAGCTAAGCACCACACAGCCACTCACTCTCTGCCCCCCAGGTAGGACTGGGGAGAGAATCAGAAGAGTAAAATTCAGAAAAGTCATGGATTGAGGCAAGAACAGTTTAATAATTGAAATAAAATAAAATATAAGAGTAACTGTAATAAAAAGAGTACTAATAATGGAAAACAGCAATAATAGAGAGAAATAAAATCCAAGAAAGACAGTGATGCAAAAGAAAAATAATTGCTCACCACCAACTGACCAGTTCATAACCTCTCCTCAAGTAGCAACTTCCTGATAAGCTTTCCCCCCAGCTTTATACACTGAGCATGACATCACATGGCATGTATTATCACTTTGGTCAATAGAGATCAGCTGTCCTGTCTGTATTCCCTCCCAGCTTCTCGTACATCCCTAGCCTACTTGCTAGTGGGATGGTGCGTGAAGCAGAAAAGGCCTTGACTCTGTGTTACTCAGTAGTAACTAAAAAAAATCACTGTTTTCAGCACAAATCCAAAACACATCCTCATAGTAGTTACTATGAAGGAAACTTAACTCTATCCTAGCCAAACCAAACACATTCTCCACACTTAAAAAAAATTTACATCGTACTCGGGTCTCACACTATCCAGTACATCTTCACTACCCATCACCACTCTTCTCATCCTTTCATATAATAAGCAGGTATAATTTCCTTGGTCTGTGAATCACTCCTGTGAAATGTCTGTAAAATGTCCATAAATATTCATAAATGTCCCCAAAAAATGTCCATTTGAGTTCATTTAGTCCATGACCTTGGGCTCCATCTGTTATGATGGCCACTCAAGACAGGAGAGGTGGTGTTTTTTATAGAGTTATTGGGCACCAAAGCCAGCTCAGCTTGAGTCACTGCTGCACTTGCACTGCTTCTTGTAGGGCTTCTACTCCACTGGCTCAACTGGTTCCTGCTATAGTAATCCCATAATATAACAACTCAAATCATAAGTTACAACAATTTAATACAGAGAAAACAAATTGGTTAGCTTGTTTTAGAAATTACTCTGAAATATGCTATGTCAGTGGAAACACCCACTGACTTTAAGGGTCTTCAATTATAGTTTGTTTCTTGTACAAGACTCCTCTTTCCTCACTATGCATCTACACTTCACTTCAGAAAGCAAACCTGAAACAGGACATTTAGGATGCCAGAACCACACTTCTTTGAAACCAGTGAGCTAAAGCGCAGTAACTGAGTGTACGTGTAAACCATGAACACATTTGTTTTTACTTTGAATCACAGTAAGTTAGGATTCTGAATCTCATAGAATCATAGACCGATGTGTGTTGGAAGGGACCTTTAAGATCATCTAGTTCCAACCCCGCTTCCACGGGCAGAGACACCTCCCACCAGATCAGGCTGCTCAAGGCCCCATCCAACCTGGTCTTGAACACTTCCAGGAAGTGGCCATACACAACTTTCCTGGGCAATCTGTGCCAATGCCTCACCACCCTCACTGTGAAGAATTTCTTCATAAAGTCTAATCTAAATCTTCCCCCTTCCAATTTAAAGCCATTCCCCCTCGTCCCATCACTACATGCCCTCGTAAAAAGTCCCTCCCCAGCTTTGCTGTAGGCCCCCTGCAGGTACCAGAAGGCCATTATGAGGTCTCCCTGGAGCCTTCTCTTCTCCAGGCTGAACAACCCCAACCTTCTCAGCCTGTCCTCATACCAGAGGTGCTCCAGCTCTCTGATCATCTTCGTGGCCATCCTCTGGGTCTGTTCCAACAGTTCTGGGTCTGCTCCAGAACCGGACACAGTACTCATGTAGATGAAACACTAAGATTAAAAAGTGTTCATTGCCTCCCATTAACATTTTTCATAAATCAGAGATCATGAATCTATTCTCACACTACCATAAGCAAGGCAATATAAGTTGACTAACACTACTATTATTTAAGGGTGCTTCACCTGCATAAGCAAAAGTTAAGTAAAGATGAGTATTTTTTTCTTTAAAATTCTTTCATTTTTATACCCTGAATGATCAGGTTTATCCAAATAACATTACTGCTACATCAGATTACAGATTCTGCTGTTGTGCTAAAGACGGCTACTGATAGCACTAGCAATTTTGGTTTTATGCAATTCCATTAAACAGTGGTTATACCACAGGCATAGCTAGATGGGGTAGAAGCACGCTGTGGACAGACATTTTAATTATGAGTAGATACATAAAAGAAGGTCAGTAGGGAATTTCATTCTGTTTTTCAAACAACTTCTCCAAGGTAATTTTTAATTCTTAGCATATCTTCCCACATTCTTAGAGATCCAGTTTCCTATCATCGACCAATTTATTGTGCATATACTCTATTTCATATTCCAGCTCACTAAAGAGATGGTTAGCTCCAGATCTTTTCAACAGAAGTTAAAAGATAAATTTGCAAATTATAATTAACTCCTTGCCTCTATTTTTTTCTTCTTTTTTTTTTTAAAATAGACACTGTATTTGCCCTTTTGCAGTTCAGCCGTACTTTTTCTGCCCTCCATGTTTTCTACATAACTGCTAGTATTTTTAACATTGCTTACTGTTCCCATAACCAAATTTATCAGGTCTAGCCAAAGTGATAAACATCTAATTTCTCTTCATATTCTCTAAGTATCTTTCCCTGAAACCTACTATTTTTCTCTGTCTTCCTCTGGAAACCTACCCTTTGCAGCTAGTAGTTCTGTACTCGTGCATTTCAGTAAACACAACTGCATATCACTTTGTAGAACAGTAGACTTAAAGTTTAATACTTTTCTTAATCTTCCCAGTACCTCTAGTAGTTTTCATTCAGTTTCCTGCAGTCAGACTCAACTACATCATATACTGATTAAGCTTCTCTTTAAAATTAATTAGATATCTTTGTTCCAATTCTTATGGGAAAAAGCTGATGGAAAGAGAGAGGAAAAGGAGAGAATCTCTCTCCTGTATCAGTTGGATATCTCATCATTTATAGCGTAATTTCATATCTATTTTAATTATTACAACATTGTCTTCAGATTCAATCCATTTTCTTCTTGAGCTGAATGTCCCTAGTTTTTGCTGCAGCATTCTCTTATGAATATATTTGAAACCACTGATATGAAACAATTTATTGGTTGTATGGATGCATAAAAATATGGTGAAAACAGCTATCATCTTACCAATACAGGGATTCTGCTTCTAAAATTTTTTTTCTGATTAAAGGTTTCAAGTAGAAGGTTAAAAAAAAATCTCTCCTCATCCTTCATTAGCCTAAAAGCAATGAAGCTCTCTTTTATAAATAATTTCTTACCAATTTCTATAGCTTGAACTGCCATGAAATTCCACCCTATAAAGCAACCTCTGAAACCCGTTTATTTCCTTTCTTAGTTATCTCTCTCTTATATAGGTAAAGCTCATATTTTTTTTGAAAAAAGAATTTCAAAACTTAGTCTTGTCCTCACATTTCCCCCACTACAAATGAGTTAGTTGCAAGTATCCAAACTGTCATTGATCAAACACTGCAAATTCTATTGGTTTCTCAGTGCTTTCAATTAAAGATTTGTCTCAAGATAAGGTACGTGCTATTTTTCACATCGCTTCTTTGGAGGTTAATTAAAATCATGGGGGTTTTATTGCAACATTGAAATTTCTTTTATTTCTCCTATAATGTTATTTCCCAGCAAATTGTTAGTCTTTTTTTTTGGCCTGGAAAGCTTACTAGTTTTTAGAATTCTTTGCCCTACACCATATACAGTTTCATTCAACCAAAATAAAACTGTTTTTACATTCAACAGTAAATTATATTATAAAATATCTTCATATTAAGATTCTACATCCAACATTGATTGTGAACCTTTGCTGAAAATTATTACATCTTTGAACGTAACTGTCAATAACTTACTGCATATCTGTGAATTCAGTTTTTCACAAAGCTCATATAAGATGTTTCTTTTCATAAAGAATTTCCACTCCCCATGGTCTTTGGAGAGCAATGTGTGAGATTACTTTACATCCCTGCGGACCTGGGGGCTCAGAGGGATCCAAGGGCCAGCAAGGCAGGGTCTCATCAGCCCAAGTCTGTCTGCATCAGGTAAGCAGATGAGGGAAAGGTCATAGATGGTGGCCAGGTTCAACCAAGAGACCAGACCATCAGGCAGATGGTAAGGCAGATCGAAGGTGAAACTGGAAAGTCAGTGTGCAGGTCTATGTCAGCGCCCAGCTCTGCAAGTTACACAGCCAGGCCAGGTTGGTTTCCCATGCTACCAGGAGCTTCTCTCCACTCTCCCTGGAGTGAAATGGGCTGCCTTGGACCATGCTGCCACTGAACTGGTCCTGAACATCAGCAGCCAAGCCTCCAGAAAGGGAAATGCTCTCTTATGCATCCACAGTCTTCCTAAAACAATATTATCTTCTCATAATTTGGGGTGAGCAATAAATGTAATGAAGTAAGAGCAACTGCATTATCTCTTGTTTTGGCAGTAGTGATGATAAAGACTTAGGGAAAAAAAAGGTGCCAACCACAAAAGAAACTTCTGAAGAACTGTATAATGCACTGAAAATAACACATGAAGCAATATTTAGGACAATAGGGCTTTTGTCCAAGCTTTGCTCTTTTTTCACAGATTGGAAGATTTCTTTAAAAATGAAATTATGAGCAATTGACTCCTAGAGAACACAACAACTGCTTGGATTATGTGTTCTTTTCCAGTTTTGTTTTACCTATGAAATACTACGATTTCTGTCCTCATTATTGTCATGAGCTCCCTTCTGCTTCCTCATCATTTTACTGCTACAGCATCACTTTCCTGTTTCTTTGTGTTAGCATTAAATGTTGCTAAGTAACTGAATCAGGCTGTGGTATTATTTGACATAACTATTCTATTCTTTGAAATATATACTCAGATTACTCATCAAAATTAAAACGACTCTTCCAAGAGAAAGAAGACCATTTGTACCTACCACGACCCTCATTTACAGATGATTTCTAAGAAAAAGTAAAAGGAAATCTATGAACACAACGCATCTTTCCAAACCAGGTAGTTAAGCAAATACAATTGTTGAAAAATTGTTTAACCATCTCCATGAGGTTTTCCTAGGCCACCCTAAATAATATCCTTTATTTTGCCTTTAGTCATGTGTCTCAGCTCTTACAAGAAAAGTAACTTAAAAGCTAAATAGCTTGGCTTTTCATCAGTGCAATCTCATTTAGAGAACTTACCTTTGCTGTGGTTTATTAGATAGAAAACAGAATTTCAGTAATTTAATATGAAAGAAATGGGAAAGAAGGAATTAGCCATTTTATTTAGGTCTCCTAATTTCATGTCAATGTGGCACTGATCTAGTGTCTCTTCTGTACTAGCCACATGGACTTGCTATCAACAATGTCCCTAGTAACCCTCCCAAGAGGAGATAATCTGGGTTAAATGCAATCTTGACTTTACGTCCCTCTGAAATAATCAAAAGCAGTAACAGCCCCACAGCAGACCAGTTTAATAAGTTTCCACTGTGAAGGTTCAAACTGCTTTAGTATTAAATAAAACACAGTAGAGAAGCTACAGTTGAGGACTGTGACACTACAACAGAAAGATTCACATAGAATTTTAAGAATGTCTGAAACAGAACAGTGTCAATCATTATTAATTTACTCAAGAATTAAGCTGCTCAGTGTTAATTAGAATAATCTTAAAAGTTTCTGTTACATTATGTTAATGTTTCAAATTTCCCCAAAATGAACAACATATTTTCCTTTGTACCTTTTAACATAGACATGCATTGCATATAAAAATATTTCAAAATACATCTCTCAATCTTAGCATCTAAATCCCACAGACAATTTTTTTATAAGCATGAACTTGGACTCTCCGATAGCAACTATTTTTCCCATGGGAAATACCTCTAAATTTACTGATTTGAATATTTATCAGCTTTTGTTAAAAAAAATAAAAGCAGATGAACAGATATCATCAATATTAAGTAGCAAAAAGAAATCTATTAGGGAGTACAGAGAGCTAAAATTACCCTTGCAATAGAGAGGATAGTTCAACAGTAACTGTGGGCAATAATCACTTTA
Source organism: Tapera naevia (assembly GCA_033556795.1). Classification (NCBI taxonomy): domain Eukaryota; kingdom Metazoa; phylum Chordata; class Aves; order Cuculiformes; family Neomorphidae; genus Tapera; species Tapera naevia. The sequence goes on along the minus strand of JAUMJJ010000079.1, from coordinate 16,864,085 downwards.
CATTTGGTTGTTGAATTAGCACAAGATTTTTAGACATTTGGAATGAAAGCCCATATACACAAAGTCTTAAAACAAGTGGCTCTGTACTAAAAAAAAAAAAAATCCACATTGTTGCATCTCCCTCTAATGTAAAATTAATATAAATACTCTGAAGCCAGCAGGTAAAATACTATAATAGCTGGATATGAGCAGCAGTGAATATTCAGGAAAGAGAATTGTCCTGGAAAACCCAATTACTTTTGAACCTCAGCTATTAACAATTTTATTAAATTCGCAGCACAAGTCAAAAAATGTGACTGTCTAAGCTGGGAAGGCACACTTGTCCTTGTCCTTATAGAACCTATAGCATAAAAGAGAAAAAAGAATGAGACACTTGCTCTTGTTCCTCTTTCCATGTTGTATCCTTCCTAAGGTGTGAGGACTTGTTTCCTGTTTCCCCCAAATCCTTCTTCTGCATATTATAGTTCCAAGCCTCACATAAAACCTCAAAGCCTCCAAAAGAAAATTTTCTCAGTCTAGGGAGGATGAATGCACGACTGTAGAGGGCCATGACATTGACTGAACCACACTCATCAGCTGCTCCTGGGTGCCAGAGCTCCTCCTACTCTCCTCAAGACAGGCCTGAACTGCGTTCCATTCTGGAGTCCTCAGCACAGGAAGGGCATAGATCTGTTAGAGTGAGTTCAGAGAAGGGTCATGAAGATGACCAGATGGCACCTCTGCTATGAGGACAGTTGAGGTTGTTCAGCCTGGAGAAGCAAAGACTCCACAGAGAGCGGCTTTCCAGTGCTTAAAGGGGGCCTAATAGGAAAGATGGGAAGAGGCTCTTTATCAGGGAGTATAACGATAGAATCATAGAATGGTTTAGGTTGGAAGGGACCTTAAGATCATCCAGGGGCAGGGACACCTCCCACCCAACCAGGCTGCTCAAGGCCCCATCCAGTCTGGCCCTTAACTCTTCCAGGGAGGGCCATCCACAAAACTGGGCAACCTGTGCCAGTGTCTCACCAATCTCATAGTGAAGAATTTCCTCCTAATGGCCAGTCTAAATCTTCCCCATTCCAATTTAAAGCCATTCCCCCTCATCCTATTACTTCATGCCCCTGTAAAAAGTCCCTCCCCAGCTATTTTGTAGGCCCCCTTCAGGTACTGGAAGGATAGCACGAGTGGTAATAGTTTTAAGCTGAAAGAGGGGAGATTTAGATTAGACAGGAAGATTTCTTTTCCTGTCAGGGTTGTGAGGGAAGCTGTGGATGCCCCCTCCCTGGTGGTGTTCAAGGCCAGGTTGGATAAGGCTTTGAGCAACCTGACCGTGTCGGAGGTGTCTCTGCCCGCGGCGGGGGGCAGTGGTCCTGGATGATCTTTAACGTTCCTTCCATTCCAAACCATTCTGTCACAGGAAAGCTCGGTCAGCAACAAGCCCTCGCGTCCGCCAGCGGGGCCACCGTCAGCCCCGCCCCGGCCCCGCCCCCAGCCCACCAAAACATTGACACGTGCGCCTTGCGCCCCCCCGGCCCGGCCCGGCCCGCGCCCGCCGCTGCCACCGCCGCGCCCTCCGCCAATGGCGAAGCGCGCTGCCGGGTAGCAACAAGCGCCGCGGCCGGCGGCCAATCAGCGCGGCGGGAGGCGTGGCCAGCACCGCCCCCTCTCGCTTCCGTCAATAGCGGTGCGGCCCGGGCGGTGGTACCGGTGGCGGGAGGCGCGGAGAGGTGAGGAGGCTCTGGCGGAGAGCAGGGGGCCCCTGGGAGCGAGGAGAGGGACCCTGAGCGGGGGCTGGGTGCGAGGAGAGGGGCCGTGGGAGGGGGCTGGGCACGGGTATGCGGAGAGGGGCCGGGGGGCGGGGTGTGTTGTGTCGAGAGGGGATCTGGGGCGGGCAGGTGCGGTATGAGTGTGCGGGGGAGGGCAGGCTCTGGGCGTGAGCAGGGGGGCCGTGGCGAGGAGAGGGTGGCTGGCTGTGGGGAGAGGGACCCTGGGGGGGCTCTGGCTGTAAGACCCATCTGTGAGGGGGGCGGTGTGGCCGGGGCGATGTGGGCCCAAGTATTAGGGTGTGAGAAGGGGGAGACTGTGTGTATGAGGCCCGTGGGCCCGGGCGGCGGGGGTGGGCCTGAGCGTGGGCGGAACGGGCCGGCGTGGCTTGAGAGGTTTGGGGCTGGGTTTTAGGGGCGTGTGGAGGTGGAGCAGGTGCTAGGGTCAGGATGGGCAGCTGGGGCTGGGAATAAGAGGCCGCATGGAGGGGTACGGCAGGAGGTGTGTCTGGAAGCCTGCCTGGAGGCGTGGGGTGTTGGAATATGAGTAGGCTGCGTAAGGGAGGTGCAAGGTCTGGGGCAGCAGCAGGCTGATGGGAAGAAGGTTGTGGTAGGAAGTTAAGTTGGAGAGGAGGAGCATTTGTGCCTGCTGGGACCTGAGAACTGCGTGGCTTGAGTGCACTGAAATTGTTGTATGGGAAAGTAACAATCAGAATAAGAGTGGGCAAGAGAAGAACTGAGGAGTTGATGAACCAATGTCTTGCAGCAGTTTGATACTTAAGGTTTGAGACGGTCATTTGATGTGAACAAATATGGGGCAGGGTGAAGTCTGTAAACAAACTTCGACCTCTGAGTCATAGAGGTTGACTGGGCTAGCGCCTAGAGGAAGGTAGTCTAGAAGTCACCGGCCTGTAGTGAGAGTGCAAAGGAGCAGTTTCTATTGAAAGCTGAGCTGCTAAAGAGATTTTGTTACAAAACAGGAGATCATTGTTTGTTCCCATTATCTTGGAAAGTCTTGCTACTGGGTAGTAAGAATGGTTTGGGTCATAATGATATGTTCTTAAGTATAGGAATATATAGACAGCAGATATCTTATCCAGTGCAGTGGCAGGGTAGGGTGACTTGTTGCAATTCTGAATCTATTTGCAGTGATATTTGCTCGTTTGAAGTTTTATTGATCTCATGGGACGCACAACTCACAAGTGTAAGGATGGCTAGAGAAGTTACTGTAATCTTAAGATATACTAAGCTGTGCACAGCTCTCCTCTACTGTACTTTTCTCGTGGTTCTTGTTTCCTCAGTCTTTTTTCCCCCCTCTCCTGAGGAAAAGGTGTATGGTGCAAAGTGAAGAACTCTTGTTCGTAACTTTTTTTGAAAAAAATTAAATGCAATCAATGTCTTATTTTAAACCCTTATTGTTAGCTAATTACCACAGTACTTTCCCAGTACTACTTCTGATTTTAAGAACTCTGCTCCACTGTATTTTCCCCAAAATCCGTGTCCGAGGAGCTTTGATTTTGTTGTGGTGAAAGCTTTAACAAGTAAACAGCTGCTTACTATTACTGAAGGTAAGCTATGTAAAGTGTGCAGGAACTTTTGAAAGCAAGCTCTGATCTGGAAGCCATAGGGATAATTTAGTTCGATGCTGTACCAGGAAGCAAGGTACTGGGAGACAGAGCAAAACCCATGACTCTTCATATCTGCCCAAGGAGCTGTACTCTGTGATCACTTCTCATATGAGAGAAATGCATACAAGAATTGTTCATGATATACTTCAGCTTCTTAAAATTTGGTCACATCGGAACAACAGTCAAACCTCTAATACACAGAAAGTGAGAAGCAATGGGATATTTCTTTTTTTTAATTTTACTAAGAGAGTACTTTTACATTTCTTACTCCATGAGCTACAACTTTTGAGCGTGAGTACAGGGTTTCTGGAATTGCTACTGGTGGGTGCACTCTTAGGTGGTGCGATAGTGAAACTGTCTTAGAATCTGTTGCTTTGGGGAAAAAAATAGGTCAACATGTACCAACTTCACAGAATGAAGGACTTTTTGTAATCTTCCACAAATGTTTAAGTAATTTTAAAGTTGGTCATCTGTGATTTTTCCTAATACGTTTTATTTCTTTTTCTCTTAGGAAGATCATGTGCTGAATGTATCATACATATATGGAAATCACTTGATGTGTCTCTGAGCTTTTTGTCTAAAGTATGTCTTTCCAGGATTTCTGGGCCAGACATCAGTATTCTTTCTGTGCACGCTTCCTGATACCTTTGTTATTGTTTTGAAAGCCCTTAATGTAATTTTTTGCAGGAGGGATAACAGAGCATTTATTCTGTGTTAAAACCTTGCAGTGAAACACCATTGCTTTTCAGGCTGTAAATATCTGAAAAGTAGTCTGATTCAGAGCGTGTAACTGTTGAAGCATGTCACTTTAAATGCCGTTATAGGTCCACAGCACTTATTTCAGTGGGCTGATACCTTGAGACCACAGAGGTTTTGTCCGAAGTTGAGATTTTTTTACTATGCAACTGGTTCTGTAAATTATGATTAGCTTTGGACTTCAGCTACTTCATTCCACTTGGAAAATACTCTGTTTTCTTGTATTGTTTTCAGGAAGCTTTTTTCCCCTTTATTTTTTGTAATTTATCCTGTTAATGTTAACAATACACGTTCCCGTCTTGCTGCAAGTATGTGTTCTCAGTGTTTTCACATCCTTTCCCAACAATTCTTTATCAACATAAGTATTCTTGAAATATTTTAAATACTTTGTGTTTTGGAGTTATTCTCTTCAGCCTGTAATGACCTCTGTGGTTCTGAATTGTTTCTAGATTTTAATTTTGGAGTAATGACATTCACCTAAAACAGTGTATGTTAGAGCTGCTGAGTAGGAGTAGATTGTGAACTTTGTATCTGTAGATGTAGTTCAAAAACTTTTGGTTTGTTTGTCAGAGATGGTGATTGACTTGCTCTCTGTTTTCTTCATCTTTTTCAGTGATTTTTACAAATTTTCAGGTAAATTCTGCTTATCTTGGCAGGAGTAAAAATGCTATAATGTATGTTATCCTGAAATGCACTCATTAGCACCAACTGTTTTAATAGTTGTATCATGAAGACAAGAGGCCTTAATTTCAGTCTAAATGAGGAGAGGAGTTCTAAACACTTGGAAAACAAGTATGTTATGGTTCATATTACTCCTAGGAACCCGTAAAAAGATTGCAAAAGCAGATAGGCATGAATAGAGTTTCTGGTGACTAGAGGAAAGGATATGGTAAATTTAGGAAAAAATACCTGTTGTATGATTAGGAAGACTGAGTTATGAGAGCGAGGGGACTTTAATCAATGCTGAGGACTAGGCAATCCACTTCAGTTTGTGGTGTGCATTTTTTAAAATTAAAAAAAATACTGGTTTACTCATCTTGTATTTCTTCAGGGGTTTTATGCTTCTGTGTGTTCTGGTCTAACTCGGATGATGGGTAGATGCTTGTCAAGAGTAGGAAGAGAGAAATATATTCACAGTGATGGTTGACCGATGTGGCCTAATTTTTTTTCAAGTTGAGGTGACCCTCAACAACAACTGAAAAAATATCTGGGAAAATGAAAATTCCTTTACTGAAACATCAATATACAGTGTAGCGTAAACTCATATTTATATAAGTTTCAGAATAAATAAAAGGAATAATATTGGGGGTTTTTTTTGTGGCCTCTCAAACTCTTTAATGACCATTTATTAGTCAGGTCTCAAAATCAATCTGTTTAATCATCGTGGGGGAGATTACACAGGGTACAATTCTTGTTGGTTTTGATACCAGCTCTTTCCTGCACCACCATGATTCTTTTCCTTGTTCTCCAAAGTACTAGGAAAGCTACTTTGATGTAATAAATGCTGAAAGACAAGAAGAATGAGGTTACAATCAAAAATGTACTTAAACCACTGAATCTGTTTCTTAAAAGGTTGCTCTGTGGAGAACTTTCTTTTTTCAAGCTAATAGTTATTTTTATTAAGGTTAAAGGGAAAAGTGAAATAATGACAAGAAGTTTTTGCAACTGCAACTTACCTTAGTAATGAAATAATACACAATCAATCTTCTTGCCACTTATAGAGAAATCATGCCATTTTTGGGCCAAGACTGGAGATCCCCTGGATGGAGATGGGTTAAAACAGAAGATGGATGGAAACGATGTGAATCCTTCAGTCCCGCACTTGAAAGTGGGAATAATCAGCTGAATGATATCAGTCGCACTGTGTAAGTTAACAAAACAAAATGGTGATTCTGTGTCAATTAAGAGGAGGTGTGAAGGCAAAGATTAACTTAATATGGCAAGTGTTTGTGTTAGATTATAGTAGATGCTAGCAGTATACAAATTGCACCATGTGTTTTGTTCAGTTAGGCAGACTGGAGATATGTGTGCAGGTGGTCTTTTGTCACTGCTTCATGAATCGCTTCTTTTAGGCAGACAGATACTATCTTACCTTTTATGTCTTTTAAAAATAAGAAAAAGCTTAACCCCAGCCATACAAAAAACCCTGTGAAGTAGTATTTCACTTAGAAATTGCAAATGCATCAGGCATGTTGAGATGTTACCTGTATGTGAATGAAGACTTTCTGCTGATTGGGTGTTAGATGAGGACTGTTTATGGCAGTCATATAATGCCTTTGCTCCAAATAGATAATTACTGGTAACTCTCTAACACCATATATGACTGTATGTGCTCCTGTAGAACAGGTGAGTAAGATATTAGTTAAATAAGGTAATACTTGCAGCAGATGCCCACAGACTTTGTCCAAACATATTTATACTTAATTTTTCCACAAAGAAGTGGTTCTCAGGGGTGACATTCTTGGTCATAAATTCCAGTATAACGTGTTCATAATGAGCAAAGGGAACATTCAGTATTTTGTTGTTAGTCCAGTAAATGATAGAGTAACTGCTCTCATTTAGAGGGAATTTACAGGCAAGCTAGGACTTGCTGTACTTATAAACCTGTGTTTTCTAAATTTGTGAAATAAACCTCGAGAGTCATCAAGCAGTGAATTATTATTAAGCTTATGTTGATCACCTATTTTCTTTATATCTTTTTCCTTTTTGTGTTCTTCTGTCTCTGATAATATTTGGGCTTCTTTTTACACACAGTCTGGCCACTGTGAGTACAAAAGACTGTGCTTGTATGGAAGAGTGTTCAGTCAGCCTCCAACATAAAAGTTGCCTTAAATACCTTTGAAAATAATCTTTTTGTCTCTGTCTTTAATAATATAGTTGGTGAATTAAAAGACGTTTAATTTTGATAGCTGTTTGCACAGTTACTAAATAATTATATCTTGTTGGTTGCTTTAATGAATATTGTTTGGCAAGTATGACATAAATGATCATTGTCATTGTGAATATCAAGACTTTTGCTCTTTTGATTTGATCCTAATTACATATGTATCTTTTCTCCAGAGAGCAAAGTGAGGTACTTTCTTTGCTCTTCAAGCAAAAATACTACATTTTTTTTTTCCCTTAGTCTTGAATGAATTTAATATTGTACTTCTCTGGAGTTGTCTTGCTAGAAACAGATTTAATTCAGCTGGATTTGGAAAGTATTAAAGTTCAGGACTAAAAAGATTCACTAGTTTGAATGGATTGGCCAAGAAATGCTCTGAGGGCAAAAAGTTTTCATTACATCTGAGGTTTTTCATGGTTTGGGTTTCTTAGGTTAGCTTGCCAGTTCATCAGAATCCCAGACTCAGTGACCAGCCTATTCTGCAGCAGATGCCCTTATCTGTAGCAATTCCCCAGTTCCCTATCTTCTTGCACGTCTACTCAGTGAAACCAAACCACACCATATTCTGTAGCTCTAATTTTTTAATTACGCTTCTGTCTAATTCATTAAAAATTTCTATTGTCCAAACTAAGACTACAGAATTCAATTTAACGTTTCTTGGCGAAGTGGCACTACTTGGGAATAATTTCACCACACCTTGAACTTTGGATCTGTGACTGCAACTTGAGCTTCGGATCTATGAGTTAAGCAGCCATTAATGTAGAACAATTTAGGATGAAAAGTACCTCTGGAGGTCACCTAGTCCAAACACCTACTCAAAGCACGGCCAACTGAGTTGAGTTGCACAGGGCCTTGCGTAGTTGAGCTTTGTGCATTTCCAAGTATGGAAATTCTACTGTGGGCTCCTGTTCTAAGTCTCATTACTGTCACTGTGATGTTTTCATTTGTTCCTCTGCCCTGTCTAATAAAAATTTCATATCACAGGTTGTATCAGTTACTAGTTGACTTATTACTGCCCACCTCTTTATAGTCTAGCTCTGTCTTCTTTATACCCTCAAGTTTGATATTGACAGTGATCAGATTTCACTCCACTGCCACCTCTTCAACAGTGAACAAACAGTTCTTACCCTCATGCATCATGTGCTCTGGAACCTGTCACCTCTGCAATTCCCTACTAGACTTATTCCAGTATGCCAATGTTGTATTGTACCGGGAAGCCCAAAACTAGCCAAAGTACTCCATATGCAGTTCCTCATGCTCAGTAAAGGGGGAAAATTATTTCTTTCATTCTGAAGGGTACACTTGCTAACTGTTCCGAGAGGTACAGAGGGACCTATTTGCCAACCTGATGCACTCTGCAGAGAGGTGTACTGCTAACCACAGGTTCGTATCAGGGATGTCACCAGGAGACTACCAAGCCTCGTGTAGTCCACTGACTGTTATCCACTGCTGTTGTTTCACATAGTCACCAATGATACAGCCAGAAGCAGTCTGAGGAGTGCAGGGTACAGTTGGCTTTATACATCATAAGGGCACAATGCTGACCTGGATCCAGCTTGCTATTCATAAGACCGCTGGCTCCTTTTCTGCAAAACTGGTTTGTATCCAGTCTGTGCCTAGCATATACCTGGGCATGGAGTTCTTCTGTCCCATATGCAGGGCTTTGTATTAAAGTACAGCTGTGAATTGTGTCTTACTGGTTGGTTCTGTGTACCATCTGAAGTTATTTGGAAACAAGTATCTAGGTATACTGAGTTGGCAGCGCAGCTTTAGATATTTGTTAACGTGACGTTGAACTGAATAAGAATGTGGCTTGATAAAATGCTTCTTCCCTTGGAAGAAGCATGTAGTAATCAATACGTAAGTATTTATTTGTCTCCTTATAAACTGCTCTGTGAATAGGGATTGTGGTGTATGCCATTCTGGCTACCCTAACAGGATTTTATTTTTTTTCACCTGTTAAATGAAATCACTTTTTTTTCACAGAAATATTCTGTAGAAATTTATGCTCAAGGTAGTACTTGAGTATTACTTTTCCAGAGAGCAGTTAGTGCAGTTTTCCTTTAAAAATAAATAAATTCAAGGTCTCACTTGTGTTCACTTCTGTGAGAGAAAGTATGGGTGGAGTTACTTACCAGATTTTGCCTTTAATCAGTTACAAGTAATTTCTCTTTAGAAATTAGAAAAACTACTCACAAATTCAGAAATAAACCTTCAAGTTGTGTAAATAACTTTCATAAAATGAAGAATAACATGTTATTAAAAATATTTTTTACCTTATTCAGTTAGTCAGAGTGCCTTGGTGAATCCAGTCCAAAACAGTGGACCCAGTGGACCTAATGATAATTATGCTTGTTCCAAGGATGGTTATTTGTGCAGGAACAATTTAAATGATTTAGAATGTTTGAATAGTGGCAATTTAAATTATTACGTTTTTGGAAACTTAGATGGAAAAAATGGAACTTCTGTAGCTCTTACTTATTTGGATAATTAATATTATTTAAGCAGAGAGAGCCTTGTATCCAAGGTATACAGTGGATGGAAATGTAGCTGTGGCAGTGTTCATTTAAGCCCTGTAGGCTGAATGCTGGCCATGACTAACTGTAATTTGTACCTGTACATCCTAGCACAGATAGGTGTTTTCAGTGCTGTGGCACCATGTCCTTGAAGCTCCAAGAAGGAGAGAACAGCATTGCCTTACAGAATTGGGTGTAAATATCTCTCGGTAGCCTGCAACTTAGGAGGAAAACTGTTTTACATTTTCCTTTTGAGGTGAAAGAATCAGACTAATAAGACTTTCATGTTGGTGATATTCCTTTATTGTTTGTTAGGCTCATATGAGCTACTTGGGCTGTCAGGGTAGTCATTTGAGTCTATGAAGTCTCTTGTCTGATTCTGAAAGGGAGATACTGTGTTCAGAACAGTGAGTTTGGCTTGGGATAGAAGTCCTTGAATTCAAATCTAGTCAAACAATTTTGGCATTTGAGAAATATATTGTAAGGTTATTTGGTGCGGGCACTTAACTTACAATTTTCCATGTATGGTTAAACTGTAAATGGCTTTGAGTCTCTTGTAAAACACTTAATGTGTCTCTGTAGGTAATTCAATGACTTAAGGGCATTCCCAAGGATGAGGAAGAATAGCTGGAGTTTGGATAGCCCTGTCAAGTTTTTCCAGCATTTTAAATGTTATAGAGATTATTTAAATACCGTTATGAAATTACTTTTTTGAAAAAAAAGTGATTCTTGGATGCTTTGTGTAGGATATTGTAGTTCTGTGCACACCAGGTACTTTGTCTTAATGACGCGCTTCATAAAAAAAAAATTATCCTAAAGCTTCTAAAATCAAATTAAGAATAACTGTAAATTGACAGTATTATGTACGTATTTAAATCCTTCAGGCTCGCTCAGGTTTTGTATGCAGTATTACAATAGGAACATTAAAATAAGGCTTGCTTTAAAGCATAAGGCACATGCAGCAGTTGATTTGCTTTCTTGTAGCTTAGCTTGGTGTTTGAGGGGGTGTGGGGGGCTGGGATTGCTTTGGAAATGGTGGCACAGCTTGGTTGCTCATCAAGCAACTTTCCAGATGTCTGGAAGGAGGGTCGCAGTTGTTGGGGAAGTGCCTGTATTTCTGTCCAATTCTTCTGATGCTTTCAAGTAAGAGACTTAAAATTTGTCAAGAAAAATGGTGATGGTTATGGATAAGTAGGGAAAGACACTCCATATGAAGTAGGACAGAACATGGTGAAATAAATCCTTATAGGAGAAGATCCTTGGAGATAACAGTCAAATTGTCTTTTCTGTAAAATGACATGAAGAATTCTAGGAATGTCAGCAGCAAATTGGAATGTCAAAGGTGTTTGATATAGCCCTGATCATTTTCATTAGTCCTTGTATTAATTGATTGTCCTTTATCTGCCCGTCTTGTTTATCTGATACTTGAGGGAAGTGTATGTTACTGGTGGGGGCATGGATGGGCTTTAAATGACTTAAGTTACTGATCTAAATCTGCTGCTAAGGGCTCATCCTCTTCAGGAACAAAAAGAAGGAATCCTGCCAGATTAACCTTTTTGTAAAGCTGGCCTTCAGGAACACTGCATCCCTTCCTCTCTGCATTGCAGTGAGTCAATGGGAATGGACGTTTCTGTCCTGCCTGAACTTCGCAGGGGTGTATCATACCATACCTCTGTAGTCTTCTGTCTGTTGTTAGGATGATAAAGTGAGATCCAGGAACTTTGGGCACTCTTTCTGATACTGTAGCAACTTTCTGGTTCTGCAGTAAATTCTCGCATGCTGTGGTGATGATGCAGTTAACCTGATAAAATATCATTAAAGTAGTTACTTTAGTGAGCTTAAAAAGATTTCCTTTATGCTATCTTCGGAGGGAAAAAACCCAAAACTGATGGTTTGGAATATTACTTAATCAGAGTAACTTCTCAGTATTGATGTTCTGCTTTTGTTCCTTTTCTTCAAAGTCTGTTGCTGTTTGACCAGATATGATATTTGGCAATGTTGCATAAAATATTGTGGTTGTTGAGTCTTTATTCTGTGATCTAAAAATGGTAAGATGCAAACTCAGGCTCTCACCTTGGATTGAGCTCTATCTGAATGCAGAATTGTGTTAGCTTTTTTCAGGATTTTAAACCTAAGATGTAAACAGCTTCCTACTTCTGAGCCTTCTCAAATTGTGTATCTTTGGGCTGAGCTATCACTTATTGATTAAAGCAATTATAAAACCATAGTACTTTTATAATGTTGCTTAGTCATCCTCTTTAATGGATAGTTCAAGCCTGAAAATTTCAATTTTATAATATACAATATAAATATAATTTGACTTTTGTAACTTAATTCCCAGATATGGATATTTTTTAATAAACTGGTGTCCTTCAGCTTTAAGATGTCCAGCTGTTGCTGCTGCAACTTGAAGGTCAAACTGAGATTAATGGATTCATCTGGTAAATTCAGATTAAAAAAAATAGTAATAAATGGGAAATTTGCCTTTGTATACAACTTTGTTGACAAAGATAAATGGTCTCACAATTAAGCTTTGCTGCCATATATTCTTAGCTATTCTGTTTATCTGTGCAGTGTGCAAAAATGTGGCCAACATGTGAAGTGTTTTCCTTTTCTGTACTAGAAAAACGAATATGAATTCTTAAATGTATTGTTGTTCCTTAAAATAATCTGCAAAAATGGAAATCAAAACTCTCTGAAACTGTGTAGACTTTCTGTAGCATGGCTAGTTTTTTGATTTATATGAATTTAGAAAGGTTAGTTTATCCAACAAACTTTAATAGCTACTTTTGATATGTTACATATACTCATGCTATATATACACTATATATAATTACTCAGTATAGTCCTCAATGTTAGGTTACTGTTAGTTAACCATCGGAAGTGACATAGGTATAGTTGATTCTCTCTGGGAGAGAGGTAGACCACATGGTTTTTGATGCCTTACAAATTATTGGTAAATAGGATTTTGACACTTAAATTATGTTCAGTGCTGTGATTCGGACATTTATTAAAAGTCAGGATTTCTTTGCCCCAAAGTTGATAGCAGTAAGAGAGATGTCTTTCTCTGGCTTTCTGCCTGAGGATGTGCAATAATTCTGCACTGACTCTCTCCTGTGTGCACAGTTCTTCAAGGCTTGTTCCACTTCAAATAATGAATTTCTGTACCCTAGAGGTTTGCACGCAGGCAGTTGTCCACCTGCTTCTGTCTCCTCAGTAGTCCTTCCTAAATGGCAGTAATGCCATACAGGGTACCTTGTAGGACCATATTTTTGTATATTTAGTCAATTTGACATAAAGACCCCACTAGGAAGAAAAGAGCAAGATAGCTTCTCTCTTAGAGTATACGTTGCTGCAGACCAAGTAGAGCAACATCATTAAAAATATATTTTTTTCCAAATGGCAGACTTTAATTAAGAGAATTATAAGCTTTATGCATCTTAAATATTTAATCACTGCTACTCTAATTAAATGTGGTTTTTTTCAGCATCTTAACTGGTGATGATGAAGATGAAGAATTATACAGTGCTGAAGATTGTGAGTTTGCAGCTAAGAAAAGGAAAAAAGATCACTTTAGGAATAACACAGATTCACAGCGTAAGGCTGGGATTTTTTTTGTTTATTTTGGAAGACACTTATAGGTTCAGCAAGATTTTGTAGTAGCCATTCATTTATATTCATATACAGAATAGCCTCTGAGTTACGTTTAATTCTGTGTCGGCAATAAATTCTTATGTCAAAAGTGATAGATTTTAATTGAGCTATGGCATTGATCATCTGTCGTGTGTTTTTTCAAAGATCCAAAGGTAATTAATTGAAGAATAACTCCTGAATAAGAAGTGTCTTCAGATACTATGTAATGTTTTGGTTTGTGGACTAGTTTTAGAATAAATTCTTCAGGATGCTTATGGAAGCTTCTGCTTACAAAAGCAGCTCTTGATTTGCTGAATTCAAATTATCATTAGTGAATCAGCTCTAAAATGAGTTCAGAAATAAATGTTTTGTCATAATACATATAGTTCTTGGTAAAGACTTTCAGTGTTGAATCTCTTGAAAAAAAATCCTTGTTTTTAAATATCAGAGCTTTTAATCAGGTCTTATTTTAAAAAGATCTGTACTTTAGACTGCAAATGTATGTATGAGTGCAAGTAAACTTGTTTGAGTAGGTATAAAAGGTAAGCTAATAAGCAATTTTTTGGTGGTTCTAATACTTTAATCTTGAAATCATCTCCATTATTAGTATATTCTCAAAACTGTAAGAGAGACGGTCTTGCAGAAAGCTGCAAGCTTCACCAGGCTTGTTTGAGCATAAAGTATGGCAGAAGATTCAAGTGGCTATATCACAGAATCATAGAATCCCAAGCTGGAAGGGACCTCAAGGTTCATCTGCTCCAGTCTTTCTTGGCAAAAACAATATTTGCAAAATATGTAATATATCTTACATATAGACAATATATGTAATAAATGTAAGAGCATGCTTTTGTTTGACAGTGTACCAGGCTTCTGAAAGCTGAAGGTCTGCCCAGTTGCCTTTGTTAGTCTTATGTAGTTGACTTCCTTGCAGCCTTCTGCAGGTAGTTGAACCATGTGAATGCAGAGCAGGTGCCTTTAAAGAAAATATAGTAGAGGGGTAGCGTGTTCGGGATTGAAAAGTTGCTCATTTCTGTATGTTACTCTGCCAAGGAACCTGTTGGATTAAAAAAAAGTCAGGAGTTTTGCAGGAGAAATTGACTCTTGTTGGTATACAGTTGACAAATTGTGCTGCATCTGCCAGTTGTGTGCGTACTCTTGTGTTTGATTTACAACATCATTTAACTTTTATTTTTTGAAGTATGTAACTTCCAAAATTTGTAGTCATCCTTTTCAGCCTTTATAAATTTCCTTCATTAAAACTGTTCAAACATTTCATGGCTTTATGAAACATTTTACTGAGGATAGTCTGTTTTGTTCAGTTTCTTTCTAGAAGAAATTACCTAAAGTGGAAGCCTAAAAGTGCTTATTTTTTTATTTTAGGTTTTTATCGTGAGAAGTGGATTTATGTTCATAAAGAAAGCACCAAGGAAGTAAGTCCTGCATGCTGTGGTTTGATTCCTGCAATCTTTGTTACTTAAATGGCAAATAATGTATTAAAAAATGAATTTGTGCTGTGTGGTGTTAGGGATTATATTTAACACTCTCTTCATTGGCAACATTGTCTTACCATGTGCAGGTAGACTAAGACAGCCAGCAAAGTGACTTTTATGTGGATCATTGTGGCAGAGATGTGGAAACTTGCAAGGATGGATGTAATAGTTCTTAACTACTTCTCAAGCCCACCTGTGTATATCTGTATTGTGTGTCTCTGAAGTAAAGTTGAAAGTATTTTCCAAACCAGAGTAATGTCTCCAAAGAAGCTGTCTGCAGGCAGCTACCTGATATTTTGGAATCTTGATGTAAATTGACTATAAGTAAGTAAAATTTCAGTTTCAGGCTCTGCAAAGAGGATATTAGTATTCCACAAAGTCCAGATGTTTTCAGTTTGGGATTCAAATTGTATCATACTTACTTAGAGGAGACACTGGAAGACTTCAGCTTGCAGGCCAGTGACCCAAAGGCAACACTGGGTATTGCAAAGCCTTTCATCAGATTCATAGCTCTGTTTCCCAGTTTCTATCTATCACAGATGAAGATAAGTTGCTTATGTTGGCCTACAAAATTCTCAAGCATGCTCTTTCTCTTTGTGCCTTATCAAATTCAGGGTAGGAAAGAACGGGAGAAAACAGGCTGTTACCTGTCATTATGGTGTTCTGAAGGATAAGGTTGATAAGTTTTTCTCAAAATACATTCAGGCCAAAACACAAATGGCCTAAAATCACTCATTACTGTCCTTTATAACCTCCTTTTTTTTTTCCCCCATACTTGCACAGAAGTTGATGTACTGCTGATGTGTGACTACTTGCTTGGGTTTCTTGTCCAGTTAGGGAGTAGACAAAATATTTTTTAGCTTATCTGTGTTACTGCTGTTGTCTTCTAATAATTGACTGTCCACCTCTTCTGCTTTTTTAAAAATTAAACAACAAACAACAAAACAAGGATGGTTAAACTAAATCACTAATCTTATTCAAGTAAATTCAAAAGCTTAAGTTAAGTAGCAGGATGAAAGAGTAAAAAGGAATAAACGTATTTGAACAAAAAAAAAATCAGAGCAACAATATATGTTAAGGTAAAGCATAATATACAGAGGTTTCAGTTTTTCTTAAAGGTTGTAGTCTTATTTGATTCTGAAATGGCTAAGTCTTGCAATTAGGAACCTTTTTTGCCCAAACTGGATACTGAATTCTGGGGCAAAATAACAAGCGTAGGAAGGTCTTGGTAAAAAGCATAGGAAACCTGCTGTAGGAGAGAGTGCTGAAAATAAATTAAAAACAAAAATCCAACAAAGCAAACACAGTGTATAGCTGGAATGAAGTAGGGGATGCGCTTTGAGCAATTTTATCGTGATAGAACATGGGGAACGGTAGAGCTGAGGCTTCACAGAAATGCGCTTCCTGCTTTTCAAGGGAGTTCTCATGTTACTGTATTTAAGCATGGCCTTTTGATAACCGTTTAGCCAGAGAACAAATATTTGAATTTCAATAGAAGTTTGGTTTTTTTGTAAGTGTTAATTCACTGCTGTTACCCAACCAATTTGCGTGTTGTGAAGTGTGCCCCACGCTTGGATCTTGGGAATGTTAACTGGATAAGCAAGCAGTATGATCTTGAATTTAGTCCCTAGCCTATAGGCAGTAATTACCACCACCACTCTGCAGCAAATCGTTAACTGTCTCCTGTCCCACTGTAGCACATCCAGGGTAAGCTTCATTGGATTGCAAAAAAGGAACATTAAATTGTACTGCCATCTTCTCACCATCATGTAGTTCACCAAGGAATTCTGTTTAGGAATGAACTTCAGATAATTATTTATCCTCCACTTCCTTGGGCTCGTAATCCTTACTAGCGCATTACTCTGCAAATATCTCTTTCACCAGTTGTAGGGTTTTCTAGCCTCATATCTGCTCCAAGGCTCTCGTGTGGCTTCATGCCTCTAGATTTAGTCAACTTATGTGATTTCATATAACTTCAGGCTGCTGCTATCACCCTAAGTAGTTCCACAACAGCCTCTGAAATTTTCACTTTCACCTTAAGACACCTGTGCAGAAGCACCAAAAGAAAATGTGATTTCTCTTGCTTTTGGTATCAAAGAAAAATTATACCTAAACTTCCAGCACCCAGAAAATAAATTCTAGGTGTTGAGACCACTTATTTTTACAATCCCAGGAGCAAGCAGCTATTTTCTTATCAAATGTGAATGTAAACTCAGTTAATGCTTGTGGTTATAAGCTGAGGCTGCTGCACAAACAGGCTCTAACCTGTGCTGAGGGAAATGGGGAGCGTGATAGCCGTGAGAGGGTACTAGCATTGTGGTCATGCAGTAGTGGAGTAGATTCCCAGTGCACTTGGAGATTTGTGAACATAGTTTGCATGAATAGTATGATTTTTAAAGGCCTTGCTTACTCCCTGTTAGTTCCAAATAGCGTATCTGCTTTCATTTGTTCTATACAAAGTTATATAATCTATCTGCACTGAAGATTTATTTAATATTTCCAGGGAGCATGATGCACATCTAAGCATCAGTAGCATGATAGAATGCTTTTCTGAAAATTTTCTTCAATGTTGTCTTTCTTCTTTTTCCTGTGTTTGTTCTTTTTCTCAGAGACATGGCTATTGCACTTTAGGAGAAGCTTTTAACCGCTTAGACTTTTCAAGTGCAATTCAGGACATCAGAAGATTTAATTACGTGGTAAAAGTAAGCTCTTTATTTTATATGCATGTTTTAAAAATGCATTTGCCAATGGGCCTGTGCATAACAAAAAAAATAACTTTTCTCTGAACAGCTGGTGATTTGTGACTGTGAATAACCTGTTCATATGTGACTTACACTTTATGAAGCAAATTTCAACTGAGTATTTTTTCTTTGGTGAAAACTTGTTATATTGCTCTTTGAAAGCCTATAGCTTGAGGAGCCTGTATATTTACAGGGAAATCCTGATGGTAGCTTCAGTTATTGTGCACCAGTCTGGCTGAATATTTACCATACAAACAGAAATAGCAAAGTGCAGTAAATCTTGAATATACTTTACTGTGTCTTAAATATGCTTACAATAGCTATTTCCAGACAGATACTTGATGTGTAAATATTCTGCAGTTTTTTTTCTGTAGCTTAAGTCCTGTGATTTATTGCGTACTCTTTTAATCTAGAACAAGATGTATGCATTAACCTTTGTTAACATCCCTGAAAACTTGACTCCAGCTTTTTCAGTCTTCCTTTTTTTTTTGTTTTCCAGAAGTGAGTTTTATTGCAAGTTGTGTTTTACAAATAACATAGTAACACGAAGTTTATAGAGACAATTATGATATACTAATCTCAATCATTAGGAAGTCACTTTCTCATTAGCTTCTATGAGTCAGGTCTAGTCTTAAATTGAGAATTCTGTGCATGAAACTATAAGATCTGGACAGCAGCCATATCTGCCTGTTTTCCAAAAATATGTAACTTCTGTTTTCAGGAGCCTCTTAATTTCCTTGATGCCTAATCAGCTGCCTACTTGGCAATATGTGTTCTGGGAGATACTGGCCTTTCTCTAGTCCCAGATTTTTTTGTCATCTAACTTCAGGTAGTGAAATGCTTGTCCCAGGTCCTAGAGAATCTCAAAGTGAGACATACGAGGGCTAGAGTTCAGTTCAGTGGTGAGGCCATCCACAAATAATGTAGTGGTTGGAATGTATCCAGAGCTTGAAAAGACAGAAATGAAGATTAAATAAATATACCAGAAGAACACACTTACCACTAGGCCGTGAAGTGTTTGGAGAGAAAACACCTTCTACTCATCCTTGTGAAGCTGGAACAGTGTATTGTACTTACAGAAAAACAAGAGATGAGACCACAGCAAAAAGGACTTGCTTCAAAGCTAGTGGTTAGGGTACTTGCCTGTTTTGTTCCCCTCACAGATTTTTTTGGTATATGTATGCACTGTGGTTTAGAATGTGGGTTTTAATGTTATTTTGGGATCAGAAACAAGAACCTTTGTCTTTCCCAAGACTTTTCAGCCTCCAACAGTAGAGAGAAACAAGAGCACCTAAAAAATAAATCATGTTATAAATGGGATCAGCCTTGAGTGCCTCATTTGAATGATGAACATGTAGAATGAATCCAGAACAAGAATTTTACAGGCTTTTTAGATGCTGCAGTGCCTAAGCTGGGATATTAAAATGGTTAATGCGAACAAAGTCTAACATAAGCACGTTGATCAGTTTGTTTTATTCACCAAAAATTATAAAATGGCTGGTTTAGTTAGCCAGGC
Source organism: Tapera naevia (assembly GCA_033556795.1). Classification (NCBI taxonomy): domain Eukaryota; kingdom Metazoa; phylum Chordata; class Aves; order Cuculiformes; family Neomorphidae; genus Tapera; species Tapera naevia. The sequence continues at coordinate 16,845,176 of JAUMJJ010000079.1, read as the reverse complement.
TTAAGATTGTTGAGAAAAAAGCAGTATTTCAAAATTCAGAAATCTGGCTTTGTGATCCAAACCATTACTAGAGCAATTGTGGGCCCTAAGAAATTAGGGTACATTTAGAATGGCAGGCAGGCTTCAAAATCCTTTTAAGGTTTGATAATTTATTTGAAATTATTAAGTTTTTGGAGTTGTAAAACCATTCCAGAATTCTAATCATATCCTTGCATGAGTTCCTCTGAGGTGATGGAGGCAAACTGACTTCTGTCAACAGCTACAGAAACTAGTCATCACATATCACAAGGTTGGAAAGGACCTCTGAGATCATCAAGTCCAACCTATAACCTAACACTAACACCAACCATCATCTAAACCATGGCACTCAGTGCCTCATCCAGTCTCCCCTTAAAAACCTCCAGGGTCGATGACTCCACCACCTCCCTGGGCAGCCCATTCCAATGGCCAATCACCCTTTCAGTGAAGAACTTTTTCCTCATATCAAGTCTAAACTTTCCCTGATGAAGCTTAAGTCCATGCCCTCTGGTTCTGCCACTGGCCATCTAAGACCTTAAAAATTACTAAGCTGATAATAAACATGATCACCATGTATAGCAGCTGCTGCTCATTCTGCTGCTGTAGAATTTGTTGACAAACATTTGCGGTGTTGTATCTAATAAATACAGACATCTGTATGGAAGTCAGTAATTGCAACAGATGTTTAATCTGCGGTATCAAATTTTAAGCCACTCTGCAGCTGAGACCCGATGTAAGAAGAGGTCATCCCATATTCATCTGCTTTATACAAGTTCTGATTTACTTTCCTGGAGTTTCTGATGTTGGAGATCTTTTGCGTAGATCCCATTTAATGTAGTGCAGCAGTTCCTGTTTCTTCTCTTGTAAGAATTATTCCTAGTTATGCACGAACATAGTGATTATTACTTTTACATGTGGTGTTCTGCTGGTAGCAAAATATAAATTAAGAAGGCTCTTTTTTTAAGTACCAAGCCCTGCTGGATAGCTCATCTTTGATCCCAGACCATCAAGATGAAAGGCGAGTCCTGCTAAGCTATCCTCATCTCCTATGACAAGGTTACAATGTCTACTTAATGGACAAGGGAAAGGCTATGCATGTAAGTGTACCTTGACTTCAGTAAGGCATTTGATGCTGTTTCTCACAGTATTCTGCTTGAGAAACAGGCTGCCATCGGCCTGGACAGTCACGCCCTCTGCTGGGTAAAAACTGTCTGGATGGCTGGGCCCAAAGAGTTGAGGTAAATCCTTTTGGAGGCCTGTCACAAGTGGTGTTCCCCAGGGTTCAGTGCTGGATCCAGTCCTGCTCAATATCTTTATCAGAGATCTGGATTAAGAGATTGAGTATACTCTCAGTAAGTTTGCAGATGACACTAAGGTAGGTAGTAGTGTTGATCTGCTTTGAGGGTAGGGAGGATCTGCAGAGGAATCTGGACAGTCTGGATCAACGGGCCAATAGGATGAGGTTCAACAAGGCCAAGTGCCGGGTCCTGCACTTGGGACAAACAACTGCATGCAATGCTACAGGCTTGGGGAAGAGTGGCTGGAGAGCTGCCTGTCAGAGATGGAGCTGGGGGTGTTGGTTGACAGCTGGGTCAATATGAGCCAAGAGTGTGCCCATGTGGGCAAGAGGGCCAATGGTATCCTGGCCTGTATCAGAAACATCATGGCCAGCAGGACCAGCAAAGTCATCCTTCCCCTGTACTCAACACTAATGAGGTTGCACCTTAAATACTGTGTTCAGTTTTGTGTCACTCACTACAAGAAAGACCTTGAGGCGCTGGAGTGTGTCCAGAGAAGGGCAACGAAGCTGGTGAATGGGCTGGAGAACAAGTTTTCTTGGAGGTGGCTGAGGGAACTGGGGTTGTTTTAGCCTGGGGCTGAGGGGAGGCTATCTACCTGAAAAGAGGTTGTAGCAATGTGGGTGTTGGTCTCTTCTTCCAAGTAACAAGTAGTACGACAAGAGGAAATGGCCTTAAGCTGTGTCAGGGGAGGTTCTGATTAGACATCAGGAAAAATTTTTTCACCAAAAGGGTGGCCAGGCACTGGAACAGGCTGCCTAGGGAGGTGGTTGAGTCACCATCCCTGGAGGTGTTTAAGAGACAGGTAGATTAAGTACTTAGGGATGTGGTTGAGTTGAACAGGTATGGTTGAGCTTGTTGATCTCAAATATTTTTCCAACCAAGCTATGATGATCCATTTTGATTCTCCAACCAACTAAAACCTCCCAGTTATTAATAACAGTTAATATAGGTGTCTGTCCAAGACCCTTTTAGGGTAGGCAGTGCAGAAAGGAGGTAGCATCAACTGTTTTCCTGTGCTTGTTTGTGCTGTAGCATAATGATGCTTCCTTAGCTGTTAAGTGCCCAATACACTGAGTTTAATATGGATGGTCTTTTTTTCAGAATGTTTTCATTTCTGTAACCAATTGGTGCATTTAAAGTTATAATCTGTAGAAGCCGTGACAGTGCACGTATTGATAAGGCTGAACTTCCGTGTCAGATCCTTGTGCTCGTAAACCTACTAAAACTGTCTTAATCTTTGCATATTAATAGTCACTGAGATTGGAATCTTTTTTAAAATGAGCCAGATGGAGCTTGCTTCTTTGATTTGATGTTTAGTCTGAGTGACATAACTGTATTATTTTAAATTAATCAAGAGTAATGTACATACATACTTGAATTGGCAAACTGCCAGAGACCTCTAGGTGTGCTCTAAATTACTAATCAAACTAAAAGGCTTTGAAAATGCCAAGAAAGCGACCCTGATTCTAGTCTCAAACTGTATAAATAGATGGCTTGTTTTAAATACATCAGGAGAATTATTTCCTCCTTTCATAGCACATAATGTTTTGTCAGGGATCATGCAGAGATGCCAGAAGGAACATTAATAAATCAGGGAGAGAACAAGTGTATTCTCCCTTTCTGCAAAGGAAAATTAATGTTGAGTGTAGTGTCAAATTAGTGTTCTAGAAATGAAGACACAAAATCACTTTTGGCAGGCTTGGTCTTTGTTCACCCTTGTGCCAATTGTTGATGCTGTCCTACAAAGTGTGGCTCAGCAGGTTAGCATTCAGAGCACTCTGTAGGGAATGTTGGTTTCTGCTCCCTGCTTTCCCTTTGTGATGTATTGAGAACACTTGTTCTGAACTCAGCATTATGAATCACAGCTGTAAACCTGAGAACCACACTTCTAAACATTGCTATACTGTCATAACATCGAATTCTCTTATTTTATACTGAGACCATTTTTTGTTGAAGAGACAGTGGTGCTTATCAGCTGCAAAACTGAATTTGAAATGTAAAAGCAAAGATGTAAGAATAGAGTAAGGGCTGCCTTTAGTAGCTAAAGCTTAGCATTCATGTGCAGCAAGAACTTAAGCTATTTGGTTACTTTCCCCGAGACCATTCCTGCTGTTCTCACTACTCTTCTGTTCACAGCAGTTCCAGAGAGAAAATGTGTGAACAGTTAGGAGATCCTTACTATATAGTTAAGGGAAAGTTAATAATGTGAAATGTATACTGCTTATTGCTAGGTTATTTTGTTTTTTTTTTTTTAATACCAGGGACCTGAATGCAGGAGAAATGCAGATTGTGTACTACTTGCTACTTAGAGGGGGAATGCCCTATTTTACCTAACTGCGGGCGGGGGGGGAGGAAATCAAAAGTCCATCACATCTGGGTGTGACTAGTATGATACTTATGATACTTCAACTCAGAAATTCAAAGTCTGCTAGTTGGTATCAGTTCAGTGTGGTATTCCTGCCCACCAGATCTGTCAGGGGGGTTCAGGACCCAGCCACATCAAAGACCACGTTTCTGTTTGTGAGCCTCCAAAACAGACTCCCCGCATTGTTTCATTACAGCTTGTAAAGACTGTATATCTTGTGCACTATCACAGAGATAAATAGTAATATTTGTATAGTATTTTAAAAATGTACGTTTCTTCTTGAGTTGTTCATGGGATGCCAGTGGAATGCCTGAAACTTTCAGCATTTGTCTTGTTTACTTTTTTGAACTCTATACTAATGTTTTCACAAAATACAGTGCTTTAGGCTGTTGTAGGTGAATGTATGTCCTGAAACTGTGTACTGGAAACCATTCTTTACATCTATCATTTGTCCGAGTTTTAATTCTTTGTCCTAGCTTTTGCAGTTAATTGCAAAATCCCAGTTAACTTCACTGAGTGGTGCAGCACAGAAGAACTACTTTAGCATTTTGGACAAAATTGTACAGAAAGGTAGGTCTTAAGGTTTTGTAATCTGCTTGTTCAGATTTAATCGCTGTGACTAAGCTATCGATTGGTGGGTTTTTTGTTTGCTTTGTTACTATTTTGACACTGTAATGTAAAGTAATAGCTTACTTAAATAGTGAAACATTTTGTACTTCCCATCCTACAGTTTTGATAAGTTGTTTTCACTTGATTATTAAATCATGTCTGTTGAAACATCACAATTGGATTCTATTCAGAAACCCTTGCTTTACTATTAAATTATACTCTTTATGAAATACGGAGGCTTTTAGATTAGCAATATTTTTTTCAATTTGCATGGTTTACTGAGATTTAAAGTATGTAACTTTTTTCTTTAGTTTTTAAAAGGTATTACTTAATATTGAAAATTCTAGTAACGACACTAAATACTGATGTAATGCTTTCAGAAGAACAGAAGAAATCAGTCTTAAACTTAATACTGAATAATTAGTTATATTAAATGCATAGTATTAAATGTTACATCAGATTTGCCTGTGAAATTTTTAATTATTGATCTTGCACTTATGAATTAATGAATGTGATTTAGAACAGCTATTTGCTCACAAACAGTTGATTTGTAATTAGTTAACCTAAAAAGTGTTGATTAGCTTGAGCTGACTGTATTAGCTTGGTTAAATTAGTTAACCAAAACTGTATTTTGTTTTGTTTTCCAGTCATAGAAGATCAATATAACCCACGATTAATCAAAGATCTTCTACAAGATCTGAGTTCTACTCTCTGTATACTGATTAGAGGAGTAGGAAAATCTGTGTTGGTAGGTAACATCAATATTTGGATTTGCCGACTAGAAACTGTCCTCCTGTGGCAGCAACAACTAAAAAACCTTCAGATGAATAAGGTATGTTATTAAATTGTGCTAAAAAAGTAATTGGGGAGGGGAAGTATATTGAACACAGGTTTATGATGTGTAAATGAACAAAGCTTCAAATAAATCTTAAATGGTTTTACTTGGTTTTTTTGAAGAAGCAAATGATGAAATGTAATCAATTTAATTTTCTAATGTTTTAATATCTTATTTCTAATGTGGGCTGCTACTTTCAAAAGTTTCAGATATGGAAAAAAAAACAATTTGGAATTTTGGAGGTGGGTCAATAAAACAAAATACTCCAGTAGCAATTTTACAGCTTTATTCATTAGCATAGTTACTTTTTGTAAAGAAAAAAAGTTATTAACTTCAGTATCTGGACTCTGATCATGCAACTTTGTTCAAAGCATGAGGTATGCTCTGCTCCAGGTTTTTGTAGAGTAAACTTGTGATGATAAACATTTATTTTAACCTGCCTGTATTACTCCTGGAAGAAAAAATGCTGGAAGCTGTTGCTAACAGCGAAGTCATAACACTGTTTCATCTTTTTGCTTTCAGCTATGAAATTTTTAAATGGTTCTTGCTCTGCGTGCTGGGTATCAGAATAGAACAGCTAATTTTGGAATAGAAAGGAGAAATAGGGAACCCAGTCTCAGCAGTTTTCATATGTCAAGCAACCCCAGCATAGACAATTTTGAGACATTACAGTTGCTGCTTTTGTTACTTTCCAGTGTGCCACTTCTGCCAACATGAAAGAGCTCAGATGGAAGTAACTGATGAGAAATCTTGCATCTTGTAATGTTCACATTCCTGAACAGAATGGTAGTGCCAGAGATGTTTATAGCAGATGACTTTATGGAAAGTCTAGTCTGAGGTGAATGGTTGTGAAATAAGCTGATGTAAGGGAAAGCCTGCTAGAGTACAGTTGCTGTGCTGCCAGTGCCTTGCAACTGGGCAGCTTTGCTTGGTGGAGCCAGCAGCTGCCCACACTTCCTCCTTTGCCAGCTGGATCACCACTTCCAGCCATGCTGGGCTTTGTGCCACCTGGCATCATAGGCTTCAGGTTCAGTCATGTATGAGTTGTGTTGTAGATAAAAGAGAAAGTTCAGCAGAGGTGTATACTCTTAATGAAAACTTTCTCAGTGCTCTGATCTGTTGCCCTCTGCAGAATTCTTCATTTACAATTGAAGGGAACTATCGCCAGACTTGAGAAACTAAACTACTTTCTTCTGCCTGTGACTTTCATGTTTTCATTCTGTATTTCTGCTCATCAGTCCTATATACTGTATTCTGTACTCTAGTTGTCTTCTGACCAATTGACACATGTTTTGTGTTTTAATAAAAATTGAGAAACTGTAGTTATCCTACAAGTTATAAATTGGTTCATACTTTTATTATAGGTATGGTTTTAGAACACTTTTCTCAAAGGTAACATAGATTATATCATAGTTTTCAAGACTATATGCTCTTGAATCAACTTTCTAAGAATGGAAATGTTGCAACATTACTTGAAATTTAAATAAAGACTTTAGGAGATGTTTATTTTAAAAGAAAGGCTATAAGTTATAAAGCTATAGTCTGTAGCTCCTGTACTTGTAGTCATTTAAGTTTTCAACAACAGCAGTTAGAGAACAATAGTAGCCAAGTAGTTAAAGTATCGCAGAATTAACCATAGATATTACCTTATTTTATAAACTAAGCTAAGACCTGAGACATCTCTAAAGTAAGAATCTTATTTGTACCTTATATTGTCAAGTTTTTGTAGCTAAAAGTCTTCAACTCTTATTTCCAGCAAGTCAACAATGGTCTTACGCTTAGTGATCTCCCTGTGCATATGCTGAGTAACATCTTGCACAGGTTCTCTGATGGCTGGGACATTATTACTCTGGGTCAAGTGAGTCCAACTTTGTACATGCTCAGTGAAGACAGACAGTTGTGGAAAAAACTCTGCCAGTACCATTTTCCAGAGAAGCAGGTAATAATCTCACTTGTATAAACGTAGCCCTTTGCAGTATGGTATACTAATAATGAAGTCTGAACGTGCCCTTTTTGAGCTCAAAATGTGACAACATGCAGGAGTAGTGAAAGTGTTCTGTTTTTCAGAGGCTTGGTTTATACTGAAAATTATATTCAGCATGTCTGAGTTTAGAATCAGTATCAGGCTGTTTTCTTGCATTACTTTAAAAGAATGTCTACCATAAGATGATTTCTTTACTACATAATCCTCAGCAACTGTGGTAGAGGATACCTCTAAGGTGTTTCTAATTTTAGTACTTAAACTAGAATTTCTTTTACTAATCAAAGTACGCAGACAAATCACTCAAACTTTTAGGGTACAAGAGGCCAAAACTGGATTTTTGCAAAAAAAGAATTTTAAAAATGCTTTCATATTTTGAAATTAAGAACAAAAAGAGAAATGGTACTTTCCTGTCACTTCCTTATAAAAAGCTTCAAAGTAATCTAGGAGTGCCTCCAGAACTGCTTTTTGTTTTCTGACAGGAGTATATGCTGTGACAAAATCAGACTAAGTGAAAATAAAGGTATGAAAATACAAGTTAACAACATCAGAGTTGGGGGATGAACTTTAAAAATGTAGTACATTCCAGTCTGGAGGAAAATACTCATTCTTTAAATCTAATAGGTCGTAGTGATACCATTTGGTTGGTGAATACCAGACTAATTATACAAAAAGAAAGGTAGAAGTGAAAAGAGTTAACTCATAGAGTTGACCCAAGTAAGAATTTTTTCGAGATGAAAGACTTTAGAATGATCTTCATAGAGAATATAGACAAAGGCAAACTGAAAAACCCTTCTTCAGAGGCAGCTCAGAAGAATGCAAAGTGAAGTTATGAGGATAAGAAGTTTATGCTTAATGTAGCAATTGGATAGGTTTTGATGGTAGGTGAGGTAACCTCTCCTGAACAGTGACAAAGCTGTCTGGAGTGGAACATGTTATACTAAGGTAAAGCTGAGGAAAAGATCACTTAGGTATTTTAATAGAATTAGCTAGCCCTGTGCCTTATAATGGACGCTTCTACAGAGTGTTTCCAGTGTGTTCCTAAATGTTCACGTTAAGTTTCTTACTGGGTAATTAATGATACAAACATTCTTATTATTTTCCAATATCCAATTCTGCTTTTTCTGTTTAAAAGTGTATTAGCTTAGTAAGCTACAGTCATGTTAGGTTGTTTTTTCTTGTCCTCTGCAGTATTTTTGTTGAACCTTTGAGACAACTGCAAAAACATACTTCATAACTGAAGAGCACTTTTGGAAAAAAATGAGAACTCCGTACAGAGAAACTAGTATGAAACGAAGCGTGTAGCTGGAATCACAAAGGCAGTACTATTCTCCCATATAGGAGTCATCTCCTGAATGAAGAAACCCCTTAATGTATTAGCATTAATCCGCACAGAGTGGAACAGGAAGCCTTTTACAAATACATATATAAACCTTGGCTGTGTATTAAGCTGGGCAAAAACAGCCACTGTGCATCACTAATCATTACATGCAGATTATGTCCTCAAGAAACACATCAGTCACTGATTAGTGGTATCCTTCTAGAAAGTTCATAAGTAAATGTGCAAAATAATCAGGTATATACTTTTAAACTGAAAGAAACAACATTATTTGAATCCATAGTTACTGTCTTAGTAGAACACCACTATTTGTGATGTACAGTCATTTTTTTAATCTCATTCCTGAGACTTTTAAAACTGTAAAATTAATTACTTATGGCACTAAATATTTATATGGCTATTGACTATAATTAGTGGAGTTCGATCAGCTGTGTATGGCCTACTTTTTCTTGGCAAGTGTGCACTCCTGTGCTTTACCTTCCATTTCTTTGTGGCCAGATCCCTCTTGATACTTTTCAGAGATATATGATGTCAGATTATTGATTGAAAAGAAAACTTCAGTTTAAATACCTTCTGCGCCCCCATTCCTTTACCTGACTTGACTAGTTCTTTACCAATTTTAAAGGAAGATGTTAATTTTATGTCCAGTTTTGTAGGCATTTGATTTCATCAGAGAAAGGTCACATTGACTGGAAGCTGATGTACTTTGCACTTGAGAAATACTACCCAGTAAAGGAACAATACGGGGACACCTTGCATTTCTGTCGACACTGTAGCATTCTATTTTGGAAGGTAAGAGCTTTGAAATAAGTAATCAGAAATAAGTTCAAACAGCTAATGCTGATAATCAGGAAGAAAAAATATCATCATGTGAAATGTGATTGAACAATCAATATCTAACTTTTAAATCATATACTGATTTTATATAGAAGTTTTATATTAAGTTTCACAGTTCTTTATCAAGCATTCTTATTCCTTGCTATCTGATAACCTCAGTACTTAAAATTGCAAGGAAAAGTGCTCTGTGGAAAGAGTTGCACTATGTCCTCTTGTATTTCTCTGATTTTATGCAGAGTTATTCGCAACTTGTATAAACGTAGCCATTTTATGCCATTCCATTTCTAATGATGGTGTGGCAATCAACAGCTCTGTAATGAGAACTTAGTGCTATACTATTCCTGCTACATTGCTGTAAAACACTGCATTTTCATAGCCTTGTTTCTGTCCCATATGAAGCTTGGAGGAGTGTTTGAAACTTCATTCAAAATGCATTTTATATTTCTTATGTTAACCATGAAGCATATTCTGTCTTCTAGTCTGATTTTAATTTCTGTAGGGCATTTCCGTGTTTAACTTGTGAACACAGTCCTGCTTTTACTTTGTGTTGCACCATAACCTACCCTTCTAGTCAGTGAGACTTCTTTTGATTTTGTAGCTCCAAGATCAGATACGGGTAGTGCTAAGTAGGCAGCAAAGAGCCTACTTGAGAAATCTTGGAAAATACTCCTAATTCACAGAAGCAAGTTCCTCTTGTGTTATCTTTCTCTAATTTCAAGAGCAGTTGCATGTCAATGTGAGGCTCTTTTGTTTTCCATTGAAAAAAATAGGCTATTTATGAAAGCTAGTTTATCCTGTTAAAGTAGCATGTTAAGGAATGATACCTTAAAGTTGAGTGTCCATGATATCACAGGAGCCCTTCCAGGTGCTAACATGTTTTGCTAAAGTATTAGTAGGAAAGCAGCCAGAATTGGCTACTGCTGTGAAAAGCCTGGGCATTTGCTGAAGAACCTGTGTCAGGAATGACATTGCAGTGGAATGAATCTGCATAATGTTGCTCAATGTGTAGGGTAAAGGTTTTCTGTTTGAAAACAGAAATTTCTAAGGTAAGCACACAGCGTGCATGCAGGTGGGCATTTTTATTATCAGATTTGTTTGGATTGTCTGGCTTTGTGTAAAGGGTTAATGCTTTCTGATCTTGCTTTAATTGAAAGTATAACACTTGAATATTAGGAATGGATAAAATGTGCTTGGAGTTAAATGTTTAACTTCAGAGGTTATATGTGATGGCAAGAGGCAGTGACTCTGTGGAGACAGATGTCATAATTCCTTGACTGCTCCAATCTATTAGTGGAATAATAGCACTTATTTTGTGGTTCTACATTTTTTTTAGTGGAACACAATACAGGAATTTGTAGAAGTACACTGTCTGGATTGATGTGCAGTACCTACTTAAACAATCATTCCAGTGCTGACTACCTCATCCTGGACATTTGGGCAGGTCTTAAAGTCATGGTGCTGTTGCGGATTAATTGTGTGCTTCTACATTGAAATACTTCATGTGTTTGGAATCGGCTGCTTTAACAAGATCACAGTCAACAGGTTGAGGAAAGTGGTGATGCTTTTTTCATGTGGCTCTCATCTGGGATGCAGTACTTACTAGCAAATGCTAAAATAAATCAATGTAGCTGTGTTAAAGCTACTAAGGAATGTGACTGCTCTCTGTAAATTCTTCTCAGACAGACATGGGATGATTAAGTGTGAAAATACTTAAGGATATTATTTAACCTAAGGGACAGCCTTGATGTAAATGCATTGTAGAAACCTGTTGTGGGTAAACTTACGTTGAGCAGCAAGAGTTCCTAAGAACCAAAGCAGCAAGGTTTTGGAATAGGCACAAAGCACAGTCCCAGCTAGTGATGAGAGAAACTTTCATCAGTTTATAAAATTGATACTGTAATGTGGTTGCATGAGGGCTGCACACAGGCAGTTCGTTCAGTACTGCATTTTGTGTCATTTTAAAGAAGGCCTTGCTAAAGAAGGGACTGATGGCTACTGAATTGAATTAGCATACAAGGGAAATTACTTGTTGCTTTTCAGTATGCTATAGTAATTTTGGTGTTACTTTGAAGAAGTCTTTAAGAACTTTCAAGAAGTGGCATTTGTATTCTTTTATTCATTTAAAACTTGTGACCATAGTAATGTTAAATACAATAAGAGCCCTGTAGGAAGTACAGTGATATAATGAAACATCTGCTTTTCAGTTGGAGGGAGTTACTGTAAGAAACTCTTCATGTTAGATTACTATCTTTGAGAAGTGACTTGATTTGTTAATGAAGATGAGCAAAATATATAATTTCAGTAATGTAAAGGTAATGGCAAACTAATAATTGGCTGGTGCCTCTGAGTGCTTTTTATGTATTCAATTTTTTTCTGTTCCACTGGGCAATGTTGCAGCTGTGGGCAATTCTTTGATTTTGATTAGCTAACTCAGTAGCGCATTTAGTTATCCCTGAGATGGCCCAAGAAGTTAAAATACCTGTTCTTCTTTCAATATCCAGGGCTTTATGTAAAATAACATAATTGTTTTGTGTAAGTGATATGCTTCACACTTGGTTTTAGTTGCCTTGGAGCTTGTGCTGGTTTTGGTTCTCCAGCTGGTTGTGATTTGCCAGAAGAAAAGAATATTTTTCTAAATGGCACGTGAATCTTAGCTTCAATAAACCTTATCTCTGCTTCTTTTGCTTTATGGCTCTCCTTCCTGCTTTCTTCTTCATGATCTCAAAGGACTACCACCTTGCTTTGTTACTCCAGGTATTTCCTGTGTTTCATCTGTTTCCATTGCTGACTGTTCTGTAATGTAAAAGTGAATGTGTTCATTTGTAATTGTTTGACACTCTTGTTTTCATTTTTGTTTTGCCTCATCAATTTAGCAGCAGGAATATTTGGGGTTTTTTCCCCTGTTAGATAAGGTAGTGGTGATTTCCATCTCAGTTTTTCATCAGATTTGTTTTTTTTTATTGCCATACTCCTTGTTAATGTCTTTTAAACTAGGGACCATAATTCAGCTCCTAAGGAACATAGGTGTCAGTGAGATTCACTAAGAACTAGGTTTCTCTGCACTCAGTGTTAGGAACTGTTTCTGCAGTCCCTGATGTATTTAAATCTGAAAATAGGGACATGAACCTCAGATAATTTTAGTACCTTTGCATTAAAGAAAGTTGATTTTTACTCCACTTGGAACACTGTAGTGTCACATACTTTTATGAAAGAGTCTCTCTGAAAAGAACTTCCTGAAATAGGCTGCATATGACTTGGGAGAGTTTGGGAAGGCAATTATAACATTTCTTCCTAAATGAAGAAATGGTGAAAATAATTATACAGAAAAGTACTGTAGTTTCAAAGTTGTTACAGAAGCTTTGTCATTTCCAGTTATGATAAATATTTGAGGAGGAAAACAATTACATTTGCCACTTCTCCTGGTGAACTCACTTGTTAATTTGAAAGAATTCTGTTTTAGCTTTAAATAGATACATTGAAAATAAATGAGATTTAAACACTATTAATTAATAGTAATTTCAAGGGGAAAATATTTTTCTTGGAGGACTACTCAATTACAAAATTTTATGATTCTCCTTTTTAGTCCTCATCATACTTTTTCACTGTAAAATTGCTGTTTCTGTTGGTTTTAATGATTAAAACTCCCAAGAATAGATCTTGCTGAGATTTTTATTGGACCTGTAATTCCTGACTGAGCAGGGCTTTCAAAAATGTTTTTGTGATGATGTGGAGAGCAAAGCATGTAGCATGTTACAAATACTATCTAAAATCTTTAGGAATATAAATAAGCACTCAAAGGGGATAAACCCAGGCTGCTTTACAGGAATCCTAATTCTGATGGTGTGTTTCTCCTGGAAAGTATGAAAGTAATGACAATATATGGGCCTGGCAATGGGTAGAGAAGATTAGAGAAGATGATAGTTCATTATCAAGTACCTTTGAGAGTGTTCTCTGGGGTGGTGCATCTCTTCCCTGTAAATGTCATCTCAAGATGAAGATTCTAGGTTTAACACTTCTGATCTTAGTCTTCTGCACTATCACATCTGCAGCTTCCCTAGACAAGCAGTTCCACCCAATGTCTAATCTATACGTCTTTTTTTTCTTTTCCCCCTATGTCATGAATGTTACAACTGTTTTTCAGGTGATGTTAAAGCAATTATTAAAAAAGGCAGGAGGATGAGGAGGTGATACCATGTGCTATTTTTATATAGTCACTATAGACAATGGAAAAACACAGGTGTAATCTATACAATAGCAATTTTCATCAGAAGAGCTGAGTAGTATTTAGACTGTCTCACCTAGTGCATTTGAGTGCTGCAAAGACTTTGGAAGGGAATGTGGCATCTTTGACAGGACTTACCTTATGTAAGTTTCCAAGTGAGAAAAAAATTTATTTTACAGGTTCTTTCCTTCTATTAATTGAATTGCCTACAATGTCATTTCCTGTGGAAATGAAAGAAATGAAGGCTGCAGTAGTCTGTGATCTGCTTTTACTGTGTATTTACTCCGGTTTTCTTGCCCCGCATGGTGAATTCGTCAACACTGGTGGGAAAGGGAGAGAAACACCTCAAAACCTGGGGAGGACAGTTTGAGCCTTAAAACATTGACAAAGGTGTTTAACCTCTCCATTGAATTGTCTACTTTCTTCTTCATATACCTCTAGCATTTCCTTCCATTTGAGGGTTCTGATAAGGTGCAAAGCTGAGCTTTTTATTTGAAGAGGAATTTGAATGTTAAATAATCACACAATTGTGTGGAGTTCCAAGTAGAAAGACTTCTGTGACTGGGGCTTCACATGTGCTGTTCAGGATTTTTTTGGGGGGAAGTGTCTGCCCCCTTTCACTTTGAAAGCAAGGAGCTCATTTCCCCCTGAAGTAGTAGTTGACTTCAGATTTTCATTAAACAAATAATTGAGGTTTGTTTCTTTGCTTGGTTTCTTAATTGCACTTATCAAAAATTAGCAGAGAAGAAATATGTAACTTTTTTCAAGAGCTCTGATTCAGGTTCTGTTTTAGGTAGGAGAAAAGGGGGGTGGTTTTCTGAAATGTAAAGTTACTCTGCACTATCAGAGTCAGACTGTTAAGAAAAATGGCCTTTACAGTTTAAAACAGTTAAGGAAAAAACTGTGAACACTTAAAAGAGCAACTTCCTATCAGTTTTATAGAGGAAGTGTTTTCAAGTGCCTATTTGTGAATTTTTCTGTGTTTTGTTTTTATTGGGGGTGGATGGAGATTGTGGGTATGGGAAATAAATTTACTCTTTTGTCTCAATTTTGCAGGATACAGGACACCCCTGCACTGCCAGTGATCCAAACACCTGTCTCATGCCAGTATCTCCTCAGCACTTCATTGATCTCTTCAAATTTTGAGATGTTCAGTAGCTGTTCTCCTGTGCTTGTGGCCATTGTTGTGAAGAGTCAGGCAGGATATGTTATGCTTTTTGTGCAATATATTTAAGTGTAATGTTTTGTTGTATAAAAAGATCTGGGGGAGATTATCAGACAGGTTCCTTTGGTGCATTGTGTTTATGCAGAAAAGAGCTGAGGAGAAGGAGACACATTAAGAAAATTTCTTTGTCAGGAAATCTGTAGTGGACTTCTTTTCAAGTCCAAGAAAGACCATTTTAATCTCAACTTTAAATCCATTCTCTTGACGCCTTAATAGTTGGTTAAAATTATGTGGGGGAGTTTTTTGACAATTCCATGGAAGAGTTCAAGTGTTCTTACAAGGACCAAAGGAGGGTTTTTTATAAATCCTTCTTTGTTTTCAAAACACCTCCATATAATTTGCACTATTATAAAGACTAGGCTAAGCTTCTCTTGGACTCTTTTAACAGATCGGTTACCAAGGCGGCATTAATCATTGTGAGCTAGTGACTAAAATACAGGTGTGGGTATATCTGTTATTGAACCTATGAATGAAGGAAATCAACCAATCTTTGTACATACATTATGCAAAAATATTTATTTTTCTTAAGGACTTTATAAAGCATTTAACCTATCATGGTGCATTCTGCATAACTCGAGACAGATCTGGGGCTACTGGGAAGTGATTTTTTTTTGGATGGTAATGACAGCCTTCATTTATACTGTTTATCTCTACAACTGCAACTGCATTAATTCATCTTCTAAGAAGAAGACATTATTGAACTGTAATGAGAATGGAGTTGCTTGTTTCTAGGCTGGTACAATGGCAGGACATTACACTACCAACTGGGGTTCTAACCTGACAACTCTTTACAAGCTATGGCAAGTACTGAAAGCCAGTCTGAGCTGAAGCACTTTCTGCCAAGTTAATCAGATAAATTTTCCAGGAAGCTATCTTCTTTTGTCTTTTAGAACAAAATTAATTGCTTGGCTTGGGCAGATAAAGGAAAAAATTAATGAATTTCTGGGTTTGTCAATGAAACTTAACAATTTCTGTAATGTACAGAAAAATAAATTATGTACTATATTCTGCACTTGCTTGTTCTGAATCTAGTTTTGTACAGTGTAATAAATCATGTTTTTATCTATTATTCCCAGCAGTGTCCTGTGCATAGTGATGAATCCATTTGACTTTTAAGGTCCTTCTATAACCTGTTTGTTGTAGTAGGTGATGGAATGAGAATCCAAGTGATGTTGCTTTTTAGTAATGTCATATTTTTTTAAGCAGATAGCTAGACTGTTACTAGGCTGCACACACAGAGAAGAATACCTATTTCCTCATGCAACAGTTTCATTCACTTTAAGTTAAATTTCAGTGATATACCAGCCTTATCTATTGAATTTGCTGATAGGTGGATTTTTCAATACAGGGGTTTGGGATTTTTCTTCTTTAGATTAAGGTGTCTGCTATGGTTATGGTGATGATGAGGTGTGGAGCCAATGACATCCTTTCTTATTCCTGTTCATTCACAACCTTACTGCAACCCTCACCTTCCTAGCCCAAGGGCTGCTGTAGCCACTGGATTGAAGGACCCAGCAGCTGTTCTTTAACAATGATTTGCACCCCAGTTGTTGAACTTAATGCAATAGTTGCAGACTTGCTTTCCTGTCTATGCTGACCTCATGTGACCTAGGCAATCTTGACAGGGTTTGGTGATGGCTGGCATCCATTAATTACTCTAACATGATTACAGTATTGCTACCCTTCATGAAACTTCCTGAAATATCTACATTGATGCTAAGTGCTTTATTGGAGAGCTTTAAAGAAGGGTTCTAAAGTCAGCATCTGGTTGAATACTGTTCTCAGTTTTTCACCCACTGTGACTGAAGGTCCCCTGATCAGGGGACTGTCAGGAGCCATCCTTCCTGCAGAACCCATTACCTGGGAAGCTGCTCACTAGTGAAGATGCAAATAATGTGAAAATCAGGAAAAGGTATTAAGATTGTAGATTGGAGAGGTGCTCCAGTCCCTTCATTATCTTCATAGCTTTTCACTGGTCTCCCTTGAGTGAGTCTCTCTTATTCTAAAGTGCCCAGAACTGGACACACTACTCCAGCTGAGGCCTCACCAGGGGAGGGGAAGGATCACCTCCCTCCACCTGCTGGCAGTGTTCCTGATGCAGCCCAGGATACCATTACCCTTACCCTGGGTATCCACCAGGACCCTTTTTAAACATTGCTTCCAAGATTAAAAAAAAGGGGGGCTGGGTCATGACACACAAGACATGCACACACACATTCCCCCTGAGAAGCATTTCCATGCAAGGCTATCACAATTTCTTTTTGTTTTTTTTTAAATCTTAAGTGTGGTTTTGCAGTCCACATCTTTATGAGCAGTGTTATAAGCTTTTAATGCTTGGGAAGACTGAGTTGTGGCAGTAGAAGTGACTACATGGGGTGAAGTAGTTGGATGCATAAGATTTTAATTGTGTCACCTATGCAAAAAGCTAAGGCAGAGATTTTGATCACCAGGGTTTGTGTTATATTCTTTGTGTTTTAAAAAACTCATGAGAGGGAAAGGGAAGAAGATTTCAAGTTCAGGACAATGATCTTGTTAATTCCTCACCTGTAGTAAAGAGCATATTTTGAAAACCTCAATTACTCTCATTGCCCTTTACACCAGCACTTCCTCACATAACCTGAAGTGCTGTAACCCAGGAGAAGGGTTATGCTGTAGAGTAGAACCTCCACTCTGGCCTCCTGTGTTTGCACGTGACAGCCACACACAGGCAGGGTGCTCTCTCCTGAAGCAGAAAGCATGTCTTGAAACGTGCACCAAATCACTGTAGGTTTCTTTGCTCCACAGCTTTTGTCCCAAGACCTGAATCAGTTTTTCTATAGATTTTGCAGTGTCAGTGATGGGAAACCACATTCTACCTATGGCCGCTACACTATCATTTCACAGTCTCAGGTGATTTGGGTTTTATTTAATTCTGGCCCTGAAAAACAACACTGAAGCAAAGCCAATCAAGATACTCTCTGCCACAGTCCACAAGGAACTTGAATTTACAGTTTCGAAAACCAGGATCTTCCTTCCACCTCCCCAGCACCTGCCCCATGCCCAGTCATTAACTCTAAACTCATCTGCAAAAGACTCCAGACCTGTTAGATTACATTCTCTCCAGTTTTGTTCTCCTGTTTCTGGGAAAAAACACTCTTTGATGTAGACATGGACCTGTGAAGAAAGCACCGAGTGAGCCTTTCTGTGCCGGTTTGAGATGTGACTGAAGCCCTTATCTGAAATAAGCAGAGGAGCATGACCTCATTTCCTTTTCTCTGCTCCCCATCCCTGGGAAACACATAAACTCCCTTTTGGAGAAGGAAGAAGCTGAAATGCAAGAAAAAGTCTAGTTCAAAGAGATACCAGCTAGAACAGGACTGAAAGACCAGCAGCATTTTATGGTCTAGAAGGCAGAAGCAATGCAGGCAAGCAGAACGGAGAGGGTGGATGGAGCATGGGTTAGATGTGCCTGGTGCACAGATTGGCGTATTTACAGCTCCATCACTGGCAAAGAAAGAACTGTATTAACTAAACAGTTCTGCATATGAGTGTATTTTTGAACCAATAACAAGCGAGGAAGCAATTCATACACTTGTAGAGGAGGGCAGCTAAGAATAAGAGAAAAAAAATACTAATTTTGTATTTATGCTATTGCTCACAGCCTCCAAGTCCTGTCATAAATACGTGTGCATACATACAGGAAGAGCACAGAGTGAACTATTTCTTACGCCTCATCGCGTGGACTGCACCAGAAGCTTATGTCATCAAACAAGCTTCAAACTTCACAAAATTGGACATGGATAATTCAGCACTTGATACTTGGAAGTCCCATAACCGAAACTTATCCAACCAAGTACTTTGTAGCTTCTTACAGAAGACACAGGGAGAGCTCAGTGCCTAAGAGGTCACTGCCATGGCTAGAGAGAAACAAGATGCTAAGTCAAGCAGCATAATGAAAATGGCCTCAGGTGCCAACCTTCTGACTGGAGAGAAGATGAGGCTTATCTCCAGCGAAGTCAAACACAGGCATCTTCTTCTGGCACTTTGTTCCTGCACTCCTAGTTCGAAAAGCTGAGGAGAACTTGCTTCTTTCGATGTCCATGAGAAGTTCCACTTCACCCCAAATCTCCAGTTATTACATGAATTTGGGGACACCCTGACAGAGAAGTTGCATTTTAGATTGAAATTGTATCATAACCCACATCACATTGACCTTCCTCTCCCCTGTGCCATGGCAGCCATTGATGCAGTCAGAATCAGCCAGTCAGTTCGAGCTGTTGATCCAACCAAAATGAGAAATTACTATTTCTAGGGATGATTTCATGGAACCATTCTTCCTCAGTCTTTTCAATGGAACCTGCTCCACTCCCAGGTAATAATTACTTTTCTCTAGCCCTCAATCCGTATTTAATCATGGGGCAAGATGCTCAAGTCAAAAGAAGAGCCCAAAGCATCACAGTCAAATGTGGTCAGCAGCTGCCTCACTGTGTGGCATCATACGACCAAGCATATGAAGCCCGCAGGTGTTGCCAGGACATGGAACTACAGTCTGTCCTCCTGATTTCCCACTAAGAGGTCTTAATGAAGAGAAGATCTATTCTTCCATAGGCTTATGCCAGACAATAAAGCAAACTATCAGATGTCTGGACATAGTTGTTAAATTATGCTTCAGAACATCAAAATGTTAGCTAATTATAGCTTATAGTTAGTTATGCTCTTCGTTTCCACTGTTTCTCTGCTTTCAGGTCCAACCCCTTAAATGACACTGGAATGCAATTCCTAACTCCTGTAAAGTTCAGTAGGATGCAAGTTACCTTTGAAGCTCATAATGTCTGTACACAAGGACACAACAGGTAAGTGGATTCAGATCACAGCAGAAGTGAGAGTGCCACTAAAAAAAAAAGTGCTTCTTTTCTTTTGATTCCCAGGGGCTGTTCTCTCTGCTGTGCACAGACTTGTTCTGCTGCCTTTCAAACATGCTGGTAATGCTTATTTCCCACAAGTTTATGTGTACATCCTTCTACAAATATGAATAAAACATGTTCAGCTTTATATTTGTCATACTTTACAGGTAATTAGTCATTGTTCCTTCAGCTGAAATGCAACAAGTGAGGTAGAAGACATCCCAAGCCAACCCCAGCCACTGGTGCACTCCCAACAGGCCTGCAAACAAGTCTCTGCCCTGATTAAGGCTACATGAGGCCTTCAACCCATTGCAGTTATATCCATCATTGCCACAGGGAAACCCCAGGCTACCCACCCCATGCACTTCCACCAGGGAGGCTTGGGCACTTGTATTTTGAGGATCTGGCCCCACCAATAGGTCTGCAAGGACTCTGTGCAGCTTCTGATGGCTCAAAACAAGTGTGGCTGTGGGCAGGAGGTAGAAGCCAGGCCCAGAGAACATGAACGCCAGTCTCACCTATTCCTAAATGGGCAAGTTTCAAATCATACTTCATAAATTAATACATTCAGAGGCTGAGGCAACAAAGCAAACAAATAAATCAACATCCAGCCTGTAATTCATCCACTAAGAGGGGGAAAAAAAATACCCTGACACTAATGGAGAGTCGTCAAAATCATTAGAGATTCCAAAAAGCAGAAGTCAGACAAATGCTGAGAGCAAGCCTCACCAACAGCATAAAAGGCTGTAACAACAGAAGTTAAATTGATGAGAAATTAATTGTTAGGCAAGTTCACACAGGCAAAGAGAAATTCAAAGGCAGTTTAAGAGCTGAGAATTAAGCGGAGGAAAATTTGGCCTATGCCCTTCTTGCAGGACTAGAAAGTTTAGGTAACACCTGAGAGGAAACCGGTAACCAGAAGCACAAATGGAAAGCCAGTTCAGATGATCAATACGTGGATATGAGGGGAAAGGAAGGACAGCAAAATATCTTGAGATGAAGAAAGCAGCACCCTGAAAAGAGATCTCAGAGAATCTGGTAAGGAAGTAGAGAAGGTGAGGAGACTCGAAATACTGTGCTTGAAGAAGGAGGATCCTGAATGGAGCTGTTCAGTTCAGCTAAACCTTCAACAGTTTCATCCCACCACCACGTAAGTTCTTACTGCAAGCTGAACTCAAGCCACATTCTGAAACAGCATTTAAAGGTTCTATCACCTTCTATATTTTTGATCAATTGAGTCTAATTTATAGGCATAGTGATATGGTATAGGTATGGAGAAGTGCTTGCTTTGATTATGGAACACCAGTCTTAAAGGCATCAAAGCCTACGTTTTGTTCCTGTGTGCAGGGGATATTCTTTCCAATTGCTCATCACAGCAAAAAATTCCATTCTTAAATGGGATAACCAAGAAAAAACACTAGGAGAGAGGACTAGCTGTGTGTTAGTTCTGATTCTGTCAACACTAAACGTTGGCCTAACAGTAAATGTTAATACTAATCCCCTTAGGAACACTCTCAGATGTTCTGGATTTCTTGCTTCTCTTCATACTGTGCTTCATTCCTCAATACCAGAACATCTGCTTCTTCACTTGTCTTGAAAACCTTCTCACTGCATAGGTCAGGAGCTCAGATCTTCCACCACGGCTTTAGCTGCCAACAAGCAATGATGGTTTCATTTCTTCACCGTGGCAATGATGGTTTGCCTTTCAGGCAGCAGTGTGACAGCCATGCTACATAGATGGGTTAACATGTTTCAAGAGACATGCAAGTTTACAAAACAAAGAACAAGTATAGATTTCATTAAGTCTCTGATTTTCAAAATAACCCTATGTGCAGCTTTTCTATAAAATAGCATAACTTCTGGGAATCTTGTGCTCCATCCTATCAAACAATAGTTTACTTCCTCATGGGAAATGATGCTTGACTTGTTTTCCTTTGTTTGTCCTGTTAAACACTGGTTGCCAAGCTTCTGTCCAAATGTTCAAAAGATAAACTGTTCACAGGCATTAAAGTGAAGGCAAGTCTGCCTAAAAGTTGGTGTCTGTCATGAGAGAAACAACAAAGGTTAGGTCTTCGTGTGATCAGAGAGGAGTCCTTTGCATATGTGACCAAAAACCACCTCACAGGGGACAATTACAAAAATCAAACAAAGCAAAGAATAATTAATATTAATAATATTGCACATAAGAAAGTTTTGCAGCAAAAAATAATAATATACCAAGTCCAGTACTTGGACTCTGGGCACAAGTCTCCTTTCCCTTCTCCAGCACAAACACCTGCACCACAGTACTTGCTCTGTCTCTCACATACTGGAAGCATTTTGCAGCATAATCTTGTGCAGAATTGCAAGACAATCAAGATGTTCATGACAACAGTGTTTGGGGGTTTCAAGGAAAGAGGTACAAGAAAGGCCAGAAGACACAGCCAATTTAAAGGAAAGGGTTTGTACCATATCTGAGCTGTTTACTATACAACCTCAAATAATTAAATAATTAAACCAGTCAATTTGCTGAAAAATTATTTAAACTCAACTGTCCAGTTAAGTCTTCTCAGTACAAGGGGCCAGAGCAACTAGAAAGCAAAAAAAGTCACATGTATTTTCAGTTGTTGACAAACCAGCCTTACAAAATACAGCTGGGTGGTTTTCTCTGCAGAGAGTAATGCTTTTTTTTCTCCAAAATCAAACACAGCTCAAAAGATGTTACTAAGCATTATTTGGGTTCCAAGGGCATAAAAATTCAAGTGCCAGATTATGGACTTTAGAGGAACACAGTAGCTTTCTTGTATCTTTTCACAGAAGCAGAATAGGAAAATCTTCCCAAACACAGAGCAAGTATTTCTTTATTCAGAATCAGAGACGGGACTTGGTAAGTATCATACGAAATTCTCCCTATACTTTGTTTACTATTATATATTTCATATAGTTTGCTATTATTTATGTCCCAGTTTTCTGTTTATTTTCATAATCGATTACTTTGTAACTACAGAAGCAGCAATGTTTTTCTCTGCTATTATGCTGCTTGCACTTACAATAAACACATCTCTCAATTTCTAAACTGGATTATTTGCCTGTCTGTCTGATTCCCTGTCTTGTACAGTACAAAGCAGTCATGCTACAAGAAATCTGAGAGACAGATGCACATCTAATGATAGACACCTTCGCAAATATCAACAGTGACTAAGCCTTTCAGGAAATCATTTTTCTTCTTCATAGTGCTGCTTTCATTTCCCAGACACTGGCACATCAGAAACCAACTAGCAGGCATTCCAGAAAAAAAAAAACATCAGCAAGAATAGTTTAGAGACACAAGAAATAGCTAAATGTGTGCATTCACGTTCTTTTCACACTGTACAGCAACACGACACACAGTTTTTTCATCTGACATTCATACACATTAATAAGCATTTCAAAAAGTTTTGGAAATGGAGACAGATACCAGGCCAATGTCACGTAGGCTGTGGGAACAGCTATGCTTGAAATCTGACAGAGCCCTTGTCTGCCCAGGGTTTGGAAATGCAGGTCCCTCCACTCCCCTCTGACCTGCCAAGATGTGTGCCTGACCCACCTGGGTATAGGCAGAGGCATCACAACACAGGGCTTCTCACCTAAGAATGTGATTTGTATGAATAAGATTGTCTCTTCCAGCTGGTTCACACACTCTGGTAAGAAACGTTTTGCCTTACTGTTCCCTGCAAAGCCTATTTAGACAACAAGAAAGCCAGCAGACTGGAATGAAAGAATGAGAAGCTGACAATACGCTTCTTTCTGTATCCAATCTACTGGTAACAGTGGCTGCACCGCACCGTTGCCACAGTCCAGGACATGCAGGCCTCACCTTATTAGTCTCACCTTATTATGGGCTCCATGTATGCAAGAGCATTCCAGGTTCTCCAGTTTGCACATAGCTGGTGAAATCTTTAAGGGAAAGAACGCTGCTCTGCCCATGCTTTCATAACAGCCGATAAATTATTTTTAAAAAATGTTTAAAACAATAAATACCACTAAAACAAAATATTTGCAGTTTGTCTGAACCAATTAATTCTTCCTACTGTGAATGCAACAGGTGATGCTTTAAATCTAGGATGCTGCAGCTTCTGAGACAGCGTAATTCAGAGCTTGGACAACATAGCCATTACCTCCTTGGCTGCAGTCTTCAATGATGCAAGTAACCTTCACACAGTGGAAACAAATTCACATGACAAATAAAACAGGACAAAAAATATCAAAGAATAAGGCATTTCAGTTCAAACTATATCTTTATTCATATGGAAAATACTATTTTTCTTTTTGCAAATGATGCTAATAAATAAAAATACTCAGAAAGAACTTTGCTTAGAGTTAAGTGACTAATTCCAGCCACATGAAGCTTTTAATTCCTGTTAAAACCACGCCAACAATCATGCAGATTGGCTATGAGAAAGCAATATAAACTATATTTTATTTTGTGCAATCTTATCATACAATCTTAATGCTACCTTCTTCTAAACAATTTCACATAGATTGAAATGCAATTTCAAAACAAATATTAAGGGACGTATTCTACACTTATTCCACATGTGGAGTTGTGTATAGCTAGAGCCCATAAATGTATAGTTAAGCTTCTAAAGAAGGTAAAAGGAGGATCCCATTCTGAAAATTCAAACAAGTTTAAAAACATAACAGAAGAAAACCTCACACCAGTGAGTTCTCAATAGACCAATACATTAAAGCATAACAATAAATTATATTAAATTTAATAATGTTCATCCTTAGAACAGTCATTTCTGATGAAATATCACTTAAAAAGCACACCAAAACTTTAATCACTAGGAGTTAAACCTGAAGTTTACATATCTCAATTTCCCACGTAGATGCAATTTTGTTTTATAATCCGCTTCAGCTTTGTGAGCGTATTCTTTATTGTACATTTAAAAACAAATTGAAAATATGTTGCAATTAAGCTGTGCATCAAACACATCATCAAGGTGAGAAACAGGCACTTGACAGTATAATGTGCAAGGCAAAACCTTTACTGGTCACAGTATAAATAGTTTCTTCAGGAGGGAAAGTAAAAGTTCTCAGCCCATCTTTGATAACAAAATATTGAGGGCTGCTAGTTGAACTTTTTCCATTCTTTTAGGTCAGCACCAACAACCAAACTAAATGCTAGACTCATGCCTTAGAGGGTATTCCACAAACTATAAAATGCAGCATACTTTATCCAAGAATACTCTTTCCTATAATTAACCTCAGCATATGTACTTGCCAAAGGCAAATACAGAGTTTACTCACAGACTAAATGATGCAATATAAATGCTAACTAACCCTTTCTCCTCTGTTTTTTTTAACATAATGCTAATTTTACAAATACGTTTGCCAGTTACAAGATCCTGTTTTGTAGCACTAAACACTGATGTTCTTTTATATAAAATTACGAGCAATGTCTTTTAACATCCCATTAACACTAGGGAAAAAAAAACAAAACCAAAACATTTTGCTACAGTTTCCCTCCAGGCATATCTCAACAGGAATCTCCAAAAAACAGCTAAGCAGGAACTGTGAACCAGAGAACTATGCATGAATTGAGAGAGAGAGGAGAAAGAGAGAGCTAAGAAAGGAAAATTGTGGCAGTAACAGAAACAAGGTAGAAGCTTAGAAGAAAATTGCATGCATCCCTTTTCATCAGCATAAGCTTCTTGCAAAAATATGTTTACCACATATCCATTATATAAAGATATATATAACCTTTCTTGTAAAAACGCTGGTTTTCTCCGAAATGCTAACTTGATCTTCCAACTGTACCGGCTGTATTGCTAGGCAGTCAACAAGTTGTCATTTCTGTCAAACCAGTTTCACAATCAGGGAAGAAAAGGCCTACTGTTCACTTTTTTATGAAACTTTTAGTTTGATTTTTTCCCATGAATGTTAAAGTAGTGTTTATATTGGTCATCTAAACAAAATGAAACCAACTTTGGATCTGACACCAACCGCACTGCTAATGAGAGGCAATATGCTATAAGAGGCACTTTTAGTATTCTTACACACATTTCAAACCTCACGTTTAACACTTCATCTTCTTTTACCAAAAAATAAAATATCAGTAGCTAATAAGACGAAGGTTTACAACACAAATGCTTCAGAAGTTGTGTGCATGCACATACTTGTAATGGCTCAGTTACTCAGTTATCCTGAAAATGCCAGAGTATAATTCAATCACTGCCTATGGGGCAGGGGGAAGGAACAACACAGTACAAAACTAAACAGTTGTTTGTAGAATAAGGATCAGCTACTGTAAAAATGAAAACATATGCCCTTCCATAAGGAGCAACTATAAACGCTGAATACTGAAATCTTCTTGTACTCTACTCACTGCCGCTTTCCAAATTTTCAATCATTTTTTTTTAGCATAACATGCATCTTAAAAACTGAGCAGCTTAGCTTCGTCAAACAACATTCAATATAAAAAAAAATACACCTCTGGAAGACCCATTTGACCTGACTATTGGTGAAATTCCTGTGATGGAAGGAATTACATTAGAATAGTACTTCCCCATTTCGTACACAGCATAGCACATTGTAACAGTAGAGCATCTTGTGTGCACAAGCTGAAGCGTATGTTGAGGTTGAAGATTTGGAAAACAGTCTACTGAGTATAAGCATTCTCCCTGCAAGCGACAGATCAGTATTCTTCACTGAAAAGGGATAGCATCAAAACTAGTATTTTGAGTGACCCTCAAATACCAGAAAAAAAAAAACAGGACCTCAAGCTAGTGGAAGTTCCTACATAAGGCAGCCAAACTTACAACCAGTGTATACATTCACTAAGGAATTACATTTTTTTTGGTAAAACCAACGATCCAACAAACTTCAGAGTCTGAATGTGAAAGATAGGCACAAAATAGATTCTCTACTTTTTTCAGTGTGGAAAACATAGCTATTCAACAATGCAATATGAAAATTTACTATCAGGTGAACAAAAATTTGTAACAATCTGAATAAAAGAAACTACTGTATAAAGGTGCAATATTGAGCAGACTTGATTTTGGTTTGAACATACGAGTAAATCATGGAACCCTTCTCTTCTTACCTATGAAGTATTTGACATTACCATGATCATTCTAGCTCTTCCCAGTTGTCGGTAAGGTTACCTTTGCTTTGACGTCTAATACTAACCAGCTTCCCAGCTGATTTGATACTCCACCTGGAACTGTTTCCTGAGCTGGCCAGGTTTGTGTATTTTGTGGAGCCTTTGGTTCCATCTTCCCAGCCTGACCAGGCTGTACAGTCACTTAAAGTAGTTGCTGCATCACTGGTAGAGACAGTAGAAGTAATCTGTGGTGGTTCCCATCCCTCAATCTCATCTGGTTTCCTCGACTGGACATTCTGCTTTATCACCAAACTGTCCCAAAAACCTGGCTTCTTTTCAGATTTAATTTCTTCCTTTAACTTTAGGTTTGTTCTAGAAAATAGCAATGTTAAAGTGATTAATTTCTTCATTAACAATGCATATAATAAACTATTTGAATGTTTATTAATAACTATAATATTTTACAATAAGTAACTCTAATCAGTCGTCAGCCTACGACAGCACATCCATTTGCTGTCAACTTCAGGAGAAACACCCTTATACGCATGTTAAGTGTAAACACAACAGAATCTTGCAGTGACAAATCAGAAGAAGACTGAGTACAGCCATGTCTTATTATAAAAGAACTTATATCCAAACCCTCCTGATGAATTACACAGAACTGCCTTTGGAAATGTATGAAACATTTTAGCTTGCATTAGAACAATTTAGGACTTTAACAAAAAAAACCAAACCCAAAGCACAAAACTAAAAACAAACTCAGAGGCACTATAGTAGAAGGAATATGAAATATGAAAATGTTTTTTCTACCACCAGCTTTAACAATCACTATATCCCTCAGTTTTATATACATGTTCTCACCTTGCCAGTTAAATGTTATACTCTGAAATAATTGATGTACACAGTATCAGGACTTAAAAATAACAGCATTTTTTTCATAAAGATCTACACAATATTTTGAGAACAGCTGTTTTGTATTTCTGGTAAGAACTCCCCAAATTCCTCTCCCAAAACCAAGAAAAAACAGCCTTTGTTGTAATTTCTCTCTCAGACATCTGAATGCTACTCATATTAGTACATTTCTTATCCCATTAGGAAACTTCAATCTTGAATATTTAATATTTTCATTGTGGAGTATTTAAAATATAGAATGTCCAATGTTTATGCATAAGTTTATATGCAGGGTTATGTATGTAATCAAATAATGGACCACAAGTAAAGGCTGAATACTAGTGGTGAAGCACACAACAAATTCCCTAGCCACAAATAAAACTATCACTGAAATTTTTTAGTACTTTTATTGAAAGAGCTTTATTTCAGTAATGGAAGTGTGATGCTATCATACTTAAATAGACGCAACTGAACCAATACCTTTAAAATTACTTTACTGAATTTTGAATTTATGATTAGATTTTTCAGAATTTTCATCTTGCTAAAGCCAGTCACAGGCTTGGAACACTCTTCTTGTATTTTGTGAGCGGCGCACTTGAAAAGCTGCATTTTTATTTAAAAGTAAAGAAGGAAAGCAAAAATCGTGTTATACAGCTATAGGAAAATATCCAAATTTAAAATACAGGCAGTTTTTATAGTAATGCTAAAATAGCTTTCCACATTTGTGGTAAAGGGTTTTTTAAACTTCCACTCTCTTCATTAGGTTACTTGATTCTTATACGCAGAATCACTTGCCAAGTATCCTTAAGGCAACCTCGTACCTTAATAACACCCACAGAATTGCACAGGGACAGCAGCAGGGAAATTTTGGGAAATTTTATTGAACAGGTTCAAATGGAAATACATGCATGGATATTCTAAATTGTTTATATATAGGTTCACTCATCCCTACATGCACATATATACACTTTGCCTACTGAAATATATCTATTTCAAAGTAAACTGGAAACAATACATAACTACAGGAAGTCGTATCAAAGCTAATATTCAGCTAGAACAGCTGCACTGAGAGGTGCCACATTATTTCCTGTTTGTAACCAAGGTAGTTAGGTAGCACATGCAGGTAAAGCCTATGTACACTCCTGACAGCAAAACAGTCTGTCCTGGGAAGAGGTCTGTTCTGCTCAGGGAAGAGCTCAAACTCTATCAGCAGCAGAAACATTCCAAGTAAACACCTCAGATTCAACAGGGAAGATTTGCAGATCATGGCATAGCTACTCCACCTAACCTTTTTAGGTGTAGACAAGACTTCAAAAGAGCAAGTAAAACATGTTAAAAAAAAGGAATTTGTAAATTCAACCATAATTAATCATTAAGAGGAGAGGGGGAGGGGAAGAATGGCACTTTTACTCAGAAATTTATACTCCCTTTCTAAAGTAATAAATTATTATGCAGTAAAATTCTGGTTTCTTTCTGGCAGATCTAAAAAAGTTATCAACAATATCTGTCCTTTCCTATTACAGCACGTCTTATTCATTGTAAGCTTAACACACACATAACTTTGAAACGCTCGCATAACCTTTCTCTGTGATTTAACTTCCAGGAGTTGAACACTACTGCTTCTCAGTGTCTAACCTCACTACTTTGCACAGCTATTTTCTCTTCCAGTTTGTGTACTTTAATACCAGACAGATAGACCAATTTTTTTACTCACCCTTTGGATTTTGGAGACTTGCATCCTGCTAGCAATTGCTGTTCATCGTCTTTATTGAACATAGATGTCACTTCCTTCCAACCCCGGAAACTTGCACCTTGAACCTATATAGAGAAGCAAACCTCCTCAGAAATGTGAATTATAGACTCACAAGCACAGAGCATGGCTGCCAGTGCTGACTGGGTGGCTGACTTGCAGTCACAGCCCTGCCTCTCGTGTGCTGCGCGGCTGGGAGCGCAGCGGCTCTACACAGCCTGCAGACGATGGACACGTTTTGGAAAGGAGCAGGTTGGGTTACTGCAGCAAGAGTTCTTTCCTTATAAGCAAAGAGTACAACACCTTGCTGGTTTCCAGAGGCTGGCAAGGTTTCTGGATGCTCTTCTGCAGGCAGGAGCTGCTGGCTCCATTTTAGTACTTCACTGTAAGAATGCAATCTAGGCAGCTCAGGAAACAGTCTAGGGGGCTTCAGCAGACAGAAACTAAATGGTAATTGCTAGAAGGGGCCACAGCAGACAGGACAACCAGCTGAATCATGAAACTCTTAAGATTTAACCTGCTTTGCACTCACTGTTCCTATTTTTGACTCAACAAAACTACTTCTTGAGGCCCTGCAAGCAGAAAAAAGGACAATAGCACTGGCTCACCAGTGAAATGTAACACGTGGCACTAGTGCACTACTGCGTGCTCTCTAAATTTACTGTGACCATTAAACGTAGCATAAATTATTTTGTCAACATTATTAAAGGTTTGACTTCCTCTCCTTCCAAGGAAAAAAAAAATAGGTACTAGTCATTTTTATTTTGATAGCATGCTTAGAGACTCTGACAGAAACACACACACGCACGCCGAGCACAGATTATCAGTCACTGTTCTTTCTCGCAGGGTCTAGTAAGAGTGGCAGAGTGACAATCTATCAGTGTTACTTGACTACATTAAAAACACAACAATACATTATGAAGTATAACAAACAATCAAAACAAAACTGTAGTTGTCAACATGAGCAAAGGTTAATTCATCACTTATTATTATGCCTCTTCCTTTTTGCAGAACACATTGGTGCAAATTAGTATCAATTTGACATTCAGGTTTCAATTGGTTACATCCAAGTAGGCCTTAAAACACGTGAAACATCACCTATGAATAAAGCACAAACACCAGATAGGAAAATACTGGAACAGCCAACTCCTCAGCTTTCAGAAACCCACAACCACTACCCTCTACAGGAGCAAATCAGTGCCCTTGTTATCATATGTTAGTCACAGAGCATTGCCACCTCTTGTGCTCCAGTTTCAGAATGTCCTGCACCTTTCCCTGTCACCCACCTTCCCCATTCGCATCCGAACCACCTCAGCTATTCCAACTCAGGAAACACAGCAGGTCTATTTTAGGATCAGGAGGAAGATCTAACCTAGACTTTCCTATCACTTAGTTTTGCTTTGGTTAGATACAAACATAGATCCAGCTTTGGGCAAAGCACTGGAGAACGCTGAGGAGCGAAGGCTGGGCAAACTCAGAGCAATTTCCAGCTCTCATTCATGGGATATGACAGACTGGGTATAAGAGAGACACAGCCCAGGCCTCTGCAACTGCTCTGCTGACCTCTTCCTAAAACCACTCCTAATCTTACCACAAACCACAGTATTCCTCATGGCTTCACAAGAAAACCAACAGCTTCCGTATATATTATTTTCCACTACAGAGTACAGATTGTAATACATAAACTCCGATATTTAATTTAAACATACGCATTCTATTTTTAATTGTTAAAAATATGTAGACAGCTAACTTCAACTTTGCACCCCTGTGGCAGACTCACCATACCCATCTCAGAGAAGACTGGTACTGTTGATAGTACCAACAAAAACAAAGAAGCTACAGATGATACCTGTAAACAATACTTAGCTATATAAAATCCTTGTGTTTAAACTATCAGCCACTCCAAGCAGTCCTCAACACTTAATGCTTCTGTGGTGTAAATACTGGTCTAAACCTTCAATTTTAGTCTGTAAGGTCTAATCCTCTTACCTGTCATCAGTTAAATTCTCTAACAAGTTTAACATGAGGATTCGTTACTCTGATTTGAATTCCTCTCACTGCAAAGTAGTTAATCTATAACAAACTTCAAAAAAAAAGAGGAAGAATCTCCAAGAAGTTCGCTGCTGAAGTTGTCTGTTTAAAGGAAGAAAGGGCGGGGTTGGGGGGGGGGGGGGGGAGAGAAGAAACAAGAAGAAACTCTAGAAAACATGTAGCTTTTCATATGTTAAAAAATCCTTCATCTTCTGTTATCTTACTCCAACTCAAATATTTTAGGCCTTTTTAGGAAGATATCTTTGCTACCATAAGCAAACCCACTATAAAAAGCAGCATATAACTCTTACTGCCTTAATCCTTTAGACCTCTAAACTGGAAAAAGACCCAAATATAATTCAGTGATCTAATTTATACATAAGTTTGTCTTCCTTCACTAATGATGTTTCATCAAGCTGTTGCTACGTATTAAATCTGCAGATTAAAAAAAAAAACAACCTAGTTACTGGGTTTCAGAAAGCAATTTAATACAGAGACAGACAACTAATTTAACTTAAGTTATATGTGCCTTTAAAGAACAGCACTGATGAAAGACTACTTGGAGATAAACCTTTACACACACATGTTCAGTGTAAAAAAAAAAGGATATACCTACACATGCATGTTCTTTTACTCCAGAACATTACACATACTTCACTGAAACAACTCCAACCTGAGTCCAGAATCAAAACCATTTCATAATAAAGTCCTGTTAATACCTAGCCACAACCTTTCCATATTTTTAATTTTGGATATTTTTATATTTAATTTAATTAAACCCAATTCTCATTTACAGGTGCAATTAAGAACAATTATTAGAAAACATCTGTTCAGATTCAAGCAGATACTGTGTGCAAGTCTCCAGATAAAAATTTACATGCTCTGCACTCCTTTACCTATATGTAAATCAGTACCTATGTGCACATTGTACCATCCCTCCAATATTTTCATAAACAAGTACTCCCACAATGGATCCACAAGGGCAATAAACTGTGCAGACTCTAACTGATGTAGTGTTCTCTCAACTAGTCCTTAGGGAAAATCTACACCATACCTTTAAGACATACTTCCACCACTTATTTATTTGGGGTTACCAAAGGAAACACGTACGTAAGAGCATCAGCTGCCAAAAATACCATATTTTGCTAAGACGCTATGAAACTCATTGCACAAAGCCTACTGCATATTATATGGCCTAGGCTTGAAGGAACCCCGTAAGTGTAAAAGTAAAACCAGAACCTCTGCCTACCATGCTGTTTACTCTTCTATACCACCCTGCACCAGCACTGATCTTCTGAAGCATCTTTTCACTCAACTGAAAGGACCAAACAGCTCACTCTTGATAAGTCTTCTCAGTGGTGCCACACTTAAGAATACAAACTTTCGCAGCAGAGGAGGTCTCACTTCCAGGATCTTTTTTCCAACTGTTTAAAACTACAATCTTTCTTTTTGATCATCACTATCATATAACTCTACTAGTCACGTACTAAAACAGTCCCTCAAAACAGCCTGTTGCATTTCTCTATTTCTTTCCCATGTTCTTTAAAGATTCTTAACCCACAGACAAGTACCACCTCCATAGGCAGTGCAACCACCAATGCAGCTGGAATGGTTACAACTGTATCTGCTGAAAAGTAAGGCTCAGGAAGGATATCCTGAAGTCTCCATTCTCTGAAACTATCGGTTTGACGTGCAGCAGCTGAAAAGCCAGGAAATGCTGGAGATCATCACAAAAAGAAATAGACAAATTCAGGCAGCAGGTTCATAAATGGATACCCTCTAGGCCCTAGAAAATGGTCAAGCTATGCTCTCCCTCAACAGCATCTCCCGTTGCCACAAAGACAGACTGCTGCACTAGGCGGGCCAGTCTCTGAATCAGCAAGGAGTTTCTCACATTCTTACAGAGCACATGGAGAAAGACCCAGATCTCAGAACAATTAGCTTCTTTGCAATGGATGTCAAAGGAAAGTCAATAAGTAAAGAAGAGATGTAAGCTGACTCCTCACCACACTGGACACTTATTTTATGTAAAAAGATTAAAAAGTTATTAAGTATGAAAAAACAGTACTGATACCACCTTAAAGCATCAAGCTGCTTGCAGAAGTTTGATATTTCATTTTTACGATAACTGTCTACCCAAAACTCAAAAGTACTACTCCTAAAGCTTTCAAAAAAGTTAATATACATAACTGACTGGCTTGCATTCTCAATCCTTTAAAGTATTTTTCCACGTGTCAGTGGAAAAAGAAATAATTTGATATCAAAATTCACAGAATTACACAGCCTCTACAGCTGGAAGGGACCTCTGGAGACCATCTAGTCCAACCACACTGCTCAAAGCAAGGCCAACTGGAGCAGACTGCCTTGGATCATGTCCAGCCAGGTTTCGAGTAACTCCACAGTTGAATAATCCACAACCTCTCTGGATAGCCTGTTCCAAGGACTGACAACCCTCATGGTGAAAACATCTTTTCTTATGTCTAAATGGTATTTTTTTCATTTCAATTTGTCCCCTTTGCCTCTTGCCAATTCACTGAGCACCACAGAGAAGAACTCGACTCTGTCTTCTTTACACCTTCCCTGCTGCTGGTATACATGCAGAAACCCTTCTTGCGGGTCTGCATTTTCCTCACCATCTTTCCTAAACCCATCCCTGCACACTCAAAGACTGTCTCTATATTGCCCCCAGCTCACTTGACCCTGCTTCCACCTCCTGTATGCCTCCTTTTTATGTTTGGGGGTTTTCAGAAATATATTTGTTCACGCAGACAGGCCTCATGCTACCTTTACTTCTTTCTCTGATTGATGGCATGAGCTATTCTTGAGCTTGGAGGAGGTGACCTTTGAAAATCAAAGCTGATTGATTGATACCACTACATATTAACAATAGAACAAGGGGCTTGGTCAAAACTTAATAATGATGATGATAATAATAGTAGTAGTAGTACTAGTTAAATGTCCATAAGAGATTGCAACAAAAAAGAGAGTGCTACTAAGGAGCAGAATTGTAACATCAGATGTTAGAAAGTCAAAACTTTTAGAGGACCAGGCTGGATGCTGCAGTCTACTATTTTTCAAAAATACCAATGAGAAACAAATCAGAATCTTCTCAAGATGCCATTTCAGTATTCTGTGAAGCAGGATTACAGGCTGGACTCATACAACTTTGACCATGACAGCATAAAGCATGACTACTGGAACAGCTATTAATAAAGTTTCTCCTGTGTCTTCTATTATAGATTGTGAAAATCTGTGTAGCATAATGCCCTGTGAATTCACTTAAAAGGATCAGTAGAAGTGAAACTACACATACATATTAACCCATCAACCAACAGACTACTTAAAAAACATCATCACCTGTCCCTAAAGGCATCTAGAAACGTCAAGCCCAGAGCTCAGATTTTTCCCTTCAGTAGAGGAAATACTGGCTTATGAAGTATTCTTTTCTACACCATGAAAAAGATGTCATTTAATTAGCCTATCTTCTGAAACTCGGCAAACAAGTAGTCACTCCTAGAACACCATGTAAAGACTGCAGTCTGTATCCCAGTCAAACTGTCTGCTCTTTCTCCCCATCGCTCCCCTCCGCTCCCCTCCGCTCCACTCTGCCAATGATTCGGCATCACTGCCCACCCGTCTGACAGATGCCCAGAGAAGTCTCACAAGGTGGCAGATCTGGTTTATCAGGCACTGCTGCAGAAAACAGTCAAACCGTCTATTGCTTGCTCACATTTATACTGCCTTCCTTACGCTGTGGTTTTGTACCTGTGTGATGCTGTGCAAAACTAGTTCAACTCACCAAGCCAACAGAAATTAACTAATTTTTTGCATTCTTTTTGGTTAGGGATAAGAATCACCTCATTAAAAGATGTCAGATAGTCACCAAAAAATGTGGAAATCAGGGTCAAAAGCACTGGTTTTGTAGCAGTAACTATTATATTAGCTCAAGCACTCTCTGAAAGCTGCAATCATTATCCACTTTCTTCCATGAATTCAGCTTTGTACACACAGTATGGCTTCTCCAAACTCACCCCCTAAGCTCAATTCTGTAAACTCAACACTTATAGTAAGGGTTTTCTGCTTTGTTACCTATATTGATTGAAGTAAATCAACTGTATGAAAACTGCATATGTTGACTACAATTTTTATTTCTTTAGATAAAACAGGGAACAAATGTCTACTGACAGTTCACTTTATGAAATTCCCTAGAAAGGGACAGCTCCTCTTAAACTGGCAGTCTCTGACAAAACTGAGAGGTATTATTACCAAAATAATAACTCTAGGTACATCATTTTTTATCACATCAACAAATTCTGATGATTTCCATAACTCTCAGCTTACCATACTAGGTAATCAGGCAATAAGTAATAAATGAATAATCAAAGAGTCCACTGGGAAACAGTAAAGCATCAATAAGAAGACTTTTCAGTTAATTTTATCTTCAAAGGTACACAATTCATCATTAGAGCCCTACTAGAGGGCAAGAAAGTTAATGAAAAATTAGGCTAAAAGGCAACAAACCAGGAATACTAACAGTTGAGTATAAATTGAAGAAGAAGATCAGCCCTAAAAGCAAATTAAAAAGTACATTGCACAAAAAAAAGTATGTATAAACGCTAAGTAGGAAGATTATGTGTAGATTTAACTGAAAACAAGTCAAATTCATCCATCAGACGGACATGCTTAATATACATAAACACCTTATTATGGGAGGGAAAAAAACCACGGAATTCAATCAATTTAAAGAATAACCACAGGGATTTGGGACACTGTGATAGAGGTACAAGACAAACAGTTGACATTTCAAAGCGAGAGATTCAAGTATGTTCAAATATTACAGAATCATAGATTGGTTGGGGTTGGAAGGGACCTCTGGAGGTCAACTAGCCCAACCCCCTGCTAAAGCAGGTTCACCTGGAGATGGCTGGACAGGATAGTGTCCAGGCAGGTTTTGAGTTTCTCCAGAGAAGGAGACTCTACAACCTCCCTGGGCAGCCTGTTACAGTGCTCTTTCACCCTCACAGTAAAGATTTTTTTCCTCATTGTTCAGGTGGAACTTCTTGTGCTTCAGTTTGTGCCCGGTGCCCCTTGTTGCTGGATACCATTGAAAAGAGCCTGGCCTCATCCTCTTGACACCCACCTTTTAGATACTCGTAAGCATTGACAGGATCCACTCTGAGTCTTCTGTTCCTCAGCCTAAACAGATTCAGGACTCTCAGCCTTTCCTCTCAAGAGATGCTCCAGTACCCCAGTAACATTTATGGCCCTCTGCTGGATTCTCTCCAGTAGTGCTTTGTCCCAGAACTGGACACAGTACTGCAGATGCCGCCTTACTAGGGCAGAATAAAGGGGGAGGATAACCTCCCTTGACCTGCTGGCCACACTGCTCTTAATACACCCCAGGACGCCCTTGGCCTTCTTGGCCATGAGGGCACATCGCTGGCTCATGGTCAATCTGTTTACTAGTACTTCCAGGTCCTTCTCCACATAGCTGCTTTCCAGCCAGTCAAGTCCTAACCTGCACTGGTGCATAGGGTTATTCCTCCCGAGGTGCAGAACCTTAAATTTGCCTTTGTTCAACTTCATCAGGTTCTCTGCCCAGCTTTCCAGCCTGTCCAGGTCTTGCTGGCAGTGAGAGCGGCCAATGGCAGAACAGCCTTCCAGCTGCTCCTACCAGGCTGTGTCATCAGCAAACTTGCTGAGGATACACCCTGTTCTCTCACCCAGGTCACTGCTGAATACGTTTGAACAAAACTGGACCCAGTATTGACCCCTGGGGATCTCTGCTGGCCACAGGCTTCCAAGCAGACAACCCTCTGAGCGCTGCCATCCAGGCAGTTCTCAATCTACTTCACTGTCTGCTCGTCTAACCCACACTTCCTAAACTTACTTATGAGGATGGTGTTATGCGTACCCATTACTCTTGACTCTAAAAGGGTATTGCTTTATGAATGGGTACCAGTACTTTAAAGATATTCCAGTTAGAATTTTTGCTTCCCAACTTCCTGGCCAGCAGGAAGTGGGCTATGAGAAGACGCATTACAGGAGTCTTAGCAACCAAAAAGAGCAATTACATGGGATTCTTGCTGTATACCTGCAGCGAGAATCAGCACGTTCAGTGCCATTGTGCAGTTATGCAGCTAATCCCTCAGAAGTCACTGCTTGGTATGTATGAAATGAGATTTCCAGAAATTTATATTTTGGCCAAGTTTTAGCAGACCCTCACAAGTATTTTCACAGATGACTGACAACTGGCAGATCAAAACCTTCCAGCAAAGCAGAAGCACTCCACAAAAGACTTGCAGAATTTTTTTATAAACGAAAACAAAAAAAAAGAGATTTTCCTCTCAACCTTGACTAATAAACAATTGCTTGTTCTACAGCCTCCCTCCTTCTTCCCCTTGAAAAAAAAAAAGGAATTTAAAATAAAAAGCTAGAGACGGACTTTTACATATAAGTAATTTACAGTTCAATAAAGTTACAACTAAGTGTTTTTTAATAAAAAAATGTCAATCAGCCTTAATTAAAGATGTTGTTCCTGCTTTGTAGGAAACCTATTCATCACATGCAAGAATTCAAATAATACAAAGTGAAAAAAAACCCCTCTCTCTAAATGTGTCTTCCAGACACAAAAACATTGCGGGGAGGTAGAATTTCCCTACTCAATCAATGCTGGCATGCAAACCAACAGTTCTCTATTCTGTGGCACATGAGCTGAAATTACAGTATTTGGTCCTATCAGAATGTTACATCACCTCCAGATTCATTATTAAAACTACTTAGCTCTCAAAACTCTTTGTCTCTTTTCAAAAGCTGGCCTAATAACACCTGTAGATGAAGTCTCCGCTGTACTTTTAAACTCCGAAGCTCAGCGTATGGGTGAGAACCCCAGGATGAGCTTTGCACAGGCCAAAGAGACAGGCACAATGTGAACACAGGTTCCAAATTTCTGCATTTCGCAGAGCACCACTAGAGGGTTCACAGTTCCTCACTTTGAGATGTCACAAGGCTTTCTGACCAGCTATACCTGCCTCTTCAGAGAGATGGAACTAGAGAAATTCACCATTGCACTTAGCCTGTCCTCACTGCTAAGTGGGAAGCTTCCTCCAGGAGCAGAAAAAATAGACCATTTTCCAGCTTACATACTCAGCCCTTAGGATGAGCTCCCACTTACCTCAAAACCTAGGTCAAAGGCTTTCCTCTGCAAATGGGCATTAGGACTGTGTTAAACTCAGACTTTAAGAGCCCAGGACCCCTGTTTCCCTAAATGGCAGACATGCGCTTCTTCCACTGCCTTTTTCTTCAAGAGCTTTGCTGTTCTTCACCATACTGCTTCAACCTGGAGACTGTTTTATTCATGACATGAGCATACTGAAAAGGCCACACATACAATTGCTCAGCCTTCTATTAACTTATTAAAGATTTTGGAACTTCTGGAATATCAATGTACTGACAGCTTCTAAGACGACCAAATAAAATACAGAAGAGCTTTCAGAAACAACACTAAAGAAAGAGAAGATGAGATGGATAAAGTGCTTTTTTTGCAAATACATTTTTAAGACAAGAGGGTTTTACTTTAAAACACAAAATATTGCAGTTCAGTGGTTTGCCTCATGACTTATTTAAAAAAAAAAGTCAGAATAGACACTTAGCAAGCCTTCCTGAATGACTAAGGGACAAAAACGTTTCAATATAAAATAGATTAGTTTTATTATTCTTTTCCTAAACACTCATCACCTGGCATAAAATAAACAGTAATTTACGTCTTCCTAAAAAAGAATACATTTCTTCTAAAAAGCAGAAAAAAAAGTATAGTATGATCTGACTTCTATTTTCAGTGAAAATCATGCTGCATCTGAAGCAGAACAAAAAGAAATGACAGATGTTCAGTTTATACATATTAATGTAAAGTATCCTATTACACTAATGAAGCTTTTTTCCAAAGTTTCTCTCTATACCTACGGAATTTCAAAACAAGCTCCAGCATATCATAACAACTTCTAGTTCTTTCATCTTCTACTAATGTATTTTAAGAATATTAAAAAAGATTCTTGGACACATATCAAGGTAAAAAATTAACTTGTATGCCTACTTTTCTTTTCTGAAAGCAATATAAGTCCTTAACCTCTTGCAGCAAGAGAGACAGCTGAGCTACATACAATGGAATAAATAACCCAAGCCTCTTTCCATATTTTCATCACCAGTTACAGCTAAAATTTAGTGTTTTCTTAGACTTCATTTCAGTTATTACTGTGGCTTCTTATTTTAATTTTATGGTTTACTATCTATCATGTAGAAGAAAAAAAAAATTGATACCTTTCCCTCCCCATTAATGGAAAGAAATAAGGCAACTTTCTAACTAATACTGCACTGCTAATATTGCTTCAATGAGAAAACCATGACAAAGGACCATAAGTAATCATAAAAATATCAATGACGTACATTAATATCCTTAATCAAGTTATTCATGAAAAACAGGTAACTTCCTAACACATAGTGACTGAAATATATATGCTAAAAAACATTACACGTCCAAAGAACAGGTATTTACCTTTGTTGCAAGTTGTGACACTGAAGATGAAACTTCATCATGAAGAAACTGGTCTTTATTCTCAAAAAAAGGATAAAGATAAAAAAGGCCCATAGTCAGTTTTGGTTTGACAATTAGCAGTGACACATTTTAGAGTGTTCATAAATGCTGTTATTCTACTCAGCCCATCACAAAAGAAAATCAACAAAACACAGCCACAACACTAAACCAAGCAAACACAACCACTAAATAAGAAACATATACAAAAGTGCACTTGCAATGATGAAAAATGCTGGACCAAATGTAAAAAACAAAATCAAACCTTCATAAAACCAAAATCTGAAATCTTAGTAATTGTGTCTGTATTTTCTGGATCTACACTGATTTTCTGAATATCATACTAGGTGGTGGTCTATGCAGTGCCTGTAGGTTAGGCAAGAAAAAGATCCCAAGATTATTTCCTTCTTCACATTAAAAAACGTTACATTTTCTTATCTCAAGGACAGACTTTTGCCCACATTCCCACTCCCTCCATTTATAACTGCAAACTTCTGAAGAAAACCAGAGCACTGAAGATGATAGTGAAGTTAAGAGTAGCACTTCTGTCCATCTCTGAAGTAAGCTGGTGTCTTCATGTACTCAGGCCATCCCGTTACCATCATAGAATCATAAAATGGTTTGGGTTGGAAGGAACCGTACAGACCCTCTAGTTCCAAACCCCCCTGCCACTAGCTCAGGTTGCTCAAAGCCTCATCCAACCTGGTCTTGAACTCCTCAGCCAGGACAAATAAGATATGTGTTGGGAGTACTTTGGAGGCCAAATGAAGATACAGAAAGTGGGACATAACATAAAGGAATTCTGTAATTTTAAATGTCTTCAGTCTGTGTTTTAATGAGAAAGATGTTATCTTTTTTTTTCACTCTACATGTAACCACTTACAAACAGCCACTAAGAACACAACAAGAACAGCTACTTCTAACTGAACTCCAACTCCAAGCAAAAACAAAGTTACAAGAGAATGGTTTGTGGAAAGCATCTTTGAGGTGGCAGTTTCACAGAATACCCTGTATTCATATGGGCCCATTTTTTTTGTTTATGTCACCCAGTTATTGTTTCAAAAATCAAATTTATCAACTTCTCTTTCTAAGGAGTTGGTATGCCCTTCACTCTGTAAGCTTAAGTTTTGTTTTAGGCTAACTCCATATGCAAATTTCCCAAGACACAGAAAACACAGTATTTCAGCTCCTACATGTTATCAAACACCTCCTTCATTTTGCTAACTGCATCAGAAAGAGTTAAGAGAGCTGGCAGGAGAAACATCAGAGACCAGCTTCAAATTCCATGCATCTTTTTTGTCATTTTTTATAATTTTTAAAACATTTATCTTTATTTGTTTGCCTATTAATGTTTCCATTTACTTTAGAGGCAATACTTTAGATTATACAACAGACAAGGATGGAGTCAGGAGCATTTCTAGAACCAGTATGAGGACCATCACACAATATTTCAATAATAACAGTGATTTGTAGATATATAGGTTTATTTGTTGAGGTAGAACACAAAGTCAGGAACTCCTATTATCATCCAAAATGAGAATATTACTTCTTGTGGATCTTAACAAGTTATTTAACTTCTAGACTTCAGTTAGCTCTCTTGAAGACAGGAGGATATTATTGTAGATGGTATACCAAAAATTACAGAGTTAAGATTGAAATTAATTTAATTACTATTCCACTTGCCCCTCTGCCCCTTTCTCTCCTTTTAAGAGAATTATTGGCAGTGTTTTAAATGGAAATGCCATGCATATAATTTCAGAAGTTTCCTTGTTTCTCCTCAACACTCAGCTCTCAAACTTTTGGATGAGGTTTCAAAACCTTAGACTTAACATGACGACACCTCTGCTTGGACACAGGGTAAGAGCTACAGAATATTTCATCTGATTTATCCAATTTTTTTACCAAAAAGCAGGAAAAAAAAAAAGTAGAACTAGAAAAGTCTCAAAGAGAAGTATGGTGAGAGGAGAAATTATCTCAGGCACCCAGAGCTGGCAGAGCTACCAATTTCAACAACCAGTAACACTGTCTCCAGAACAAACAAGACACTGTTAGTACCTTCCCTAGAAATAACACCTCTCATTTTAATTCTTCCAGCTCTCCAAATATCTTAAGAGGGATAACAAAAATATAAAAGTGTATAAAGAAACCTCATGTTCTACTTCAGAGAAAAGACGCAACTGTGAAGGTATGAAGCGCCTGGGAAGACAGAGAACAAAGAAGCAAGAGCACAAAGCAACATTCACAATCTAAGTTGTTCAGGAAAACTGAGAGATGCAATGAACATCTCATGTGGCTAAGAAGTCAGTATAATAAAATGTGAATACCACTATTGATAGAAGATGTAATTCATAATAAGTAGTAGACAAGGTATATTTATTTGCTTCTTTCAAAGTCTGACAACTAGGGCTGTGATTCTGTTTTAATGCAGTGCTACTACTCAGGGAGATACAAAGTGCTACATCAGAGAATGAGAGTAATTTGCAGTAATTGCAGTAACTATGCTCACATAGTGGAGGCTGATGGTAAGACAACAGAAAGAGATGAAATACAAAGATTAAAAGATATGAAACCCTTAAGAAAGCAATTGGTGAGAATCCAATACCTAATATACTTTTGGGGGTGGAAGACCTTATCACTCTCTGCACCTACCTGAAAGGAGGTCATAGCGAGGCAGATGTCAGTCTCTTCTTCCAATTAACAAGCAACAGAATAAGAGGAAAAGGCCTCAAGTTATTCGGTATTTCTTCCCCAAAACAGTATCAAGCACTGGCACAGGTGGCCCAGTCACCATCCCTGGAGGTATTTTAAATGATATGTAGATGTGACACTTGGGGACATGGTTTAATGTTGAACTTGGCAGTGCTAAGTTTATGGTCGAAACTGATGATATTAAGAGTCTTTTCCAGCCTAAATGACTCTATGACTCTAACTATCCATAGTACCCTTTTAAGATACACTGCCTAAGAAGAGGAGACCTGGACAACTGTGGTGTGCTTGTGACGTCCATCTGTACATCCACGTGCTCACAGTAACTCCTGATTGAAACTGGACAGTAGGTTTGAATTCAGCAGTCTCAAAGAGACTGGATTTCGAAATGGTTTCTGGAAAATCCACCACTAGGGAAAGCAAAAAGAAATAGACTAATGCCCCATAGCAGGAAAAGTGCGGAGGAGGACCATGTTGGGGGGATTCAGAGCTAGCAACAGCTCACATTGTGAGGAGGGACCTGCACACTGTGAGGTCAGAATGGCTTGTGTATTTAACAAAAATGACAAGAGGGAAAGATGAGAGGGAGGGGACCAGTGCCAGCACTGGGAAGAGCCAAGAAGGAACAAAGTCATATACAACCCATCTTCACTTGTTAATAACACACAGAAAAACTGGTGTTTTTCAGCGATACACAGTAGTACCCTCTCCTTCTGATACACTGGAGGTTTTGTTACCATTTGGAGATCAGGGAGCCTATGATTTGGGTCTTCATATTTTCTTTAGGAGATGAACCACTGTACAGCTACATACAAAGAGTGAAGATGAACTTTATCATGCTGCACAACGCATGCTGACCAGGAATACTTAGAAATCATTTCAGTGTATTTTAATCTGGGCAGTTTACAGTTATGACAATTCATTCTTTTGCTACAATTTAAAAGCAAAACAGGGACCACATTATAGTATTTAGTAACTAATAGGTTACTAAATGCAAACACTAGTGGGAAACGCTGATCAGCAACTTGAATAGCCTTCCAGTTCTGGCAGGCGAAGGTTGGTATGCGCAGTGTGTTTTCATAAGGAAACAAGTGCCCTTTTGTTGGACATACTGCAAACCATAAGGTACTCAAGGGATTAATTCAACCAGCACACAAACCTTTTTTGTACAGAGATCAAAACTGTAATCTACTTCCCTCTGCTTCCTTTGTGGTAAAGTAATTAATTAGTCTCTTTAGATCGTTCACCTTCATAATTCACGCCAAGATAAAGAACGCTGGACATCCAAGAGTTAAGGCGAATAATAGCATCATTTAATCCAAATGCCCTTCTTTTGATGTAGTACAGAAAATGGTACATTATCGATTTTCTTTACCCAGTTGTGGAATCTTCCTATTGTACACACACTAGCTGCCAAAGCCAAGCACACGTAAGAGTAAACAAGCTATTATTAAAAGAATAGGTCATTTCGGTGCAAATTCTTGCCCTTATACTGACCTATCGCATCCCCTCTGCCTACCATTACAACTCATCAAGGACTGAGTGTAATTTCAAGTCTAGGCTATCATGCAAAGAAGTGCAAATTAGATTATGAACGACAAATGTATAATTTAAGTAGAAAAAAAGCCCGAAACAAGCACCACCTCAAGAGGGTAGAATTTAACATAATTCCGTGTTTTCCTCAAACCCCACTAAATAATTTAGTGATAGGAGAGGGGAAGGTTAAAAATAATATTTTAAAATCACTCAGGAAATCACAAACCTGAAAGTTAACCTCTGAAGTTGGAAAGATTCCCAAAACACT
Organism: Tapera naevia; assembly: GCA_033556795.1. Lineage (NCBI taxonomy): Eukaryota > Metazoa > Chordata > Aves > Cuculiformes > Neomorphidae > Tapera > Tapera naevia. Next base: position 16,800,726 of record JAUMJJ010000079.1, on the reverse strand, counting down.
GATTACAAACCAAACAGTTGAACAACTCTACACACAGGCTGACCAGAAACAGAGCACAGATTCAGAAAATGAGATCATGCTGCCAGATCACCATCTTGAAATACAACTAACAAAAATGGTTTCCTTGGATTTGAGTAGGATTTTCATATAATGCCAAACGAAACAAACAAGACTAAAGCAGGTTTTTAATGCTTAAGTTACTCTGCTTATCTGCTATTAGAACTGAACTAAAAGCAATATAAAATGCAAAATGCATGGGTAAGAATAAAGACGTCAGCAGAAGATCAGAGGCATTGGGTCCTATTTTCTTTGCTGCACCTATAATATACACCTGGAAAAATTCAATGTGTGAATATATTCTGAGTCACGAAATTGAGCTAACAGTGATCAAATGCAAATGGTCACTGAACCAACCATACTATTTTTGACATATTCTTTTAACACAGCTGGAAAATAAGGCTGAATTGTACCTGAAAGTGCACACAAAATGGGACATGTCCTTTAAGAAAAACAAGGTCTGCAATTTCAATAAATAAAGTATGCATAACTCAGTTATACATAGCTTTCTTTCGGGACACGAGGCTACGTGTTCAGGAGACATAATTCCCATGCTGGATCGTGAATTGCCTCTGCTCCTTTCTGGCAGAGGTACCCAGATGGAGATCAAGATTATTTCATTAGTCCTATCCATATTTCATCTACTACTAGATCTCAGTCTTCCATTTGTATGTCCCTAAAGCAAGTGATTGAACCAAACTAGCCATCTGGGCAGGCGGTGTAAATTGAAAATTTCCTATTAATATCACCAATGAAAAATACTAATCTAGGCATTGCTAAAGCCTGTTCATGCTCAACAGTAATTTGGTATTTTAAGCTCTTTTTTTTCTTCTATAAAAAATACTTTTCCTCACCAGATTGCTCACTACTCTTAGAAAAACATCTACATTACGACAATAAACTATTTGAAATGACATTGCAATCAAATAGTGACAGTGCCTCCTATCCTGCAACTTCTCTCTGCCAGCCATTGGTAAAACTGAAAATACTTTGCCGATAAAGAAAAGGAAAATATAAAAAAACTAATGTTAAAAATTCTATCTTCACCTTGGGATATATTTAGTAGAAAACTTCTTAAAATATGCTTGTAAAATATAATTCATTGGACCATTTCTAGAAGAACTTCTTTCAGTCTGCTGACTTTAAAAAAAGTCCAGGTGACTATTTCAGATACAGCAGACAAAACACTTCCATCTTCTAGATCCCAGTCTTTTGTAACTGTTTATTATTCACCAGACCAACTGGAAGATGAGAAACAGTTTTCCTGTGTTTTCAGCTTTCACATTACTAATATTGAACAAATCACAATTAAGATGATGTTCTTTCCTTCAGCATCCACAGCTGTCAAGAACTTGTTCAGTATTTTCACAAACTCTGTTTCATTCAACCACTTCAGTTATTGCCTCATATTCCTTTACATTTTAAAACAGAATCTCCAGTATTTCCATACTTTTAATGTCAATTGATGTCAATGGCCAAACTTACTGGAGAAGATTAATTTCAAAACGTAAGTATTTACATAAGAATACTCCTGTAGTTCTGCATTTTATTGGCACTACAAAATGACACATCAGAATATCAGATTCCTGAGCTCTTGGGTTTTACATCAGTACATGAGGTCATTCTATTAATTGTTCACACGACTGTGCATCTCGATAGTAAGTGGTTATAATATATCTTAGTCAGACTTTGCTTCTCTGAAACATTTTTGGAAGAATATTATTCAAGATTAAACATCTTAAAAATATTAGAAAAAAATCTCAGCTTATGAAAAATATAGTTTTGACCAATTTATGTTTTTTTCAAATACACTTCAAGAAATGGAAACAGCTATGTTAAGATCAAAATACCATCAGTGTCAAAGCTGAAACAAAATCATAAGGTCAAATAAGGAACTAAACTTCATTGCTCTGACAAATCAAATATTCCACTGAAGTTTCTAATTTTGATGAAATTTCTGACTGAAAAACCTTATTTTCAAGAACTTCTCCATACTGACAGTTCACATTTGCTTTTTTCTAAACCAAAAAAAAAACCAAAGGATTGACAATAACTGACATACAGTTTTTATTCACAGTCTTTCCAATTAAATTACCTATCTTTAAAACAATTCTTGCATGAGTAATGGCAATATTTTCATAGTACAGTTTCTACAAAACAGGTCGAACACTTTATTTGCGGTTACAGTGTCTACCAGCACGTGAACTGCTTCCTTTTGACAGGTGGCTTTTATCAGCACTTGAAGCATACACACAGAACCATCCTGCAGCTCCTCACAAAGAAGCTTTGTGGAAATGTACCTCTGATGATGACAGAACAGGGTACCCGGTAAAGCGTCAATAACTTCTAATAACTCTACTTATGTTATGGATGTCTCGACACAACCTGGCAAATAGCTTCTATAAAAAAGGGGAAAAAATAGAAATCTATTTTACTAGTAACTAATTAAATTGATTAAATGATCAATTCTTTCTCAAAATGCGCTATATTTCCTTTTGTATATTAATGGTAGCAAATCCAGCATTGCTTGGAGAGTATGGCTCCAGGAACCTTGCAAAACCCCATGAAGATGCAACCAACAGCTTAGGGAAAATGGATCTCAAGCAGTGATGTGGAGGAGAAGATAGTGGTTTTGTGGATCAGTGAAGGGGGATAATTCTGTATTGGGCTGGAGGTGAGGAAAAGATACAAGGCTGCTGGCAAACCGAGGCGACTGGAGCCACTAAAGCAGGACTGGCTCAAGGAAAGATACAAGTGATAAAAATGACAAATAAGGGAGAGGAAGGGGATGTACTAAGAAAAACCTTGACAGCAAGGACAGAGATTAACATGTAAATGTCCTGAAACAAAGGGAGGCCAGCTGAAGGAAACCAAAGGATAAGGAGGCCTTAAGCTTTATGCCATAAGCAACATGAATATTGGCAGTGGGATTTTCGTGGACTAGCAGATGGGGAAACCCAGCATAGGTATTAGAAGCTGCAAAGGAAGTAATGACCATCAGGATGGGAAGTGAGGGTCTACACAAGAATTTCAGCTGTCTAGACAGAAAGCAAAATAATCATTTTTTTTAAAAAAGGCAAACTTGGACTTCACTGGGGAAACTGTAGTACAGTATTGGACACTAATTCTCTTTCACACAATAGATAAAAAACACTGACAACCTTCAGCTTAAAGGCTCGACCAAAAGAAAAAGATAGATATTAATGTTGTCTACAGTGGGAGATCAACCAGACAATACGTGCTTTGGAGGATTTCTGAGAGTCAGAATAAACCAACACAGAGGGTTAAGAGGCAAGAAGCAGATCTGATCCGGGTGAACCATGTAAAGATGACAGTATAAATCAGAAAGTGAAGCAGCTCAGAAATGAAAGGGATTAAAAAAAGAGAAAGCCTAAAGCCCCAAAAAACATTGGCAGCTCAGTAGAGCTCCAGGAAGACTGTGAGAAAGAAATGGGACCCACTCAAGAAGCCGCTGAAAGATTAATGTGACAAGAAGGAGGAAAAGCAAGAAAGGCAGGCTAAGGAAGGGCTCAGTAAAGTCTTTGCTGTCAGTCCCACAATCTAATGTTCAAGAACGATGACAGAATATAGGTGATGGATTTTAGCCAGGAAAATGTCACTGAAATATCACAAGAACAACCCTGATGGAAGGTAAAAAACAAACTAGCAGAGAGAAGGTATGAAGGAATTACAAGAGTACTGCAGGCAAAGCCTGAGACACACTGAAGCGGCTAGAAAGCAAAGGAAAGGCATTAGCTGGATTAACACCGACTGCTTTATTTTTTAATTAAAAAATAACCTTACTCAACATATTAGTAGAAAGAACATAAGAAATGCTGCTCAGCTCCCACCCATTCCTGCAGGGCCTGTTTGAGTTCGACTCATTCCAAGATGAAAGCCAGTATTAAAATTGTACCAGAGACTTCAACATCTTCATTAAAATAGATAACTAAATTTCTGTATAGCAAACTTCAATGCATCCAGTAAGCAAGTCAAAACAAAATTCAGCACAAAACATGTTTTTGCACATTTTCTCTTTGAACATAACAAAAAGAAGTACAATCAGGGAGAACAGATCAAGCATAAGGATCTGAAATATTTTTAAAGGGAAAATAAACTTGCAGCAGATAATATAGGTCAGCCTGACACTCATCCACTATCCTAACATACAGATGTATTTTAAAGCTGAGCACCATTTTACGTCAGTTACATGCAGTATTGACACAGCATTGACATGTTTGAGGACTGATTAGATGATAGCGGGCTTGGATCAAGGAGAACTTAGCACAACAGCCGAAATATCACCGCCCAGAAGTCAAAACCCAACATTTTTCACTAACTACAGTTTTAAACATAATGACTGTGTTACAAACTGTATGCAACTTTGGCATCCTTTACTGTACATTTTTAGCATATTTTGAGAGACAGAAAAGCACATTTTCATTTTATACATGTGCATTGTTTACATGTGTTGAACTGCCTTCATGTATTAATTCTAACTGTGGCCAATAAAGCACCTTCATTGCATAAATTGAAAATATTTATGCTTCAAAGCATAATTTAAAATTAACTTCTACGATTTAGTCTAAAACTGTCTGATCTAAGAAAAATATACAAAAAAACACACATTTATTTACACAAGTACTGTTTCAAAATTTACTTGTCTTTTTCATTTAATATAGTAAGGTGTTTCCTGAGATAAGTGTTTACAATTCAAAGTACTTGGATATATGCAGAAACTTTTGCTAAAAGGTGGCCAGAGGCTGACAAATCCCTCCCAGCGCAGTTTTCATGTTCTGAAATTTGTCTTTGTTCTCCCTTGGAACAAAATCAAACCATTCCATATCCCACAAAACTAGAACTGTCAAAACTTCTCTTTTTAGATCAAACTAAACTTTTCTAATTAAGAACTACAAACTTCTACAAATTCAAATGTCTGCTTGAGTAAACCCAGGCTCCCATATCTAAATAGGATTACTAAAATTTCTGTAAAGTAACAAGGTATTTGTTGGTTTTTTTTAAAAAACTTATAGTAGCCTAATTCTTTGTTGCTGTCTGCTCCTGCCATGTCCTAATTACTAGGTTGTACACAGTAAGAAATCCTTCACTCTTTCTCAGCTTTGAAGAAACAATATATGGCATTGAGATTTCATTACACTGGGAACACTTTCAACCCAGTCTGTTTTAATGACACAGATGCGACTACCAGTTTCTTTGCTTTGAAGTAAGAAGTTTCAGCATTATTTGTAGTATGAATGGTTGAAGCTTAAGGATTTTCTTCCTGCTTGCCCATTAAAAAATGAAAATAAAGACAAAAGATAGTTGTTGGGGAAAACAACACATCATAAATCAAACTCGAAATATGATGACTACATTTTGCCTTCTCTTTTACCAAATGACATCTTAGAAAAGAATCTAGAGGAAATTAAATCTAACAGCAAACTTGCCCGTGAAATCTAATGTTGATCTTTCTTAATTTACTAAAAAGTACTCAAACAAATTATCTAAATTCTAGATTTTGGCCCTCAAGACAGAAATCAGGGAAGTCCTGGATTGTCTTCTTGATTAGGTAATCCTTCATTCACAGCTTAAGCAGGCCATGACAACTTCAGTGGAACAGAGACTGAGGAAGATCAAGACTTTCTTGTGCACAGCTAAGGTACCATGAGAACTGCCCCTGTAACTCCTCAAAGCTCTGGTGGTGCTACCCTCCTGCAAAATCAGGGGTTTGGGCAATGCTGGTCCAGACGCAGCAGCAGTAGCAAAGTGCAGTTCATTACCAAATCCTCCTACACGTTAATGGATTTCACTCTCTAGCAATTATATTATTGGGAGCAAAACCAGGTTCAGATAAAACATCAAAAGTGTCAAAGACTAAAAGCAAGGCCCTTAAACCATATCAGCTATAACAAACACATTTGGTTACCTCTCACTTCCTCTCTGACATCTGTCCAAGCCATGTTTGAAACATACTGTACCTATGGCTAACCTAGAGGCTGCCTCTGATAGATCACGAGAATGACAGTGTTAATCAGGTGGTCACAGTTTTCCATATAGTCTATCCTTAATTTACTTGAACATAAACCATAAAATAACTACATTTAAACATTTGCGGGGGAGGGGGGGAAGTTGGGTATTTTTTGCCCAGCTGTAAATTCTTAACAGGTGAAACAACCAATTGCTCTTTGCTCCAGTTTCTGTGCCAAGCTACACTATATCATCACTCACTTTTCTTAAATCATTTATCTTCAAGAATATTTCATTTAGTGCCTTAGAACAATTTATTTTGCCCCTGCCACCTCCAATACCAAAAAACACATCCTTTATTCCAGATCTACTGATAATAAGCACTGTCAGAGCTGGCAAGGAATTTTCTTAAAATTGATGAAAATGGCAAACCATTGCACCAGAAATCACTGTCATCACCATTATAATTTGAGACTGCTGCTACTGTAACAGAAGTCCAGGACAGTAAAGACAACAGAACATGATAAATAAAAACATCAAATAAACAAACAACCCTACTCCAAACTCTGTTGCTAAAGTAGGGGATAAAATAACGGTAAAATTGTCAGGATAGAAATACAAAGAATCATCTTCTGACTGAGAGACTAAGGTCAGGAGGCTCAGAGGGGGTTTGGAGCATTTGTATAGAGAAGCAAAGCAGTGAACAGTACTGGGAGCTTTCAGTGAGCTTTGGTACTCAAGGGGGTAAGCAAGCCTAGGAGGGCTTGTGCTTGGTAGCGCAAGCCAGTGGCTTAGTGTAACAGCGGAAGTTTCCAAGCACCTGAAGACAGGAACTGTAGGAGGAAGAGTTTAGATGTTGTATGAGAGGTTGTAGGAGATAAATCAGGTCGCCTTCAACTTCACAACCCCTCCACAAAGACCATAAAGGGGGTCTCCCAAAATGAGTGTCTGTTCTTCCCCTCCCACTGGAGTAAATCACAGCTGCTATCAAACAAGTAGCAAGGGCTAAGGCTCTTCTGTTCACTGTGCCAGGAAAACGACAAAGCAAGGCTGAACTGGGGAGCAGACTGGTGATTTTGGCTACTGGAAGACGGAGGAAATAACTGCTACAACTGGGAGAAGAGCAGCAGCCATGCATTTGACAACCCATAGCAGATGTCAACTCCAGCAGAAGGTAGATTATCCAGATACACTCCAGCTCTTCCAGGAAGGTAGGCAAGATGGCCATAGGGCAGGAAGCTGGGTGGGTTTTTGTGCTTTCTTTTGAATATAAACCCCACCAGTTTGCAGCCCCAGCTAACGACTTTCTTTAGATACAGAGGTCTCCCACAACCTCTCAAACAGCATCTACAGATACTCTGTGGCCAACGGAAGATCAGTTCAGCAACAAAGCCTTACGGGCCAGCAACAGCCTTCTGAGTTGGATTGATGCCTAATTGTTATTAAGTTTTTGAAAGCAAGTCAACAACATTCTTTTAGTTGTTTTGCATGACACTCAACTGATACCCTTTCCTTTCAGGTTGCATCTGTTAAGCGACCAGTACTTTGCCAAGGCCACTGCTGGTATTTAACTATTCATTTAACAATGAAAGCATTCAAATAAGATTGCGGGTATTTAAAAATAACAAACGACCGTGATTGAAACTGTAGGAAAAGCAATCCTGCTAAATGTCAGTGCTCTACACAAACTCACACACCCGCAAATGAAGATTATGTCCTTAACAAACCACAGTCCAATGTGCAGTGCTTCTCGTTAACACCCGGGTTGCAGTGCCTCTGCCCTAGGGCTCGGAGAGAAAGTACCCTGCGGTATGAAGCCACTGGAATGAACCATCCAGTTCCAACCTTCCTGCCATGGGCAGGGACAGCTCCCACCAGACCAGGCTGCTCAAGGCTCCATCCAGCCTGGCCTTGAACGCTTCCAGGGAGGGGGCATCCCCAACTTCCCCGGGCAACCTGTGCCAGTGCCTCACCACCCTCATCATGAAGAATTTCTTCCTAAGGTCTAACCTAAACCTTCCCCCTTCCAATCTGAAGCTGCTCCCCCTCGTCCTACCTGCCCCTCACCGAAGGACGGCAAGTCCCAGCAGCGCATGAGGAGGAGAGCAGGGGAGGACGGACCAGCCAGCACCCCAAAAACCCGGGTGACAGCCGCACGCCCGCCGCGACCACCCTCTTCCCGACCCGCGGCGCACCTCGGCGCGAGGGAAGTGATTACTCATCGCCGCCGGAGCGCGGGGCCGACCCGCCGACCCTCCCGAGCCCCGCGCTCCTACCTGCGGCGCCGCGAAGGCGGCGGCGGGCGGCGGCCCGCGGGGACGCGTCTCCTCCTCCTCGGGCGAGTCGTCCAGCAGAACTTTGCTGCTCTTGTTCAGCTTCCACATGGCGGGAGCGGCGGCGGCGGCGCCTCCCGCCTCGCTTCGTCCCGGCGGCGAGAGGGGCCGAGGCGGGCGCTGCTGCCTCCACGGCCCCGGCCGGGGCGGCGCGCCTGGGCTGGGCTGGGCTGGGCTGTCACCCCGCGGAGGCTCCGGGGCGGGAGGGAGGAGCGCTCCGCCCCCCGCCCCCGCCTCGCCCGCCGGGCTGCGGGTGCCCCGGCCTCGCTGAGGGGCGCCGGGCGTGCGAAGGGAGGGTCCCGCGGCGGGAGCGCCGCTCCTCACCCGGCGCCGCTCCCCACAGGGGCCGCCCGCAGCCGCCGCGCCGCCGCCGCTGCCATCTTGGCGGGGCGGGGGCACGGGGGGGGGGGGGGCTTCCCCGTCACCGCGGCAACCGGTGATGTGACGGTGCCCACCCCGCCGCGCCCCGGAGTGGGGAGAGACCCCACAGCCCTGATGTGGGAGGGAACCCGGGACAAGGACAGCCAGCGCTCCCGGGGGAGCGGGGGTACGGATCACGGAATCATTGAGTCACGGAATAATAGAATCACGGAATCGGAGAATCCTGTAAGCACGGAATCAGAGAATCGTGGAATCACAGAGAATCAGAGAAACACAGAACCACAGAATCACAGAAACACGGAGTTATAGAACCATGGAATGGTTTGTGTCGGAAAGGACCTAAGGCTCATCCAGTTCCTGTCTGAGAAACAGAAAAGAACGTTTGTACAGGAGTTATCAAGACTTATTGAAAGACCTTTACGGGGAAAGGAATAAAATCAGGCTTGCTGGGATTTTGTTATCCCTTATGCCCTTTTTTATCCCTGGGAGTGGCATGCCAGGGTTTGAGGGACAGTGTGCTACTGAGGTCTTTCCGTCTGCCATCTCTGTGGAGGTGAGGTAAGGGATCGAGGTCCATGCAGTAGCAAAGACACAAGGATTATTGATGCCATGAAGTGCCTGAGTATGGTCGCGTGTACAAATCAGAGCTTCTCTCCCTCAAAAGGTGGTGGGATCAATAGCCCAACTGAAGTGCATCTACAAAAATGCATAAAAAGCATGAGCAAGAAGCAGAAGGACTGGAAGCAGCTGAGCAGGTGGAAAACTATGATATGGTCGCCATCACAGACTTAGAGTCATGGAATCATAGAATGGTTTGTGTTGGAAGCGACCTTAAAGATCACCCAGTTCCAAACCCCCTGCCATGGGCAACGACACCTCCCACCAGACCAGGCTGCACCAGACCACATCCAACCTGGCCATGAACATTTCTAGGGAGGAGGCATCCACAACTTCCCTGGCCAACCTGTGCTGGTGCCTCACCACCCTCATTCTGAAGAATTTCTTCCTAATGTCTAATCTAAATCTTCTCCTTTCCGATTTAAAGCCATTCCTCCTCATCCTATCACCACATGCCCTTGTAAATAGTCCCTCCCCAGCTTTCCTGTAGGCTCCTTTCACGTACTTGAAGGACACTAAGGTCTCCCTGGAGCCATCTCTTCTCCAGGCTGAACAACCCCAACTCTGATCCTTTCCAAACCAAACCATTCTATGATTCTATGAATCTTCTGTGGAGTATTCTATTTTTGGTTGTTCTGCTTGCTTAACATTACTGTGATTTTTCTAGTGAAAGACCATAACCCTCAAGGATACCCTTGAGCAGCACAGAAAGACATGTAAATCTTGCTCTGACTACCTGATCTCTTTGGGGCCAAGCAGCAGCGCTTAGGCAGCAGCAGCAAGGCTTTGCTCAGGGTGTTTTTGGCTGCAGTGCCTTCCTACATGCTTACATAAGAAGAGGCTCCAGACTGGAATGCCAGCTCCTGCAGGCTGGTGACTCCATGAGCTGCACGTGTGTAAGAGGAGTTGCTTTAACTGCATATCCAGCATGTATGAAAACCCACAAAGTCAAATCAATAAAAATCCCCTACTTTTTCTGACAGAAAACATGCTTATGCTTACCAGCTAACGTCAGAGGCATCATGGTTTTAACTATAATCTCACTTTTGTACTGATTAAGGATTTCTGTAAGGACTTAGGAATGCTGTGTAGCTGTCATTTATTACCTAACTGCACAAAAGACACATTCACTTTGCTTGAACTTGAAATCACAGAAGTTACAGAATCAGTGCAGTTTTAGCCCTCTGTCTTGCACATGAACTTAGCAAAATGTTGTTGATACGCATAAAGCAACTGCACAAGTGTTTGAAGGACTGGAAAAGCCCTTAGCTTTACAATGTTTCCAAACAAGATTTTCGTTATCTCATTTTCAATCCCTTCTGTTGCAAGACTAAAGCTACTAAAAAGTGAAGCACAGAATTCCTTTTCACATCTTGCATTAATATTAACCAAATCTCAAGAGAGTAGGAGACAAAACACATTCTCACCTCTCACTCCTTCTTGAGATTTGTAAACAAAAGTGTCCAGTAGGCAGAGTTGACTGTTTCTAATTGATATTGCTATGGGTTTGGGTAACTTTAAGTATTAAAGAATGATTTCATTTGAGTTCTGTATTTAGATCAAATAAAAAAAAAGATCAAATAAGTTATTAGTCACCACTTGACCCTACTGTTTAAATCCAGTCCCTGCCTTATGCTATTTTGCTTATGGTTATCTGAAACACCAGCTCTAAAATTAGGCTTAAGTCTCATGAAATCTGCACAGCATTACCAATACACATAAATAAAATTAACTATATGCCTTTGGTCTTCTTTAGTTTTACTAAGTTTTAAAATATTTTTCCTTAGATTTTCACGAGGTTTTCTCTTAATATTTTGGACTTTGGTGTGAAATACTGGCTTTACTTCAGTCACTGAAAACCAGTTCAGTTGACTTCAGAGAGGTGGGAATTTCAGTCCAGGTTTTCTATTTGTCTTTTAAGACCTCAAGGGAGGGTTGAGCACTATCTCTTGTTCTTCTAAAAAGAATATTAATTTCTGCTGATCTGTTCTACAGATTTTGTGCTTATGAGTTTATTGTTTGCTTTTAAAATTAATTATATGCGTCTAATCAAAAGAATTTTCCGGAGTAAGAAGCTGACATTCACAGACTGGAACTGCCAAGGATAAAAAATAATACAAAGCACTTCTTAAAAAAAAAGTTTCCTCCTCTGAGCAACAACATTGTCATGTTTCCTTAAGTTGTATGTAGGGGAAGGCTGTGAAATCCTATTTGAGAAATTTCTTGGTTGGTATTTAAAATGTCTTGAACATCTTCATAAATATCGTTATGAATTTATGATTTTGCTTCTGAACGCCAATCTCATCTCCCTTAAGGGGCAAAAAACAGAGCAGAGGGAGAGGGAAAATGAGAAAGGTGACAGAAAATGTAGCCTTTGTCTCTGACTCCCATGGAAGACTGAGCTGTTTTGAAGGTAAAGCCAGACAACATGGTTTTAGTAGCCACTTCATAACCTGGCAAAAAATATTGCGCTACTGAAAAACTTGTTTCTCCTTTGCTCTTTTACTCCAGGCTCTCACCCAGGGGAGAAAAGGGTGGAGTTCTTTTGGCGGACTAAACTGGGCTCTCAGGAAATGGGAAGAAAAGCAAGAAAGGTAGGAAAGAGCAATAAAGAGTTGATCCACTGTTTCATACCAAGTGTGTGCATGATGCTTAGTGGCTTTTAGCATACTTCAGTGACTCCAGGCTGCAGACCCTCTGGGTATTGCCATGCTTTCAGGTACATGCAGGGTTGTTTCAGGTACTATATCTACCCCGATAGCTCTCAGTTTGCCTTTCAAATCCTTGTTACTGTTCATGTTATCTCTTACTCTTTTGTGCCGCAAGCAGTATCTTACATGAATGGTCTATCACTCTTCATTTGGCAAACTAACCTTGCTGTGGCTACGTGTCCTGAAAAAGTTGCTAGCAATGCAGAAGTGAACACAGTGCTGCTGCTCTAAGCAGAAACAAGTCCTGGGACCATGAGCCACATTGAATTGAAGACCACACAACCACCACTGCTGCTGCCACTGGCAACCTTCTCAGCTGCACTTGGCATTTAGAGTGTTTAACTTAGCTGTTGGAGGCTATTGCCAGCAAGATGAGGTTCACCGCTTCCCAGCAGTGTTAGGCACGCACCATGAGCATTGGAGAGATATCCTTCTCCTCCTGCAGTGGCCCACTGTTAGCCATTTCATGGTGAAAGCTATCTTTATGTGCTAGAATACAGCAAAGGCACCAGAGTTTCCATGTATCTTTTCATGGATTCCCACTCCTGTTTAGAAGTAAGTGTTTTCCAATTTCTGGAAGCTGATAGTGCTACAGTCCTAGGCTGGAATTCATCTTATGAAATTTTAAATACCTAGATGTATAATTTCTGTTATTCTCCCTTTCTAATTGGTAGAGAGAAGTACTGAGTGGTTTTTCCCTTTTCATCTTAGCTTTCTTAGATGTAGATATCTAGCTATTTCCATAACAAAATTCACATAAATAAGCAATGCCTAGGCAACATCTTCTGAGCTGTAGAAGGGGAGGAAGGTTCAGCAAGTAGCAATAATAGAGTCCAGGTATGGCAAGACTTTCTTCTTTATGTTTTCCCCCATACTTCCTAGCAGTTCCCTAGCAATACTTTAAGCTAAAACACATGTAGTGTATATGAGAGAATACATATTGTGTGATGCGATACACAGTTTTAAGGATGTGAAGTCTGGATGACTACAATACGTGAGTTCTGGAGGTCATCACAGTGTCCAAGTTCATTCAAATAAAATAGTTAAATTTCACCCTTCTATACACATGCATAAGTCACATGTATTACAGAAACCTGTTGAGGAGAAAGCTGAAGAAGGTTGCATTTTACTTTTTTGGAACTAAAGTGTAATTCCTGATTAAACCAAATTGTTTAAAGCAAAATCACAGTTTTAGGAGCCAGAAACCACCCCAAAATGGTCTAATCTTATTTTCTAAACTCTAATATGACTGTTTTAAGCCTTACCAATAGAAAAGCGAAGTCCAGCCCTGTAAGAGGAAGGAAATCTTTTGTCCATAGCCAAATTCCATTCTTATTGATAACAAAACCGTTTTTATTTTAAATACAGGCATGTATAGCAAAGCTGTCTGTGGCTTGGCATATAACTTATTCAGTGTTGCACTTCGTCCAAAAAAATGTGTGTGAGAGAAAAGCAAAATACTTTTGAAAAATACACTTATTAAAAAAAAATGACAGCTGGTTGAATTAACTGAAAGTCATTGCAAGAAATACCAATAGTCTTAGAGGAAGCAGATTTAGTGCGTGCAAATGCATGCTAAATTAATTTATAGTCTGTCATTACGATTTATTATAGAGATTTTATGTCCCAAGGGATGACATTGCAAAAACAGAAGAAAGCCAGAACTGATGACAAAGACTGTAGACATGGAAAAATACTCTTACAAAGATAGATTAATACTATGCTTTAAACTAGAAATAAATAAGAGGAAATGTAATAAACGTACACATAAAATTACTGGAAAGGTAGATAGACCTTAGAAAATTGCCCGTTCTCATCAGATATAAACAAGGAGGCATGCATTTAGTCAAAAGGTAATGCATTTATAAGTGATAAAAGGAAACAGATATTTTTCAACTGTGTAATTTCACACTGTGTGAGCGCATTTCCAAAGGTCATTGAAACAGGATTCAAGAAACAGGAAGTTTATGAATATAACAAGAACATCAGGTAAGACAAGTAAAACCAAAAAAAGCTAATATGATGTATAAAGCTCAGATTTCAGGGGAAATGCTAATTTTCACAAGCTGGATGTTGATAACAAAGCTTTATGAAAATATATTCCATTATTTTCTACTGCAAGATTTCTTTCTATAATGTAAATTAAATTGGCAGTGACTTCTTCTGGAAATAGAATATTAAATAAAGCATTGCACTACCTCACCTCTCTGGCCTTACCTTTCTTTTCTTTCCCACAAGTATTTTTCAAAAAATCTTTCGATACATAAAAAAGTTAAAATTACCTGAAGCAGTGCTGTTCTCTGCAATATGTGCATTGGGTAGAACGGTGCACAGAAGATTGCAAGCACTAAAATTTCATTGTCTGCAGAAAACAAATGTCGTAATCTGAAGTGGTGTGCTCTATTTTGTATTATGTTGGTCAGAAACAATTTCAAGAAATCTAGTACTTTTACAATTTTTGAATTACCAAAAGCTATTGAAAATGAAAAATTGTGAGACTGACTTTTGAATATTGAAAGCACAGGATACAGTGCTCATGAGAGAGATGGCCCAGACTCACACGAGAAGAGTAAATGTGATGAACGATGCATCATCCTCTAGACTACTCAGTGATCAGCTTTACAGGAGAAGTACTAAAGCGTTAAATGTAAAGAAACCTCCCCACCATTTTAATTAAGTGAACAGTAAAACTTTGGCTGCAGATTCAGGCCTTCTTTGTCTGGTGATTTGATGATCTCAGCCTGAAATATTCTTGTGGATATACCAGTACTCCAAAAATTAAAGCACTTTTATTGTAGATACGGCCTTTTGTTTTGTAGTTCCACCATTATGTGAGCAAACCAAAGTCTGTTGGGGCTAAAAACAGGGACTGATTTGCCTACACACATCTGTCCCCCGGTGTGGCTACTCTGGCCGTGAATGACATCTTTACACTTTGAGGGTACACCAGGCTATACCAGAAATGGCCTCAGTTTTCTTTGGAGGGCCAAGTGTTACCTACAGTTTTGGTCCAAATCCACAGCACAGGGACTCTGAAGAGTGCAAAATGTGGCTCCACCTTCTGTAATTGCTCAGAGCATTGTGACGCAAATTCTCACCAAAAAATCTCTGAAAAGAAAAACAGAAGAAAATGATTGGCAAGGAAAAATACTCCAGAAACATTTCAGTTCAATGCCAGTTGACATTAGTGGTGGAAAGATAATAAAGGAAACTACCCAATGTGAAGGAAGACTCTCAAGACACCGGCATATGACTCTCTTGGGGCCAATTATTCTGCAAGTATTTCTCAGTGATGTTGTGAGCACATAAGGTCTCACTAGACCATGAAGGAAGGAGCTAAAAAGTTTTAATTAAGTTCTGTTTAAACCACGTTAGTTGTCATTCTCCCTTTTAGAGTCAGGGGCTAGCCCACCCATAACAAAATTTTCAAGCACTCTGAACAGAGAAAGGGCTAGAGGAAGAAAGAAATACAAGGAGAACAAAAAGTGATTCCATTGGATAAGAAAGTTTAAAGAGAAGGTGTGTAAGTGTCACAGTCTCAAAAATAGATTGAGGGGCACTGGAGAAGGGCAGCACCCAACAGCTCTTGGAATGTGCTCAGGGAAGCAATGGATGCTGCCTGCCAGTGCTCTCTTCCTTGACCTGACATAATACAGTTGGCAGGGGCCCTCGCGTTAAATTTGCTTCTGCTGGTGGCATGAAAGGCCACTTTAGTCATGACAGGGAAGAGAGTCATGAATAGGTCCTATGTTTACTGCCCAATGTGTTATAAACATCTCAAGTGATTGTTAATAAAAGTGTTTGAAGAATAAATATTCTTTATTGTATGCATGACTGAAATACCGTTCTGCAGTGAGAAAGCCTAGTTTTTTACATGCCATGTGTGAGTTAAGACAGAATTTTGTTTATTTGTAACTTCTCTTTCCTGGCATTTGAAATATTCCTTCTTTGCTGTATTAATAAATGAGCTTCAGATGGGAGAAAACAAATTACATACTTTCTTTATAGTGCAGCTTCAGTGTAATGATCTGAAAGTACTCACTTATATTAGTGAATTAATCCTGACAATGTGTTTCTCAAGTAACATCTTCCTAGCTGAAAACTGCATCTTATATTTTTTGTCTCTTTTGCAAAGTTTGCTATTACTGTATTCAAACAACAAATCATGATTAGTAATAAAATGCTATATCTGCTGGAAGCCAAAATACACAGTTTTTTCTAGCAAGCTTTGTCAAGTCCATTACTAAGCAAACAACAATTTCCTGACTTTGCATTCTTGCTGTTTATCCACTAGCCCACTTTATTTTCAAATACCACATTTACACTAGCAAGGATTGTTGCAGAACTGACAACAAGCAGTCATGGATTGTGTATGTACAAATACATTTTTTTAAGAGATCAAAACCCTAAAATTGTTCTTACCCGAGTGATACAACCTCCCAAAAGCCACAGAAGCTTTTATCCAGCCTATAGGAGAACAGAAGTGTAGATGATGCCTCATTTATGTTTTTCATAATGGTCTTCCAGTTCCACAAGGCACTGTTCCCTCAAAACAATTGTCCTGTTGGGTTTTGCTTTCTATTGCTATAGATCAATGTAATATGAAACCTTCATATTTGAGAAATACTTTTTATTTTCTCCACAGCTAGCCTGGATTGCAGGTAAGCAGACATTGCAGACATTGCTTCACATCAATTGAGAAGACACTTAAATACCGTGCTTCTGTCTGGAGAGAAAGAACAACTATGAATTTACTCACCCCAGAGAGAGAGGAATGTGTAAGGCTATTTGTGGTGCAACTGTAGCAATAGCCATGTTTATGAGGAAAACCGAGGAGGTGTAAACCCAAAGAATGAGAAGCAATATTGCTAAAAGGCAAACATCCTTGTGGAACAGTGAAAGGACACTTGCCTTAGAAGGGCTGAATCAGGCCAAAAGTCCCTTTGCCACAGCATAGGGCCTGACAGGGCATATTCAGGGCGATACTTCACTGGCATATTCTGTCAACTTCCTACCTTAGGGGCTGTATCAGCATCTCTGCTTTTAGTACAACCTGATGGACTTTTTTTCCATGAGTTTTCACTACAGATTCAGCTTTTTACAGTGCTGCATAAAAAAGTATTTCCTCTTTTTTAATGTAATGAAAAAAAACCATTCAGAGAACCTTACTTTTAGCTGACAGAACAAAAGCTAGGAATGTCAATAGAGTGGTGGGAAAGATAATGTGGGACAAGATTCCCCCAAAAACCTAATCATGGTCTTATAGATAGAACAATGCCATCTGCTGTGAAAAGTCCCCCTGTCGTGCCACAGAGTAGCCCCATGCCCATCTGTACAGCCCTCTAGTTTCCACCTACCTCTGCACATGGCCAGGGTGTTCACCACCCCGGTATCCATTTGCTCCAGCGAAGGCTTTCAGTGGATGACAGGATTTAAAGTAATTTAACTTTCTGCTACTGGCAGAGGATAAAAGTCTAGCCCAAATTATTAAGCATCCCAAGTCTTATTGTCATTATAAGATACAGATACATAATCTCTTGCCCTTTTAAATATTCAGCAGTCTATAATTTGTTAATATGAGAATGTCAGTGGAATGCAGCATCCAGAATTTGAGAAATGTGCTTGATTTCTAATTTACAGAAGTATAGGATTATGCATAGTATACAAGCATACTAGGGAGGCACAGAATTTTAGTTAAATGTAAGAATACAGTCAACTGGACTGAGAAATTCATAGTTTTAAAAGTATAGGGAAAAGTAACAAAATACAATCTTAGAAACAAAACTCATCCAATTCAACAAATGGAATTAGATTTACGGCTCATGAAAGTATGCCCATATATTTGCCATAGAATTCTGTAGCTAAGACTTGTCATTCATGGAAGCTGAAAAATCAAAATAATTTTTAAACAAGTTATTGTTACCTCAGTACAACTACCTGTGAATCTCTTATCCAGAATGAAGCATTTTGCTGATAAGAATTTTTCTTACTATATTTTGGAAGGCTTTAAAAGATAATTAAGTTATATTTACTCTTCATATATATAGTCTTACTATTTCATTGACTTTGATTTCACTTTGTTTACTTTACTTCTAAAGTAAAGTATGCAACGTTAAATTAAAAGCACTTTAATTCTGAACCAGTGTCCACACAGGATTAAAGGAGTCTTATTAATACACTTCGAAGTCACACCTGTAGTTAGTTCAGATAATTTTCCTGAACACTCCTACATAATCAAGGCTAGCGTTACACACAAATATGGGAAAATGCTGTAGCTTTGGATAATGACAGAGTAAGGAAGAGAGCTATAAATATTCCTACAAAGTCATTACTCAGTTTTGATTATTAATTAGCTTTCTAATAAAGTATGCAGGAGTCAGTGGTATTTGCCTAAATTTGCCTAGAGTATTTGCTAATCCTATTAATTTTCTTTAGCATGAAAAAATATGTTCCCATGTACAGGCTAATGATGCAAGACCAAATTGCTTTCTATTTCTATGCTCAGACCAACTTGATGAAATCTCGGGCTCGTTGACATGGTTGAAGTAGTCACTGACTTTAGCAGAGGTGTATTTTAATTCAAAATAATAGAGAAGAGAGAAAAAAATGGCATACGTGCAGTTTAGGAAAGTCAGTGCCATCTAAACAGGTATTTTTGCAGATTTAGCTCTTGGTGAGATATTTCTCTATGGATAGATCAAGATGTTTGTAATTAGAAGTTTCCTGATCTGTTATTAAAAACACTAATAGTTCATCCAAGTAGTTTTATTATCTCTTATACCTTTGGGATTGATATTAAAAATTATATTTTTGTTACCTAGTTAAATTTCACAAGAGAAAGATTCGCTTCAAAAATGAGTTAGAGAAGTGATATTTTTCTTTCCCCTCTGTTCCCTCTTGGGCATAGCAGTAGCACCAGATATCTAACATGAAAGGAGACCTCGCATTAGCCTCGTTTCTTCTGGTGGGGACTTACCTAAACCAATTCCCAATGAATGCTTAAAATTGCGGCATAGGTTTTAGTGGATATTGTCCCAGGCTTTGAAATTCTGTTTTGGTAAAATTCAGATTATTTAATTTTTTTAAATTATTTGACCTAAACAGTTCAGAAAACTCTCCAACCACCAAAAGAAACACCAAAACAAAACCCAAGCCCCTGTCCAAATGATAAGGCACTTTTCATTTGATGATAAGCTGAGTTCCAAAAAAGGTACTCCAGCACTCTGAAAATGCTGGTCCAGTCTTCTGGGGAGGTTTGAGTTTTCTGTACAGTGTTGTAGACATGCAAAGGATTCAGGGTTAGAGTTCAAAACAGAAGCATCTCCTAATCAGTACAAGTTTCTTAAAATTAGTCCTTGGAGACGGGCTTATTCCAGCAATTTACCAATTTTCTACATATTCCATCCAATTGTGTAGGTAATCTAAATTTAGGAAACCTAGATAGCAGTTTACGTGGATGAGTCTTTGCAGATTTTCTTGTCTCTAACTTCACCTTCTTTGTGAATAGTTTTTTCAGCATTTAATTATTCTGAAACCAGAACTTCAACACAAAGCGCTTCCAAAATCATCAGGTTTTGAACAATCAGTTGCTGCTTGTTGCTCTTCTCAATACACTATTGTGTAAATCCAGTGCGGATCACCAAGGAAACTGGTAGCTTGCTGCCTTACAGTTTTCTTAGCATATCTCCAGTGAGACACAAATCTACAATAATCTAGATTTTGCACTCTTTTTACAGCCTTTAATGCTCTGAATAAATTTCTCCTTAGGTGTTCAGTAGTAATATGCTCAGTCATACTTGACAGAAAGGTCTTCTGTAACACACATACAGGTGAGACAATTACTTTCTAACAGATTACAGTGCTTTGTGCTTGTTATGCTTAATGTAGGTCAAGTAATAGAGACTACGTCCCTTATGCTTGGGAGTAAGGGAATATAAAGCTTGCTTTAGCCGCAAATGGTTTATTCCAATCTAGGAATTCAGTTTAGGCTAAAGCTGGAGAGATTTATACTGGCTGGGAATTTGCTTATGATTTAAGAGGCTTACTTTGATTTAGAGAGTTCAGAGATTTTAGCAACGGCTTCAATTAGAAGAGTTTGTATTCTGTGGGAAAATTTGCATACCAGCACTTAATTCTCATAAGAATTTTGTAACTTAAATTTGCATAGTTTTTATTTGGATTGAAAATAATGTAATTTCTTTTTTTTTCATAGCTTTCCCTTCTTTATTTCATCCACTGTCAATGTTTACATGTTGACATAGTGCAGTTATATTGTAAAATCACTAACTGAAATTCCACTGTATCCTTCTTGTGGCATCAGTAGTCCCAGTATGTACTTTGTATAAATTCTTTTGCTTTTAATATCATAACGATTTACTACATAGTGTAGTTTTATATTTGATCAAGCACTTACATGTATTATTAGCAATAAAAAGCAAAAAAAAAAAACCCAGTTACTTGGGACCAAGTAATTCATATGCTTCAGGAAAGGTGAAGGTCAATATCAAACCCAGTAAGCTTACATGTCCTATGAGGACAAATGTTTAGATTTAGAAATTCCTTTGCAAAAATTTCCCTTTTGTCTGTCATATTGTTGTATAGTGCTGTAATCTCATAATCCTGCTTCTGAAAAACTGTTTTAAAATCTTCATGTTAGATTTGGTAATTGGCCTGTTGATCTTGAAGGCAAGCAACTGTTACATGTATTTGTGGAGTCTGTCATCCCACGTTTTGCTCTTAAGAAATACTTAGTACGTAAAATTTCCTTTGAATTTCAAAGTGAATAACATCTGGTTTATTCATCCTGTGGAAGGTTTCTGGATGACTTCTTCAGCATAGCAGCCTGTAGTTGATCAGTTTGCCACTGCTTTTAAAGGCAGACATTGAACTGTTTCAGATGGTGTAGGATAACTCAGCTATCAAGCCACCGAATTAATCAATTCATACTGAGGGATCTTAATGCTCTTCTTCTGTTTTCTTTGCAAAGAAAGGTTTGGCATCTTAATACAATGTTGCACCACATCTTTATTCTGTATGCTGATGAAAGCAGTGATGTCATTTCAGAAGAAAGGGAGCACATGCCCCTGACCTTGATTGGGAGTTGGGTACCTGTTGTCCAGCTAAACAATAGCTTACAACCCAGAAAGCCTGCTTTCCAGCACTGTTTAAACTAATAAGCAAACTCCCAAAGTACAGGCACTGGAAGTTCCCTGTAGTGTGGCATCCGTGGGTTTAGCAGCACCCAGTTGAACAGAGATGGGAGGCTGGGACCTGCCTGACCTTTGCAGCCTGTTGTTAAGAAGGAAACCATCTTATTTCTGCCAAGCTCCCTCGAATAGTTTTTTGTTGTCTGGCCTACAGGAGGTCTTTTCAGGCTGCATGGATGCCGCAAGGGCATTGCTATCTGGTGGGCGACTCAATATGGAGAACCAATGGTGGTACATCGATTTCCAGTTTGTTCAGTGACCAGTGTGTCCATCTTAACCCACTGCCAGTGCGTTAAGAGATGCTACTGAAGAGAGCCTCCCAACAGACAGGACCTGAGCCCACAAAAATGAG
Source organism: Tapera naevia (assembly GCA_033556795.1). Lineage (NCBI taxonomy): Eukaryota > Metazoa > Chordata > Aves > Cuculiformes > Neomorphidae > Tapera > Tapera naevia. The sequence goes on along the minus strand of JAUMJJ010000079.1, from coordinate 16,779,101 downwards.
GAATTCCTCGCATGACTTTTCTATACGTCTGGCTGCTGTCTAGCAGAGGTCATGCTGCCTTTGTCTTGACCACCAGTGCAAGAAAGAATGTGCTTGAATATATAAAATGTTACATATTTTTCTTCAATTACGTGAGTCTTGTGTTCTGCAGAGATCTGCAAGCATAATTTTATTATGTAATTTTTGAAAACTTGGCCATTATATTATTCTGACAATTAATTTCACAATAACTAGGCAAACAAAACTAAAGTTCTTAACCTAATTACATGAAAGTACAGGGAATCTCTTCTTGTCATATGTACATGCAGAGGTTTTCTCCATTAAATGAGCCCATGGGGAAAAGCCTGAATGAAAACTGAATTACACTAGCATACAAATCAATAGATCTAGTCAATGCAAATACCCTGGTCACTGGTGTTTCTCCTGGGGCTGTGGAAAAATTAATACAGCATTGATAAAGCCTAGCTTTTCCCTTTCAGTACAAACCCGAGCAGGGGTTATAATGTGTGACGTGTCAGGGTATAGCTCGCAGAGAATTCATGCCCAAAAGATATTTGGGCTTTTTGTTTGGTTTTTTTTCTTGCTTTCTGAAAGTGGGAGAAGTTAATTGTGTTACACAGTCCTAGATGAGGTGCACCATGTCTAAACTGTAAAAACAGAGCTGGAGAGTGTAATGGTGAATATCCTTGCCCACCTATATTGGTGAGGTAGCTGCATTTCTAAATGGGTTATTCCTACATATGCTTACTAGAGATGCAAATCTAGAAATGCAATATAGTCAAAGTAAATATTGGCTCCTTGTGGTCCTACAGCCCACATGATGTCCATATGGAGGAGTTCCTCATTATTCCAGTAGAATTACATCTCTCTGGGTATACTGACCTCTCTCCTCTGATGGACGTTGCTCCTGAAGCAGTATTAGTTATATTAGCAGTAGAAACTCTTGATTGCTCAGTAAATATTCATTTTTATCAGTTTAAATAGTAAAAAAATGTGGGTTTGCCAGTGGATTTCCTTACATTGACAAAGTTGATACATGACAGCTTAGTCAAGTGCATGGGCCAATAGGACAGAGTAGCACCTGTAGCACCAATGTGTAGTACCAGGGTAAGACACTTCAGTTTCACTTTCTACTCCAATTCTGTAACTGCAGGATAATGAAAGAGACCCATTGTTGCAGTGATCCATAGTTTCAACATCAGAATGAACAAAAGTACTGTCCATAGTAAAAGAAGTCACATTTTCTATTTAATGGACCAATTATTATTTTTTATGTATGTTTCAAAATTATTGTTAGTGTGGCATTGTGCTATAAATCTGTATGCTGTTAAGTTTAAAATAATCTGTAAGAAATCCGTCATGCTCATTACTATCACCCTTTTGTTATCTGCTATCCTGTACTTCCCATCTGTGAATGGTTAAGATATGTGTGAGTCAACAATGTTATAAAATGCATAAATATTCCAAGAAAATATTTTTGTACTGTGTCTTACTGTAGTATTCATCATATAGAAAATGGACGTAAGTGTTTTAACTTTAGGATGGAAGAATGATTTACAGTGCCTTAAAAATATGATTTCTAACAAAATGAAGATGCTCTTCATCAGAGAGATGTTGCTATTCAAAAGATTCTTGCTGATATATTTTACTTATATGTGATTAGTAATGCTTCTTTGTTAGTAATAATACAAGAAAAAGAACTCTTTAAGGTGACACTGTGCTTATGTCTCAACCAAAAGCCCAGGAGAGCAGTGTATTCTATCCATTGTAATGGTCAGTAGCTTTTTCCTTTTAAGCTGTTGTATAGAAATCTAAAACTTAAGACTTCACACTGACAGTGGCTATGGGGATGTTACCAGGCTGCTGCAACAAAACATTTGAGTTCTTTAGGGAGATTTGCAAGTTGTGGCTTGAAGCTATCACACTGTAGATGAAAACTGCATTGAAGTTCAGTGAGTTCTTACTGAAGTATCATTGCTGAAAATATTTTGGCTGATAATAATTTAAACTGTGGTATAGTAACATGGAAAGAATACATGTGAGTGTTATTAAGATCATAAAATAAGCTGTAGAAAGCAGAAAAAGTGGAAAGGTGAATTTTATATTCAGTCCATAATTGCCACGTATGGTGTACCATGTGAAATACAAAGTGGCCAACATTACTCACTAAAAATTTTGTTATATCCAAATGCAGTGTAACAGAGCAGGGCAGAAATGTCAAGTTTGTGGATCCTAGATCTTTGCGTGGCCCCATTTTTCTTGAAGTGTTGATCTGGATATGGAATGACATGGGATTGGGGCAGGGAATCATTAAAAAAATCCACATAGGCGAGCCTTTCTTCTATATATATTTTTTCACAGAATCACTTAATTAGGAAAGTATGTTTTTCCAGTGACAAGAGCTACTTTATTAGTCTGTTTTGTTTTCCTCCTTGCAAATGCAAGAAGGATGGAGAATCTGTTTTTTTTCTATAGGTCTGCTGGGCTACACCTGCAGGGCAGAGCTCCTGACCAGCAAGATTTTGCAGTGGGCCTGAGCTGCTCATGCCAGAGTGTGCACTAGGCTCAACTTCCCTGTGCTTTCACTTTCTCAGAAAGCATCCCTGAACCTGCAGGCTGCCAGGCAATCACAGCACGCCCCAGGCAAGTTCTCTGAGTGGGTGCCCCTGAGTATGAGTACACCTAGCAACACAGCCTTCCAGAGACAAAGCAGAAGTGCAAGGTAAGTGGGAAGGGGGAAAAGAAGCTGAAGAAAAGGCAATTGAAATCAAAGCTAGAAAAAAAGCACTGCAATCAGATCCTCAGTATTATAAAGCACCTCATTCTGCTCCCTTACAAAGCTGGAGCAAGAGAATGACCTAAATCTAATCAAATGCAGAAGAATATTTGCCTTAGACCTGGGAAGAGGGAAAAAGCAGGTCAAATAAACAAATATCAAATATTCTTCTTTTCCACATGATGAAATAACTCCCTAAATCTCATTCTTAAGATCAACAGTTGGCAACAATCTGTCAGAAAATACTAACTGCCAATGTGAAAGTGTTGGGCTGGAGTCAGCAGACCCAGCACACTGTAAATATTGAAGTCGTAGAAAGAAATGCAGTGTGGGAGTAGCCTTTCACTCCCTTCTGCATATTTCTAGGTGCTTTCTGCCCTTTTGCACAGTTGTAAGCAGTTGAACCTAAAGCAAATCTCTGTGGGAGGCTGTGGAGCAATGCTGGAAGCAGAGCAGAGCAGGTGACTCCATTTGCTTTCTTGCCAAATGGTTTAAAAGCTACTTTTAGCCACAGTGCGTGGGGTGAGCATTAAATCAGACCTGTGTTTGTGCTGTCCACAGTATGGCTGAGGCAGGATGCTCAATGACTAATGCCAGGTGGCAGTCTTTTTGCCCTCAAGAGATCCTGTACCACCATTTTAATCACCACAGAGACAGTCAGGGCTTAGGGATGTATCCGTGCTGGGTCAGGCAGAGGCACTTGAATTACATTTCATCAAACCTTGTGTAAAGGAGGAATCCAGCTAGTGCAGAGATCAGAATAGATGCTCCCTGAGATTTATGTACCAATAAACAGAAAATACCCTTCTGCTCACAGGTATGTCTGAGATTTGGTGCTTCCCTTCAAGGCTTAGTATTCGGTGGAGTACAAAAGAGCCAGTGAAATGCTTCCTGCTTTCTTTGTAGTGCCTGGTTGCTGGTGATTGAAGTAGGTGACACCACTTAAGTGAGCGTATTATACTTCAGTAGGCAGAAGACCGAATTAACAGCAGTAATACTAAATCACATGTATTCATTTCCTGCCGATTCAATGAGGAAATGATATGCATTTGTTATAGATTAAAATAACACAGCAAGTCAAGTCAAATGGATCACCAAATTTACTTGAACAGCAGTATAATGTTTTCTCCTTGTACCGCCAGTTCCTCTTGGTTTTAGCCTTTCCCTCTTTTTGGGGGCTTGGTTGGTAGATCTTATGTCATTTTCCCAAACTGCAAAAAAGGTGAAAGCAAAAAAAAAAAGCTATCATGTTTGTTGTTGGTATATTTTATTGGTATATTTGTTTAAGTATTAAAAATGGCACTTGTAGCCAGTATTACTGCAGCATGGCATTTTCTAAGATCAGGTTTAGCCTTTCATAGACAACTGAGAAAAAAAAAAACAGCGGGTTTGGTCTCACTGGTATTTCTGCTGCTCCACCTCAGGTGTTCCTGTGGGGAATAAGACATCCTTACATCCTTTCTCTCACAGTTTCAGCAATCAGAGAAATTCGGGTATCTTTCAAGATATGCAAATGGAAATTAAAATCCCCATAGTGAATATATTTGGTGACACAAACCGACCATACATGTGCATTTCTTCATTTTGTGAAGATAGTAAAAACTTCAGTGAAGTAATTTGTATTTGAATCACTCTAAAGACCAAAAAAAGCACCCCACTTCAGTACAAATTCTTCTGTTACTTCCAGGAACAGAAGAAAATACAAATGTGTTTGTTTTTTATAAGGTAAAAGGTTTTTCTTGTTTTTGTTGTTGTTTTTTTTTTTTTTTTCCAAAGGTCCACAAGATATCCTCCAAGGAAAATAAAAACCAGAACTGTAGGAGTGTGCAGAGTAGTGAGTCTGGTTTTATAACAGGAGGAGCAAGAAAAATAGGTACATTCAGAATATACTGATCATTAGTGCTGTATAGAAAACAGCAGAACTAGAGGTATTTTTTTTAAAATCCAAAAAAAATCCAATCTTTATTTGCATTCCTGCTCTACCAGAGAATATGAAGCCTTCCTCTACCATCAAAAAATGTCCCTGTCCCTGAAGGACCAAAGAGACTTCTTCCAGTGCGAAGTGGCAATCATCATATCCGCATTGGATGATGGTGCTGAACATACAGTACCAAGAGAGTGATCTCTTCCCAGTCCAAGGTGGTGGCTTGACCACCAGCCTGCTCAGAAGGTAAAGGCTCTCTGCTCACAATGTGGTTCCATGTGGTTTGAGTAGTCAAGGTCACTGAGCTGGACTCCAAACCCAGTGATTAGAGCCCTCACTCTGATCTAACAGGAAGTGTTAATCATCCCATACCCTTACAGGCCTCTCTCCTCTCTTGCGTCCTCCTCTTCCATAAAAAACAATGTTTTTGTGACTGGGCAAATACCTTTTATTCTTCTGAAAACTGACATTGAAAAAGCAAACCTGTGAAAACTTTCATATCACTCATGTCCAAGACAGATTCCATGAAGCACAATGGCTGGCTCTTTTCACAATTGCAGGCAAGAATTGGGCCATATTTAAACACATAGGAGGGCTGACACAAAAAAAACAAGACTAACCCTATTGCTCAGGAACCAAGAGTGGGAGGGGAGAGACAAAGAGGTAGTTGCAGAACATGTTCTAACCTATCACAGTAAGACAGGTCTCAACTTGATCGCTTCACTGAGTACAAGTGGTTGTGTATTCAAATGCAGATATTTTCTTACCCTCAGCTGGAAAATGTCAGTGTGCAAGAGTAAACAGCGAGTTAACATCAAGTTTCTTGTGAAACTGAAGAAATCCACGAGAGAAACTTTTCAGTTATTGGCTGAGGCTTAAGGTGAAGAGATCCCAAAAGTCATGTTGAAACTCAAAGGAACATATTTTTTTTTGTCATTAGAAGATATGAAAGCAAAAATTATGGAGATCCTCAACAGCCTTTCAGAAAATGAGGTGTGGAATTGCATTGAATGTTGGCAGTATCGTATGCAGCTGTTTGTCAACCCAGCAGGGAACAGTTTTGAAAGTGATCATAGTTGATTTTCTTAACTTGCTAAATAGAAAGAGTTACAATCAGAGTCTTGTGGATTTTTTTTTTTTTTGTGTTGGACCTCATACACCATACTTAGATGGATTTTATCAAGGTTCATGTTGTTTCTGTAGTTTTATCTCTGCATTATCACTAAATTCTGACCAAGGGAAACCTCACACTTACAACGGTGTTACCAGCTTGTGTTTTTCAAAATTAGCACTTAGTTATGCCTCGTGTGAAATATGGTGTGAAATCCCTCTGAAGAGACAGATATGTGCAAGAGCAATGGACCTTGGAGAAGAAAGCAGTGAGGGGGGGAGTGACACAGTTCAGCAATATAAGCGATTACTAGGTGCTTGAGGGGTTAAGTCTTTTTGTTAGCTGGTGTATCCATCCCCCTGCCCCGTTTCTGATATTTGCAGTCCTCCAAATCTGATAGGAACTTGCAGAACTAGGACAAATATGCATGAACTTTGAAGAAGACCTCTTACATTTTTTTTTTTTATTAAACTTGAAATGAAGAGGTTGTACCACAGGCACTGAGATTCCCTTTTTACAGATAATAATTTGTGCAATATCAACAGCAGTTCACATGATGTCCCACAGAATCACCTGAGGCCTCTTTGCGTAAGCTTGCTAAAGAAAAAAACAGGGTTTTCCCCCCATCATGTTTAACATACTTGAGCTTTCTGTGGATGCCTCAAATGAAAGTGATTTATTATTTTAAAATTATTCTGAAGCATCCATTTGCCTTTTAGTGATCCTGCATTACAGAATATGGCAACATCTGAAAAAAACCCCAAATTTTTCTGCAGGAAAGATTAATGCAGTGCCCTATGAAAAACAGTTTTTCATCACAAAGGTAACAGCAGCTGCAGTGAGTTCAGATCAAAATTCTATTCCTCTGCTGGCTGACAACAGCCCGTAGCTGTTCCTCTGGGGAAAAGCATTACAATATAGAGCGGTGTTTCTCTAAGTAGATCTTGCCTTTTGCTTTCAACAATCTCCTACCTGGTGAAACTATTAACCCTTGACAAAGCACAGCCCTTCATATCCTGCAGTAATACTGGCATACATTTCAGTTTTCCAGTGCACAAAAAAACCCCTGTTTTCTTCCTTTTTATTTAGAAACTTTACCTGCTGATTTCATTGGATGCTCCCTAATTCTTGTATATCTGTGCTATTAATAGTTTTAAAAGCTTCTCTCAAATCTGGCATCACTCTTGCATCTTTCAAGGTAATGAGCCATAGTCCCTTCATATGCTTTGCCTTCCGTTCTTGCTTTTTATAGCATCATCATGACCATGGTCAGCTGTTGTCATCAGAGACGCATGTTTTCTCCTGTACCAGGTTCTGTTTCACTATATTAGATGAGAAAAGAAAGGAGCATGTGGTATTAAAGATACAGCTAAACTGTGAATTTCTGTAACAACATAATATTTTCTTGTTTCTTCTCCAGTTTCCGAGCAAACCCTAATTTTATGTTTCTGCCTGATATTTCATTGCCATTATCCATGGTGACTCCTGGGCCTCATTACCTCTTTTACTGCTTAGCTTTTTGCATACCTGTGCTGAGAACTGGATCGAGGAATTCACCTACCCAAAGAACAACAGCAGAACAACCTGTATTAATATCCTGTTTTCTTAATTAGTGCCCTAGTCTGGCTTATGGCATGTACCTACAGACAGCCTTGTATGGCAATGGTGATGCCCTCAGCACTACTGCATCAGAGATCTGCAGCCTCAGCACATTCTTCCACCATACTTTGCAGCCACTTTTCACTGATACCAGCCTTACCTCCTGTCAGCAAACAATCCTAGCTTCTTAACTTCAAGCTCCAGATGTTTAGATAGGATTTACTCAGGAGGTCCTAAGATATTTTTGTTTGACTGGGAACTGGTCAGGCCCCGCTGGGTGCACACACTGCAGGGCTGCTCAGAAAGCTGAGCCTAACTGAAGCTGCTCCTCCACAAGTATGGTGTTGGTGTTGGCTCACCTGCCTGAACAACACTCAAGTATCATCCTATGACACCAGCCACCAGCCATTTACTCAGGTCAGTTCTGCCTGCCTGCATTCAGGGATGCAAGGGGACTACTGGACTCTTGCTAAGGCAAGGGAGGTGCAATTTCTAGAAGAAAATATGTAGAAATTAAAATTTCCCATAAATATCTTCTGGAACAGGAAATACAGGAAAATTAGAAGTATCTGAAGTAGATACATGATTACCAAAACAACATTTTATTAATTTCTTCAGAAATGACACATCTTGGAGATAGGAATGAAATGATAGATATCATGTAGATCAAAAGAGTGTCTAAACATCTTTCAGAAATAAGTGTATTTTTATTCTGGGTTATGACAAATACACTTTGTATTGCACTCATAGCTACTGTTACTTACATATACACTGCACTTGGTAATGTATGTCTTCAGTAATAGGAAAATAATAGAAACACTGAAAACAAGGCATGGCTGTTGACTCACTAGCAAAATGGAAAGCTATAATTGTATATGTAAATAGGTTGCAATGCAATACAGGGGGAAAATTGTCTTCCTCTAGAAGAAGCTAGGAAAATGAATATGCAAGTATTTTATACATTCATCTATACATTCATTATATTATAAATAAAACTCAAATAATTATCTCACTGTTCAGTCTGAAAAAAATTGTTTCACATGAAACTTTTCTTTCAATTTTTCTTCGGATCTCTGTGACAGATGAGGAAGAGAATGGGAATGGGAAAAGAAAACCAGCTTTTCTCTATGAACTTGCCTCTTTTTCCAGGCTCAGCTCTGTTTGGGATACCCCTGCCTTTACTGTTCTGTCAAAAAAAAGGAAAGAAAATCTAAAACATTAATATGAAATGTTCATGAGTGAATAGTGAGGACGTGATCCTATACTGAATTTCAGCCTTACAAAAAGAGGTGCAGAAGAGTTCTTTATTTGTAAGGCATTGTAGGGCAATTGAGAAGTAGAAAATTTAAGTGCATATTTTCAGTATATTCTGTAATATTCAGGCTACCTCTATAAACCAACTGCAGGTCTGCCAAAACATGAGAGAGAGAGCAGATCAAGCTAAAATACCTGGGCAGGACCCAAGGACATAGGCCCCTTCAGCACCACATGTACTCCGATCTGGGAGCATGGAGATGTGCATTGAAGGACAAGATCTGTTTCTCTGCAATACCCCACGCACACCGAACCCCTCCAGGAGCTCCAGGAAGGGCTGGTAGTGGCAGCTTTTCATGCTCCACTCTAGATTTGACAGGTGATGCAAAACTTGGCCACCCTGCCACCGCTGGAAGACTTCAGATTGCCTGCCCTCAGGGCTCCTCAGCCCTTGGAAAGTCTCTTAAATAGCTATTCCAGAACATTATCTGGGCGTATGTCCTCTCTGGATGTTTCTATTTCAGAATAGAAGTGCTTTTTTGGACCGACTGTAATCCATGTTCAGAGCTAATTCAGAAACAGTGTGGCTTCACAGAGACTTAAACCAAAATAGCTATTCAAAAATAATTATTCTGGAATAATATTTACAGCTCTCATTTCTGCATCAGATACAGTTATTCATGAAGACCTCTTCCAGTGTATTTCCACATGGAGGTAGGCCCTGAGCATTCTACTACCTGCGTTTTCCTCAATCAGTAGGAGAAAAATCTTTTTGCTGAAGTACTGAAAACCAAAATTAAAACCCTTTGAAATAAAGTGCTCCTCTAAACTGCAGTTATTTTGACAATAGATCAATCAAAGGTATCACAATTTATTTCTGGTGCCTGAGGAGATGAATTCTGAACTGCAGCTTCTGTTGCGTCACTGAGTTACTCATTGCCTTAAACTTAACTAAAGATGATTCATGGGCAGTTAATGGCAAGGAAGAGAAATGCCAATTAAGATGCTGAAATAATACAGGAGTTTGTTTCTTTGACATCGTTATTCAGATTGGGTTTTACAGGTACTGACAACAAGTGCTGGACTCTGGTACTCAAGGGGTAAACTCAAGCCATGTACTTGAGACTCAAGATCTCATTTAAACCAAAATTACTTGATTGTTCAAACACTTTGGTAGGAGCCAACAGGGTTGCCAGGTGGAGAAACTCAGGCAGCAGAAAGGAGTTGGCTCAAACCCAGGCTCACGAGCAAGGCAGCCTAGATACAACCAGTTTAAACCTTGCTGTGCAGCTCTTGTCCCTATGCTTGGGCACAATTTGCTGAATTACTACAACTGTCTCCAGCCAGTGCAAAGCAGACAGAGTTGGCTGTGCATCCTTCTGCCTAAGGTCACTGCTTGGGAGTGCCTTTGTAGCTTTTGTTTTTCATATTTGCCCCATACAGGTCCATAGTGAGATGCCAAGTGGAACAGAAAGGCCTTTGGACTGAAGGAGTCAACCAGTTGTTTATTATATGTATTCCAGTAAGGAAAAATATCAATTGAATACATTTTCTAGTAGTAAATTGTAAAGATGGGTGTCAGAAAGCATGGGAGGAAAGGCATTGGTGCCGTGAGCTTAAGGCACTTGTGCAGCTACCCTTCCTTATAGTCAATAGTCCCTTGAAGGACAATTCAGAGTAGCTGCCAAGATCAAGTGCTCTGAAGTGCACTCTAGAAAGGTCTTGTGATTTCCTGTAGAGGAAGATTACCCAGCTCTCAAACAGGCCCTCTTACACCATGTAATGTTAACAGCTTGCAAACATTTAGGTCCATAATAAAATTATAGCATACAGCAACAACGGGAAGGCTAAACTTTCCTTAAATCTACATTAAAGACCAAAAAGATAAGATGCTACACCTGTCATAAGATGTATGTCAAAAGACAGATGTCAGGCTGTCGGGACCCTCATAACTACTGCTGCAAGGTTGAGAGGTAATAAATAACCATATTTCTTTACTTGTGCTGGGCAAAAATAGGCCACTGCTATTTGTAGCAGAGAGATAAATTCTGGAGGAGTACAGAGGAATAAATTGCTGTTGTGAATTATGAGTTAATGGGTGTTGAAAACATATAAAGTATAGATATGAAATAATTATGCAATTATATTCCTTCATCAAATAATTTATTTAGTGAAAACACTTATACAGTATCTTTACAGAGTGACTGTGGTGGTGGAAATGGTCCCATTGATGTATAACCCATGGGCGATAGAAGTAAACAAACTTCTGTTATAAATGACATTGTTTTCCTTTCAGTAACCTCAAACCTTTTCCTGATGATGTTAAATAACATCTTAAGGTGGTCCTCAGAAATATAGAGATGGGCAATCCAAAGCACAGAACTAGGAAGGGAAGTAAGATCCAGGGGTTTCCTCCTCTTAAGTTTCATGCACCAGTTTCACTCCCAGTGGCAACGCTTGGCTTAACATGTTCCCATGCTCATCACTCCACCCTTAAGCTATTCATTGCCTCCAGCCTTGCTGTGCACCTCAGCTATGTCTGGACAATTGCTCACAGGACTACTTCCACACAGGAGATTTACCCATTGTTTTAAAAAGTGCATTTAATAATGTTTTTAAAAAATAGTTCACATTTGCAGAAGTTTTGCTTGTTTTTTTCTTTTTTTTTAATTACACAGTTCCCTTGGTAGGAATGCATGGCATGGTGGCAGGAGCAAGCAGCAATGAAGAGGCGAGGACAGTTTAAGCCCCCCAACTGCTGCAGGCTGCAGAGGATCTGTGCTCTCTGCATCAGAGACTCATTGCGTCTTCCTCTTAGCATGTGAAGTCAGCTGCCCTGCTCTGAATGCACTGCTAAAGTATTGTTTTGCAGATTGGGTAAAATCCAGCAAACATATCTTTGTTTTCCAAGCTGATTGCATACAATTCTCACTGGGTTTTATAGTTACGTTTGCTGCTCTTTCTTTAGACTAATTGAGCAAACAATTAAATATCCCACTGCTCAGTCAGACCTAAGACAATGGCAGTGGATGCCAATGCCTAGACTGAACATAAACACTAACACTGGGAATTAATTAGTTCAGGGTTTGTATGTGTGTGTGACTTACAGAAAAGTCAAGATTTCAGTAGAAAGCTGTGCAGACAGGAAAACTCCCATTTGTGAGTCAGAAAGAAACCCAGAAGAGCAGTTTTTGGACAGAATGCTTGTTGAAGGATAGGTTTGGAAATACAAAAAGGGAAATTGGCTCTGTATGATATTTGTTATTATGAGAATGTTATTTGCCAATACATGTGATTGTATCCAAGAAATAGCTGACATAATTTTCTCCTGTTGAAAAGAGTGCACAGGTCACTGCACACAAGACAAATGCAATGAAAAGAGTGAAAGTATGGTATCTGATCTCTTGCATCTGAGGACTCTATGTGGGTATTTAAAAGTTGACCATTAACTTGAAATCTGAAATCTTTGATATTGCAGTTACGAGCTGTGCTGAAAGTATCCATAAGCCTGCCGAGGCCTGACAGCGCTGACACAGCCCTCGTTGTAGCCCAGGCCAAGGGACAGACTTAGCAATCACTCAGCTGTGCTCAGCAGAAACTCTTGAACGCTTATTTTGCTGAGACCTGCAGCGGTAAAGAGTCTTTTGCTGCTACATGGGATTTTCCAGTGTATTTCTTGCTTGGTGAAATGAAACCATAGTTCATTCAAAAAGCTTTCATGTGAAACTGGAATGAGGTAGTTTGAAAATAGGATGATTTCACTGTCTTACCAGATACCCCATCAACATCTGCAACACCTTAGCCATGTGCATATAGAAGCTAATGGGAATTAAAGCGTAGGCAGGACAAAAGACTCCTAAACCTTCCAAAGCGCAAGCAAAGAACCATCCATCAACATCCTACCTCTTCACCAAGAGGAATGATACCCAGCCCGTGGCTTCTTTAATCCAGGAGCAGCTGTGTTAATCATTGATCTGAGATACCAAACCGCGAAGATGTTACTATATTTTGCTGTGCTTGTATCAAAGGATGCTTGTTAGCAGAGACTTTGAGTGTCCTTGCCTCTGTCATCCATAGCCATCCTGATCTCATAAAATGACAACTCTTCATGCAACAATTTCTCACAAGGCTAGCTTAATTACTAGTTTTAAATGTATTCAGATGTTTCACTGCATTAAACATCTACTGGTAGTCACTGTTCTTCAGCTTCAGAATGAAGCAGGTGCCTGATCGTATTCCTGAGCAAGTGACTGCTCAATATTATTACATTACATAAAGTAGCAATGATGGCTGAATTGTTTTTCCTGCAATGTAATAAGGAGAGAAGTTGCATTTTAAAGAGGAATAAATAAGCAGTAAATCCTAAAGTAACCCCTGGAACAATAATTATCATGCAGAGACTTTAATTTTCTCCTTCATATTCCCAAAACTAATTATATTTTTTGAATTTTTCCTCCCTTTTTTTCCCCATTCCTACTCTGTTTCCTCTCTAGCATTGTCACTCCTGCTTAAAATTTTCTGCTTCTTTGCATGTTTCTTTTTAACAAAGGGGAAGGGAATCCTCCATTTTACTGCTCCTCCGTAGTGAAATCAGGAGAAAATACAGCAGAAAAGGAAAAAAGAGGCACATTTAAATTCCAGTTAACTACCATTGTCACTGACATTTATGTCTCTGTTTGTTTTACACACATTCTAGTTATTACAAATAGTAAAGGGAGAACTCGGGTAGTGAAACTACAAAATGCTTATAAGTTGCTTTCACATATTTATTGCTTTGTAAAAACCTATACACTGTAATCAACTTCACAGATTATTCTTTGCATTCCTAATGCCCTGCTGAAAACAAAATGTAAACAAACTGCCACAATGGAAGAGGTATAATCTATAGAGAAGATCCCAGTGTTAACATATGTCTGTGTTCCTTGTGTCAGGAAAGAAAGAAAAAAAAAAAGAAAGCACTAATAGAAGCCTCAAATGAGTAGTTTTCCTGCAAGTGAATACAGACTTAGTGATCAAAAGTGCTATGAGGCTATATCTGAGGAAAATGTCCCACAGTTTCTAATTGTTGAACACAGTATTGTTGATACCCAGCAGGATCAATCACTAAAGTGACTGGAAAGAATTTATCAAAAAAAAAGAAATCAAAAAGAGAGTGTATAAAACCAATCACAAAAAAAACCCCAAAACCAAAATGAAACAAAAACCAAACACAGCTACCATCATTTGAGGGAATAAAAATCAGAGCATCAAACAGTATAAAAAAAAATTACCGTGTAAAATACAAGTCAAGAAGAGCTCTCCTACTGTCCCTGGTACAACCTGCAAGCTGCAGGGGAGATAGACCCACAAAACAAGGAACTTCACTACCTGATATTTCCCTTCTGTAATTTTATATAGAGGTTCTTTTTATTTTTATCCCAAGAAAGATGGGATTTAGAAACTTGGATATTTTTTACAACTTTTAATCTAAGTGACTTTTTTCTGCCATCTGCTGCTCATGGCAAGCTGACAGCATTTTTGTGTCTCTACACAGCACACTGGATCTTCAGAGAGTGTCAAGCACCACAGGGAAGACAATCCTACTTTCATCTGGATAATTTGCTGGTTAAGGGTAATCTTGCCTCAAACTATAACTTGCACTCCTGTGAGCTGGTCCCACTATGAGCTGGTTGTGGGTGGAACTCACCCACAGAAACTTGATTTTCTAGCCCAGAGGTTACCTCTCTTCAGTCAGCATCTGCAGGAATCAAACCAAACCTGCTGGACAGATTTCAGGGCTTCCAGGCAAGCGTGCATGCATGAGTTGGCCAGGCTACATGTACATGTGCTGTTCTGTGTTGCCAATTAAACACACAAAATGAACATGTGCATTTTATCATTTCCAAGTCATTAGACATTTCTCTGCCCTCACTAGTTCATACCACAATCAGAATTTTTGGAAAAAGTAAACACTCCTCAATCACTTCCAGCTGTAAGAAATGGCTTTCAGAAAGATACGATCATCTATTTTGAGTGCTTGAGCTCTGAGCAACAAGTTTAATTTGTCACATGTCACATTAGATTGCAATGCAGCCCAGGCTGCTATACAGAATTCCACAATAGGAGGAATTTACATCTATTCAAATAAAAATATCTTCAGTCTACCATTGTCTAGGAAGGCCATGTGTATTTATCATATTCTCCTGATATTGATTCAAAAGACCATTGCATTACAGACAGAAATATAGATGTAGTCTGCTTTCCCATCACCACAAGTCAACAGCAACACACTGACAAACAATTTGAGTGTTCTCCTAAGCCCTTCATCCTCAAAGCAATATTTCACTGGTTCGGTCTACCTATTGCATTAATAAAGGAAATATCCAGAGTTTATTCAAGGGCATTTTACAGTGTTGAGAATTTTGTTCAAAAAGTGGTCCCAGCACACGTCTTTCCTATCATGTTGGACCAGTAGCTGAAGCCTACACCTTTTCACGCATCTTCTTCCTCCCTGAAGGCATATGTGCAATCAGAGGCATGTAGACAATCTGATCTTAATAGCTCTTCATTAGAGGGGGTGATACTGGTTAACACAGTTTTTCTAGGTGTATAATTTAACCTGTGCACCACTGCTACACTCTCAAGGAACTGTGCTGCAGAGGAAGGGTCAAGTCTTCGCCCAGATTTGACGGCCTTCCCTGAGCCCAGTGTTGGCTCAGGGAAGAGCACCTAAAGAAATCTTCCTGAGAAAGAGACCTGTTGCAAGGTGGGAACTATGACTTATTTCTCCAACTGGCGGAGAATTTTAGCCTTGGTCGTTCAACACAAATTTGACTTGGGGAGGTACTGTATGTCAAATACCCTGTTATGTTGTGACCTTATAATTTTCCTGGGGTTTGTGCAGGTCTATAGTTGCAGGTATTTTAGCAAGTAACCCTTCAGTGGGATACTTCTTTATGGAGTACAACAACTGAAATAGCAGAGTGCAGGCCAAAACACTGGACCACAAAGGAAGCCTTAAGCAGGAATTAATTTAGGTAGAATTGTAGTTATATTCAATCCCAGATGCAGGAGTTTAGGCATTTAATTGTAGCACAACTGTTCATATCAATGTGCCAGAAGCAAAAAGCACCAAGGACACTGGGAGAACATGAACAGTATGGCCTCAAGGGGGTAGCGCAAGGAAGAGTAGATGTATTTAGAAATCATTTATTTAGTCCTACTGTAATCAGAAAATGAGAATTTGTAATGGTCACAGCACCTAATTCAGCAACTGAACTACACTTGTGCATGAAGTCACTTTTTCCTTCTTGATTGTAACAGTCAAGGAAAGAGCTCCTTCTTGTAGATAGCATACATCCCTCCTTGTGCTGGCTCACTGGAAACGGAAAGAACAGCACCAAGGACATTCCCAGTTCACATCACAGTGACAGCAAGGCATGGCTGAATACTTCAGCCTGAGGCAATAACAACAATATTCTTTAAGTCAGTGAGATGCAAGTGCTTCCCTTCAGATCCGACTATGCTATTGGCAGACAGATTTCACCTATCAGCCCCTAGGAAGCTAGTCCTGATTAACATTGACATCACCGAGGACATGAACGCTCTGGGGATTAACAAACTACTTTCATTCAACTGCTTAACAGTAATTGCCCAAATACATTTCTTTTACCCAATGGGAAATACAGGGTATCTCCAGATAGGTTGCTTCCTTTCTACTGAGAGTCAGATCACCTCATGTTTGCCAGGGAATAAAATTGTTCTGATTAACAGTTGCTGTGCGATAGCTAACACATAGCAAATTTAGAGGATACTTTGCCTACAGATCTGTAATCCTGAGAGCACCATCAAGCTCAAAGGCCTGAGGAAACAATAGGAATGACTTATTCAATAATTAAATTTAATTAGGATTCCAATTGGAGTGGAACAAAGGAAATAAACAACTAATAATCTTATGCTAAGTAATTAGGATAATGAAGTTTGCATTTGTTTGTCTGTTTAGAAAACCTCTGCAGCTGTGTCAAATGGGTGGTTATGCTCTCTTCTCTGAACCAGTTAATGTAAGAAAAGCCATACCTTGAAAGAATTTTTTACTAGACCGATGGAAAAATTGCTGATGGACCCAGGTGGCTCTTGCATGCAACTGTTTTCCTGATGAACGCAGGAATGACAGAGCTGATGGCAAGGTCTGTGAGGGGAGATCCCAGCTTCCTTCCATGCTGGGATGGGCCTAAAAAGTTGCTTTTATTTCCTCACCTTGGGTCATACTCTAGTTCCTGTTTTGACTTCAGTACCCGTAGGCTCTATGTGCTGGTGGTTTTTATCTTTTTCCCTTTGGAAAGCAGCAGCTCACAGACTCCACCTTGTGCCTGCCCTGCCTGTGCCTCTGTGTCATGGGCTCAGGCCAAGGGTGCTCTGGTTTCTGCCACACCAACCTGTAAAATGCCTTTGCTGTGTCTCATGACTACTTTAAACACAAGAGATCTGCAGCTTTAGCACATAAGGATGCAGGGGGCATTGTGTTGCATTTTTTGAGGTTTGGTTTTGTGTTTTTGTTTTAAAGATACCTTTCTCCTTAGTAACTTCGAGTCACCATCATGTGGCACTTCACTTGCTTTTCTAATGACAGTGTTAGCAAGAAAATGGACTTCCATTTTGAGGTTTGACATATATATACATGAAATTCAGTGCTCGTATAGGGACGTGTGTGCATGTGTATATGTCTTCCAGGAGCTATGTATCAGCACTGTTGTTGATGTCCTGAGGTTCTGGATGAATAGCACTGAACTGCAATGTTTATGTTGTCACTTCTGGCTTGCAAAATCACCATCTTGGGGAAAAGCACAGAGGGAGAGGGATTGTGAGCTGAGCGCTGCTTTCATTACCTGCATCAGAGCCAGCTGGTTTGACAGCAAAGTCTTGGATGGTGCACAGGAAGGGGATCCAAAAACCCATGACCCTGGACTGTTTAGGCTTGCTGTTATTTAACCTTTCTGGCTCAGCTCAGCAGCTCCTTCCTCAGAGTGCCCTGAAAAGGACACAATATTCACAAAGTCCTGAGAAAAATGAAATTCCAAGTTGCCATCTGCTCCTTGGGTGCTTTTTGTAGGAGCTCTATTAGGTGAAGAAGAAGCAGTATAAGGTGAAATAACTGATACTATAAGAAGCTATAAGCTCCATGACTATATAATTACATGTAAAAGAAGCACGATATGGTGAAGTAACCAGTGAGGAAGTTACGCTTGGAAGGATCTTTATTTAATGTTAGTCAAAAAAAAGAAAAATACTGTTTGGCTTCATTACATTGAATTACACCAAAAACATTTCCATTTTTAGTAGTAGGTATTAAATGTCTGAAAGCAAAAGCTGACCTGAAATAAACAGTGTAAAACCTAAGGAGTACCATTTAGTGAAAGACTATTTCCATGGCTTTAAATGTAGATGATCCTGATTCCTCCAGCATAGTGATGGAAGCTTGAAGACCATGCATTAAAGTAGAACACTGTGACAAAATCTGTTGTAAATAATTGAAAATGTATTTTTCTTTTTTATTACAGAATAATACATAAAAATAAGAAAGTCTGCTCTTCGCCTCAAAATTTGGCCCCATGTCCAGGCTGCTTCTGGCTCTGTCTGTCACAGTATAAAGACAAAGATGTAGCGGCTGGTGTCTGGAGAGGCCCTGGGACCTGGGTGGCTGATGAGGCTTTGCTTGTCCCCAGTGCTCTCCCATAGTGCAAGGAGTCAGGGAGGTGCTCTGTGCCGTATTGTGACAGAGTGCTCATGTCTGGGTCTAGGCTGGGCTACTGTCTCATGCCTGAGCACAGCAACACAGAGATGGGATCAAAACAGGGGTTCCTCTGCTAAATGGATAAGCAGGAAGAGAGATCATTGAAGAAGGCCATGAGACAGTGGGAGGTTTCCATGCACTCTCCAGAGTGGGATGGGGCAAGAGGATCAGAGGCTCCAGAGCTCACTCCTACCCCCTCTTCAGCTTGATGGGCTGCAGACTGAATTCCCACGGTCTGCATTTGTTGTCCCTGTGTTTGTGATCGGCCTCATGGCGTTGGCTTTCTTTCCACTGCAGTGGATAGTGAAAAGGTGAACTGAGAGAGGGGGGCGGGGGCGGAGGGGCATAATACGGCCCCAGCCAGCTGATGGCTGGAGGGCAAGGGGGCTTGGTCTGGCGAGTGACTGTGCAGAAACACAGCTGCTGCCGCTGTGGTGACACAGGAGCGGATGAAGCCATGGGGAACAGCAATGGGAAGCTGGCGCATGCCTTCCCCCTGCTCCCCCCATCCTTGGAGGAAATGAAATGGGACACGCCTTAGTGGGAATGCATAAATACAGTGATAACAACAGTAACAATAACAACAACAAATAATAATAATTTATAAATTACATAAATGTGTTGTTTAATATAAAACATACACAATCACATATAATACACATACAAGTATATATATTACATAAAGTATATAATATATATTGTATTATCTAATAATTATCTAATAATACAATATATCCCTGTATTTATTTATTAAACAATATTGTTTATGTATATATTTATGTAAATACCATATATAATGGTATATAATGAGGGATGTGCATGAGCAGATATGCTATAGTATAAAATATATGTATGTAACACATTTATGTAATATATGTGACATATATATGCAATGTTTATACAATATATGTAATAGAATAGAAATATATTACTGTGTTTTATATTTATAAATAATAATATAGTGATGTGCATATAATACAGAGTATACGTACTACGTGTTATGTGTACATACTGTATGAAACGCAGTGAAACCGAAAGCTCCTCTCACTCGGTGAAAAGCAAAGCTGCCACACCAGTAAGTCCCGTGCATTGCACACATGGCGAGGGGAAAAATGGGCTTCCTGAGTCAGGGAATAGCCTGACACCGTTGAGAGATCAGTTGGGAACCGGCAGTCGCTGCTGCTGACGTTGAGGGGGCGCTCCCAGAAGGAGACGCGGGAGATTTAAACAACCCCCAGGGAGCATCGCGAACAGGAGCATCGCGAACAGGAGCATCGCGAACAGGAGCATCGCGAACAGGAGCATCGCGAACAGGAGCATCGCGAACAGGAGCATCGCGAACAGGAGCATCGCGAACAGGAGCATCGCGAACAGGAGCGCAACTCAGCAGTTTGCTAAGGTAGTTGGCGAAGGCAGGGTGGGCAAGGAGAGGGCACTGGACCTCGAACAGAAAAAGCAGAACATCATGGTGACCACCTGCCAGAAAAATAAGAAAACTTGTGGCTCTGCTCCAGCCATGTCTGCGGCAGCTGCCAGAGCAAACCCCAGGGGGTACACGCTGCCACCCAGGTACCTGCACTGGCATCCGTTGCCAGTGGCAAAGACGTGTGCTGGGGCTGTGCTCGGGTAGAGGAACTCCTCCGACTGGTCACTGAACTCAGGGAGGAAGTAGCAAGGCTGAGGTCTGTTAGGGAATGTGAGAAGGAGATTGACTACTGGAATAATTTACTATGCCCCCTGTCACAGCCTCAACAGGCAGACAAGCCTAGTACGAAAGAGGACCCACCATCCCACAACCACCCAACTAGGGTAAGTGGAAGATGGAGCAGAATGGAAACAGGTTTCTGCTCGTTGCAAGCAGTGTAGTCGACGCATATCCCTGTTACTAACGAGGCCCTGCATGTTCCACTGCAGAACAAATATGAAGACCTGCAAGTGGAACCAACTCCAAGTGCTGACAACTCTCACAGCATGCAAATATCCCTGGGTTAAGCAGACCAAAGACACCAATTAAGACGGCTTCTGTAAAGAAGAAGAGGAGGGTTGTTGTCATTGGTGACTCCCTCCTGAAAGGTACAGAGGGTCCGATTTGCAGAACGGACCCGTTGCATGGAGAAGTCTGTTGCTTACCTGGGGCCTCAGCTGGTGCAGTGGTGAAACAACTTCCCAAACTTGTCAAGTCCACAGATTGTTACCCACTACTCATTTTCCTGGTGGGTAATAATGAGAAACAGACTAGAAGCCTCAAAGCAATCAAAAAGGACTTTAGGACCTTAGGTCAAATGGTAAAGGGATCAGGAGCGCAGGTCATATTCTCCTCTGTCATAGGGAATGGTGAGGGAAGGAGAAAGAGAAGCCAGGAATTGAATGACTGGCTCCGAACATGGTGCAAAGAACAAAACTTCGGGTTCTTCAACAATGGGTTGGCCAACACACCAGGCCTGCTGGCAAGTGACAGGGTACATTTGTCCCATAAGGGCACAAGGATACTCTCTAAAAAGTTGGTTGGACTAATCAAGAGGGCTTTAAACTTGATTGGAACGGGGAGGGGGACATCACTTGGCTCAATAGATTAAATACGGGAATGGCACCTCAGGCTCTGAGGGACGGTCTGGTGGTGAGAGCACCTGATCTGCCACCTCAGTGGAAGTGGAGAATAGCACTCCAGGTGGCAGCCAGAATTTAAAGGTTATCAGTGGGTTATAAACCATCCATAGTGGACAGGCAGGACTTGAGCCTATTCCACTTAGGAAAGGGGTGGAAATAACAGCCCAGCTGAAGGGCATTTATACTAATGCACGCAGTATGGGCAACAAACAAGAGGAGCTGGAAGTCATTGTGAAGCTGGAAAACTATGATATAATCGCCATCACGGAAACGTGGTGGGACGATTCGCATAACTGGAGTGCTGCCATGGGTGGTCATAAACTCTTCAGGAGAGACAGGCTAGGAAAGAGAGGCGGTGGAGTTGCCCTCTATGTTAGAGAAAGTTTTGATTGTGTAGAACTAAAATACGCTAATGATAGGGTTGAGTGCTTGTGGGTTAAAATCAGTGGAGTCCACAATGTCAGACATAGTGGTGGGAGTCTGTTATTGGCCGCCCAGCCAGGATGAGGAAACTGATGAGCTCTTCTACGAGCAACTGGGAGAAGTCTCACGATTGCTGGTCCTCATCCTTGTGGGAGACTTCAACCTTCCAGATGTCTGCTGGAAGTATAACACAGCAGAAAGGAAACAGTCTATGAGGTTCATCAAGTGTATGGAAGATAACTTCCTGACACAACTGGTGAGTGAAACGACTAGGGAAGGTGCCCCGCTGGATCTGCTGTTTGTAAACAGGGAGGGCCTTGTAGGGGAGGTGACTGTTGGAGGATGCCTGGGGCTCAGCGATCATGAGATGATAGAATTCTCAGTTCTTGGAGGAGTAAGGAGGGGGGTCAGCAGAACTGTCACCTTGGACTTCTAGAGGGCAGACTTCAAACTGTTTAGAAGGCTGTTTGATAAAGTCCAGTGAGAGACAGTTCTAAATGACAAAGGAGCCCAAGAGGACTGGATGCTCCTCAAGAAGGAAATTCTGGCGGCGCAAGAGCAGAGCATCCCTGTGTGCTGTAAAATGAGTAGGCAGGGAAAAAGGCCAGCTTGGCTTAACAGAGAGCTCTGTGTTAGTCTAAGAAAAAAGAGGAAAATATGTGAGCTTTATAAGAGGGGACAGGCTTCCCAGGAGGACTACAGGGAGCAGGTGAGATCATGTAGGCATAAAATTAGAAGGGCTAAAGCCGAACTGGAACTTCAACTGGCCAGTTCGGTGAAAGACAATAAGAAATGTTTCTTCAAGTATATTAACAACAACAGAAGGACCAAGGAGAATCTCCCTTCTCTACTGGATGCAAGGGGAATAGTTGTAACAAAGGATGAGTACAAGGCAGAGGTACTTAACATCTTCTTTGCTTCGTTCTTTAATAGGAAGGTAAGATGTTCTCAGGGCTCCAAGCCTCCTGAGCCAGAAGACTATGAAGACCAACCCTGAATGTTCCAAGAAGACTTGGTTAGAGAACTCCTTGGCAAATTAAACATCCACAAGTCTGTGAGGCCGGATGGGATACACCTAAGAATATTAAGGGAGCTGGCAGAGGTCCTTTCCAAACTCCTTTCCCTCATCTATCAACAGTCCTGGCTGACTGGGGAAGTGCCGCTTGACTGGAGACTGGCAAACGTAACTCCCATTTACAAGAAGGGTCGGAAGGAGAATCTGGGAAATTATAGACCTCGGTACCAGGGAAGGTCATGGAGCAGATCATATTGAGTGCTATCACACAGCACATGCAGGACAGCCAGGTGATCAGACCCAGTCAACATGGGTTTATGAAAGGCAGATCCTGCCAGACCAACCTGATCACCTTCTATAACAAGGTTACCCGGTTAATGGATGAGGGGAAGGCTCTGGATGTGGTGTAGCTGGACTTTTGTAAAGCCTTTGACACCATTTCTCACAGCTTGAGAAACTGGCTGCCATGGGCCTGACGGGCACACTCTCTACTGGGTGAAAAACTGGCTGGATGGCCGGGCCCAGAGGGTGGTGCTAAATGGAGTTAAGTCCAGTTGGAGGCCAGTCACGAGTGGTGTTCCCCAGTGCTGGGTCCAGTCCTATTCAATATCTTTATAATTGACCTGGACGAAGGGATCGAGTACACCCTTAGCAAGTTTCCAGATGACACCAAACTGGTTGTCAATATTGGTCTGCTTGAAGGAAGGGAGGCACTGCAAAGAGATCTGGACAGGCTGGATCGATGGGCTGAGACCAATGGGATGAGGTTTAACAAGACCAAATGCTGGGTCCTGCATTTGGGGCACAACAACCCTATGCAGCGTTACAGGCTTGGTGAAGAGTGGCTGGAGAGCTGCCTGGAGGAGAAGGACCTGGGGGTGTTGGTTGACAATTGGTTGAATATGAGCCAGCAGTGTGCCCAGGGGGGCAAGAAGGCCAATGGCATCTTGACCTCTATCAAAAATAGCATGGCCATCAGGACAAGGGAGGTTATTGTCCCCCTGTACTCGGCACTGGTGACGTGACACCTCGAGTACCGTGTTCAGTTCTGAGCCCCTCAGTACAAGAAGGACATTGAGGTGCTGGAGTGCGTCCAGAGAAGGGCGACGAGGCTGGTGAAGGGGCTGGAAAACAAGTCCTATGAGGAATGGCTGAGGGAACTGGGGTTGTTTAGTTTGGAGGAGACTGAGGGGAGACCTCATTGCTGTGTACGGCTGCCTGAAAGGGGGCTGTGACAGAGAGTCTTCTCTCAAGTGACAGGTGATAGGACAAGGGGAAATGACCATAAGTTGTGCCAGGAGAGGTTCAGACTAGATATTAGGAAGAATTTCTTTACTGAAAGGGTGGTCAGGCACTGGTACAGGCTGCCCAGGGAGATGATTGAGTCACCATCCCTGGAAGTATTTAAAGAAGGGTAGATGAGTTTTTAAGGGACATGGTTTAGCGGATAGTGGGTGTGGTTGCACTCAATGATCTCCAAGGTCTTTTCCAACCGGAAGATTCTATGATTCTATGATGATATATATTGGTATTACCTTTATTATTATACATAATACAAAATTATGGATTTGTTAACCAATTTGTGGGCAGATCTGCATAAATTTAGATCCTAATACAAACCAAATGAAGTCAACACCAGAACTGTCATGGTCAGCAGAACTTCTCTGCTGTTCATGGAGTGTTGTCACAATGGGACAGTGAATTATGACCAGTGAGCCCTTGCTCTCTCTTAGCACATTTATGTCCATCCACAGGACCTAGTAGTCTGAAGGCATCTTACCAATGAATGAAGTCAGGCAGCAATAAAATCTTGCAAAAGCAAGACTGAGCACACAGCATAAATGAGGTGCAAGTGAGGAAAAAAATTAAATCATTTTTGATGCTGAAAATCTGTCTTGTCAAATCATTCCCTCTGGTAACACTGCAGGGTGCTACCAAGTTCAGTGGGGTTGAATCAATGTGAGAAAAATTTGAATTTTTCCAAAGTGATAGAGAAATGCTGGAACTATTTAGGACTAGGGTGTTTTGAGATACTTTGCAGCATTCATCCCACAAGCTGAACTGCCTCCCGCTTTTTTATTCTGTGATGTTAGTCAGCTATTCCTTCAGAAGGATTTTATTTTTTAACTGCACCCTGAGAAACTTACCATATCTTATGGAGTCACACTTCACTTTAGTATTTCTCCTTGAAAAACTGTTACTGAAGAGCACGTTTTCATCTGCTCATAGATTAATTACAGAGCATTTCCCTGGCCTGTTTCCTGATGTATATCAGTACTTTGTGTAAAAAAGACCTTCTTAATGGATTGTATTATAATATATAGTTATATATTTAGTATACCACTATGTACGTAGAAAAACTTGTTAATGGGTTAAGCTTTGTTACCTTGAATCCTTCCTATAACAACCCATCTGTATGTTTCTAGTAGGTTTGACCTTGTGACAATATATTATATAGAGGGCAGCTTGGCTTGCAGTGCTGCTCTGGGACCATCTCAGTGAAGGGATGCTGTCATTACCACTGTGTGGTGGTGCTGGGTGAGATGCTGGCTCTTCTCCCTGAATACACACTGAAAGCTCTCAACAATTTTGTAGGAGGTCTATGAAATCAGAACACTCTTCTGGTGGTAGGAGCTGGCCAAACCCATGGTGGGATTGCAGTATGGTGAGCTGCAGTACCTAGGGAGCACGAGGAGGGTATGCATGGCATTTGCAGGTACAGCAAATAACATCTCACCTGGTGTTCTCATTAATACACAAGTCTGGCACACAGAGGTGCCAGTGAGTCTTACCAGGAACCGCCATACCTAGAGATGGTGTATAGGATGTTTCTGACAAAAGGAGCAATTGTTTTTAATGCTTGCTCTCAGGGAAAACTGAATGGAGAGAGGTTGTCACACTGCAGGACCTGAGACTTTTTATATTATCCCAACTCATCTCTTCCTATTTTGCAAGTCATTTCAACACAAGAATTTCACGAAACTTCTGCTTCCATGCGTGATGTTACAGAGGGAGGTATTTGAACCATTAGGAATATTTAAAGTGGTTAAAGAAACATATTGGTGGCATAAGCATATGCATGTAGGTCAGGACTGGACTACATATGCTAAATCTAAATATCCAAAATTGAAATGAGAATCATATATTCATAGAATTTTCCGGTTGGAAAAGACCTCTGAGATCATCATCACAGTATCACAGTATCACAGTATCACAAGGTTGGAAAGGACCTCTGAGATCATCAAGTCCAACCTATAACCTAACACTAACACCAACACTAACACCAACCATCATCTAAACCATGACACTCAGTGCCTCATCCAGTCTCCCCTTAAACACCTCCAGGGTCGGTGACTCCACCACCTCCCTGGGCAGCCCATTCCAATGGCCAATCACCCTTTCAGTGAAGAATTTTTTCCTCATATCAAGTCTAAACTTTCCCTGACGAAGCTTAAGTCCATGCCCTCTAGTTCTGCCACTGGTCACCTGAGAGAAGAGACCAACCCCTGCCTGACTACAACCTCCTTTTAGGTAGTTGTAGAGAGCAATGAGGTCTCCCCTGAGCCTCCTCTTCTCCAGGCTAAACAGCCCCAATTCCCTCAGTCGCTCCTCATAGGGCTTGTGCTCCAGACCCCTCACCATCTTCGTTGCCCTCCTTTGAACTCATTCCAGTATCCTAACATCTTTCCCAAATTGGGGGGCCCAGAACTGGACACAATATTCAAGGTGAGGCCTGACCAGTGCCAAGTACAGGGGGACGATAACTTCTCTGGTCCTGCTCACTACACTATTCCTGATGCAGGCCAGGATGCCAGGATCATGTTCATCCGCACCCATTATCCGCTAAACCATGTCCCTCAAAAACTCATCTACCCTTTTTTTAAACACCTCTAGGGATGGTGACTCAACCACCTCCCTGGGCAGCCTGTGCCAGTGCCTGACCACCCTTTCAGTAAAGAAATTCTTTCTAATATCAAGTCTGAACCTCCCCTGGCGCAACTTATGGCCATTTCCCCTTGTCCTATCGCCCGTCACTTGAGAGAAGAGATCAACACTTACCCAGAATGAAGGACCCAGACTGAAGGAAATAAAACCCAGCAATCCAACCCTTTTTGAACACAGAAGTACTTCAAGTACAAATCCACTGCCAACATCCCCTCCCATGTCTATTGTATGGGATAGGCCTTGCTCTACGGTATTTGCATAGAATTTGCAAAGCAGTTCACCACACCTCCAGCCCTGACCTTAATTCTGTTTCTATATATTGCAAAAGGAGCAAACCATACCACTACAAAAAGTCTGGGCCTCACATTCAGCTCCAGCATTATACGTGGTAATAACTCTGCATATTTCACCACATGCTCTCCACAAGTATATGAGCAGGTAGAAAGAGGTATCACATGTGAAATCAGAGTGGAAGACCACAGCACACCAGAAAGAGCCTTGCCCAAGAGCTTTCACATCAAGTTTATTAACCTCTGCCTTCTTTAAAGATATTCAGAGTTGTTTCAAAGTAATGGAGATTACCTTATTCTCCATTAGGTGTTCCATGAGTGAGGCAGGTTTTTTTGGCAGGGATGAGGAAGATGACTCATTGGCCTAAACTGCTCAAGCTCGTTGTATGCTCAGCTGGTAAAGGGCAGTCACACCCAGATGGACTCCCAAAGAAGAAAATACCTCATCGCTCACAGAAAGGAAGAAAAGCTGAATTTGCTAACATTACAATTTTCATGGCACTTTAATAATAAACAGTTGGGGCTAGCAGTAGATTTATTCTTATTTTCAAGACTCAGTTCTCTTCCACTTCTTTCTTTATCTTTTAGGCAGCGATGGAAGGCATTGGCTGAGTCCTTACTTTTTCCTACTTGTGAAAATTTCCCGGTTTAGCAAAAATAATTATGCATTAAAATATAATTTTTGTAACTGCAGGAATTTGCACAGGTGGATTTGTGAACAAGTGCTTGTTTCAGCGAGATCTTGCCTGGCAATCTGCCCTCAAACACCTTGCAGTAATGGATATTCAGGTTCAGTTATTTCAAAGAGCAAATCTATGAGGCACCAGAGATTACTTAAAATGAAACATGTATGTCAGTTTTATAGAAGAGCCTCAGTAGGCAACTTGGCAAAATAATGTACAGTGAATCAAAACAGATCATGAGGGTATGCTGAGCTCTGTACCCACTTCTTCTCCCAGCATGCCACTGGCTGCAGGACAGCTGTGCTCACTTGGAGAGCTCAATTATAACAACTTGACATTTCAGTGAGGGCTTGCAGGGAGATCACCTTCACCAGGGCAAGGGTGTTGATGAGCTTTTGCAACTACAGTAAAGCAATGCCAGTTTTGACAGTGAATATTTACATTTAAACCTCTCTGCACATTTGACTGCAAAAGGTGGCAAATATTTTTAGAACACTGTCAAATTTCAGTCTGGTGTTTGCCCAAGTTCTTTGAGTTGTCCTAGAGCTGGCCACAAAAAGACCTGGATTTCAACAATAGATTAAAAGGGAGACGGAACTTTGCACTAAATGTTTTTATCCTTTTTTGTTGAGCAGTTCTAATTGCAGCTACATTTCTGAAAGAAATACAATTTATGTGCTCTTTTGATCTTCATACCTAATGCATACTGGTGCTGTAGGAACAGTTCAGAGTTAAGAAGGAAACCTTTAATGACATTTTTTCTTTCAGTGATCAATAGTATATGAAATAGAAGCTCCATTCCTAAAAATAAACTAGGGATTTCTGCTGTCACATTAACTTAACTTTACTTTAGGCATATAAACTGCTATTAGGGTTACATGGTACTGAGTGGATTTTTCTAAAAAAAAAAGGTTAGTGAATTGGGCTATGTGCGACAATGAGAGTAGCAATAGAAATCATGAGTATTTGAAATCAAACACTAGAACTGAGCATCAGAGGGCTATGTGGAAAGAGTGAAAACTCCAGAATGGAAAGAAAACAGTGCTGAAAAGAGCAGATATGTGCATAAAATAATGATACTGTTACTTAAAAACCCGACATCTAGATGCAAAATCATGGTGTTATAAGTCAAGTCATAGATAGCTTTCCTGCTCCCAGTCAGTGTGATAAATATGTCAGAAGTGAGAATACTTTTGCTTAGGTCCTGTGTATCTGAAACTGGGCTCCTGCACCAAAACTGGACACCAGCTTCATCTTATGGTCAATGGGGCAAAGCTGGGACTCGTACAGAGAAGATCTACCTGAAGTGCCTCAGGAGAGTGCATGCCCAGTAGGTGTGCAGCTGTGACTAGCGAGACCAGAAGTCCAGTGCTTGCAGTATGTCCAATGAGCCCACATTGTTAGGGTAGGGGCAGGTAAGTGTGGACAGGAGACGCTTGCTGCTATCCACCTACGAGTGTGAAGGCAGAGCGGCCAAACTAAGCAGTCTTGCCATGTGTGATTTGTTTGGGTATTCAACTGGGTATTGCACTGAAGATAATTACAGTTGTTTACCACTTGCAAACAATCTTCTGCAGAGCACAGACAAGATCATGGCTCTGTCTCAGAGTTTATAATGGAAAAGAAGATTAATGCAATTTAATAGATTACTTATGCTGAAGTTCAGTCAGTCTCTTCTCAAGTGCGTAATTACTTTGTTTGGGGAGCCATGGAAAGAGCAAGGAAGGTGCTAGGTGTCTGTGGTGTAAGGTTTTCAGCCTTGTTTCCCACTCTAGTTGTTTGTCTACAGCCATGCTCTTGCTCCTGCTCCCTCAGTGGCCCGTGACCAGCTCTCCGACAGCCGGAACCTGCCTCCTGCCCAGGCCTGCTACTGGGGGCACCTCATGGGGCTGAAAGGTGGCTGAATCCCAGGCTGAAATGTTTCTGTGGATGAGCCTGGTGCCAACTCCAGCCTTTGCCATCCTAGGATGGGTGCTTCAGGCAGTAGAAGAAGAGAGAAGAGTAAGTGGCACTGGCTACTCCCCTCCAGCCATGTGTCCAGAGGCACTGGTTGTCTGTGGATACCTGTGTTGGGAAGAGCTTTCTTCCAGCTGGTTGGTTCCAAGTGACTAGGAGTGCCCAAACAGTGATGGAGGCTCCGTTGTTCTGGAGTAGCTACCCTGGTGGGGGGGCTAGTGGCCTGCAGACCCACTGGGCTGCTCTGCAGTCTCTCTTCTTTCTCCTGCCTCCATGAGGAGCTCTAGAAACCCTTCCGACATGGTATGGCTCGTTTTGGTGAGCTCTAGATTTGTGATAGCTAAAGAAAGGCACCTGAAGTAAGGAAGTAATTGTTTTGGCTCCAGTACCTTTACAAATCTAAGCCAAGCTTATTTTTTTTTCTCCCCTCTCAATATTATGGATCCTTTCCCAGGCCATGTGGGCAGAACAACAAGAGATTGTGCTGGAACTTCTTTTAATAAATAAAACTGAAAACAAAACATCCATTTCCAGAACTGTCCTTGTACCAGACAACTCTTGGTAGCACTTGGCAATGCAGCCATGCACTTTGATATTCCTGGATGCCAACCTGTGGGATGGAAAAGGCTCATCCCTACTTGCACGTTAGATGGCATCTTCCATCTGATGATTCTGTGGTATCAAGCATTGGTTGGCATATTGGCCAGCTCCAGGACAACCAACTGCTCCGCAGCCTCCCATCTGTCAGTTTGTTCAGTTATTCTCTACAGGTCATATTTTCTGCACTTCTTATTTTCGCCACTTTCCTCTGAGCTCTTGTTAGCTGGTTCACATCTTCCTTGAAGGATGATGCCCAAATAAGACACAGCAGTCATCAGCTCTAGGCAAAGCAGGAGGATTCCTCCACACGCCTTCAACATCCTCACAAGACCACTTTCCACCTCTGCTAGAATTTGACACTGCTGGCTGGTGCTGTTATTCACTCCAATGCTCTTGTGCTGCTCCTCTCCCTGTGTTCGCACAGCTGATACTTCTGCTAAACCATCAAGATTTTTGCAGGTGTCCTTCTTGAATCCCACTGCCATTCTGAGAGCACTTTGCAGGTTTCAGATCATTGTGAATTCTGCTCTTGTCTTTCAGTGCCTGCAGACCTTCTGAGGTTGATGTTTTATGCATACCCACTCTCATAACATGAGTCATTAGTAAAAATATCAGGCAGCCCCCGTTCACAGCAGCATGCGGCATCCCATCCTAAACTTCTTTTCCCAGACTCTGAAAGAATACTGTTCATTCTTTGCAGGTTTTTGGAAAAGATCTGTGATCTCATTAATGTGGTTCGTTTAAGAGTGCTTCCTACAGCTTGTGTACAAGAATGTTATTTGCAACTGTCTTACTAAAGTCGTAGGGTACTGTGCTTGCTCACTTGCTCATTACGTTGTCTAAGAAGGAAACTGGGTTGGTTGCACACGATTTATTCCTGGTAAACATGTTAGGTGTTTTTTATCCTCTTATTTTCCTGTGGGTCTGATTGTTTATTGATTACTTGTTGTTGAGTGGTTGTTGAGCATTGTTCAGTGGCAAGCTGATCCTAGACTTTTCCATCTGAAAGATGTTTACCCTTTCTGCAGTCTTCTAGGATCTCACCCATCCTTCATGAACCTCAGCTATAACCACTAATGGTATTGAGACTACTTCAGTCAGATCCCAAAGTACTCCATGCTGAATTTCCTCAGGTCCACCTGATAATAGCGTAGTTATTAGGTGAATTCCTGCTCTCAGGCAGGAGCACCTCTCAGGGAATAGAAACAAATGGATTCTGATGCTAAAATATTACTTAAAATAACCATATACTGATTGTATTAATTAAATATCACAACTAAGAGCATTGTTTCAGACTTGGTATGTACAGCACATCTAAGGCATTTGCATAACTTCCTTTCAACATTTATCAAATACAGCACAGACATTTTCAGCAAGGTTTGTGGTCTGAGTGGTTCAGTTGTTGCCTTGTTCTTACTGTGCAAGAATATTGGTATTTTCCCCACACCTTTTATTAGGAGCCACTGGAAAAAAAACGCAGGAAACTTTTGGTCTGTTGGTCTCCTATAACTTTTCACAAACACTAACAGGTCACCAGAGCAACCTGCCAAACTTTATGTCTTGCTTATTTGTATGGAAAACAAACTGGGGCAGGAAATTGTGTTTAGTGTTGGTACATGCCTAGCGCAGCAGGGATATCCTGGGGGCCTCTCGGAGCATCTGCAAAGGGAGTAGATGATGTTCATTCATCAAGGACCGATACCCCTGGCTTTAGGACACTTAATATGCTACTTATGCAGCTGGAGGAAGGGAAGACCGCTGAGTCAGTTGCAGATAGATATGGAGCCAGATGACTTAAAATCTTGGCAGGTTTTGAATTTTTCTTGGGAGAAGAGAATTTAAAGCACCCAGGAGGCCATAATTTCTGTTCAGAAAATATTTTTTTAAGCCACAGGCCCTTTTTTTTTTTTACTGTTACGTCTTTACCTATGGTAGCAGTCTATGTTCTTCCACGCAAAAAACCAAGGCTCTTCAGCACAAGTGCTTGATGATATCAGGAAACTGCAGGGGCTGCAGTCAGCTGTGGTAACCCAGGCAACCCAAACACTGCACAAGTACAGAGCAGGTCCCTGCCTGGGGAAACTGGCACCCAGAGCACACACTGCCTGCATGGGGATGGTGGCCACTGGCCACCCCTCACTGCCATCAGCAGAGCAGAACTGTGTGAGAAAAAGAAATAATTTTACCTGCCTATTGCAGATGAGGAACTGAAACAACTACCGGAGTCCCTAATCAGACCCAAATGTAAAACTCGACCTGTGTTCTCCATATAATCTCTCTTTTTCTTACTCTCTCAGTATAGTGGGTGATTTTAGGTTCTTGGCACCACCTCAGTTCGCATAGCACAAAGCACACAAAGCACTTTATTTACAGTGCAGCACAGGCCTGCAGATAATTCACCCTCAGCAATATTACGCAATTACTTATAGATGCCTGTGTTGAAAATAAATGAAAATTATTACTTATTGAGAACTTCTCAGCAATCCCTAGGATTAAAGAATATAATAACCAGCAACATTTTATGCCAAACATTGTGTTAACAGAAAGAACACTATCAGATAGATATTGACAGAAGAATATTTCATTTAAAGGGCTGTGAGGGTACAAGTACATGAAGTCCAGCTTTAAAGGGATTATGAAACTGAAGTAGAGCACAACTGACTTTTAAATCAAGTCTGAGGGATGGCAGTGAAGTTCTCAAGCAACATGAGATGGCCCAGGGCTGGAGGATGTTCACTGTTCATGTGTGTGAGATCATTTGCTGTGCTCCTTCACATCCCTTTCACATGCATTGCTTGGGATTGCGTGTGGGATTTCGTAGGATAAGTAATAGTATTTCTGTCTGAAAAGCACTGTGGATAACACCAATCTGAATGATGTGGTTGATATGCCTGAGGTCTAGGATGCTATCCAGAGGGACCTTGACAAGCTTCAGAAGTGAGCCCATGTGAACCTCTTGAGATTCCACAAGGCCTAGCACAAGGTCCTACACCTGGCCTGGGACAACCACAAGTGTAACTACAGACTAGGAATGGATAGATTAAGAGCTACTCTGCAAAGAAGCACTTGGGGATACCAGTGGATGAAAAATTCGATGTGGAAATTGGAGCTGGAAATGTGTGCTTGTAGCCCACAAAGCCAGTTGTACCCTGGGCTGCATCAAAATAAGTGTGGCCTGCAGGTCAAGGGAGGTGATTCTGCCACTGTACTCTGGTGAGACCCCACCTGGAATCCTGTGTCCATTTCTGGAGCCCTCCGCACAACAATGACATGGGCCTGTTGGAACAGGCCCAGTGAAGAGCCACAAAAATGAGGGCTGGAATACCTCCTCCGCAAAGAAAGGCTGAGCAAGCTGAGGTTGTTCAGTCTGGAGAAGAGAAGGCTCTGGAAGACCTTACTTGGGCCTCTCTCTATATATATACATATATATTATATATATATAAATAGGAAATGGGCCTTTATAAGAAAGACTGAGAAATAATTTTCACCAGGCTCTTTAGTGAAAAGACAAGGGGCAATGACTTTAAACTAAAAGAGGTAAGATTTAGATTGGACATAAGGAATAATTTATTTGTGATGAGTGTATTGAGGCACAGGAAGATTGCCCAAACAGTAGATGCCCCATCCCTGGAAACACTCAAGACTAGGTTGAATAAAGCTTTGCGCAACCTAATTGAGTTGAAGATGACCCTGCCCAGGGCAGGGAAGTTGGAACTAGACAGTTTTTGAAGGTCCCAAACCACTGTTGTGCTGTTCTATGACTGTGGCATTGTTGCTCATGAAAACAAGGTACCAAGATCTGTGGCCTTTGTTTGCTGTAGCAACAAGTTTAGCTTGGCCTTTTATGTTGGGAGATTTGACACTTAAGCTGATTCTTTGGAGGTCATTTTGCTTTGGAAACTATCAGCCAGTCATAGCCAGTGCTACGTGGTTTATTCACATGGTATGAGACATCCCTCACCCAGGCCTCTGGGGTCAGCAGAAGGTTCTGGTTGCCACTGGGCTTCACCTTGACCACCTCCCCTCAGTCCATGTCGAGCTTGCTGGAAGTAGCCATGCCTCTGCTTCAGGAGAGGCAGGAGGTGATTTGGCTCTTGCAACCTCATAGCTGACAAGGTCTGTTTCCCTAGAAGGTCCACCAAGACAGGTGGTATTGGAAGGGATGAGAGGGACCAGAGTGGGGGTCATTATTCCTATGCTGGGGAGAAGAGGCACAATAGCTGGTAAGGTTGTGAATGTGCTTTGCGACAGATGATTCAGCACTGTTGCAGTTTTCCACCTGGAAAATGGCTCCTGGAAGCCATTCCTTCTTCAGAGGGCATCCTGCTGCTTTCAGTGAGGATGATCAGTAGATGTGTGCCAGCCACCCAAATAGTGGCTGCTGTCATAGCACAATGTCAGCACACATGTGGTGGCAAGGGCTTCAGGTTCCAAGGAAATATCCTTTCTGCGTTATTACTTCCCGTGTAGATGCCTGGGACTGTATATCTCCACTGCAGCTTTCCTGAATGCAAGTCAGCCCTGGTCCTGTGACCATGCATCCTGCGTTCACATCTCCAGCACAAGCATGCTCTTACTCAGCTCTCTGAGGTTTCCAGGTGCGTCTGTGTGAAAGGTGAGCCACAACGAGGCTGCATGTGCTGCTCCGTGCCTGGACACTGCTTTCTTGTACTTAGAAACAGTATCCTGTTGCTCAGTGGCTCCCTTGGAAACCTGCCCAGAACCTGGCAATTGTGCCTCTGAATTTGGTAGCTGATTATCTGTGTTTGGTGGGGAATTGCTACTGTTGGAATAGGACAGTAAGTCAGTAAGGAGAGAGGCACAAATCCAGATGAGGGGTTTGCCCACTTCTTGTAGACACCTCCTGAAAGTGATGAATTATGCTCCTTTTTTTGCACTATAGAGAAAGAGCTCAGGCTGAATATTTAACGTACAATGGCTACGGTTTAGTGAGATAAAGGTGTAGCATCACACTACAGTATCAATATCCCTGAGCAAACTCATGTCTTTTTAATGCACTACTCAGTAAGGAACTTATTTTGCTTTAATGTGAGAAGGCAGTTATGAAGTGGAAGTCATAGTTTATGATTTTTAAAAACCCAAAGCATCCCATAAACTTGTTAGTGACCGAGTATAAACTGGTTGCTTTACATTCATCTTCCTCTTACTTCGGCACAAACTTGTATTGAGGCAGCTGCATAGTTAAACCACAGCTAAAACTACCCAGTGCTTAAGTGAATCCTCAGCCTTGCTAAGTGCTTGCAGGAGCATTAGCTCGTTAAAGACACCCCAGGCTCATCATGATCCTGGGCTCCCTGCATGGCCAGGAGTTGAGATTTGCAGCTCCTTGCAGCCAGTGGAAGGGACGCTCTTTCTTTTTCTCTTGTTCTTTGCTGAATGATGCCTTTACTACCATTATACACCATTCTGCAAGATGGGGTCAGCTGAGGGCTCAGGGCCTTTCTGCTTGGTGAGGAAAAGGCAGAGACGCAGAGAAAAGGATACAAGAGCAGAAGCATTCTACAAAAAGTGACACTATGGGAGAAAGGGACAAAAACTATTGTAGGTCTCTTTTCGTGGCGAACAGTTGCAGTGTTTCTTCAGTTTCTTGTCTTGAAACTGTGCTATCAAATTAACAGTTGATTTCCAGATTGGGGGGTGGAGGGATATGAAACATTACAAATAATCCCTTGGGTGAGCTCCGGAGATAATAAATGGGGTGTAACCAGCAAGTGAGTGAAAAGTAGAAGTTATTTAATGAAAGAGCTCTTGCCAGAGCTGTGCTGCAGATGAAAACTAAGACCCAGCAGTATGTTGCACACTATTCAGGGAAGAGCCAGGGATTTGCACAAATCATTGATGCTGTGATGGCATCCCTCCTTGAGCTGCTTTGGTGTTCACCACCTCCTGCAGCCTGAGGGCCAGAGGCTGCCCTCACCCTCTCTCTCATAGTGCACAGACAGACAGACACACAGAGAGCTGGTCACAGAGGAGCCACAAAGCAGCGATGGGAGCAGGAGATAGCAGCTGAAACAGAGACACGAAGCCTCACCAAAGGCTCAGGGATACTTTGGTTTTACTGGCCTGAAGCTGCAGCCAAGGTGTTCTTGTGCAATTGGTGTCACGGTGAAGCAAAGGTTTCAGTGCCATTCCTCCTCCACCCTTCCTCTCCCTGCCTACAGCCAGGACCCACCAGGGTGCAGCTGAAGAGCACCTGGGGAACAGGGTAGTCCTATGTGCTTTCATTTCCCTTATGGCAAAGACTGTTTTTCAGAAAGAAATTTGGCTCAGCTATGACAGGGAAGGCATGCAGGGTTTGAGATATTCCTGGGCAATCATGACTCTGTTCGTGCCTTTTTGAGTTTTGGCTTTACACTCCACTACCCCTTTTGGGCTGAGGGTTTCAAGAGCCTGTGACTGATTACTGAAGAACACAGAGTGAAAGACAAACAAATTTGTTATTTGCTTTTTGAAAAAAAGATTAAAACCCTTCATCACTCTGCCCTGGTATTTCATTCTCACTCTGGTTTAAGTAACAGCAACAAGATACAGCCCCTTCCCCCAGTCAGGAAAATTACAGAAAAACAAAAGAAGCTCCAATCACACATTGCTTTCACCTCTCAGGAAACCATCCATGCTCCTTCAGCTCATCTTAAAGCGCTTCCAGGCAGCTGCCAGGTGGCAGGGTGGAGGTGGCTTCCCCAGGCCCTGTCTCTGCTGTCCGTAGAGGGAGCTGAGGGTACTGGTAGGCATGGTCAACCGTTCCATCAGTGGTGTTAACCAAGCTCAGGCTCACCCGTTGCTTTTGAATGGAAACATCTGGAAGCACCTGCTGAGACATAATTCAAACCCTTACTCCACTTGGCATCAGACACCTCCTTTGACCACCCTGCTTCCAATGTCTCTCTTGCAGGATGAATTTTGTCCATGGGATGCTGTGGATTACATGAAATTCCTAAAAGCTTTTGTAAAGGTGTGGATTATTGGTTTTAAAGCACTTAATGCTCTTAAAATTATAAAAATGTTGCTCTGGGGGTGAAGAAACAGCTCATTTGGGCCCTTCTGGACAATTTTATACTTATAACACACTCATAGGAAAGACAGAGGCCCTTTGATTAAAAGTCAGCGACACACCATAGCTCATGATTACACACTTACTTAAAAACTGAAGAGAGCATAGCTCCAGGAACCGTGTTAATCTACCATTTGATTAAACTACCTTTCAGATATCTTATTAAATTGCAATAGTTGTAGAAGAGTAACGAGAAAGTCATATGAAAGACAAGATTGATTTAGGGGGTTATTTTGTGTCGTCAATTGACTACTCATAACTAAGAGGGAAAAGCTATTTTATCTAAGGTAGGAAAAGATGTGACAAGCATTAATATTTTTATTGTTTGTTTTATCACTAATATATTCGTGAAGAAGTGCCATTGCACTGCACAGGTAAAACCATTTCTCTGTTAAATCCCTGTGGCCACATTTGACTGAAGCCAGGGAGATGAATTACTGCTGACACACAGCTCTGCCACTGATAAGCCCACTGCACAATTTGCGATTGAAAAGGTGATGGAGGCACAGAACGTTTTAAGAAGGAATCTCCCTCCCATGCAGCATCAGTGCCCCCAGTTTATTAGCGGCATTACTTACCATTAGAGTAGCACCCAAAACCTCAGCTGATGCCAGAGTTCCATGCACCTTACACTAGTAAAAATGCAGGGTACAAAATTCAGGGCTTCTCAGCATGGCACCAGTAGCATGAGGGTAGCACTGCCAGAACATCCCCCAGGCTGTGCAGTACCTCCATCATGGGCCATGGTGGGTACATTATGAACGAGGTGGCAGGTCTGCACAACACAAAGTGCCGCGGTAGTCGAAGGACAGAAGAGAGCCCACTCAAATGACCTGATTCTTCAGCCTGCTGCACATTTGCTGTATAAAAAGACACGCACATAACTTAGGGGTAGAAAAATTAATTTTCTTGCTTGTGTTCTGTTCATAGTCTGATATGCAAATGAAAGTCAGCCTCACGATAACCTTACCACCGCCGAGTAAGTGATGGAGCATCCACTGATTGATAACTACTCGATTTCATCTTCTTGGTCTGCAGCATATGTGGAGATGCACAATCTGAAGCTCTACAGTCTCCAGCTTTAGAGAAAAGTAATCCACTAGAGTGGCAATTTTGAGGCAGAAATGTAATTTCCAGAAAACACATGAAAAGACGTTAAAGATGTTGCCTTCATTTTACACTCCTCTTATTAAACGGGTGTTACCTTGAGTAATTTTCCTAGGCTGTCTGTCCTGATGGAAGAAGACAGAAATTCTGCTTTAGACAACTCAGCATACATATGTGAAAGACTTTTTCATAAAACATTCAAGTGAATTTAATTGACTTTATTTAGCACACAGATCAAGCTTGGATGCTCTCTGATATTCACTAGCAATGTCATTTATCTCAAACAACTCTCCAGTCTACCCTATGTCTATTTGAAGAGAATACAAATGATGTTGGATTTTCAGATTATTTAATACTCTCATTTCACTTGCCTTCAGGAGGTGGTCTCAGGCATACAAACGAAACAGCTACAAACTCTCCTGTGATTACTTCTCAAAGAATAAAATAATTACCTTGATGTATCAAGACATAATTCAAACTAGAGAAGTTACTCCTGTAAGAAGTGTATTAGTTTAGTTAAAATTGTTTGGCATCGGGAGATATTAACTTATGTTTGCTTGATATCAGAGGCAAAACCAATGTGATAAATTTTATTAAATGGCTTTTAAGAAGCATTTGGAAAGGAGGTCTAATATTTACTAGCTGAAACAGTACTTCTATTTAAATATATTTAAAATCTAGGGAAGGTAAAAAGTAATTCCCGGAGTATAATTTATGTGCCAAATGAAATACATTGCTGTTGTTTCTTAAAAGCTTTGCAGAAGTAAGCAAAGCAGCATTAACCTCCCCAGGCTCCCCACTTTCATCAGCGTTCAATTGTTGATGAATTGCCAACATTTTTTTACGTAAAAGCCGTATAAACAAAAGTATAAATATGTTTAAAATGTAAATGGTTTTGGGGGGAGATCAAGGAAGAGATTAAATACCTCAGTCTGGCAAAGGATATAAGGATGTCCCTTAAATCCCCCTTTGACTTCGATAGGACATAAACATACGCTTGAAGTTTGGCATGCTCAGAGCTTTGAAGATTAAATTCACAGGCAGGTTTGACAATTTCAGCATGGAGCAGTATCCTGTCCAGATTTTGGGAGTCCTGCCACGTACTGAGCCTGCAGGCTGGATTTAGATGTCTATAAACACGGCAAACTTTGGAAGGGTCCACGCACATGGCACATGGGCTGCAGGGAGTGGACAGGGCTGAGGTTAGCTAACAGCCAATTAGGAGGAAAAAGTCTTTAGCTTGTCTTAATTGTGAATGTGGGCCCCTTGCTGTAGTGGATGCAGAAGTGAGAAAGTTTCAGGTGGCCAGCCTCCTTCAGGAGTCAGGACCCCATGGGACCATGCGGGTCCTTCAGAGGAACACACAGAGGGAAAGAACACCACCATGGGCTCTTTTGTGAGAGCTGCTGTGCAGGGGCCTTTCCTTCCTCTACTGAACAGCATATGCTCTAACAAAGAACAGCACAAAAGGGGTCAGAGGATGTCAGCTTTAGAACTATTTTGGGCAGCCCCCGGTCCTCTGTGCTTCCAGCCACAGGGAGTGTGAGAAGACGGGCAATTGTAGTGCACCCCCACAAGGTTTTGATGTCTTTCTGCCCAACATGTCCCAGCCTCACCCAGCTGTGGGGAAACCTGAAAGCAGATCTAAGGAGCTACAGTAGTGAAAAGGACGGACATGTGGACATCCGTTGTGCCCTGAATGAGGTGGCAGATGTACTTTAGAAAATTTAAATTTTGGATTTAGCATTTTACAGGAGCAGATGCCTACATCTCCGCTGGATGCAGTCCCAACATTTCACCCAGGCCAAAATCATCAGTGGCAAGTTTAAATGTATTCATTTTGTAATTAATTTCAATCATACCTTCTTGCTGCTTCACTTTATGTTCCCGAGGCTCTCAAGGTCCATACCTTTACTGAGGCTCTCCACACTTAATTTCCCTATCGCCTGTGTTGTCCTTCTGTCATTTTCAGTGGTACCAGATCAAACTTTCAAAACTATTCAAAGCAACCTTCATAAAAAAAAACCCAAATTCATCATGAGCTCATTTCTGTGATTCAGCAGAATGAGAACACCTCAGTAGTCAAATTACCATCTATTTTATTCTAGTATATCTTCTGAAAAACATAGTTATTACACTTAGCTTTTATCTAACAGAAAGTTCATATTAGCAAAGTAATGGCATTGAAAAGAGCTAACTATCTTTCATTCATGTTTCATGGGGGCAGGAAATCACTTGACAAAAATACAGCTGCCCCAAACCATATGCATTGATTAAAAAGCTGTACATATGGCATGTTGCGAGTGGTGGTGGGAGTCGCACTGTGTCTCTTCAATCAATGTGATTAAATGCTTTCTAGATAAATCATTCTTGCTTTTGTCAAAGGGATCAAGTATTTTGTTTCATTTCTTGTAAGTGAAGAGAGAAGATGGAATATTCCATTATACGATTTTTTATTTTAAATAGAAACTGAAGGCTATACAAGATGGAGGTAATTTGTGACCTGGTACATTGTAAAAAATATCCTTGTAAATGCTTATTTTCTTGTCGTCTTCAATTTAGCAACAGTTGTGGGGAGGCACTTCTTGGAGGAGGTGAGAAACGGAAACAGCAGAAAGAACAATTTAAAAAAAATGATACAAATGTCAACCTGATTCAATTTGTGGTTTGTAATGTTGCAGAAAGCAAGCTAAAGACTTAAAATATTCAGCTGTGTAGGATGCCCCTTAGTGGTTGAATACAAACACTGTTCACAGAGAAATAATTTTAAACAGTGAAACCCCCCAAAATAATATATGTATTTATTAACTGAGAACAAAGGATTTTAAACACTAACATATGCAGAGAAGAGCCTACAGCGCCACGTTTACATAAAATATCAGAAACAGTTGGAAAAATGCAAACCAAGAGTAAGAGAACATTCTTGAATAAGCTATTGCATTATGTGAGAAGAATAAGAAAACAAGGAAAAAGGAATAAAAAACGCTCTATCTCTATTTTTATTTTGATCAGAGTGTATATTATGGGATGAGTGGGCTTTGCAGAGGAACACGATCAGATATGGATCTCTGCAACAAACCCCAACCCGGTATTTTTACTGATACCTTCTGCAGCAGAGAGTTTCTGTACAGAATTATGAAGTTATCTGGTCTGGTGCCATGGTTCCTCCCAACACCACATGGATGGTGCAGCCTCCGGTCATCTCTGCTATTGCAAAAGGCTACCAGCTTGTGCTACAATATACAAACATTTTTATACAAAAGGCATCAAGAAATGTTTTAAGATTCAACAGTAAAAGTTAGAATGCACAAATTATGTGATAAACACAAGTGTACATATCTAGTTAGATGTAACATTACAAAGAGTCTATTAGAGACTATTTATTTGGTCTAACTTTTGTCATGAGGAACATATTACTTCTAACCTTCCTTTTAAAAAAAAGTCTTTGCACAGGACCCAATTTGCAAAAGCTGCAACAAGGTGACACTAACGAAGCACAGCACTCCCAGTGATCTCTTTACATCTAAGATTTTAACTGTATTTTATACCTTTAGATCTCTCTCTCCATATACACTGAATAACAAAAGAAGTCCCTTGTATTTACAGATAATTAATCTTATTTGGAAATTTGATGCCTCTGCTGGTCATTATGCTTTTTTTATTTCTTTAAGAAGTCTATGATTCTTCCATCTTTTTTTAACTTTGCACGTAGAAATCATAACTGTGAAGTATATCTCATTCTCTCCACGCTGGTGACTGAGGCAGAAAATCCACTCATCAGCACTACTGACATAAGCGTTTACTTCTCAGGTCACATCCCAACTCAGCTTAACGGGTCAAGGAAAGTCTCTGCTTTTGAGTTAGCTGGTGCGTGCTGTAGCTGGATATACTGATCCCAAACACCCCCAGTAGCAATGCTGTCCGTTGCAGCAGTGTGTCTGATGAGTTGATAACGATTTTTCCTGCAGCTTGAGTCTGTGGGAAAAACAGGGCAAGTTACATGCTGATTCAGCTGAGTGCAAGACAAAAAGCGGGACTTCAGAACCTACAAAGCACTTTTTTCTTCTCCATGCCATTTAATACAGCATGAGCCCACTTCCTGCTGAAGAGTATTCTCCAAAACTATTGCACGTTTTGGAAGGCTCCCCTTTTTTATCACTTTGTGAAAGAAAGGACATATTTCTGATATGATTTTTCTTTCAGTTGTAACTCATTGATTTTGGTGACTTTAAGGGGGTTCCCTCTGGCTTCTTGGCTGAAAGGAAGAGCTGAATCAAGTGTAGAGGCTCAGGCATAAAGGAGAAGGGACTTCCTTGTTCTGTGAAGTATAAAGATCTTTTCTTTCCCATAGATTAGCTACTAATAAAGTAATGGTCCCTTAA
This sequence comes from Tapera naevia, assembly GCA_033556795.1. NCBI lineage: Eukaryota > Metazoa > Chordata > Aves > Cuculiformes > Neomorphidae > Tapera > Tapera naevia. The sequence goes on along the minus strand of JAUMJJ010000079.1, from coordinate 16,736,588 downwards.
ATGTTAGTTATTAAATCAGGAAAGCAATGCTAAATGGGATCAGCAACATCTCTTATTAGCTCCACAGGCAGGACTAGACCAAGCTGACAAGTTTTAATGCAGTCTCTTTGTCAAGTCCAATAAAGAAGCAGGAAATGCCAATCAAAGTAAAGACAAAAAAAATAATTATTTACTGATTGTTTAAACACAGTCAGAAAATAAATTAAGTTATTGTTGCTTGCCTAGTATGTATGACATAGTGACCAAGAAGCAGAAAGACAGTTGCATGGATTCCCAGAAGAGCAAACCACAAATTCCTACACATATTGGCACCATGAATTAAAACATCACACATCTTTCTAGTTGCAACATTTCTTATATGAAATGATGGCTAGGCCTCAAATAATGATTTTTTCTCATCCTTTCTCTTGCAGTCCATGTACAGAAAGCATGGCACCACTAAAAGGAGTGACAGGTTCCAAGGAGTCTGATTTTCATTTCCAGATCCTAGGGATTTTGATCTAACCTTAAATAATCAGAGCTGAGTGCTCTGACCCTGATAGATGTGGCTGACAGTATGACTACTTCAGCAGCAGAATAAATAACAAACGAAATTCCAAATAAAATTACTACCTAAGCTGATGTTAAAAGATATGCAGGGAGGCAGGAAAGAAATTCCCTACTAGGACTGCAACACAGTATCCTTAGCTCAGCCTCTCAACTATTCAGCTATCACATCTCAGCTACTATAGACTACGATGGTAGATGCAGATCACATTGCCAAGAACTGTGAGATTCTCCAACAAAAGGACATATACTCTGTTAATATCAAAATATGGCGTACAATAAGGAGATGCTCTACTCGGTATACGGTTTTGGGTGTTTTATTCCCAATTTAGCTGATTTAAAACATTTTCTCTGCATGCTTTTATTTTTTCCTCATATAATGATCAATACCCTGGTCCCTCAATGTTCCAGATGTCAAACTTGTTTTAGGTTTCTTTATCATAACCATAAAAGCTTGCTGAAGTGTTTCACTGACAGCTCATCTGAGCTGCTTAGGAACCCATCACTCTCCTAACCATTAACATTTTCCTACTGCCCCAAACACACAGAGAAAATAATGAAGAAGTAGTTTCTGCTTAAACACTGCAGAAACATAAACTCCTTCCAAGTGTTCTGCATTCAGTATTCCACCATGATACCAATTATTAAGAATTATTATAATTCATATACTTCTCAGCAGAGGCTTAATTAAGACTTCTTTGCGTTGTTATGCAAGTTAACCCACCAGAATCCAGTGTTCCCTTGGGTTGGACATGCAATAATTTGAAATGAAATCAGTCTCAGCAAGAGAAATACTGTTATTTCAAAGATCTAATTAAAAGCAGGAAAAAAGAATCTTCATACCTGCAACAACCTTATATACCCAGGTGTCATTCTCCGGAGAGGAATAACCATGATTTCTGAATCTTCGTAGAACTTCAGCCCCTACAATTTTAGAACACACAAAATCCCAGGGATTTTTTACAAGTTAACCCCCTAATAAAACGACAGATTTATTCTAACACGGTTTGCTACAATGCCAAAAGCACTCCAAAAAGCACAGCAGGCAAACATTTTTTCCTCACCTGATGCTCTTTTCCCTCCAGCCCTTTACATGCCTAAGGACCTGGCGGTATATAAAGCCCCTCTCAGTTGCATAACTTGTCACATGGGATCTGTCTGCACTGCTTTGGTGTTGGCAGAGCCCTGGCTGTCCCGCCTGGGGCCAGGTATGTCTTGCGATATTGGAAAGCTCTCGGAGAATGCCTGAAGCTCATTAAGAGAGCAATGTGGCAGCTGACCTCCTTAAGAACAAAAGGGCCTAATCCTGCTTTATAGATAGCACTGGACATAAAAAAGGAGGTCATTATAGCATTTTGTATCATAGAGTGACAATGCAAATAGGATTGGATGGCTTTTATATAACTTAGTACATATATTTATACCCATAGGACGACCTGACTGGGTAGGAAGCTTAATGCAGCCGTGACCTGAGTTGAAAGGAGGTGCTAATATAACAGGGTTATTTGGAGTTACATTCAAAAATAAGTTTGTTCTTTTCTGGTAGCATTCTCTTTTACTCAGCATTATGCATGTTTGTACTCCTTTTTCTACTGCTAAAGCTTTACCACTGCAAATACCTAATCTAATACTTATTATTGTTATTACCACTTTCTGTTAATCGTGATTTCTTTTCACTGTAGTGAGCTTGGAGTCAGTTCTGCTCCCGGGTCATATAGTTCAGAATGTAAGAAATGGTGGTAAAATCTAATCTACAAAAGTAATTCCTCCCTATTTTAGGAATGTCCATGGATAGACTGTGCCGAGAAGCTCCCTTTTCCCATTATCAATAAACGCAACCTTCAATATGGATAGCAAGGCAGAATGTGGCTCCGGTTGCAATCATACTTCTAAACATGCAGGGTAAAAATCTTCAGGTGGTGTAGCCCACACAGCAACAGGCTGCACAGTGAGCCCACATCAGTTTTCATCACAAGTGCTCCATAGAAAAGTGCTGAATTACATCCCTTTAGTCTCTGCTACAGCAGCCTAAGGCTCTGAGAAATATTCCTATTGTCAAGGAGCAGAAACATGAAACGTTTCTACTGGGAGAAATGCTCTACATCAGGTATTCCAAAAGATAGTACTTATCAAGAATTCTCATAACTCATTTACTTTTCAGCAAATGCTTGATTAATATTCTATAAAGGAATGATGCTGTTTTCTTCTGAGGCTCTGGCTTACACAGCACGCAGTAGGCAGATCTCATTTTCTCTCACTGCACCACATTTACACCACGTGAACCTTCTCAGCACCAACGGAGCTATGTCTCATTCACAAAGAAGGTAACTCGAGTAGAACTAGTCCTCTAGCACCAATCTAAATACTCAAAGCAAGAGACTGGGAGCCTGCCAATTGGTTGTGTTTGTTTTTTTTTTTTTTAAAATATGCACAGTGACCCTATGCAAAACCTTACATGCTGTATACCTTAGCTATAGGAAATAGTGTATTAATGGGAAACAATCAACATAAAACTGGGACCTAATTGAAGCTAAAGGCAAGTGTATTAGTAAATGCAAGTCATCGTATCATCAGGATGAAAATCTGCACTAAAAAAAGGCAAAGGCTTTTTTCATTTCTTGTTTATTACCATATGCCCCATGCTAACTTTCCTGCACGAGTAGGAGAGCTCCTGGGCTTGCTGCCCAGAGCAGGACAAGGCTAATGCTGCAGAGTCTATCTTCTTCTGGAAATACACAGAATGCTGAGATTTTCCTGTAAATTTCCAGCCTTCAGAGAAAAACCTGCTTCCTGCAATACCAGAGTTTCAGAAGCTGCAAAAAAATGTTACTAACAATCTCTCTCATTTACTGTGTAATTGTTTCCATTTGCAGAGCAGCAGTGCGATTCCTGTAGTATGGCATTCAGAAAGGGAAAGCTTTCCAACCAAGTTTCTTTGTGTAGAAAATAAAAGGGAAGGGAAAGAGTATGCCCTGAATGCCACAGCTGTCTTGAAAAATGATTTTTTTGGCCATGTTCAACACAACTGAAATGTTGAATGTTTTCTGTAATTGCAGGTGTTACCAAAACCTGCATTACTTTCCCTGAGGACTCTGAAAGAATAATGCTCTAAGGCTGTTTTAGGAGAACTTTGAACAAACAAGCCACCTCTGTTCCTTTCAAAGTTCAAACATCTGAGAACTGGGTCCTGACTGCCACGATGCAGAGATGAACGTGCCCCTTCTGGGCAGGGCAGCAACTAATGGAGGAGAAAAAGCAAAACCAGCAAAGGGCTCTTTTAGCAAATACACGGGGATCCCACGTACAGTACAGACTACTCACCTCACTCATCTACTAATGCCTTCACTGACCGATGGAGGTACTGATTGCTAACTGGCCTCAAGAGACCAGAATGCAAATGATTTGCTGACATCCTCCCCATTCTCAGAATGAAAGGTACTTTGAACTCAGCTGTTAATATTCACCAGCTTGTGCTCTATTTCCATTAAGAGGAGATGTCAATAATGAAATTAGACATTTCTTTGCTGTAATCCTGTGCCTTTGGAACCAGCAAATGTTGTTTCCCCAAATGCAGCAGGAATCAACCAATAGTAACAGATTATTTTCACAGCATTAGAATATGTGCTGCCTATGAGCACATCCTTTCCTCTCTGGGGCGTGGTGAAGGGACACTCACGTTAGCATTGCCCACCATGGCTTGGTGACAAGCAGTAGGACAAGCACAGCAGCACGGGTTCAGGCCCCAGGTCTTTCAATAGGTTTTGTGGCCCACACCAAACCCATGCTGTTGACCAATCCAATGCGGATGCCTCCAATATTTAGGCTGAAACAACACTGTAGTAATATAACCATAGAATCACTTAGATAGGAACAGACCTTTAAGATCAAGTCCAACCATAAACCTAGCACTGCCAAGTTCACCACCAAACCATGTCCCTAAGTGCCACATCTACACATCTTTCAAATACCTTCAGAGATGGTGACTCAGCTACTTCCCTGGGTAGCCTGTTCCAATTTTTGACAATCCTTTCACTGAAGAAATGTTTCCTAATACTCAACCTAAACTTCCTCTGGTGCAATTCGAGGCCATTTCCTCTTCTCATATCGCTTGTTACTTGTGAGAAGAGACCAACATCTTTCTTACCACAGCCTCCTTTCAGGTAGCTGTAAAGAGTGATAAGGTCTCCACTGATCCTCCTTTTCTCCAGGCTAAACAATCCCAGTTCCCTCATCTGCTCCTCTTAAGACTTGTGCTCCAGACCCTTCAACAGCTTCATTGCCCTTCTCTGGACATGCTCCAGGATCTCAATGTCCTTCTTGCAATGAGAGGCCCAAAACTGAACAGAAGATTCAAGGTACAGCCTCACCAGCACCGAGTACAGGAGGAAGATCACTTCCCTAGTCCTGGAAAACCATACCTGTCCACTACTAAACCATATGCCTGAGCGATTCACCTACCCGTCTTTTGAATACCTCCAGGGATGGTGACTCAACCACCTCCCTGGGCAGCCTGTTCCAGTGCCTGACCACCCTTTCGGTGAAGAAATTTTTCATGTCAAATCTGAACCTCCCCTGGTGCAAGTTGAGGCCACTTCCTCTCATCCTGTCACTCAGGAGAGCACAGCAACATGCACCTTGCTACAACCTCCTTTCAGGTAGACAGTGATGACGTCTCCCCTCAGCCTCCTCTTCTCCAGGCTAAACAACCACAACTCCCTCAGTCCCTCCTCATAGGACTTGTTCTCCAGCCCCTTCACCAGCCTCATTGCCCTTCTCAAGACGCATTCCAGCACCTCAATGTCCTTGTAGTGAGGGGTCCAGAACCGAACACAGGGTTCAAGGTGTGGCCTCACCAGTGCTGAGTACAGGGGCACAATCACCTCCCTGGTCCTGCTGGCCACGCTGTTTCCGATACAGGCCAAGATGCCATTGGCCTTCTTGGTCACCTGGGCACACTGCTGACTCATATTCAGCCGCCTGTCAACCAACACCCCAGGTCCTTTTCCTCTAGGCAGCTCTCCAGCCATTCTCCCCCAAGCCTTTAATGCTGCATAGGGTTGTTGTGTCCCAAGTGCAGGTCCTGGCACTTGGCCTTATTGAACCTCAACCTCTTGGTCTCAGCCCATCAATCCAGCCTGTCCAGATCCCTTTGCAGAGCTTCTCTACCCTCAAGCAGATCAACACTTCCACCCAGCTTAGCATCATCATTCGGTGTCATTTGTCCCCAGGCCTGTAGCACTGCATGTGCAGGACCTCATGCTTAGCCTGTTTTAATCTCATACAGTTGGCTTTGGCCCATCAATCCAGCCTGTCCAGATCCCTCTTTAGAGCCTTTCTTCCCTCAAGCAGATCACTCCCGCCCAACTTCGTGTCATCTGCAAACTTATAAACTTGATGTGCAAACTTAGAGGTGAGCTGGTAGGTTGTGTGGGTTGAACCACAGGCAACAGAAGCTGGGGAGAACAGTTTCTCTTACACCTGCATGGAAGCCCAGATTATGGAGCTGGAGCCAACATTTGGCTGTTACGCAAAAGATGTCCAGGCAGGTTCACATGCTTCCTATGAGAACCCACCAAAGCCACATTACCAGCTTTGCTGGGGCAAGGCCACAGGAATGACAGCATGAGAGCAAGAACATGAGATCAAATCCTACCTCACGGGCAGCTGGGGTGATGGGGAGTGATGGGCATCCTCCACTGCTAGGGGAAGGCAGGCTGCACACCTGCAGACAGGAGGCTTTCAGCTGCACAAAGGCTAAGGCACCTAAGGTAACGCGGTGGCGTGTGCATGCGTATGACCATCAGTTACCTGTGACCCATTACACGATCAAGTGTTTGGAGCTGATGTCTCCCAACAATTGCTGCTTCCATCCAATGTAAAAAGATTGCAGGTAGAACATTGCAGGGCACTGTCTATGTGTGGTTGCACTTCTGAGCCGTAAACTGGTTCAAAGCAAATCTCCCCACTGGCTTCGAGGGTCATTAAGCTTGATTTATGCTAGGCCTTCCACACTGATACAGGAGCAGTATTTAAAAGGAGGATTTCCCATAAAAAATACACGATTTTCACTCTATACCTGGACAACAATAGCAAAATGTATCACTTTGAAGTCATAATTTTGAAAATAATTCCCTTATTTAACTAAAGAAGTACTCTCCAAAATTCATCATCCTTAAAGAGGCCAGGGTGGAGGGATATAAGCAGGACTCTGAACCTACCCACGGCTTCCACTCCAGCTCTTTGTGTGGGATAGGAGTAAACACAAAGTGCTCATAGTGCAGGCAAATAAATAAAACAAACCATACAGAGAAAGCAAACCAGCAAATTTTTCTCTGCACACAACCATATGACTAATCCTGGGCTTTTTGACGTCAGCAGTTATTGGATTGAAGAGTACGAGTTCACAAAGCACTGTGTGCATTACTTAAAAATGAAAGCTAAGCTAAAATGAATTTTGCCTAAAACAAAGGTAACTAAAATACCATCTCTGTAGGGGTAACAGGACTTGACACTGCCAGCTCACAGAGAACAAGATGGTCCTGCCCCAAAGAGCCAATCCATGGGGAAGCAGACTGATCACAGTATCACAGTATCACAGTATCATAAGGTTGGAAAGGACCTCTGAGATCATCAAGTCCAACCTATAACCCAACACTAACACCAACACTAACACCAACCCATCATCTAAACCATGGCACTCAGTGCCTCATCCAGTCTCCCCTTAAATACTTCCAGGGTCTGCAACTCCACCACCCCCCTGGGCAGCGCATTCCAATGACCAATCACCCTTTCAGTGAAGAACTTTTTCCTAACCACCAGATGGAGGAGCCCAAGGAAACAAAGAGAATTTATCACTTGGCATGAGAGGCAATGTTCTCAGCTCACTCACAGTCAGATTGTTTCCAAATTTTTGTAGGCGTTGCAGCAAAGCACAGAGTTAAGGAGGGATGTGAAGGTGGTTAATGAATTTTAAGATGATAAGGAGGGCAAGGAACAGGAACAATGTTAGTCATAGTGTTGCATTACACAGCAATATCTTTGTGGAGCACAGAATTAGGGAGATATACTGGAATATGTTGATGACAGAAGTAGGAAATATTGTCAATAAACGAAGACTGGAATATTGTGTAGATGAACTGAGACATAGACAAGACAATTGCAGATAGTTCAGTCCTCAAAGTCATCTAAGGTTACAGATAAAGAGCAGCAGGAGATTGTGTTGCTGAGGCTTATGGAGTTACTATTGAAGTAGCTTAAACTACTCATTTAATTCCTGCTGAGCATTGACTTGTTCACTTCTCACAGCTCCACTGCCAAGTGGTTACTCCTGTATTTTCAGCCTGCCTACCCATAGTGCTTTGATGCCATTGAGGAACAAAATAATAGAAATGGACAAAAATTTAACAGCAAAAGACTCAACAGCAGAAAATCAAGTTAATTTCTACTACAGAAAAAGGAGAACTTCTGTGATTACAGAAAATTTAACGTTAGAAATTGCTACAGTTTGTATCTGTTAGAAATTACAGGGGGAAAAAACGATCCTGGAATGCTATTTTGAAGTATTTCCAAAGTAAAGGCAGGAAAGCATTGCTGTCACTGGCAGCAGCATAGGTGTAGCACACAGGCACTAACACAGCTCATCTGGAACCCAGTTCTGGTCAAGAAGGGCTGGATCTCTCTCTCCTAACGCCAGATGTGACTAGCACAGATGCCTGCTTCCGAACTATTTGCTCTAATCTCTTATTGTAATTTACCTGGTTTGGCTGTTTATGTTAAGATCGGGGAAAAAAAGTGATGCCATGTGAACTATACCCCACTGATTACAGTACGAGAATTTAAAGTGAAGCTGGTGTGAAGAACATCAACTAAGAAGACCAAAGCAAACTAAAAATATGTATTACGAGAAGAAGCTATAAAAAAATCTTTAACCTCATAAAGGAGGATTGTCAAACCCTTCCTCTCCTCTTAGATATTGATGAGCAGTGTGTCCTTGAATACTGATTTTTGCCTCATGCCACAATTACTGGATGTGGTCAATAGCATGGCTTCATACCCCCTTGCTCAGAAGAGGTTTGCATAGAAGCAAAGCACCACTGGTAAAATTGAGTGGTCCACTATACATGGAAAAGCCAACCCATGAGAAGGCCTGCATTAAGGCTCTGCATAAACAGGTACTATCTGACCTGATGTGCAAATGCAGCATCTTTGGGGAGACCATCTCCAGTGTCCTAGCAGACCGTCATTGTCCTTCGGAACATTGCTAGTCCTGACTGCATCTGATCCATGAGCAAATGCATCATAAATGAAGTAAATAAAGTCACTGTCAGATTTTCTGTAGCTAAGGTGTGTACTAGTACAGATGTATTTACTAATTTTACAACTAAAAACCAAAAAGACACCACCAAAAAATGAAAAAAAACCCCAACCCCAAACCAAGAATATAAACAATGAACATTAACAGAGAGACTTGGGGTCTGGGCAGGGAGAAGCTTGTCCTCCTCTGCCATACAAGTGACACTGCATCACAAGCACTGCTCAGTTGTACCTTTCGTTAATATCCACTCCCTGAAAGTGGGCTGAGTGTTTAAAACACATAGCACAGTAACGACTGTCTTTTTTGAGCAACAGCTTTATGTCTTGCTGCTTCTGAGGCGAGGTCAGAAATGAACCAGCATAACACACTACCAGAGAAGCTGAAACACTATGGGCTCTGCTCATTGGCTTGAGAATTATCTGTGTGCCTACTGCGATTATTCTGGGAAGGTTCACATCTGGCAGGAAGTGGACAGACTTCCAGAAGAGGTCCAAGAGTCCCAGTTAACACCAGAAACAATCGGTAATAGAGTTTCCTTTTTCTCCAAGTGTAATGCACCATTTGGCAACGATCCAAATATTCAGAGCACATACTGACCACTTCAGCAAGGTAGTATGCTGGGACATGCAATGCAATCCAGAGAGCTTGTGAAAAAAGGCAGGTATCATCATTCAACATAATGCCATTTTCACCTACCAAGGCACTGCTGATCCGACTAGGGAAGATCACCCAGTCAGATCGTATCACCTATGGATATATCTGGATTCACAAGATACGTCATAACTCAAGAGCATATCCACTCCTGCGATTGTGTGTGCCAATCAACTGCTCTAAATCCAAGATGGTTTATTGCTCTGAAGGAGTGACTGGGCTGTTATTTTGCAAAGGAACAAGGCATTAGGCTCTTTCCCTGCACTTTCCATTTAGAAAGGATGGAGCAAAGAGGGGTGAGTTTCTTAAGGAGCAAAGCATGTCCTCTCTCTCTGTTCTGCTCCCTGAAGTCCACTAAAATGGGTATCTACAGCAAGATATCCACCAGAAACTGGCTCGTGCCAGGCTGAACATGAGTTCCTGGCTAGCCAGTCCTCAGTGGGTATTTTTGACTGTGAGAGTTGATATGACAAATTATATTACAATCTGTGATAAGAATTTTTCACGTTGTGTCCTTTGCTGCTTCTATGGCTGATGAGACAAAAAGCTGGACTGTCAGATTCCATGTCCTCAGGAGCATCCCTCACCCCATCTGCATGGGGTTCCAGATCACTAAAGGCTCCATCACAGCATCTCAGGTATCTTCTGCAGCTTGATACAGAGTGTACAGCTACACTTATCTGTGTAGGGTTGTAACCTGTCCAATGCAAGTATACACACATCCTGGAAACTTTTGATTTGAACCACTTATTTGCAAAAAACTGGGCAGATCATTCCCAGTAGTTCTGTATTGCTGCTGTGAAATTGTCTCATCAATAAAACTCTGCACGTGAGAAGATGTACATGCAACTCTTGAGCTGGGTTCTTCCTCCTTCTCCTCTATGTCCCACACTGCAATCCCATTATACACATGCCAAATCTTCACCAGGAACTACACAAATCAGAGAGCTTGTGAAGCAGCCTTCTGACACATAGTTCCAGATGTGCAGGTATTTTGGTTTGGTAGCTGAGGACAGAAGGCCACGAGACCTTCTGTAACACCTGTGAATGACTGGGAGGCTTGCAAAGAACTGCCATATTTTATGTATGAGAAAGACCATAAGTATCTTGCAGTATCCTGTGCTTTTCTGTAGGTAGGGACATTTTCAATTTGTTACAAAGCACAGCCATAGTGTGCAAAAATCATTCTAGTAGGGATGTTTGGGGTACCAAGACTCTGGAATGGAAAAGAATTAATTCTGAAAAATTAATATACATACATTCAAAGTATTGGTTCTAATTCTAAATTTGATTCTAATCCTAAAGCACTGATTTACAACTGAACTACACAACTTCAGTCAATCATTTCACTGGTACCTCTCTGTTCTTCATAAATAAGATTTCCAGATAGTCAAAATGTGTGGGTTACTATATTTTACATGGCTTTATAAATTGTGAGTCATGAATCCCACAAAGATACTTTGTGGGCTTTTTTCCCTTTTTTTTTTTCAAACCGCAGTTTTAAGCTTCACTCTTTAAAAGCACCCGATCCACCTTCTAAACAAACCTGTAGAATCTTCATTTTGGAAGGGCTGGAACTTGTTCTACATGTAAACACAGCTACAATGAATCCAGAGCTATTATGAAAATGTAGTTGTTTTTTTTATTGACATTTACCATTCCTACACAAGCAAATTTACCTGAACATTGAGATGTTCTGAAGTCTTGCTTATTGGTCTTCTAGGAAAGGTACTTACATTTAACAGTAATGGATATCTAGATCTGTAACATCAAAAAACGGTTTCTAATTTAGAAACTGTGAACGCTTTGATCCATCCTTGCAGATATAAAAGCCTGAAAATATATTGCTGCATGCTGCATGTCTCCAGTGCAACAGGCTAATGAATTAGTCCACTGAAACCAGAAAACGTTGGTAAATCATCTTCTAAGACTTTAAACTGCAATATAAAAAGATATAAATTACTGGAGCCTTCCAACTATGATAGAAAATGCTTCAAAGCTCCAAATTAAATTACATAGCTTTAGTGGGAACATTGCTAGTTGAATTTCTGTTCTTGCATGCTTCCTGACGTTTCCTCTTGTTTTGTTTCCTTGTAATTACCTTCACATTGCCAATTACATACGGTTCCCATCCCCTACTATCTATACTTCTATTTAAATACTCTAATCCCTTAAAGAGACATTGATTATTTCTGGCATGGCATTATTGTGGGTGTTTAATGTGATTGGTGATCTATTTTTAGGTACAAACCTGCACACAGGTACATGTCTTATGTTGTGAACTCTCTAACTGAATATTGGAAGATTCTTTCATCAACTTAAGAGGGCAAAACAATCCATGCAGGAAATAAAGCATGAAAAATACCTTAATCAAAAGAGCAGCATTTCTACAATGTTTTTTTTTTTTTTTCACTAGGTAGTTTTTATTCTGATTAAGTGTTGTGGCTGTCTGGCGGTGAGGCCAAGCAGAAAGGATTGAAACAGAATTCAAATTACCTAGGAGTGGAAAAACCCTGAGAGGAACAGTAGTGAACATTTGCACTTAGGCATGATGCACCGGTCTTAGCAGAGTTCTGTCTTCAGAGATTGTTACTTCCCATGGCACAACACTTAACAGCTCACTAGGACCAGATGGTATTCACCTAAGAGCTCTAAACCAACCGAAGGATGAAATAACACAACTGAAAGTTGTGGTGTGTAACTTCTCACTGGGAATTGCCTCAGTGTCAGGGATGGTAAGGTGGTGCAGTGGCTGATTTTCACGTAGGATTCCAGGGGTGATCTGAAGAACTACAGACCAGTGAACCCGATGTCAGCAAATCAGTAGAATCCATTGCAAGGAAAAGAACGAGCAGATGCATGAAAAAATACCTTGTATTCTGTAAAGGTAAGACATAATTCACAAGCCTATTGGCATCTTTTTTTGAGGAATCAACAAATAAGCGGACAAGGTGCACTGAAGTGCATTTTTAAAGCTCATTGGGAAAAAAAAGGAAGTTTCATGGGCTAAACAGCTCCTCATTTGAATCAATGAGCAATTAAAAGATACAAAAGAAAAAGTAGGAATGCAGAGTTTTCCCACTGGAAGGAATCACCAACATAATCCTACAGGACTTTGTACCAGAATCTGTGCTGCTCAGCAAAGTCCTAAATGACCTGGAAAAGGTGATAAATAATGGGCGGACAGAGACTGCTGATTCCACTACGTTTATCACAGGGACTAAAATTGACAGCTGACTGTGCAGAGCTGCAGAAGAGCACTATGATCATAACAACTTGTGATAAAATGGCAGATGAAATTCTGTATTGGGTATTGCAAAGTGGTGCATGCAATTACATAAACTGATACGGACTGTTCAGGAATGAAATAACTTCTACGACCATGTTCTCTCAGCACCCTGTAAAGGGTCAAAAAAGCAACTGAATTTATTTGGAAAGGATTAGAGCCCATTTAAAAAATGCAGAATGAACCTACATTTTTAATAACATGGGCAGTTTTGGTCTTCCCATCTTTGACAGAATGAAGTAGACACAAGAAAAGATACAGGGAAGAGCAGAAAGGGTATAAAAAAAAGAAGGAAAAGTTTCTTAATGAAGAATGAATAAACAGGACTCTTCAAGTCAGACGTGTCCTTTTAATTTTCTTCCACGTTCCTTACTTCCTCTACATGTTTTCTTCTCCCTGTGTTTTACATAGTTACTGTGATTTACATAGTCTTCCCAGGCTTGCAGAATTATGGACATTTTGAAATAAAAGCTGTTGGGTTCTCCTTTCCTCAATCAGAGTTAGAGGGAAGGCTTTCTCCAATCTTCCCAGATTCCTCTCCAAGGCAGGAAATGAATCAAGATTCACTGTGTCCCCCCAAAAAAAAGTTCAAAGGAAAAAAAATACTCCTTGGAGTTTTTTAACTCCTTCCTACATCATACCCTTGTCGACAAAATTTTTACTATGAGACATTGACTTCTCCAGTCTGGAGGCAGACAGACTGCTTTCAGTGTATGGCTTCTTTGCAAATTAGAAACTTCTGTGACAAGACTGTCTCACCCTGAAGTTACTTTTAGTGCTGACTGTGAAGTCCTCCCATTTCACAGCTTATAGAAATCGCAGCCAACTGCTTTTCCCTGATGGCAAGGTGGCACTGCTAGCTAAACATGGTTCAGTATTACCTCTCACTTGTGCGAGGTGTGTCAACATCATCTGGAAACTGGAGCACAGGTGCTACAATAGCTAGGGGATGCAAATGCCCCGAGTGCTTCATCTTAAGATTTAGTTCTGACTAACTTGATTCTCACAAAAAACTCTTTCCAACTTGACAGACATGTCCATGGATTCCCACTCATTTGCACCAAAGACAGATATTCAGTTATTAAGAAATATGCTGAGCACTGAAGTGGCTCATATCACTTCAAAGACCATTGCACAGTTAAGTTCAGAAGGAGCAGGACTGATGGGCTGCAGGCTGGAAGCTGCCCTCCGTATAGGCTCTACAAAGACTTTCCATGAGGTGCATATCAATGCATTCCCATGAACTTCTATATACAAAAGCCGTTCCCTGCCAGAGACAATTTGTTTTTTACACTGGTCTACAGGAAGTGCCCAATTACACAGATTATGCAGAAATCTCCTTTGCTTGGTTCCCTATCATGTGAAGCACTGATCTTTGCTAACTTAGTGTCACGTATTTTTGTGAACATTAAAAACTTGGTCGAAGGCTGAGCATTGTGGAAAAAAACATTGCCAGTCACTATAAAAATGCAAAGCACAACCAAGGGAGGGTGCTTTAATTTCAGATAGACAGCTGTAAAATTGCTTAGCAAAGATAGTTGGAAATTTGTTTGTATTTCTTCCCAATTGCAATGCAGAGGTGAATGGCTGTGTACTGATAAAGCCATCTGTCTTGTGGGTGCCTGGAGGAAGACTCTGCACCAAAGCAATATTGCCAGTTTTAAAGTTAATATCCTGGTGCACAACACTCTTGTGCTGAGAGTTGGACCGCAGTTATTTCCGTTGCCTTAGGGCATACCACAGAACAGCGTGCTCAGTTGTAATGACTCTTGCTCACAAGCACAGGCTGCCAGATTGGAAAAGGGAACAAATATGCCTGCACAGCATAATGGCAATGCAATCATACCATTCCACGCACTGAGATAATATACAGGTCCATGGGCTCAGATCTGAACCCAGAGAAGGGAAGGAACAGCAATTGGGAGTAGGACGTTTCTGTTGGGTAGGTTTTTCAGATTACTTGTTTATCCTAGATATTCACAAAGAATAACAACAATTTAGGTACTCGGTTAAAAAGAAAGTTGACAAAAATTGGCCTGGTTTTGATTTCTAAGAGAGAGGTTTGTGGGTTTTGTAGTATTAGCGGTTCTTTTCAGACTTCTTTGGTGGGCTTCAAACAAAATACCACACAAGAGACTGCTGTAGAAATAATATCAGCCTATGATTTGGATCAACCTTGGAAACTGGAGCCGCGTCAAGGCTGACAGGGAGGACCCTCAGTTATTATTCGAAAGACTAATTATCCTCTTAGACATACTTGTGCAATGCCATCTCATCTTTGTAACTTCTACTATCAACTTTCCCACCACTCTCATTTTGCATCACTCTCTGGTTATCCACAAGAATGTTGTTAAGCACCGAGAAGAAGGTCTGTGAATCACCATGGTAACCCACATGAGCAAAGTTTCCACCTCTCCTTTCCTCCTGTTCACATCACCTTGGTAAGTCTCTGTTGCCAGCTGCTTCCCAGGATCTGCCCATGTTCCAGTTCTCATCCTATGGTCCTTTCAATGTAGGTGGAGACTGCTTTTCACTCTGTGTAACAGGGCAAGGCCTTGGAAATTATGCATAAAGTGGATGGGTATGGGACTTCTAGAAACACAGTCAGCTAAGTCTTTGTGTCTCAGATATCCAGACAAGGACACCTGAAATGCTTTTGATATTGAACTTTGATGTTTTTTTGCTTATGTATAAAGCAATCAGACTGAAAAAAGGATGCTGCCAGGGCATTTTAAAGGAAATGCTGCTTTTTTTTCCCCTAAGGCTTCCCGTGTGTGGGAGAGTTAAGTAACCTTTTGGAATCCTGCAAGGCATGTTCTGTGTTAGTACAAGGCCAGAGCCTGGGAGTTGGAGGTTCTACGCTGTTTGTATGCGAGGAGTTTACACAGCCGTAAGTCAGACTCTGGCTAGGGCAATTAGACTTTCCTCAATTAAAGCAGCAGAACTGCATTCACCAGCTTTATTCATACTGAGAATCAGCATACCGCTCTGAGTATCTCTTAGCTTTGTCTCTTTTTCTTTTGCAATTTCTAGTACAAAATAACTTCAGTTTTCTCTTCCTTTGCCTTTGAATTGTGGGCTACTGCAGCTGGTGCAGGAGTGGTACTTCCAGTTGCAAGTTGTTTTAAAATCCTTTTCCTTTCATGCTTAGCTCTGGTACCAATTGGCCCTACTGTGACTTTGTGGGTTACTGTGCTGCTATGCTGTTATTACTCCTTTGTTTTTCCACTGTGAGCTTTGGGACCAGCCTGTGACACAGCATGACTAAAGAGAGCCATGAGGACGATGAACCACTCCAATGAAGCGGAAATCCCACTGGTGGTTCTGTCTCATACATGGATTCTCCTGAGAATCTGCTCCTGCTTCTCTCCAGACCGTCACAGTTTGGGTAGGAGAGTAACTGAGGCTTCTCTCTGCCATTTCTAGCTCAAAAAGAAAAATTCGATGCTGCTTGTATTTTGATTCATGATACCAACTGCAACTTGCCACTCCGTGAGCAGCACAAGTTGGGAGACAAAGCTGAAGTTTGATTAATATCTCTGATGAATCCTTACACTGGTGTCCAACAATAGCTCAGGGTTTACAAAGTTAATGCTGGTACTGACAGCTAACATGCCTGTGCTGCAGCCTGGAAATCTGCTCAGAGAACTGCTTCTTTAAAAACTGAAAATTTGCATATCCCACTATAAAACTGTGAATGCAACTTCCTAAGAAAAGTCTAAGTCTCAAACCTATTCTTTTCATCAGTCATTAACAAACTTACTGCAAAGATCTCTTTTCAATTACCAGCTGGAAGAAATGCAACACAGTAGACAATGCACACACTAGACATCTTCATAGCTAAAGTTATGGATCACAACTCACAAGAAAAGAAAGAACTATGAATTTTCCTTTCATGTTTAAAAACAAGGAATCTTTCATAACAATCATTCTTAACTAATGTAAATCATTCCCCGCAGAGCAACATATTGAAAAGAGGCTTTTTATTTTGAATATTTTCAATTATTCTGCTTCCCCTTAAACATACTCTAAAACACAATTCTATAGTTTTTTGTGCAGTGGTTTTAGTTAGGACTCTTATTCTTACTTAAACAATTAAAGGTTGTTCTTGTAGAAAACTGAAACTCAATTACTTGTTGAAAGCAGCAGACAACCATTACACCTTGTGCTACTCTCCTGAGAAGTTATGCAGTCCTACATGACTTCCTGATCAAACAAAAAAAAATATAAGACAATAAAGTACATGTTAAATACATTAGAAATCCACTTGATGATCTCAGTTTTCTGTTTACAAAAAGCAGGTATAAATAAGGACAAGTGACTAAATGATGTTATTTCTCTTTGGATCACATAGATTAGTATCAGTACTCGACATCACTCAGCATTTTTAGTAATGATCTGTAAGTGAACATAGAATCATTGCTTGTAAAACTTGCAGATGACACCAAGTTTAGCAGTTAATTGATATTAATGAAAGCAGTATAGGAATAGAAAATAATCCATCATTTACTAACCTAGCTATAGTCAAAGAAAATTAATGTTAATATGGCCGAACAGAAAGTCAGCCATTTAAGAAGTTTGGAACGAGGGACCAAACCCTGCAAAACAATACATTTCAAGAGTACTTGTCTGCTATGACAAATAATTCAACATGAACTGTCTTTACAATCTTATGGCAAAAAGTGGACCCACAAACAATGCAGTAGCGAGTACAAAAGTTTGCACTGCTCAGATTTTAAATGAAGCTCTACACGCAGTTCCAGTACACTTCTCTAAATGGTGGGGAAGAAAATGGAGAAATGTGCAAGAGAGACAGAAAACCAATTTGAAGACTGTAGAAAATGCCTTATATCAAAAAATTTGAAGAGATAATATTTAGGGTAGCAAAATGGAGGTCGCATTGTAGCTTGATTACAGTGTTCAAGAAGTTTCACAGGCAGAAAACAGAAACTAGTGAGGGACTACTTAATCTAGTGAAGAAAAAATATACCAGGAACTGATGGCTGGAAGTCAAATCCAGGCAAATTTAGAATTTATAATAAGACACGTTTCTAACCATAAGAGTGATGGATTACTGGAACAAACGGCCAGAGAAGGGGCTAAGTCTCTACTTCTTGATGTCTTTAAATCAAGTTTTCCTGTCTTTGCAGAAGATTTGCTTAAGCAAAAACCATGAATTGTGCTTTTGTCAGACTCAAGTTACTGGTCTTACCCTGAAGCAAAAGGAAAATTTATGACCCGGGATCTAGATGGGGTCAGAGGAGATAATCTCATCTCCTTTTTAGTCTTAACTTTTACGAATCTAACAATTTACTGAGTGAGTACAGAGAAAAAACTTCCTAAATAACTTTCTCCACTGGATAACAATGTGATCTGTAGCAAATTGTAAATCATCCAGTAATAAATATATGTCAGAAACTATCAAGATGAGTATGTTCTTGCAACGCCTTCTAATTTAGAAATTTAGAGTTATTTAATATTTTACACATTAATTTTATAGTGGGTAATTGAATTAATGTGAAAGGGTTAAGCAGACAGGCTAATGAAACACTGAGTCATGTACTTAGCTTAATGTGGTTGGAAAAATCAATGCACTTTGGTCTGTCAGTTAGCAATCACAGATTTAATTGAATAACATGTCAAGTATTTTATACTGTTTACCAATGCAAATAGAATCCAGCACTATAGTAATGGTAATAAGCTAAGATGCTTTCCCTGAATTCCAATCAGATTTGAACATGACCTTCATTTTAAGACAGAATGTGCCAGACAGAGATCAAACAGCTATCGTTTGGTCTACACAGTTTGATGACTACTTCCATGATTCTGAAAAAAATATATTTGCTATTGATTCACTCTCCAGAACACAGGTAACAAGTAATTGGTTTGATATTCCTAACAACGGTTACTTCTTCTCTGTGCATTTATATTCACTTCCACTTCATTATTGCTACTGGGAGGAGGAAGTAATCACACAGCAATCTTTTACTGAGCCTATCTGTGAAGTGGAAGAGACCACTTTGTGGGTGATCACATGAAGGTAATAAGAGGAAGACCAGAGAAACATCTTCTCAGCTTGTGCTGGGTGAGTTCCAAGCACAGTTGTACAACAGCTCCTTACTCTTCTTCTCCTTCTGCCTTTTACCAGGCAATGGCTTTCCAACAGAAGATATGAGAGTAGCAAGGAGAGGGGGTCACAGCCCTGTCCAAGTTGAAAGAGCTCGCTACTGCCACAGCAGCACGAGGAGTAAGTAATATTCTGTTCAAGGGACATATACATTCCTGTCCCTTTCTCAGATGCAGTAAATGAAATTTTTGTCAAGATCCAGATGCCCACACCTGACCTACCTGTTTATGCTCCCATAACACTCAACATAAATCCATAAATTCTATTTGTACAAATATTTTATCCTAAAATAGATGTCTAGAAGCCATACATTATATTGGGCTGTATAACTATCTGTTTCATCCCAGTGATTATTAAGTTCTTTAGGATGGGCAGGTCAGATGGAAACATCTACACTGTAGATATCTGAAGTTAGGAGAAATGAATCCCTGCATCTCCAAGCTATTCTTAGCAACCTGCAGATGAACTTGCCTCCAAATAGTCTATTCAGGAGAACCAGGTCCCCCTTTACCAGACTGATCGCATGTGCAATGTAAAATTATCACACCATTCTTTAGATATCAGTAGTCTTGATTACATGTTCTAGTATATTCTTGATTGTAGCTAAATCAGTGGCACCTCAGATGTAATAGAAATTCGTTGTGCTGGGTGCTGTGTAGCAGGCCAAACCCTGCATCAAATTGCTGCTAGTTTAGGAAAGAAAACAGATGAGAAAATAGGCAGATTGATGTGGGAGTACACAGATACAATAAGGCAAGATTAGTTAGCACAGTAGGCAGTTGTCTTAGCACGCTACTGACCTAGCTGTTGCCAAGTTTTTGAGCAGCATCATTGCAAAGGAGGGTTTTAAAGAAGGAAAGGAAGATGACAGAAAGGCTGCTCTGTAGCGAGCTGTGGAAGGCACTGGGGGAAAAAGCATAAATGTAGCAAAGGGTGATGGAAGCTAGTACCAGAGGCTGAGAGGATGGACGAATCATCTGTATACTAAGAAGACTGGCAAAGATCTTGAAAGTGAAGAAAAGAATCCTCTGGTTGATGCAATCTACAGCTGCCTAGGGTTGCCTAGTTGCAAAAGAAAAGAAGGTATTGAACAACAGATTCATTCCTTTTCTGTTTTTGTGTGGTCCTCTTCAATCTAACATTTTTTTTTCATTATGCATCCTAAAAAAGGATGTAGCATTGCAGAAATAACGTAACAGAGAACTACAGCTTGCTTCTACATTTTACAAATGTATACAGATCATTAAAATGACTTCATACTATTAATCCTACGAAGTTAAGCACTCAAGTTGGATAACATCCTTATTAAAGCTTTATATTTGACCTTGAGTGACTGTGGTGTAATATATAGGTTTCTTAGATCTTTAGATGGAGGAAACCCACAGCATTTGTAAATTTCTACTTTTTCTTTATAATGTAGTGTATAATGTAATGTAGTGTAGTGCTTTTCTCCCATGGCTTAGTTTAGCATACAACTAGGAGTTTAAAAAATATACTTCTTTTAAAAATCTAAGAAAAACACACATTAAAAATTGTGAAACACCCAGATGTAATTATCCCATTCAACAAAACTTACTTAGATGCAATGCAGAGGATAAAGTAGTTAACAATGCAGCTAAATTAGCTGCATAAAAATGTGCAATGTAGAGTTCTTCAGGTGCAATCCAGGGCTGAAGCAATTAATCACAAAATCTACACAGCTATAACCCAAGGTTGGCCTAGATATTAAATACAATATATTTTTTCTGATCTTACAGTTTCCTTTTTTTTTCCACTACTACTGTTTGTTATTATACTTAATGCGTACACTCTACTTCTGTGGACTGGTTTTATGCTATACCAGATATTACTTGGTGAAATATGTTTTCTTTAGTCAAAGACAGCTTAACAATCAATTTGCTGCCTTCATGCTGTCCCTCACCAATCTTTTCCTTTTGTTTTGGTTTTTTTTTTTTCCTTTTTTTGCTTTTTTTCCCCAGATGTCATTTCAGAGAGTCAGCCTACTGAGCAATACCACCCCCCCCCCCCCCCCCCCGCCCCCCCCAGCACTGGTGCAGGGGAGAAAAAAACAGCTGTTATAAAAAACACATTAAGGAATTTATAACTCTACAGGACTGCAAAGTACTGTAAAAATATTGCACCACTTACGAAGCAGTAAAAATCTTTAACATTAGTGACTGATTCCCACATTACATATCCACAAAAGAGAATAAAGGTCTTACACGCAATTTTGAGAATAAAACACATACCTATATATAGAGATAATGGCTTTGAACTCAGACTCTTGCATACAAGCATAGTGACCTGCTACCACTACTACAGATGCCCAAGACAACATCAGCCTCTGTGGTTTTACTTGTACGCAGAGCCTAGGGAGAGGCCACCACCTACTCAGGGCTCGATTTCTCTACCGTTACGCTGTTGTTCTTTCCTTATAGGGGAATGTTAAATCACGCAAACAAGAAAGTCAACTCATGAAGCCACATGCAGGCTAGTTTCTAGTTGATCCTTAAAAGTGTTCTACTGTTGGAGACCATGTTTGCTTTAAAGCAAAATTTTAAAGTTCTATCTTCCCAGAAGTTTGAAATATGCTGATAATAGTGCGTGTACAGTTAAGTCTGAAGTTCTCTGATGCAAAGTCCACTAAAACAACCTTTTCCATGTCTCAGAAATTCTATGTGATACTGCAGATTTATTAGATTGAATGATGCAGAAGCAGCAAAGTTCAAGCCCTTTGTCATTTACGAATTTAACATGTGAATCCAAAGCAATAAATGTTTCATTGCTATGTGGAAGGAGCCATGTATAGTGGAATGTAAACCACAATGTATTCACTGATGGATATTAATTAAACTTTTCAGTTTTCCTATCCTAGCTGTGTTGATTATGTCGCTTTTCAAATAAACCATGAAAGGTGAAGGGAGAATCAGTACCATCTCTTTAAGAGAAGAAACACAGCAAGTTGACCAGGTATTAAATTCTGTTGTATGAAATCTTCTTGACTGCAAATTGAATGTTAAACATTGAGCCAAAAATTCCTTCCCCCCGGCCATTTTCAGTACATTGCCTACTTGGTGTTATTACAGCATGAGTAAAGCACATTTCTCTTGCTTTTAAACAAGACCCTTCTTCTGTGTTCTTTCACATATTGCTCTTAAGTGTCCTAATGCACCTCACAGCTCAGCATACCCATGTTTGGTATGTTTGTTCCAGAAACAAATACACTCTTACATGATTGCATTTATCTCTAACAGCAATCTAAAATTTACCTACTTAAATTTGGTCCAATTTTCTAAACTCCCTAGCATCTCAGATTTTACTTTATCATCTACTCTTTATAATCCCTGTTACTGTAACAGTGGTAGATTCGATAAGTGTAAGATTCAGCTCCTATCGCAGGTCATTTACAAAGACATCCTATATCACTGACTTTAAGGAGCTACATTATGAAAGTGTTCCCAGTCTTGCTTTGTTAGGACCAGCTGGTTTCTACACAGAATACACAGCTCTTGCAGTGGTTAAAGTGAAAGGAAAAAAAAGAGAGACTGAAAGCAATCTTTCCCCTATTATTAGTCAATTCAAGCAAAGTACATTTTGGACTTAAGAAATTTTACTCACATTCTGGGATTACACTACTGGTAGGACAAAATATTTCTGTTTGGCAAAGATACCCGAATCTGCTTCCCTGTATGCAGCTATTTAACATTCAGTGTAATTTAAAAAAATCACTTTAATATTATGAGAAATGGCCAAGTATTGAAACAGAAATAATGTAGAAGCAAATTAAAGCAACAAACAAGGCTGTGAGATAAGTGCAGGAGTGTGTGAACGTGTGATAGTGTGTGTCAGTAGCTGGTGCAGAGCAAGTAAGAGGGCTCAGGATCTGGGCAGGAATGTAAGAGAGGGTGGGGGCCTGTGGCAGTATTCGAGGGATCTGCAAAAGGTGGTATGCTTGTGAGCCTCGGAAATGAAGGCATGTGTATTTTCACTTCAATGTCAATTAGTCAGAGAAGATGACTGTAATGGTGTGTTTTGCGAGTCCTGGGTAGGGCTACTGCTGGGTGTTGTTAAAGGCAGTGCCTTGTCTGTAGCAGCCGGTGCATTCAGCCACTGAGTGTGTGTGCACGCCTGTTCCTGAGATATGTGCTAAGCCTCACTGCTGGCTTGGCAACATGAAAGCTGCAGTCACCTCCACCAGTGTGGGATGGAGACATCTTGGTTTCCAGAAGCATCAGCCTGGGATCCAGAGGACAAGGAGGAGGAATCCCCAGGTCCTGGGGTCCACCCAAGGCAGTAGTCTTATAACAGCCCTCAGCACAGTCACTAGAGTAACAGTAAATACAGGCACCACAGTTGCTTCTGTGGTCCTAATTGTTGGTACTTGTGTTTCAAAATACAGTTTTAATTGCATGGTCTCATTTACTTTTTCATATTCAGTATATAGGACAGATAATGGTGACCTAAAGAGTTGCTGCATATCCTTTTTTGGTGGTTCCTAGGCCTCACATAGTGCATGGCACTCAAACCTTAATCTGAGGATGTAATGATGAATTTCCTGTGGGGTCTATCAATACTCTAAATGCTTCATATTCAAGTGATATTTTCTTCATTCTCCACGTGTGGGACGGAGGCTCACAACATTTCAGTGAAAAATCACAGTTGCAGAGCCTATGTGTTACCAAGTCAAGAGCACTAAAACAGAGAACACACAACCGATTTCCCCTCTGCAAAGTCTGGTTTAAATATCTTTCCTAGTAGATATCAACGTTGCTCTGGGTCTCCAGAGCTACACACAGCTGCCTTAGCCATAAAACCCTTTTTTTGATGCCTGTAACCCTTTAAGATGATACAGAACCCCTTTTAACCTCTTCAATTAATAAGAAAGAGTCATTTTTATTACACATTTTTGAGTATCATTAAAAACAATGCCTTTTGATAGGATATATCAGGCAATGTAATAAAAAAAACAAAGCAAAAACCATGCAGCATTTATATAGTCACGTCAGTAATTTAACTCCAAGCACATGTTGCAGGAGACAAATATGTTGCCCCTAGCATACTGATGAGGAGGGTAACACACAAAGATATGAGAAATGGTCTGTTCTGTATTACCTATCAGGTGAATGACTCAGCCGAAAGAAGAGCTTCTCACTTGGGAATTATTTTTTTCCTTCAGGATTCCAAAACATTTTATAACCATGGATATTATTTACTGTACCATCTACACATGCATAAATTCAGTTGCAGAACGATTACAAAGTAAAGAGTGAGAGAATCCAGTCCCATAATTCTGCAGTCAGCGAAGCCCATCGGACCGTAATAGACTGGGCCATGGCATAGTTCTGAAAACGTCATCCAAGTTTCTGCATAACTCTAAACAGTACTTACATGACCTGCATGTAGAAATTTATCCGTTTCCATAATTCAGCAGTTTATTCAGCAAAAACACATTCCTCAGATGTATTGTCGATCAGATTTAAATATAAAAATATATTTCTGTTTTTCAGGTTAACAGATATATCAGATAAACAAGAGAAGTAAGGAAATAAAACTTTCAGAAAGGAACAATCAATTTATAAACAAAAAAATACTATAAACAAAATACTTGATACAGGCTTCATCATTCCAGATAAGTCTCTTATCCTAAAGCGAAATGTACATACTAATCCAGCTGAAGACTCAGGCCACACAGCACAGAAATACAGAATCACAGAATCATTTAGGTTGTAAAAGACGTTTAAGACCCTCAAGTTCATATGCATATTCTTGACCAACTAAACACAAAAATCACATGTAGTTATACCCTATTTATTGTCTTCTGGAGTTCGTAACACAGGAAAATAATTAATTTACCTGAAGGTGTAGAATATGTATTGACACTGCTCTTCCTGAACAATTGCTACTTGGTAAAGTCTGTATATTAAATTTTAACCCTGCGCACATGGACACAGGCAAGGCTTTATTTCCTGTTCTTCACAGGAAGGATATCCGTAATCCAGTAGTGAAACAGAGACGTGACTATCTTGGTATGATCTGAAACAAAGAAAACACATTCCTCCTGAAATACCTCTATGACGTTTCTGAACATTAAAGAAAAAGACTTGTGTGAACATCTGTTTCCATTCAATATTAGCATTTCAGTAAAACCAATGCAGATATCGGAGTGTAAAGATTAATATACAAATTTCTAGATAAACAGATACATTTTCTTTTAGGTCAATTATTTGTATGAGTAACTAGTCTATATTTTGGAATGTCTTATTTGCCATGATTTAACAATTCAAAAAAAAAAAGATCAAAATGACATGATCATACGGGTAAGGCTAAAAGAGCGCACTTCTCCACTGCTTTCTGTCTGGGGAGTAATTTCACATTTCACACACTATTATTTCACATTTCACTCACTATTATTTCACTTACACTAGTACCTAAAAGCCCCAGTTAAGTCATCTACAGACAGCTGCATTAAAGACTCACAATGCCATGGCTTCTGTCTTAATTCAAAGGTTATCTCTGTGACTTTATTTATTTTTAATGACAGGACTTTCCACAGCACTTATCATATAATACCACATTTAAAAGGATTCTATATTGTTATGCTAATATAGCTTTCCCATTTCATTTCCTTTTCTTTTAATGTTCATTCAAAAAAAAAAAAAAAAAGCTCCAACACATTTAAATTTAATCATTTTAGGGCCTTTGTGTACCCAGGCTGTGCATTGTTGGCACACAGAAACTGTATTTCCTCTGTTCTGCAAAATGTAACACCACCCCCACCCTCTCCCCCTCCAATGGAGATGTATATAAAGGACAACTCTCCAAAAAAAAGGCAGTTTAGACAAGCTTCTAGCTCTTCTGTGAGTGATAATTTCCTAGGCAACAAGGGAAGAGTGTATTTGAGACCTGATACTAACCAACAAAGGGAAAACGTTAATAGATAAGGGAATGAATTTGATGAGTAGAATCTGAATGACTTCATAAATTACGAGATAATGACTTTTTTTTAATTAGGCGATCACCTATACTTTAATAATTGACGTGAAATGAGAATTAAGTAGCCCTCATTTCAAAAGCTACAGTTTCCAAACAGCAAATGGAGCATTACTTCCAGTTACAGCTCTTCTCCTTTGCCACTGCACTGTGCAGGAACATGAAGGAGTCCAAGTTCCTTTTGCAAATGGCCACTGACTTCTGACAGAGATCAGCCAAGCCCCCATCATGGGAAATGGCGTGTCTATTTGATTGCTAAATAAGCTCATTCCTGAATTTATAGAAGACTTCAAGGTAGAGGTCAGTACTTTTTGTTAAAGACTACCAAATAAAGGGAAACAGTTAACAGGTAATTTTGTTCTTTTTTATAGTCTGACAACAATGACACTTTAAATAACCATGTTCAAAAAAACCCTCTTGACCAACCGTATGTATGACTGCTGAAGTACAAGGTCAAAGGTGACTTAATGGAGTAACTCGACGCACAAAGTACAACTGTAAGTTGATGGAGGATGACAACTAGATAACCAGTAACTCTGTTAACCACATAGATTTTCTTGTTCCAAGTGTGTTTTCTCATTTAAATGAGAAACCTAATCTAACCTTGTTAGATTGCTTTTTGCTATGACTTTAAATACTGGGATCTAAGAGCTTAAGATAAAACAGAAACTTTTTCCTTCATATTTTCTTTCTCCTTTTGGTTGAACCATGATTCCCTATTTGAATAACATGCCAAGAGGTGTCAAGAGAATACCAAAACATGGTCTTGAATCAGTTTTCAATTTGTGATCTGCAGACCTCGGGCAGTCCATTGCTTTACTCTAAAGGGTCTGTAAAAAGTTACTAAGAAAAGCAAATTTATCATCAGTAGGCATATATTTGCCAAGTGGAACTTGGTAGGCCCAGTGGAAAACAGATTAAACCATAACATATTTATGAGGAAATAGAAGATAGATAATGGTATATCTAGTTTGTAAAGTTTACTAATGGAGAACGTGCGCTTACATGAAAGAGATGCATAACTTCTCATTTTTTTCCTACTCTTACCTTTCTTGAATTACAGACAAAACTGAACATAAGATAGTATTCATTCCTATTCCTTTGATGCTGGCATCTTAAGTAGAAACATAACCATGGGAAAAAGGGTTTACATACTGCTTTTTCAACTAAAAATAGGTTTAATTTGTAAAAATAATATACCTTCCTAATATTAAAAAAAAATGTTTTCTTTTCATCACGTTAATAAGGAATGACCTTTCCTTCAAGTACATCATGCTCCAGAAAAAAATAGACAAAACAGAAAAAAGGAAAGATAATCAAACTTGTAAAAAAATGGAGATTACTATTACATACTGTATATTTTTATCTTCATAAACAGCTCAAACCTGTTTTTTCTGTAACAAGAACTTGAATTTGCTGAGATGATAAGTTTTTGTAATAACTCTTAACTTTAATCACCTGGGAAATGACATCTAAAATTTGAAAAAAGGGGGTAAGGTGACTTATTTTTGAGCCAAAAACGGAAAAAAAATATTTTTCAAAGCCTAATTCAAGGTAAAATTTCTGAGCACTACATTCTCCTTTTCTGAAATTCCTAAATTACAAATAGAATGTATTGTTAAAGTCTGTTGAGGCAAATTAATATCTAGCAGGTTTTTAATTATCCTTTAATAATTTATAACAATATATTTTCCTTTTTCTTAAGCTGTTGTACCTCATGAATAAGGAATCAACTACTGCAGTTACATGAGTGTGAACTTGGAATGAGATCAGAATTGAGCCCTGAGTGACAACAGTTACTAGGAAAAAAAAATCAACTGGAAGAGTAAACAATTTCAGGTTGTTTCAGCAGAAACATAAATGAATTTTAAAAACCACTGAGAAAATTGTTTTCTGCTTTTCAAGTGACAAATACTTACAACAGAAAATTAGAGTAGTTGTATGGATTTATTTCTAATTTCCTTCTGTTTTCTCTCTTCAGTTTGACATTTCTGCTATATAAAAGTCAACAAAGCAGTTTGCCTCAAGGCTACAAAATCCAACAGCATTCCTACTGTATTGAGTAGAATTTGGATACAGCCTGTGAAGAATATCGTGAACGTGGTCACTTCAACAGTTCTGTTTTGATTTAATCAACAGAAGCTGAATTAGATCATTTAATAAAGGGTCAATACCATTCATTATCACTATTCCCGCTGAATCCTGCTTAGTTCGCAAATGTGTATTACATCCAATGAGACCATCTGATTATAATTAAGATCATGGAATCTAGGCTTGAAATTAATTATAGAAAGCAGAGAAGGATTTTATTCCATGTATATGTGGATACTTAAGAGCCATCAGAACCTTAAGTGTTGTCATACTCCATATGAATACTTTAAAGAATACATATGTACATACATAAAGAATTCATGTGTACCTCTGTAAGAGTTTCCCGTTCAAAATGTATTATCTGTAAACTCCACAGGCAGGAATTCTCTCTTTTCTGTATTTTCAGAATGCACAGCATGCAGTAGGCTCCAGTCTTGACTGGGATCTTTCTCTACTACCATGCTGTACATTATTTAATGATGTTACAAGCAGTGGTCTCTTCTTTGAATGTTACTGTTAAGTCTCTGCTGGTTATGAACTTATTTACTCTCTTACCACTCTATTACCAGCTCTCTCATTACTATTCAGAACACTTAAAGCACTATCTAAAACAGTTGAGATTCTTTCGTGACACAGCAAGTTTAATGAACTCTGATTAAATTCAGCACATCTTTGGCTGATTTGGCTGATGCTGCAACAAATGTATAAATGACAAGTAACAATGACTGGTTAAATGAAGACTACTTGGAAAAAGAATTGGTATACCTTCTATAGACTACATGCTGATCCCACATTCACTTTAGGAACTATTAACTGTCTAAGAAGAAATCCTACTAAAATTAAAAGGATTACAATAGGTAACAAAAGGAGCATGAGGGAAATCAGATGACTTCATAATATAATTATAAAATATGTTTATATAAAATTATATGTTTATATATAGTATAATATATTTTACATGTATGCTTATTATAGTTTATGTTTCAGTAACAGTAATATATTTTAGAAACTTAAACCAGATATTTATATTTAAATTAAAACAAAGCTGTAAATCACACTTTGGCATGCAAAATCTATGTGTTAAAGAAGCCATGTAGGTGACCAAGAAGAAATGAAATAATGGGCTTTATTGATGTAAAATTATTTCTTAACTGGATGAGTGAAATTTGCAAAACAAAACAAGTTAATTCTCATGATTTTAAAAGTCTACGAAGAGAATGCATTAAAGATATGCTTTAGACATGATTAAATCTTAAAATATTTAAGATGTAAAAAATACTGTTTTAAGACCCTTAATCATCGAGTACTCTATAGTTGCAAAGTATGAAAAGATTCTGTATTGATCATAGTCAAACAAGAAACTGGGAAAATCACTGTATTTTTCAGCAGGAATTATGTTTTCTAATCTTGTATAAGCTTATGTTTACCACTACATAATTATTGACAGCTTCCTAACAAAAAAAACCCTGTGACTAATCCACACAAAAAAGAGCATTAGTGAATGAACATGAGTGAACTGTACCCACCAGAAGGCATCAAGGATTGCTCTTGGAATTGTTTCAGAGCATCCTTCAATCTCTCAATATCCTGTAGCAAGACCAGGGATTTCAGCCGATGCAGAATAGTCACATCTGAGGAAGATACAGTGCGAGATTCAAGACATTGTAAAAGCTCTTGGGCAGTTGCTGAATTTACAGCAGAATCCGTGCCTTCTGATTTATCTGTTAAAACAATTGGAAAACCACATTAAAAATACCGAATGAGCACAGAGAATTTTCCTAATAATACTTTCTTTTCAAAGACAGCATCTTCCTTTTCAGTACAACTTAAACCCAAATGCCAGGTACTAAAGAACAGCTTGCTCCTCACATTTTTGTGTTAAATATTAAAACAATGATAAGAGAAAAAAAGTATAAAATTCAAAAAGTAAAAAGGAAAACAGGATTCATAGTGAGAGGAATGCAGGAGAAATCTAAATTTTCGATATCAGTACAGGCAGAAGGTTTGAAGAAGAAACTGTACTGTGGCCAAGGCACTGTGGTTTTGCTTCCTACATACTATGTATTATAAAAATTCAGACATGTAACAACTCTGTGGAACTACTAGAAAGGATTTCTGGAGGCATTCACTTCTCTTGTTATTGTATTTCTACATTTTTATTTAAAAAGCAGGCACTACAGCACGCAAGACAGCAGAGGACATACGTTGCTTCTACAGTATTAAAGCAGAAATTCATTCTTCCATTCCAGTAACAATGTATAGGCTGTCCCTTTAACCAGACTCCCTTAAATTCTTCTGTTTTTTTACCAGCAAGCCAACTGATAAGAACAGATTTTTTCTCAACTCAGCTTTCTGAGATAAGCACAAGAAGTATAATCCAATGTGACCATTTGAAAATGCTGCTAAAAGCAATGGTTCCAATTTCATCTGAAAAAAACATGGGGAGTCATTCAACTAGAAAAGGCAAATAGCATAATTGTCCAATCTATATATAAACTGGGATTTGCCTAATAAAAAAAGTTAGTCATACTCTGATTTATGGATGTGACATCTTATTGGCAGATGAACTGTCTTTTACCCGAGAATTTATCTCTATGGATTCCAAAGAGGGCCAATCTATCAACCACTGAGAAAACCTGAAGTTGACTTCCAGGAAACCTGGAAGCTCAACACTTTTTCTTAAAATTCTACATGCAACACAGCTGTGAACAATTGACAAGGATTCTGTTTGGGTCATGATTTAACAGTGGAGCTGCTAACTGAGTTTGCAATCTTGCTCAGTTACTCTGGAGTTCCACTACAGCAAATGGGTGTAATTTCACTTATACTTACTTAGCCATTCTCTGAAGTAGTAAAATTCTTATTTTTGGTGATGGAAACACTTCAGTCAGAAAGTAGGATGGGTTGCAAATGCTAGGTTTACTATGAACACCTGACACAGCAGAAATATTTTAACAATAAGCAAAGAAAATTTTATGTATAAATCTTCATAAAAAAATTAACGTGAAATCCCTGACGTCATCTTAACAAGGCTTGTAAAGTAATTCTGTAGCCTAAAGATGAATTTTATGGGACTAGGAGCTGACACCTGTTACTTAAGATGGACTTATACAAGTACGTAAGCTGTTTAATATTCTTCATTCAGCTCCACAAAGACAGTGAAGGCCATGCACTTTGAAAAAATGTTCACTGCTTTTTTCCAGTTTTACAAGACAGTTATCATTTTAAAGCTAAGTTTGAAGCTGAGCATCTACAGAACACAGCAGTTTGCCCTTAAGAAAACATATTTAATTTTAGATGATACCACCATAATCTGCTGCATGTACAAATAATTAATATCCTTACCATCAAACATTCATTATCTCTGAAAGGCGTTTATGACATAAGCACCATACAACCAGCTTTTATAAAGGCAGTGGAAGAAACATACATTATCTATTTCTCTGATTTTAGTGACCAGAGGAACATCCAATAGGCCATTAAGGATAAAATCCATGCAATCCTTTTTAAAGTGCTATGGAATGTGCATTGAGCAACAGTCCATATTCATTGTATTCACAAGTGCTTTAAGCCAATACCCTTTCCCAGTGCTAAACCTATCTTTCCCTTTCCCCTGCCTGCCCAGATTCCCTGATATACTACAAATAAATCTCCTCATGGGAAGGAGAACTTTCTGAAAAGTAGGTTGGTCCACAGAGATAGTAAGCGTGAAAGTAGCTTAGGATAGCAATAAGTGCCCTCATTTGAAGCTCTTTGAAAGCAAGTAATTCTTTTGGACGTTTGCTTGCAGAGGAAAGAATTTGGTCCATTTTAACCACTACATTCACACCAAATTCATTGGAATGTTTTAAAAAAGAGCAAGGAATATTATGTATATTTTCAAAGACAGAGAAACAAAGAGATTAGGACCACAGTGTTTTATATTGATGTGGATCCTTACATATTCCTGTACACATCAGAACAGAAAACAGGACAAATACTAAGTGTACTCATGTTTTACTTCTGACTGAGTTCCAAAGAGACACTTCTCTAGTACTTTTGGGCCATTCTACAGCAATAATAGGTGCATATCTACTTTCTCCTACGTGGTAATACTCATGAAAAAAAAAGGAGAAAGAGTGGTACGTACTGTCAGCAAAATAAATTTGTTGTGTTGCCTGCAGGAAGTCCAGAACGCTATCTGCCTTTTTATCTATGTCTTTTAAGCCTGCTGCTTCTTCTCTGTTGTTTTTGTCAGGCTGATATGTAAAATCCACACCGGTAGTTTTTGTTACCAAGCCAGCTGCTCTCATTTTTTCTTTCTGTCGTTTCTTTTTCATTTTCCTCTTTTTGTTTTTGCTTATTTTGGGACTGTCCGTCTGTTGCAGCTGTAAATTATCTTGAACGAGAGTTTCTTGCATTTCAGATTCTGTTTCTTCTCCATGAAAATTACTAGAGTTTTGCAAACTACTCTTTTGTTTCTTCCTTCGAATACGCTTTCTCTTGGTTCGTCCTTGATATTCCTCCTCTGCAGATTCAAAAGAGACATGATAGTTGTAAATATGAAGCTCTGTAATAAGTGTTTTGGAACTCCTCCTTCAAATTCTGAGATGTTGGAATGGCTTTAACCTTACTTCTGAATGCATTGAAATAGAAGACGAGTTCTTTTCCTGTCTGTTTTCAATAAAGGCTGTACTCTCCTTTGTGCTACATTACATCATATTTACTTTCTTAAGGCAGATAATATGGTTCTATACAGGGAGTGAGGTGAAAAGAATCACCAGAGCAAAAATCAGTACGGGCAGACTGGGGGAGATGAGATAAGAAAGCTCCATCGAAAGCACCACACCACCAATTAGTAGACTTGATCAAGAACACAAGAAGAATGCATGTTATTCACAATAACGCTTATATTGATGATATGCCTCCACAATAGTGCTGTGCCTTAAAAACTTATTTCTGATTCTTCTACTTTCTCTTCCTTAATGATCCTTCTCCTTTGGGATACCTTACTGCTAACTCAGCTTTGGACATCAACTTTATAGGGAAAGCATGCAAGGCATCAGTGACCTTGACAAGTAATTTCTGATCTCTTTAACAGCCTGTCTTGGTTCTATCATTCCCTTGCTACGTTATAATTTCCTTACTAGATAATTCTTCAAAAGGCTTAAATGTCAAGGGAAAGAAGTCCTTCTCGCTCTCCAAGACAGATTTCAAGCTTCTTTACTCAGATCTTATCCCTGTACACAAAACAGAGTTCTGAAGTCATCTCTGACCCTGAACTGACTGCTTCTTCCACACACTCACTTGTGAGTGTAAGCCCTCCTGGCACTAGAAAGGGAAGACTGCGGAATTCATCTTCCCTTCGACATGACTATGGTTGAAGTCCATATTCACATCTGTAATAAAACCTATCTAATTAACTGAAATTACCTCTTTCATGGTCTACCAAACACCATGAA
Organism: Tapera naevia; assembly: GCA_033556795.1. NCBI lineage: Eukaryota > Metazoa > Chordata > Aves > Cuculiformes > Neomorphidae > Tapera > Tapera naevia. The sequence goes on along the minus strand of JAUMJJ010000079.1, from coordinate 16,703,142 downwards.
GTGTAGAATATGTGTTATTCTGAAGTCTTCCTCCAGAAAGTTAAGCCATTTATCCTTCCCTCAGCCTCTACCTGCACATTTATAAATACCTCATACTCCTTATTTACCTGGTTTTATACCATTTCTCTCAGGGTCAAAGAATCTTTGCCCACCTAATGCTGGTGTATTGCAGGAGAGACACCTGAAGCCCAATGCTTGTTTCTGAATGATCTGCATAGTCTCCTGAACTGCCTATGACATTCTTGGTCTTTTTAGCATTCTCATCACTCCTTCCCCTATCAGCTATTGCCTCTATTTTCTCCATGGTTGGAGGCCCTCTCTTTCATTTCTCTTTCTTTTTCTGTCTTGAACTCTGTCAGCTCTGAGCCACTTTCTCTCTTTAAATATCACTACAAGACTTTCAGTTCTTTAGCTGACAGATGACTCACTGCAAAGCAATTTTCCATACTTTCTATGAAGAAGGCTGCATAAAAATAAATTTGCTGTATTGTAATTGAACACCACAGCATGTTAGAAGACACACCAAACGTCACCTTGTACCCACAGTGTGGAATGTTTTGCACGCATGGTATTTGAGCTAAATATCTTTACACATGATATGGACATATGGGATGTGGGAAAAATAACGCCTGTGTCGTCCTGTAGGAATAAAATATCAGAACTGAAGGCAGATATGAATGTGAAGGATGCTATAAACAAAACATTAATGTTTCATCTTAAAACCTAATTTGCATTTTCATGGGAGTGTTTGTGTCATAATAGGTGAATTCCACTGTAAACATAGATGTATTGTTCCGTAAAATTTCTCAGCCCTCTGTTAACCTGAACCACATTGTTTGCTAATAAAGCTACTGTAATCTGTGCTCTCAGCAAAGTGGCCCAATGTGCTTTTTAAGCATCCAGGAATCACTAAAGCTCAGCAAAACTACAGCATGTTGTGCCCCCAAGCACCCTCAATTGGTCTGAAGCCACCTGGAAAAAAATGGTACGGAAGGCAGAGTGGGGCTTAAGATAATTGATGTTTTGAGTCAAATCCAAAAGTTTGCTTATCCTTAGTAGCTCAGGACACCAGAAGGTCTGAAGAGACCAGGGTGAAGCTGCCAAAAGGCAGACAGCAGTCTTCCCATGTGTATGTTATTAATACCTGATTGAAAGGAAATCTGAATTGTGCTCAGTTTTCTCCAACACAGAAAACAAATCAAACTAGTTCCCTTCAGGAGTTAATCTGGCAGTCTAGTAGCAAGTTCTGTGATTCTTTGCCCCATATTTTAATACCTGTTTAGTGTCTACTGCTCCATGTGTGCCAGCTACTAGTGATTCAGCATTAGAAACAGATAAAATTAGATGCGGACAAACGCAAAGTAATGCACACAAAAGAGATTAATTTGAACCACTCACCGCTAGGGTTAGAGCGAACTGTTAACTATTCAGGAAAAGTTAAATAAAAGCCAGACCTGTGCACCACTGTGGAAAACTCAATGAAAACAATGAAAAATATTACAAAGCTATTACACAAATCTGTTGTACTCCTCAAGCTTGTAATGCTATGTTTCTTAGCATAATCCCAGCACAAGTCCTTGGCAGACAAGAGGACTCTCACAGAAATTACCAGAGAAAGAAACTCTAATAAGATTTGTATTATTTGACTTGAAAGAAGGAGTAATAAAATGGAATCTAGTTTCTGCCTCCTCATGCAAGAACAAGGTGACATCTTATTAACCTGAGCAGTTTCACCAGCAAATAGAGTAAAGGAAGTACTTGTTTTACGAACAGTACAGTGAGCTTATTGAATTCATGTATGTGTGGTATGCACAGGAGCCAAGAGCTTAATGGGATTGGAGAACTGCTTGTTTATCTTAGCCAGCAAGGCTACCTGATAATAACAGCTACCGTAAAATATGAGAGTTGTACAAGAAGGACAAGCCATAATGTTTAGGTCACTGCCCACACAATGATCTTAACAGATGAAACATTCAGTGCGATTCATCTTCCACAACTTGAGCTGTGTGAAAAGGAAATACTTAGTGCAAACTCAGAACTATGCTCCCTCTGACAAAATAAGAAACACAGCATTTTTGGAAAGCAATTTACCTCATCCTAGGATGGAAATGCACCCTGTGGGTCTCCATCTTTTTCTCTTTCCCCTGTCATTAACTACAAAAAATGTAGACAGTGAATTTGGACTAGATACTTGCAGCACCTCAGAAGAATTAGTCACTTAAAAAAACTGAATATGGAGGAAGATGCTTCTTACAGGATGACTGCTTATCAGATTGATTTTTACTAATTGATAAAATCCAGTTTTATTAAAGAACCCCTTTTGACTGATTCTCTACATTTCAAACCAGTAGGAAGGCTGATAAAATTTCGATATGAATTTGGTTCCACTAATTTCTCCCACTGACTCAAGATGTTTGTTACATCAAAGCTGCATAATTATAACAAATGCAGGGAATATATACTACACAAGAAATCTTAGTAAGATGTTAAATAAAGCAACTTTAATTGGAATATCAGCTTTTGGACCACACTAAATATAGCCACAACTGCAGCTAAAGCTTATCCTAATTCCACAAGAGCTGATGATTCTTCTCTTTCTGTTCTATAGTGGCCTGTCACCTCTCTTCCTCCTAACATACCTCTCTGTTCCACAAGTGGCTTAATTTATCACATAATCCAATTATCCAGAAGCAATTGTCTTTAACCTGTTTAGTCTGGACTCAGTGCCCTCTCACACTGAGCAAAGTGGCCTCCAGACAGGATGCCGATGTATATCTTCCAGCTATAGCCATAACTTCGTAAGCACTTCTTTTGGCCTTAAGAAGAACACCCTTCACAGGAACTGTTCAGAGGTAAAAATAATGTTGACTTTGTATATTGGTGTGGGTATTTTTTTCTAGATTATTTTTAGTCTAGATTACTATCCTAATGCAGTTTATCATGCAGCTGCACAGTCATACGAGCCTCATTGACATAATGACGTAGAAGTGGGAACGAATAGCCTGAAAAAGAGTCAGCACCGAGAGAAAAATTCATCTTCTAGCAGCCTACTTCACATGGTCTCAAACACTGAAAAGTTTTCTCCATGCAAAACGTACACCTCCGTAAGAGAACAGAGAAAGAAATATGGCTAAAACCAGACTGAAAATGAAATAGAAGGCTCTGTTCATATATACTGCTTACTGAATTTTGAATGAAAAGTCAGCACATCCAATTTATTTGTGTCTTCACGGAAAAACAGAAAATAATAATCATTTACATCAAGACCCTGAATAAACTGACTTTTGTTTTTTAACTTCTGTTATATTAGAAAGTTACTTTGTATTCATCATCAAGGCAACTAGAGACACAAAGACATTAAACCCAAAACTTTACACAGGCTAACAGCAACATCTCCTCTGACTGTTCCTCCCATCCAGACTAACCGTCAGGATGAAGACATTGCTGGCAATTCCATGATTGATAAGCTGAGCTTCTTCAAGTTTATCTTTATTATTTCAGTTTCTTCAGACAATGGCAAATTGAAATGTTCAGGGAAAGCATCGTATAAGGCAATGAAAAATGGGAGACCATTTACTTAGGTATCTGCAAATCAAAGGATTACAAACCTGCTAGCGATTTTTATAAATCAGGTCCCTAAATATTATTAGAACAAACCTTTAGAACCACATATAAAAAATGTATATATTTAAATAAAAATAATAAAAAAAGCGATAAGGAAGACTGAGGAAAAGATAGTCAAAGAATACTCTCTGAGCTTTAGAAATCTTCTGTATAACACATTCATTATGACTCATATATGGCAGCTGGCTCTCCTGCTCAAGGACCAAGCCTGACAGTAGGCTTCCCAGATGTTGTTGATGGTAATTTTGTTCTTTTGCTCAGATGAAAAAAGGGCATGTGCCTCTCCTGACTCCTCACCCAGTTTAAACTCTTTTCTTCTCCCGGATATACTGCATGGATTTTCCTTGTACTGAGCAGCCAATGCAGAGGAATTTAATTTTTGGTTAGGATCTTGCAAGGGAAAAAAAGAAGTTATTCTTAGTACCAATGGAGATACCAGCAGCTATGATTTAGCCAAGAGTGAACACAAGTGTGTACGCTCACAAATGAAGAAGCCATGTAAAAACTGGCAAAAGTTGCATAGATGTTGCCTACCAAAATGAAGTACCTCTTAGATTTAGACTAAATCCAGTTAACAGTAATGACAATAATAAGTAAAGGCAGCTATCACGGTTTTCAGCAGTCTTCAATCCTAAATATTTATCTGACTGTATATAAAGATGGATTTCTCTTTCACATAAGCTCTGTCAAACCCCTTCCATAAAACAAAACATACTTGTGACAACAAACATCTACATAGTACTGTAACCTGTATCGAACAGTAGCCATAAGCCACATTTAAGATAAGGTGAACTGTGGATTTATACAGTGGTATAATGACGTTCCTTCTTTTGTACTATTTAAATTCCAGTCACTTCCTTATTTTTTTGACTGCTGCTCAGTGTTGAAAAGTTTTTACAGAATTATTTATTGTACAATAAGATCCTACTCCTGCTTCGTAACAGCCATCTCTGAGCCCACAATGGCAAACTTAAATTTTGACCAGTTATTTTTTTTAGGTGCATCACTTGACAACCACCTAAAACGTGTTTCATCTGCCATTTTGGACAAATCACTGCACCCAGCTTTTGCTTTTAGTGCAGTACACCAGGAAACCTTCTGACATCACTGTTCACTTTTTTCACTTGGTCATCTATCAAACACAAACCTCCAGTTCTGATCTCTCTCTGTTTTTGAGAACAGCTGCATTATCTTTGTTTACTTCCCTGTTCTGAGACTTTCCCTTCTACTCATTCTCTTAAAACGCTTTGGTGAGGGGCTTTATCAAAAAATTCAAGGAAAAAATCAAGGAAACCAAACCAGCTGTAGCATTTATATCCAGGTATTTCCTGGTTCTTCAAAGAATTCAAATACATGTATGATTCCTCCTTGCAGAACTCATGTTGATCTTTCCTATTCAGATTACAGGTTTTCAAGCATTCACAAATCTTATTTTGCATTATAATTTGTGCTGAACTCTCTAAGGCAAACACCAGCATCACAGCCCTGTAGCTCCCTGGATGATTTAAGAACTGTTTTAAAAAACTGGCATCACATGATCCAGCCTCAAAGTCTCTGATATCAAGGCAAATTTAAAGGCAAGTAGTTATGCACCACTGTCAGTAATGTGGGCAATTTTTCTCCCTGAATATTTTTAGAAATTTTTGGTGAATAAAATCTGGTACTAGTGATTTTATTGTCTCATTTATTTTGTTGCAGAACCACTAAATCACTGATCTAAGGCATCTGGGAGATAAATGAAACTACTCAAATAAATAAATTTATTTTGACAATAATGTTTCAGGCCTCCTGTTGCTTTATGCAAAAAGCAATGCTTGATGAAGACATCAAGTTTTCATAAATAACTTTTCTGATATAAATTCCATACATTCAATGACTTAATTTTTAAACGGAAGCAAATATTTTGACCTTTTATTGATCTTTCTCGTAATTCATTTTTTCAAATTTCAAGTTCACTTTCTGAATTAATTTGGGCTTTTCTGGGGTAATGTGCAAATAAACCCAGTCAGTCACCACTGTATAGCGTCATCACACGCCACTTCCTAATGTGTCTCAGTAGTGCTTCCCCAAAACAGTGAGAATTATTACGTTGACTCAGTGAGAAAAAGCAAATAAAATCACCGTGCTGAGCGTATCACGGATATGAAAGAACAGAGTTTTGACTACCATCAGTCACTGTTTTGAAGGCTACTAAACCAGAAATGTTCCAGGATCCCAAAGCTGTCTATAGTGTTTCTACAGTTTAGGAGCTGCAAAGACTAATTGCTACTAAATGCAGAAATCTTCTGTCTTTGGGTAACACAATTAGGTGTTTCTATTTGAGCAGAAAACATCACCATGAATTTGAGAGGGAGATTTGTCACATTTATATTAAAAACTGGAGACATTTTAAATATCTGACATCACATTTACACTTTTATTTTTTTAAACTTTGCACAACACAAATTTACATTCAGAGTTCTCTTTAAAAATCTTCTCTTCCCCCCAGAACTGATTTTCAACAAATGCTTAAAGAATCCAAAGCTCTCCCTTTGCTCAGAATAACAACAGAAAGTAAGTCTTAAAATCCCGCTCAGCATTTAAAATGTTCTTTCCAAATACATCAGCTAAAATAGTGTAAAGTGTAAGAAGTTATTTAGACTACAGGACCACAGACTATTAAATGATAAGCAGTCTAATGGAAAACTGATACCTATTTTCCCTCTATGATAAAACAGTATCAAAGAGCAGATCTAAACTAAAAGTACAATCTCTGGTACAGAAGAGCTATCTGAAAGTACAGACACTGACATAGCAAAATTAAGATACTCAGCAACAAAACCTAGCCTCAATTTATCAATTTCAGTTAAGCAATCAGATATTTAAATATTATGCCTCAATTTCATTTTTGCAATACTTTACAGTATTTCTCAACTTTTTAGAGAGCATCCAATAACCAATCACATTTAACCCACATATAAAAGGGCTGCTGTAACTACAGTTTATTACACGGCTCTTTCAGGAAATCACATTTCAATGACTTTTCCTTTTCAAAAGTATTTTAAGAATGCAAACCTTCCAGGAGTTTTATTTTAAGCTATTTCCTTTATCCATTTATCTTTGGATCTTAACTCTGATCTCAAATTTAATTACACAATGTCTAAGCAGTTTTGTAAAAATAGGGATGTTTCAAGGGCTGGGTTCAGCTTATTTTTATGAATCACATCATAAATTAATTACTTTGTAAAGAACAGTTGACAACATTCATGCAAATAATTCCTTAATTATCAAGTGCTCTATGTTAAGCTAATCATACAAATAAACATGCAGACAGGTATGCTGCAAAAATGAGAAACACTACAAGAAAATCTTGAAAAGTTGTGTAAGGTGGTAATGGGCCAGTCTGTAATGGATGGGAATCTGGTGCCACAGCCTTCGCAGTGATGTACACTTGCTCTCGACTGCATGCTGTGCTGTAATGGGGTTCTGCCCTGGCCAGAGCTGTGAGGTCAGACTGCTCAGACCTTTCCTCTACACTGAGCACTCCAAATTACTGAACTGGCTTATTAAAAAGGAAAGCTAGCTTTTATTAAAACAGACACTAGGGCAAGTAACTTGTTTTTGAGAGAACTCAACACGAGAAAAAACAAAATAGTACATAACCAGATCTCCATTTTGCCTACTGCATCCTTGTAAACCAGTTCTCTTGTGCTTAGGCTTGCTCTCAGTCCAGCATATCGGCGAGTTTCAGAGTTGCAGAGATGTTTGTACAGTCCCTCTTGGGTCTCTAGGGAAAGTCCCTCTGAAATCTGGGTTCCTGCTGTTCTCAGTGGACATCTGGTCTCTGCTATGCATAGGCTTATTCCTTAGCAATCATCATTTCTCTGTAACCTGCTTGTCCTTTATGCTCTAGAAAGTCATTTTGTCTCAGCAAACGTCTCCTCATCTTCTAAGGGCTCCATTTTGGCTTCTCTATGGGACAGCGATGACTTTTCAAAGAATGAAATGTGATATATGATAGAAATATTGGATTATTGATTATAAATTGCAAATACAACCCCAATAACATCTGCTACACAAATAAATATTTTGGAAGTCACTGAAATAATTTTGTCACATGTTCCCAAACAGAGATCATGTACTACGTATACTCTATTTTCCTAGGGACTGACTCCACTGCACATTATCTGCTTAATACTACTAAAACACCTAGTTCTAACCACAGTAAAACATTATTGCAATAACATGGATCACTGGGTCTCCATAATTTCCAGGATTTCTCAAATGCAAAGCACTTCAAATGGCAATGCAAGCACAATGACTTGTCTGTTCAGTTTAGTAAAGTGTCAAGTCCTTTTTAGTTCCTATTTAATTTGTTTTTAAAAAAGGAGTTCCTCTGCATCTTACTGAAGCATAGCATCTTCGCTTGAAAGCAAGAGAGACTTGCTTACTGCTCTTCACCTATAAGACAGTCTGTGGAATCATCCTGTTCTGATAAAGGGAAAAGTGTTCACCTGTCTATACTTGACATTATATTTCATACAAATTTAAAAATCTGTCATCTGCCTGCACAATGCATCTTTTTCCAATACAGATTAGTGGTGATGCTATTGCTTTGCTTTGTTCACATCCTGACGTTTTCACAAAATGAAAAGTTTAATTTTTCTTTTAGACTTCATAGAACTTCAGGTATTAATATAAGTCACAGACTACAAATAATAGGCTAAGGATATGTGTAATTTTTCTTTCTGTTCTTTGATAGATCTATACACGTACTTAGATGCTCATTACTAACAATCTCTCACAAGCTTTTTCGAGCTGGTTGATGCATAAATGACATTGCTTCAGGGAAGCATAAAAGGGTTCTTCTAAAGAAAATTATTCAATCATTAGCATCTAACTTTAACCTATATGCTAACTTTTAGGCAGGATGTTTTTCCTAAATAAAATACCCAGAGGTGGGAAAGAAATCTGTGGGAGAAGGAAAGGAGGAATAAACCCAGATCTAGTAAGTACCTCTCTAAAGCTTAATGATGTTTCCTTTCTGTCTCTTGCACTAACCAGACAACAGATTTGGACAAAAAAAAAATTGTGACACAGGATGTTTGGCAGCTCTGATATATGATGCCATTGTTCTACTGTGTCATTGCATAGTGCTTGAGACATAGACTATGATTTGTTGTAAACATCTCAAGTTGGACTCGATGCTGTACCCATCATTGACTACAGTTTGTTTTGAAGACATTTTGGACTTAGGGAGGAATAAGCCTCAAAGGAAGACACCCTGCTTCTGGCCTAATTCTGAACTGACCACTTCCAATCTTGAAAAAGGAAATAAGCAAACAAGTCAGTTTTTATGAACAAAAAGGTGTACTGTGGGAAAGTTTTTTATTATTGTTCAGTGGTTTCTCACTATTTAAAGCGCGAAGAGCTCATAACAGGCTTTTGAAAATTTTAATTAAGTACTTTTGGTCGTACTGCATTAAAAAAACCCAAAACTTAGATTACTTCCAGGGATACAGTGAAAACCAGAACACTGAGCAACGTCAGTCTTATGACAGCTTACAAGAGAGTTACTTCAGAGGAAAAGTAACTCATTGATTTGTTCTTCCTGACCTTTTAGTAGCAATTACTAACATGGATCACAAAGGCTTACAAAGTGACTGGGACACCAAAAAATTGAGTAAAATTGTTGTAGTCATCTTCTCATTGTCCTGTTATTACAGTTCTGAGTGCCTTCTCAGCTAGCCAACAGAAGTTCCCTTTTATAGTGCTGCCAGTATCTGTGCAATGCCTTTAACACTGCTACAGCTCCTCACTAAAATGCACTCGATAAATTCTTCCTGAAGAGATGCAATTACATTATCAGACTATAGATCAGAAACTTAAAGTTTAACAAATGCACACAAATAAAACTCCCCTCAAAACTTCCCCTTCTGTCGTCCTAGTTTGGTTATACCTCAAAGGAATTTGACACGGTATACAAAATTGTTGTTTTCCTTCACATTTTTAATTTGATATTATTGTTTCTAGTTTAGAATGAAAAACACACCGCTTCCCATTTCTGGAATCCCAGCATCACTCCAATAGCAAGGTACTCAGAACTCAGTCAAACCTTCAGCAGAGCCTGATTTAAGACACTCAGCTTGAAGTCAATCACACTGTTCTTTTGCAGTAGTGACAAGGTTAAAAATTCACATTACTTGATAAACTATATCCTCTGCACCGGACTTCCATTATGCTTTAATCTGAACCCTTTCAAAAGCTGGAAAATAATTAAGTGATATAGCTTTATTGCCCCTCACAAAGACTTTGCTTTTGGTCTTTCCCATCTGACTTCTGCTTGTTGTCAAAAGGGTATTCAGGCTTTCAATGCTTAAGCTGCAGAAATTGCTTCCACCAATACTTAGCACAGTGAAATCATATCAGATTTTCCCAAGACTTCTACTAAACCACAGAAAGTTTTCTGACACTAGAGGTATATTACATTTTTATATAGATAGACCAATGACATGTCCCATGCAGAATTTTGTTTAAAGAAAATATAAAATTGTTCCGTCATTCTACTCGTATAGAACAAAAAAGAGAGCCTTCCTGTAGGCTCCAGTTATGACATCATCCCCTAGCTTATGAAGCCAATTGCATACATTGGAGGTGCTGGATTTAGATGCAAGGAACACAGGTCTGACAACAATTTTTAATTTGCGTAAGCAGTAGCAGTTTCCTTAACTTTAATTAATTAACAAATGCAAGTCTGGTAAAAAAAAAACCTCATTGCAAATGTAAATGTTTTTCCGAAGTCATAGACTATAGCTTTATTTGGCCTTTTTCACCTTCAGAACACAAATTCTTACAGCTGATGAGACAACACAGGCTGGCTTAGCAGTTATCATAAATTTGAAGAGAACTGGGTGCTTTTGGAATAATTATATCTTTATATGATTGTTGTTGCCTCTATCTGTACTACCCAAGTGCTTTTATACTGAAGTACAATTACTCTCATGGCTGTATTACACACTACTCATGAAGCACATGAAAAATTACTGCATGCATATCAACCTGAATAGTTTCTCTGGGGATAAAAGGGATCAAAACTGCTTTCTTGGAAAGTAAAGTTTTACGTATAAAAACTCTTTGATGACTGTTTACTGAAAAAGTACTTTAACATGTCTCTCCCACCCCTAAAAAAACTGCACAAGCAAAATGAACCAACAAAACATTAAAATAACAACAATGTACCATCTTTTATCCAGGTCCTAAAGACACAGGGCTTATGCACAGCTCAGCTCCACTTCAATTGTGTCCAAAGAACAACTAAGAGAGATGCAAAATGAGCCATCAGAAAGTGGGTAATTTTCTTATATATTAATGAACACTAAACTGAAAACAGGACAGGAACTCAACAGAATTAACTTATTTAAACCAAAAACAAGGTCCAGGAAATCTGTAGTTCACAAAAAAAATCTTGTAGCAAGTGACAGGACCAACAAACCTCAGCAATGGCTTTAGGAGCACTGATGTCTGTGAAAGCAGGACTGGGAATGGCAGCCATTTGGATGGAGATTGCAGGTACCTGCCTCTGTGGTGAGGGCTACTTCTTTGGCTGAGCAACATCAAGGGAGACTGCACAACTTACTACTCCCTCCTCCTCTGAAGGAGATACAAACTAACCAGGACTTGACACAAGATTTGCTTCTGCCATTACTTTGCAGTGTAGTAGGTAGATAGAACTTCACTGTACTAACAAGTATGGTGACACAAAAACCTGGCAGAAGTTCATGAGAAAATAGACTAAAACCGGCTCAAAATAATTCAGGGCTTTCCGTTTACTTTGCTTTTAAAATAAGCAAGCAAGTTTAAGTGTATTACTTAATGGGAATTACTCCCATTAAAAGAGAAGGTATAAAAAAAGGGAAGTATAAAAACCTTATAAATACATTTGAACTAGCAGATATATAATACTCAATGGAAGTTGATACACCTTGTAGTATAACTGCTAGAGGCATTTCACTTTAACACATATTTAACCAAGAATATACTTAATAAAACAAAAATGCCAGAGTTAAAGTGGAAAGGAAAAGCACTATAGATGATCACTACAGAACACATTTGAGTAATTTAACGATTGCCTTTTTTCTTAGACATTTGTCTGCATACGTGCAAAAGTTATAACACCATCTCTTGAGCTTTTGCTGAAGTTCTCTATGCATATATAAATGGTGTTGCCTAAAAAAGTGTGATATTTATTTTCAAATGTAAACGTTTCTGATTATTAGTGGATGCTGTATACATAACAATTTCTAGATGTGAAAAGAAAATATTGTAAATTTTTTACTTGTGAAAAGTAATTTTTGAGATTACTTAAACATATGTCCGAGTTCCATGCAACCACACAATATATCTTACAATCTTTTCTTCCCTTTTAGAGGAAAAAAAAATCTCCACCCAAAGCTGTATAGTACTTAGCATCAATAGTATATGAATATACTATCAATAGTATATTCAAGACTATGGGACCAAAGTTCACATGAGCAGCTTCAGAATTGACTATGAGTACTTCACCAGGCACCTGTATGCCTTAAAACAATCACAGGCAAATGCAGTTAAAGAATCACTGAGCTGAAAAAACAAAAGGGGCATCAGAAAATACATGTGTGTGGGGAAAGCCCAAAATAAGCACAAAAAGCCCAAGTGATAGTGAATTGGTAATGGAAGTAAATGTGAGATTTCCATTGGCAATGGCTACAAAGCACTTTTTCAGGAGGAGAAAAGCTGACAAAGAGGACAAAATAAAACCTGGAACCTTACACAATAGCAGAAGAGCTGTATCATTGTTTTTTTCATATTAAGTCTTCCCATTTATCCCAAGGCTATGTATTTCCCTTACTTAAGGAGCTATAACAAGCACAAATTAACATCTCTCCTCTACAGTGTTCACGTATTCACCAAATAACTGAGTACTGAACAAGGTATCAACCAATTATTTTCTCTGACAGAAGAACTAGAAGGGCGGACACTATGTTGTTTTCAGTCAAAATGCTACAGTGCAGCTAAGGTATTTAACAGAGTTGTATAAGCTATCATAATATTCACTCCCTTTCAGTGGTTGCAGAAAAAGAGAGGCTCCTCCAAACGGTAAACCTCATCCTAGCTAAACTTTATTATCATCACTTATCACTAGATGCCTCACTCCTCTAATTACGTGAGCAGTTTAGTAGTGTATTCTCATATGCTTCAGTAAAGGGGTGGAATAAAATCGGGTCCTTGCACAAATCTGTTCTACTGCAGCAGCTCAAGTTAGGAAGCGTTACAGACGAGACCTGGAGCCTGCAGCAGTTGCTGCTTCTCTGTGCTGATTTATCAACACTGTCACAACTTCAACCACATTCTTATATGCATATTTTTGCTTATGTCTTTATTTGTTCAGGCTTCCACAGCAGACTCTTTATGGTTTTACATAGTTTGTGATATGAGAAGTGCATTGATTTGAGCATTCAGTAAAGACAAGTTCTCTGGGGAATAACAATAAAGATGCATACCTAATTTGGCTATCTTGTCTCCAAACCCAACACAATCGTTTATTAAAAAAGCACCCAAAGATGTTTGAGTTTACTGTGTCAGCATCAGTATAGATGACAGACAGATATAAAGACGCATGGGAATATCTAAGAGTGAAAACAGAAAAATAACAGACTTAAAAGCTAATGGAAAACTGACCTAAATGTGGTAGTTAAATAAAAAAACTCAGGCTTTTTAGTCTATTGAATGCAGGCCTTAAAAGAATAGGTGCTACACTAAGAATTACTTGGGACATTTTCACTTTACTCACTGCTTCCTCTAGAAATGTCGCTGAGTAACTACAGACATTGTTCCTACATTTAATGGTGGTCACTTTTCATAGAGTTTCACAGAAAATCATTTTCCTATCAACTAAACAGCTGCATGCCTTTGACTTTTTGGAAATCCTATCTTACACTTCATTTTATCATGAGGATAAAAAAGCATTCTTTAAAAAAAGAGAGATATGTAATAAAGAATATTAGCTTCTAACTCATCTTTAGCGAGACAATGACCAAAAAAAATTACAGAGAGTTATTTATTTGTGCAGACTGAGAAATGATGTTTCTATTTGTAAATTCTCAAGAAACGCTGGTAGTACTAATGGAGCTGAGTGCATTTTAAAAATATAAACAGAATGGAATGCAGTCTGTGAACACACTGCAAACCTATGCCATAAGTTGGAATTAAGACAGAAGCATGAAAAGAATTAAGCTCAAGGATGCATCTTTTTTATTATATGTTTGTTAGGTTCTCTTTAAGGTGTTGCAACCATTACAGTTTGATTACAGTTAAGACTTTTTGCATCTAGTTAGTCTATTATTCAAGCTATCAAAACAAAGTTCTTATCTAGTATTATATCTGGCACTGTGTCAGTGCAATTGCTATTTGCCAATGAAAAGCAAAGCAACAAATTCATTTTTTTGGCTAGCTGTGCAAGGATACTGATATCAAGTTCATTGTTACTGTATTGCATTTTGGTCCTGGTTCCAAAAATCCCATTGCCACATCACCCACTGAGAACAATGTACTAAACAAATTTGAATTGGCAGAATCTGTTTCTAGCAGCCAGGGCTTCAGGTCACATGGCATTTTTCATTCTGTTCTAAACATCTTAAAGTTGGACTTATCAGTGAATTAGGCTTATGCTGCATTCTCTCATTCCTAACATTTATTAATTCCACTTTTAAATAGCCCCCTGCAAAAGGAAAACCTTTCATTCATGCCTATTAGATTAGATCGGTGAAAAATCTGTATCATCAGCCTAGCAAAGCAAAAATAGGTCCATAAAACTGGTTCTGAGTTCCCTCCTACTATTTTCAGCAGCAATATGCAGAGAGATTGTTTGTAGGGTGAGACATAAGCAAGCCCTTACCAAATATCACCAACCTACCCAGAAACAGTAAGCTCTTAGAAAGTAAGGTAACTCAATTCTTATTGAAAACTAAAGAACCGGGCAGAACAGGCATGAATTCACACAAAACTTCACCTGTCATTAGACCACAGCTAGGCAAAGACCGGAGACTCAAGGAATCAGATCCATTCACATTAGTATAGCTGTGCTGGTAATACCAGCTGAGAGTCTGAAAACACTCAGATTTGCTGAGGAGTTTGTCAGGTTGAGCATCATAAGCTGGATACAGATCTTCTAGTACTGTGACCACAGATGCAGCTGTTGAAGTAATTTGCTCTTGATCAGGAGATACTGCATACTTGCCCTAAATTCCTACTAACACAGTTGCATACTGCAAAAGCAGCTGGGAAACAAAACTAATGGTACAGAGATGCAGCAAAGGAATATACAACTCTAGGAGCAATAAGAAAAAAAATGCAGTAGCTTTAGTCTGCCAGAACATGCTGTTCAAAGCAACTGGGGAACCTTGGAATGCACTTAGATTGCTGGTAGTGCATTTTGGATAGATGGGAGCAATAAATTTGTGTGCTGGTATTTCTGTGTTTTGCTACATCAACATAACTTCCATTTTTTTCAGCACTCCAATGATGGCTGGGAAGAGAGAGGGTGAGCAAGGTTGATGCATGGCATATGCCATGCAAATTCTGTAATACTGAGCAACCATTATTCTACAGTGAAGGAAGGACTCCCTTTCTATTAGTCTACTATACAGAAAGCTACAATAGAATTCAACTTACTAACAGAACACACTGCAATTATGAACCAATTTCCACTTGCACAGATAACGTGGAAGGAAGAGACCATGAAACTAGCAAAGAAAATTACTTAAAAGAAGCATTTGGAAAGGGAAATGGATGGAGGATCACTTTCAAAGCTTTCTTGCCACAGGTTACAGTTCTATAGCTGGTTGCTCAGTATGTTAAAAGGCTGCTACCTGTAAATTTTGCAGAGGGCTACAACCAAAGGCAAAGGATATGAGATCAAGAAATTTCCCAAGTGAAGACTAAATAGAGACAGTCTATTGGAAGCTATACCAACATGTGGCTGTGAGCTTACAGACTACCATAAATTAAAATAGCTGCTATAACAGAAGAATAAAATTAAATAATTGGGTAGGCCTGATTCTGACTTCCAACATGAGATGGCAGCATTTTCTGTGTGTTATACAAAATGCTTACATAAAACTGTTTAAGAAAAAAAAATACGGTTACTTCTACTCGCAAATCCCTTTTCCTGCCATCTTCTTCTTACTTGCCCACTCAGCCATACTGAATTGTAAGCCCCTTCATGTTGTTACAGAAACAAGCTGCCTATTCTAATTTTACAATGTCCAGACTGAACAGCAAGGTAATATATAACTATAGAAATCCTGCATTCAAATAGCCTTCCTCTTCCCCTGCTCCCTATTTTTTTTTTGAATGTGAGAATTACAAATACCGCATTGAAACAGGTATTGATAGAGAGAAAGAGCAACATGAGCCCTATAACAGCCAAGAGTATGAGCCAGGACCACATTCATATGCTTAGCATTCACGTGTGTTGTCTGTCAGTGGATTACTTGGGTCTTGATATGTAGGACAGAAATATGTTGCTTTGTTCAATATCAAGAGCTTCACAAGCAATAGCAGAGAAGTAGAGATTATCATCTCACTTGCAACCAACTATACAACTGATAGACACGGTATTTTCATTTTGGCTATTAACAGTGATCAGAAACTTCTCTAAGATCGACAGAAGAATGGAATCTCCTGCTTTTACAGGTGGTGAACTGAGATACAGAATGAGGAAGCACTTGAGCAGCCAGAGATCATGCTGTAAGTCTACCTTAGTCTACTGAAAAGCACCCTATTGACTTTACTCAGCACTGGTCAGGCCACACCTTGAGTACTGTATCCAGTTCTGGGCCCCTCAGTTTAAGAGAGATGTTGAGATGCTAGAGCATGTCCAGAGGAAAGCAATGAAGATGGTGAAGGGGCTGGAGCACAAGCCCTATGAAGAGCAACTGAGGGAGCTGGGGTTGTTTAGCCTGGAGAAGAGGAGGCTCAGGGGAGACCTTACTGCTCTCTATAACTACCTAAATGGAGGTTGTAGGCAGGCAGGGGTTGTAGGTTCTCTCAGGCAACCAGTGACAGGACAAGAGGACATGGTCTCAAGCTTTGTCAGGGGAGGTTTAGGCTTGATATTAGGAAAAAAATTTTCACTGAAAGGGTAATTTGCTATTGGAATAAGCTGCCCAGGGAGGTGGTGGAGTCATTGTCCCTGGAGGTGTTTAAAAGCAGATTGGATGAGGCACTTAGTGCCATGGTTTAGATAACGAGTAGGTGTTGGTGTTGGGTCATAGGTTGGACCCGATGATCTCCGAGGTTTTTTCCAACCTTGTGATACTGTGATACCCTGTTGCTCCATAACAATGTAAGTGCAAAAGCTTAGGTCTTGATTATGTTTTTGTTATGAAGGTAGTCAAGCAGTGTAAAATTTCAAAGAGTTGAGTCTGCTCAAGGGAAGCAACACTTGTAACAGCGCTGGGTTTTGCTGGGATCTAAGGTGGTTGTTGGTGCTGTTCTCCTTTCTGCTCAGCTGCCTACTGTCACTATGGTGACGGGAAGCCTACAACACAGCTGTAAGGAGAGAAAAGGGAAGCACACTCCAGCTGAGAGGGGAGAACGTGTCAGTGGGTAGGGGGCAAGAATACAAAAAGAAAAAAGATACAGGAAGCTAAAGGGATGCAGTCAGCGAAGTAGAGAAAATAGAAGGTAAGGCCACAGTGCCTCTTCATTCTGTGAGTTTCATCTACTAGAGGAGGAGGTGCTCAACAAAAATGTCATCACTGCAATTTAAAATAAACAAAAAAGCAACAAAATCCCAAATACAGAAAGAAAGAAAGTAAGGCCATAATCCTCCTCCTTTTGCTTCACATACTGCTTCCTCATTCACTGAACTTACTTTAATGGAATTACTTTCAGACTTAGAGACATGTAAACAAGAGGAGATTCAGTCTGAGACACTGACTGTACCATGAAGGAATAAGAGTTCCTACTTTGCTTAAGAACACAGTTAGCCTCTGAGTTTCAACCAAGCATGCTCTTTACTTTTTAAAAGTATAAAGGCATAAATCAGGATTCTGAATTACAGAAGGACAAAACAATTTTAAAGACATTTTCGGTATTCAAATAATCAAGACTCTCTCAAAAGCATGCAGAAAGTTAACTAATACTTATAACCTCTATAACTGTACTTATTTACAGTTATAGAAACATAAATCAAAGATCTTTAAAAAAAACCATCAAGATGCAGCCAAGGCTAAAGTAAAGCAATACCAAGGTATTACACTACCATAAACTTTTATTTTTTCCTTAATACTTTTTAAGCATTTATAGTCTTTCCTTCCATACACAAATTTGGACTAAAAAAAACAGGGCACAATTCTTTGCTATTCCACTTCCAAAGATGTTTTCCAGAGTTTTTTGGGTTGTGTGTGTGTGGTGTCTTTTGTTTTAATGAGGTGTCTACCAATGTCTTAATGTTAGGAACTATCACATGAGAACTGCTGAAGACTTCAGTGACATTAAACACAACTCTGAATCTGTACCACGATGCGAGTTCTGTGATAGTCCCATATGCTTGTGGATATATTGCCATTTAGAAGACGTAAATAATTATAGACAGTGATAGTTAGAAATGACTTGTTCCTATATTGTATATAAACCTAAACTAGTGATTCATATACTTACGGTTTAAATTGATAGCACAACCCGGTGTTTAAAAACTCTCTGTGGGCAGCAGTGAATTTCCTGGTGTATTTCACACTCACCTTCAGGAGGCTGAGACTTTTTGTTGTGAAATCAAAACAGGTGATTACTCAGTTCTAGCTGGCTGTTTGACAGATCACGGAAATTGCTTATAATAGTGCTACATGATACTGCTAGTCTGAAGATGTTTTCTGTAAGTGACTGCTCAAGCTACACCTACCTCAAATGTTTATAATCTGTGTCACATGTAGTACACTAAAGAAAGATTTCCAAGAAGTGATCCCACCAAACAGCTAGCTTTTGCAGCATGATACATCAGCAACAATCTCCTTTTAAGCATACATTTAATTCACTGGAAGTCAATATGATAAAAATTAAGCATATGACTAGAATTCTGGATGACTCTTAAATCAAGTGTCACTTTAAAATTAAAGAAAGAGGATTTAAGAATTTTCCAAAGCAATATTAAATTAGAGAAGTTAATTTAGGTCTTGCAGTTTAATTCCAGTGATGTAAGTCAACTGATAACAATGTCAGCGGAAATATGAGCATTATTGGACCTACATTCCTTTTTTTTTTTAAATTAATCCTGAGATGACAATTGTTTAAACACGTTATCTGAATTATGAAAATAAAATGCTTGATCTTATTCAATTTCAGAAAAATCTGTGGTGATTTTATCTATTATGAACATCATTGCAGCTATCAACAAACAGGTCTGCAGAAAGGATATTCAAGGGGAAGACATTTGAAGTACAGAATTCTTCAGCTCTAGCTGTCCAACAACTCTACTTGTTTGTGGCATCTTTTGCAGTAATTGGTTCCAAAATGTCAAATACACTTAAGCTGAAGAAGAAACTGGCTGTAGAGGAGAAAGTTGCTTAACCTCACAGATATATCCCCTTCCAACTTATTGATTAATCTATAAACACCAACAACATTAAGGAAAGGCTTATACTAACAGCTTTAACAGATGTGTCATTGCTGCTACAGCTTGCTTTCTGAGGATGACATACACATGAGAATGTCTGAAGTTGCTGCTGGGAGCTCAGGAAAATCTGCCACGCACAAACTGAGAGTCACATATTAACTTCTGTAAGGACAATTACAGAATGCTATCACATATAATGTTATCGTGCACAAAAACATTGCTTTAATAATATACGGTGACATTCAAATAGACAGAGAATTCATTAATAGAAATTAAAAAGACTTAGCCTGAGCACTGGACCTACAATAGAGCCAGAACTGCCATATAATCACTGCTTCTTCCTTGTTGAATTATTACTTTAAAAAACTGTTTTCAATAACTCTTTTACATTTAAGTTTTCAACCTGCAAGTTCATATGAGCATTTCTAGAAGAGCAAAGACCCATGATAAGTATTGTGAGGAGAGGAAGCAGCTGAATCTGAGACCGAATGGTTTTTTTTTTTTTTTACCAGCAAGTTGCAAGAAAGATCTGGACTTCAGCGTATCAGTCACAATCACTTATTAACACTATAATTTGAAATATGATTTGGTACATCTGTGCTGCAAAACACTGACTATAATGCTAAGTTAAGACCTGTACTTTAGTATCTCATTATTTGAAGATGATTCATAGAATCATAGAATGGTTTGGGTTGGAAGGGACCTTAGAGATAACTTATCTCCAATCCCCTTGCTATGGGCAGGGACATCTTCCACTAGATTAGGTTGCTCAAAGCCTCACCCAACTTTAGTAATGAAAGTCCTAAATTAGATATGATTTTCATCTGCAAGCATCAAGAAGCATTTGGACAACACACTCAGACACATGGTGTAAATTTTGGGGCTGTCCTAAGCAGGCATAGGAGTTGGAGTCCATGATCCTTGTGGGTCCCTTCCAACTCAGGTCATTCTGCAATTCTGTGATTTGTTGTTTGATTTTGTTTTAATTGAATAAAACTGGGAATAACTGTATTACTTTGTTTGCAAATGCAGAATCCTCACTGCCAAATCACCACAGCTCCCTCAATTTGTCTTGTCAAAAGCTTTAAATATTCAGAACACAAAAAGTTGCCACAAAACTCATGACAAGTCAATCTAGAAGCAGATGACAGAGCATAGCACAAGACAATCCGATTCACAGGGTTTGGTGTTTTTTTTATAGTTCTTTCTCTCAGATATGAGATTCAGAAAAGCAGCTGTACACGTGCTACATTAGTTTACAGGGAAAACAAAAATGCTTACAGCTTTGGATACCCTCTTCTTGCAATACATACAGCCTATGAACTCATTGCACTGAGATTCTGAGACACAGTTGAGACAATTTAAAAATCCAAACCAAAATCAAATCCTGTAAATTTAAAAAAAAGCCCAGTTCTGCAGGGACTGGTAGGAAGCTTGCAGATACTTGGCTTTTTCATCAGCAATTAACATTAAAGTTACTGTTGATACAAAAAAAATGCAAACCAATGAGAGTAAAAACTAAACCAAAACCAAAACTAACGAAACAAAAAATCCAGTTCCTAAACCACACAAATTTTAAACAGAGTCAAATGTAGTTCTTTATCAGAAAACATTTCTGAAGAGACTGACTTTTGGTAGTGGCCAAGGCATCAACGTATCTAATAACAGGAGTTCTTGGTGGAAAGCTGTGGCAGAAAAACATTGATGCAATATTTTGACACATAACAAAAGCCCCAGAGTAGCGGGTAGAAACAGGACGACTATTTTATTTCAACACACGGCTTTGTTGAGATCACAAATACTGCATGTCGTACTGTACTGGAGTTTATAGTCTTAAAAGGATGCTGTGAAAAGGGAGATAAAGAGCTACAGAAGTGACTTGAGGATTGAAGCAAATATCTTAAACCAATCTGTTTAGCTAATGAAGAGAGATTGATGTTGACTTGATAACTATACTTCTGTATGGGAAGAAAATACTGCTTAATAAAGCCTCTTTACTGAAATGAAGGAAGGCAGAAAAAAACAACTTTCAAATATTTTTTTTTAAAAAAGAAGCCAATTAACTATTAGAAAAAGTAACAAGCACATAGGGAAGTCTCTGTGACATCTTTGAAATGCACATGGTATTTTTTTTTTTGCAAACACAAACTGCTGAGCTCAATGTGGAGGAAGATCCCACTAACAGGTCTAACGATCCCTCTGCTTTGAAGGCTACAAAAAGATTCATAATGCTCGAGTCTGACAACTGGTGCTACCTACCAGTGAAAAAGGTTTGCTGCATGCCTTAGCTGCTTAAAACAAATTGTTCCCTTGGCACGCTGAATATATCAGTTCTGCAATGTACCACATTCCCAACTGCCTGCCAAGAATGTACGTAGTCAACACATGATTCATACTAGCATCTCCTTAACGACGAACACAGGCTTACGCATTAGAGTCTTCCTAAAACAGCTGCCTTAAACCTTAAGTGAATCAAGATACCACAAACAGACAAAAGACCACCTGATTATGCCTCTACCAAAATTAACTTTTGCTGATCAGTAAGTGCAAACACTTCTGCCAGCAGAACCAAACTCAAGAAATGCAGTAGATTTTATGAGGTCTGCTAAGGAACCATCCCCAGCGTCACAATCCTTCACTGGCATAGTTAATCACTTCCCATGATGCACCTTATTTGAATAACTTGATTTACTTGTATGTAAATGAGAAATATCTCTAAATCTATTCTCTCAGCTTGAACCTCCTGCTGCAGCAGTAGCAATCCTTTTCTGTATTGCACCTTCTGACAGAAACAAATAAAAAGCATAGAAGTCCCAAGGCCAGCTACAATAACAACTACCCTGTATATCTATCACATACAATCGTACTGCCTCAGGACTGCAAGCACATTTAACTAGGGGAGGAAATGTCCCACCGAAGTACCACCTTCCACATTATTTCAGTCTTGTCAGCTTCCAAAAGCTGCTTCTTTCCTCTGTTTCCCTAACTTGTTGACTTCTCAGCATGGGAGTGAAAAGACTGGATTCTTCCTCCTAGATAGAACTGTCTCCTAATACACGTGTTGGGAGGTAGGATAAAGCATAGTTAGGTCTTGCTCTGTTTGTCTATATAAACAGTTTCACAAAAACTGGGAAGACTGTTATCAAGATAAAAACAACAGAATATTATCAGATAAATACTGCATTGTTGTTCAAAACATATGAATGAAAAATGATTGAGACTTGACAAGAACAAAAAGAATGGTTTATGAAATTAAAAATAAAACCCACTTTTCTTTAAATTCTCCTTATCTTTTTTTTCAGGTACCCTCCACTACTGCATATTCCAGAACAGCTATGTGCATAGTCTTTTTAATTTCCCAGTCTCTGGGTCGGGATTTTGTTCAGCTGTGAGTCCAAGAAATGCCAAATACTATTTTTAGACTCAACATAAAAATACGAATTTAATACTGAAGCATTTGAGAGAGGAAGTATAATCCAGTACACTGCTCTGTGCACAAATAAAATAATTTTATATTATATCCTATGATCATAGCTTTAATTAGAGTATCCAAGAAGAAACATTGCTGGAGGAATAAAATCAGTTCATCTTTTAAAAGGAATGAGACTGTATTTTTAGCACTCATATTTTAATGTAATATACAGTATTTCCTATTGTTTCACCTATCTTAAAATAAGAAGCAAGGACTCATTCGTAAGTTGAATTTAACTTCATCTTACAAAACGTAAAATGAAATCAAATCAAAATTAAGCTATAGCTTCCTAGTAAGTTAAGGAACACATAATTAAAGTTTCCTGGATTCTCCTTTCATATAGAACACCCTGTTCACTCATGATGGTGTATCTCTGAAGTGACTACTCCTGAATAAATATTTCTCAGTAAATAGATAATAAAAATAGGTTGATCTTGATCTCTGATTTAAGAGGTTTAAGCTATGAGGACACTGAGTTTCGACCAGAATTTGGTGAATGATAACTTATCTGTAGCTTGAACATTATACATTTTCAATGCCCTTGTCAAAAGTATAAAATCTACAGCTAAAAGAAAGTTAGTAACACATTAACATGTACCAAAGTCAATATGAAAATTAAGTGAAAAACAAAAGAAATTCTCTGCATTATTCCCTGCCTTGACTGTCTAAGTCCTGTTACTCAATTCAGTCAACAGAAGGCTGACATGATCACACCATCACAGTGACTAAATTCTTCCAAAACAGTCAAGGGAGTTTTAAAAAAATGGTAAGAGAAGCTTTGTTCCCCCTCACCTCTGGGAAATATGTAAGAAAGTAAAGACACTTCACAAAACTTTAAATCTCAATGCCATTAGTCATTTATGCATGCATCACAAGTTGACTGCTTAATGATAAGGGCATAACTGATCACAATTTTTTTGACAGAACAGAGAAAGGTATTTAGAGGTACTTGAAAAATTATTTGAAGTGTTAAAACAACATGAAGAGACAGATGGAGAAAGACAGACTGAAATTTTCACACAGACTGTCTTTGCTTTTATTTTTCTCCTGTTCAGAAGCTAGTCTGGACAAGGCTAATTTCATTCTGACAATATCAACTATAATGCAACTACTAGCTTGGAGAAGAATAAATAATGGACAAATACAAACATTTTGGAGCTAACAAGAAATCATGTTCATTTATACTTGTCATTAACTTCAACTTTTAAATAATTTCTCAAAAACAGCAGATGTCTAAATTAATATAGTGAATAATAATGGTCATGGCATAATTTATTCCTCTTGATAATCTTATATTGATGGATGTAGGTTTGGTATTCTTAATTTATTGAAAAGACATAACAAATCACACTGATACAAAACTAAGTTACAACTTAAAAAAAAATAATCCCAAAATATGGTCACATTATTTTCATGAGACAGGTTTGAAACAATGAATTTTTTTTCTGAGTCAAGTTTCTGTATGTTTAAGTTTCCACAGAACTTATTTCTCTCACTTTTAGGTCCAAAGGCTAGAAAAGGTGAGCAAGGAAGCCTCTTCTTACCCAGCATACATACAACATGCTCTATTTTTTAGGAAATACAGCAGAAGATACCCTGTTGCCCTTCAAAATAGATCATACAGCTAACCAATAGAGAGCAAATAAAGCCATTGTTCAATAAACTTTCCACTGTAAAACCAGACGTATTTATATGACCCTAAAAAGGGACAATATAACGCATTCTAAATTCTATTCTACTCTACTGCTATGCAATACATCAGCATCTAATATGCACCAAATTGATTTATTCATAAGCCTTAAACAGAGGTAAGTAAGTTTGCCACACAAGTTCTGGGCTGATACCTTAATAAAGATATATCTCAGATGCACTAGTGTTCAGAGGCTTGCACTCCAGTGTTTTATTTAGCAGTCAGTTAAATCCCTGAATAAAAGAGAATATCATAGGTCTTTTATCTACAAAGTATGAGACTTAATTTACTCTTATTAGCAAAATACAGAAGAAAGGAAGTGTCCCTCTAACATATGAAAGGACATCACAAAGAATAAACCTAGATTATATCTCATGGAGGGAGAGAAAGAGTACTTCAATATCAGAATATGCAGCTTGAATCTGACATGCTGGGAAACAGAAACCCAATGAACTTTCTAAAGAGAACTGTGTAACTAAACAAATTTACAGATAGTCTAGAAACAGACACTGGATTCTGAACATGAATCCTATCTAACACAACAAGAAAAACACAACCCGGAAGCTGTGCATTAGAACACCAACACCTTCCTATTCATAATACTAACAGTATCAAGATCTACTGTCATGTTACTCTGATGAAGTTACTCCTTCCCCAGTCCAAAAAAAGTCTTTAAACCATTTCACATCAAGAAAGAACATCCCTGACGTGCCACCAGTCATGCTGTACTTTGCTTTAATCTATTGGGCTACTTTGATAGTTTCACTTGTATTCGGATTCTGAATGAAGCTCAGAATGGAGTGCAGACCCAATCTCCAAGCCAAAAATTCACCCCTGTGGATACCGTTTTCAAAGGTAAGGAGCATTTGCCTTTCTGCATCTGCAGGTTGTCTATCAGATTTTCCTTACATTTTAGGCAGACTCCAGGCTGAAACAGATATAGTAGTTTAATAAACACTGCTTATAAAGTGTTTGACTTCAGCAGGCTCAGCTTGGTATTTTCCTTGCTGTAGACTGCCCCAAGCACCAAATGACAGTGATACACAAATTTGGACAAACATACATCCACAGGAATATAGCAATTAAAAAACCTAAATTGAATTTGTCTTATCTAAACTCAAGACTTTTAAGACAGACAGAATCAACTTAATTCTGGCAACATCATTCAGAAAACCATGTTTTTAACTGAGGTCAACTTAGAGCCTACTTCTTTACAGATCCTGTGCTGCTTCTCTTGTATACTTTGACAACATTAAATATTGGTTCTGAAGTTACCTGGTCACAGTTTCTCATCAGAAAGCATCTCAGTACTAAAGGACTGGTATCTCTGTCCATCAACTCCAATCAGTTGAATGCCTGCTCTAATTGGGAGAGGTAAATTTGAAAGGTCATTAAGACTTTGTCCAATTCCTCAGAACATCAGAGTAAGACTTACTAAAAACAAGCTTTATCTAACATCTAGTCTTAAAAATGAGTGTAAACAGGAAGAATATGAATATACACAAGGCATTTCAGTAGGGAGACTTTATCTTCAGATACACGATATGTAACTTCAGCAACATCAGTGGCACTGCTATGACTGTAACCAAGTGTTGAACCTGGTCTTCAAACTCTTAACAAGAGAAATGAACCCATGGGGATGTACACCTTCATTTTGCTTATGTTGCAAAACAGTGACACCCACTGGCAGCAACAGTTTAAATACTTAACAGTGCAATTTGATCTACTTGATAAGAGTTTAAGAAGTTTCTCTTAAGAAAAATTCATCATAGTAACAACCATACCAACTTACCTGTTGAGTCAACACTACTGCTGTCTGAGTTTTCAGAAACTGAAATACTAATAGCATCTGGAGTAACTGCAATGTAACCCTCTGGAGGAAGATTCACTGTGTACATCCTCCTTGGGGACAGAACTGTATCGTCACTACCTAGAAAAGAGAAAAAACATGTCTTGCTACTGAGGTACATATTTTCTCAAACGTTCTTCCAGCTACTGCAATGATAGTAAGGGGTCTCGAAAATCCCAATAGAGGAAAAGGAAATGAACGAAAGTCAGGTGTGGAACACTGAAGTTATTCTATGACCAACTAAATTACACCAAATTCCATAACAGCTATGAAAAGACAAATACTTCACAGATTACTTCTCTCCGCCAAAAGCATCTTTTTCTTGCATGAAACAACTCTTCTGTCCCAATTTCAGAAGATGCTTCCAATTACCAATTACAATGATCTTTAAGAGACGCTCTACACATTTTTTCCCATTCAGCATGACCAGACACTGTTTCTTTAAAAACTGTTTCATAAAAGACAGAGAGATACAATCTGATTATGACACAACAGAAGCAACAGAAGAAGAATCACAAAACCATGCTTTGTTCATTTGCAGACCTTTTAAACATAGCCTATGCTGTTCTGAAGGGTGCAAAGATAAAGGGAGTTTGAAAGTCATGCTTGACTAAGCCACAGCAGTGCCTGCCCAAGAGCGCTCGACCTCTCTCCACTTCTTTCTGGGGAAGGAAAACTGCCAAGGAAACCATTTCTGAGGGTGGCAGTAGTCTGCCTTTTCAGGATTTCCTTCCCATTTAAAAGGTATTTAAAAATATGTGCAAGGGTGGCATTATAAACTTTATTTGTTCACCAGACTCTGTGGGAATGACAGAGATAGATCTCTCTCCAGTTACACAAAAAAAGTCCAAACAGCAGACTGTATTTTTTTTGTTCAGTAATGACAATAGTAGAGATCAACCAGAGGGAGCCAACAGCCTTTCCAAAAGGCCAGGATATTCAGGGTATATTCAGATGCTGCAAGACAATTTTAGATGGTTCAGTGTGTACTTTTTATACTCTGCCAGCTCCAAAAGCCAGCACAGATAGAGCACTAGCTTCCCTTCCTGGTGCAATTTGCCCCTTTAAAACACATAGACAACACTGTTAAAGTAATAAGGTGAAAACACCTTTGGCAAGTGGACACAATTAACCTCCTTACACCACAAACCTGCTAGAAGATCCCAGATCATCCTAATCTATTACCAAGCTGCAGCTTTTATTGGACTAATACCTAAATATTTCAAATACAGTTGTATGATAGAAATAATTTTTGTTTGGGATCTATGTCTCTAATACATAATTTAACTATACACATTGTACACAAACATGTAATTTCACTATACACAGACATTTCTCAGATAACACATTTCAAAGACTTCATGACTCATCATTTTGGATATCTACAACAAAGTACAATTTTGAACATTCAAGGTACTTTTGAAAAGCTATATTATGGTTGTTTTCATCAACAGGATGTAATAACCTTGTTTTGAGGACACATTAGAGAGTTATTGTTTTTCCTTGAACAACCCAGAAAATTTCAAACTGATATTGATGACGGTTATTTTAAAGGTAATAACAGAGAAGAAATAAATAATACAGAAAGATGAAGAGCAGTTATGTGATTTGGAAGAAGATCCACTAAAAAATAATTTGGAATAATTCTTCAACAGATCCTTTCTATGAAGATGGTGCCATATCACTGAACTGGCAGCACTTGCATTGATTCCCCCTGCCCCTTCTGTAAAACGAAGTGAAAACACTAAACTTCATTTGCAGCAGTCCTAACTCAAACTCTTTAATCACAAAAAAAGAAGATACATTGGGATATTAACCTCCCAAGACAAAACAGTGACACATGACAGAATTTGGGGAACTCCCTGTAACACCTCTCTTACAAAGGGTAATGGTAACAACTTTTACTATGTAAATTAGTGATGTCTCCAAATATTTTTTTTAGTCCATCTGTTTAAAGGAGAGTTCCCAAATTACACATTTATTCACCTCATACATATCTTCAACTAGTTCAGAAACCATGAAATCAAGCACTAGTCTTTGCTAATACTGTAATGTGAAACCAAACTGGTGCCATATTATAAAGAAAAGTATACACGCAACTCTATAATCTCAGTGTATCAACAGTCTCTGGATTTTTCCAGCCTGAGGCCTCAGTCTCCTCAGGCTGAAAAGAGATGGGTTGGTTATAAAGTCATAAACCTTGCTGCAAAGCAAATGGCTAAGCTTATAAAAACGTGACAAAATTTTTTTTTTTTTGACTAATGAATATCTCTAGTATGCAATTACTTGCAAGAATGCTCTTCTTTGTAATAGCTGAGAGTCACAAATCCCATTTCTGAAGTTTTGTATCATGGGGAAAAAAGAAAACCATGTAAAGGTCATTTACAAAACCCCCCCAAAATGAGCAAGCATTACTCTTAAAGGCAAAGTAAGAATACAGAACAAATATTTTGAATCAAGTTGTCTCCTATACAAGTCCTTCGCCACAACATTACCCACAGGAATTGTTCCTCTGCATATAAATTAGCCTTGTGCACAGAGTAGGGAAGTGCATCTAAACTATGCTGTTACTAAGGTTACGTCTGCAAGTATGTCAGTAGCTTGGTTGGCTATGTTATATTCTGCTATCATACTACAAGCAAGTAAATGCATTAAGAAAGAACTGAAGGTAAAGCTTCCGTCTCGCCTTAGCCACGTAAAATTGCCAAGTGCCCAGTCTATCATCATCTCAGGCAGACACAGTTCATTTTTTAATGCTATTTTTGTTAGCCTTAAACTTTCCCCCGTCTGTCCCTCCAAATGGCGGTACATAACACTAGTATGGCTTCCAGATCACCTAAACACAGAGCATGCTTGATAACACCTTGAAAACAGAAATGGTCAGAACATACGTTCATATAACCTTGGTCCTGTGCTTGCTGGTAAGAGCAATTAAGCCATGGGCAGAGACTGAATAATTCTAGTTTCTGTGGTGGGCTGGCTTTGGGTAGTGGCCAATCTCCTCCCCCAGGTCCCCACCCATGAGTCTGGTGGGATAGATTCACAACCCTTTTCAGCTAAGCACATTATAATATTATTTGAAAGAAAGGTTGACATAATATCTGACAAGTTACATTTCAGACTCCCTGTTCAAGCACAAGTATGATTAGAAGAGAGGGAGAATGGAAAGAGGAATAATCACAGTACCCAAATGAATGATAATCCATGCACTCACCTTATATTAAATGCCTCAAATACTTGTACAAATATTGCCAACTTAGTTGCCTTTTTGTTAAACCCTCTGCACTTTAGAAAAGACATCTGCTTTGGATTTAATTTCTTCTGTTTTTAAATTCTGGTTTGTGTTTTGAATTAACTTTTGATTTTATTAAAATCTACTGTATCAAGGTTCAAACACCTCTTAGAGGTTGTCTGAACACCTCTTTATTCAGATTCATCATTCATCTTGGTGTATGACTATAGGCAATATTTCGTATAACCATAGAACGCTTTGGGTTGGAAGGGACCTTAAGGATCATCTAGTCCCAAAGCCCCAGCAGAAGTAGAGACATCTTTAACCAGATCAGGTTGTTCAGAGCCCCATCCACTGACCTTAAACACTTCCAGGAAGCGGGCCTCTACTACTTCCGTGGGCAACCTGTCCCAGTGTTTCACCACCCTCATTGCAAAGAATTTCTTCCTTATGTCCAGTCTAAATCTGCTATCCCTTAGTTTAAAACCACTACTCCTTGTCCCATCACAAAGGCCTTGCTAAAAAGTCTGTCCTCATCTTTCCTGTAGGCCCCCTGTAAGTGCTGGAAGGCTGCTATAAGGGCTCCCTGCAGCCTCCTCTTCTCCAGGCTGAACAAGCCTAAATCTCCCAGTCTGTCTCGGCCTAATATTTTGATTAGATATCTAAGAATTCTAGCTGTATAAACAGAAGAATAAAGCTATCTTAAAAATGTTGTTAGTACTCAGCTCAATCACTTCTCCTAGTGTTGCAGATACTATTTGCTCCACACACTTTTCAAGAGCCAAATACATCTCTGTCAATCAATATATTAAAAAAAAAAGGAGGAATAACGTTGAATCTAAAAAGGCCACGTCTAAGATGCCATTTGTTAACTACTCTCACTGACTAAATGATTATGTCATTTTTGGGACTTAACTGAAACTATACGAGGAAATAAACAGACGTACTTATCAGAATAAATGTAAACAAAGTTTATGTTTTTAAACTTCTCCCCCCTCCCCCAACCACACTTGCTTTGTTCCACAACTGGATATCATCAATAAGAGTTCTCTCCTGCTTGTGCACAAAAATAACACAAACCACATAAGGACAAAAGATTTATGCTAAATCCTTTGTCCTGAACTTAGTTCAGTACCAAGTTCACATTATAACCATTTCCACCTTTTGAATAATGGCTAAAGGGCACAATTGGTAGGCAAGACAAGTAGGAAGTAAGTATGTGTAACAGCAGAAAACATGAAATTTGACTCAAAATAACTAGTTTTGACAATGGCAGCTTAAGTAATAAACTCCCCATACACAGTAGCAGGAGAGGAGCTTCGTACAATCAATACATTACAAATAATTTCAAACAGGGAGACAAGGTGGACAGTGAGAACGCTAACACACAGAATTACTGTGCTACAGTTAGATTCACCTCAGCCCTTCTCTAGCTGAGAAAAGCTCATTTTATCAAGTTTTTACACAAGCCATGTTTCTGCTTCCCTTCTCAAGATAATTAGTTTTCCTGCAGCTGGCTACATTTAGTTTTAAAGCTTCTTTACACTTAACAGATAAAGCTGGCATTTTCTACTCACATTAGGCAACTGCTACATCATGGGTTTCAAACTCGCGACCCGCGGGCCAAATCCATCCCAGCACCTTGTTTCTACCCAGGGCAGCGCCGAGCTCCTTGCCCCTTCCCTCCTGCCAGCACGGCTCACGTGTGCAGTGTGTGATGTGCGTTACGCTGCAGGAGAACAGCAGGAGCTGCGAGTTTGACACCTCTGCGCTACATACTATTAGATGAAGCACTTATTATATTGCTTTCAGTTGTCACAGAGGCCAGCAGATTTCTCTCTGACAGCTAGGTTGTTGGAAAGGCAGATGTAGAAGAGTACAGAAGAATGAGTGAATGTATATATATAAAGAACACTAGAAAAATGAAGCATTGCTAGGGGACTGGAGACTGAACTACAAGGTTGATTGTCACAACAGAAGTGATAGATATTATACAGGCAACCCACACAGTCTCAGAGACAGGTTTTTTTTTGTTTGTGTGTGTTGTTTTTTTTTTCTTCCCCTCCTCCTCCAACTCCAGATCTCCATAAATTTCCACCCAGCATTCAGCTACTAGTATGTAAATCTGGTTAGGTACCATTTCTGCCATAGCCACCAGAGGCTGACATCTTCAATCAAATACCTCTCTTACTTCTGGATATATCTGTCACATTTTCATAGTATAACAACACTAATACAGCATGTAATGAGAGAATTTTTAAACCCTTGAGAGAAGAACATAAGAGTGTGTGACAACACTTTGTTGTATAATAATTATAATCTCCATTGCACTTTAGCTTATTCACAATAGACAGTTTCTCACAGTAATTAACTAAAGCTAAGCTGAATATTTTAAGATATCTCTAAAGCTGTTTACTGCATTGGATACTGCTAGAGTTTAATTTCTCAAGCATATGCACTTCATCAAGTCAATCAACTAAACGCCAGGTATGTTAATGAATATTTTTTAGACAAGTTTTGTCTTCTAGGTACTTCTGTCAAAGTTAAGTTTTATAGGAAAGAATGGCTGCAGGAAGTCAGGATTAGGATGAATAAAGACATATTCCAAGCATCCTAGTGATGAATTCTTAAACCCAATATACTGCTAGCATTAATAATTTAAATGGAAAAAGTAAGGAGAACACACACACAAAATTATACAGTTGTACTGGATTTTGACAGGAATTCCTTAAATAGGATAACAATGCTGGGATATTTTATAATACAGTGTAAATTTTGTCTATTTATATAGCATAACATATTCCCTTTTTTAAAAAACCCTAAAACTTAGGAGTAATAAAAGCTTAATATTTTTCTTCGTTACCTCTTAAATAAATGAGGGAGACAGAAAAGATCAAATAGGTTGTCTCCACAAGATCTGAGACTTTGCCTAGGCTCTCTGCATTTCAATTTTCTTCTAGAATTAGGGAAAACACAAAAACCAGAAATGGTATAGCATGCTTTTTTTCAGGAAAATTTGATACTATACATTTCACTTTTATACAATTACTTGTGTTCAGCAACTGTTAAATTTTATTTTTTATAAAGATGATAAACATCAATCAGTAAATCCCAGGTCCTTTAAAAAGCAAGTATAATTCTGATTAAGAAAAACGATGGTGACTAAGGACACCATTAAAAAGTCCAATTCTACATTTAACAAGTCTCTAGTCAGAAGCATGCATGTCTACTTTGAATAGATACTATGAAAGTTATTAAGAATAATTAGTGAGGTTTTAAAGCATCAGCAACAGTAAAGACATCATAGAACTTCAGACCTCTAGAGAAACATTCTCCATGAAATTAATGCTTATTGTGAGTGGATCCTGCCCTACCCAGGTGTCTTGGTTTCGGCCGGGATTTTCCTCCAAGTAGCTGGTATGGTGCTGTGGTTTGGATTTAGGATGAGAATAATGTTGACAACACTGACATTTTAGTGTAAGCACTATTCGGCAACAACCAAGTCAAAGACTTTTCAGCTTCTTGTACTGCCCTGCCAGCGAGGAAGCTGTGGCTGCATGAGCAGCCACATGACATAGCCAAGGTAGCTGTCCCAAACTGTCCAATGGGTTATTTCATATCAAGTGACTTAATGCCAAACAATAAAAGGAGCAGGGAGCTGGCCAGGACAGCAGCTGCTGCTCAGGGACTGGCTAGGCATCAATCAGCAGGTGGGAGGCAATTGCACTGCACATCATTTGTTTCATATATTCTTTTATTATAAGTATTCCTTTTCTATTAAACTGTCTTTATCTCAACCCACGAGTTTTTGGTGTTTTTTTTTTTTTTTATTCTCTTTGGCTGTGTGTGAGTGAACAGCTGTGTGATGTTTAGCCGCCTGCCAGGTTAAACCACAATGGTACTCAGAACAAAATTTAATCAAAGGTCATCTCCAAGCAAGTAATTCATAATTAGAAATTTTTTCTCAGTCTTTTGCCAGACACTTTTTTTTTTTTGCAGCATAGCAAGTTTTTAAGAATTTGTAATACTTCACTTGGAAGCATATTTGCAAGCACAGGAAAAAAGAAATTAAGTCCTCTTATATGTAGGAGATTTCAGTTTTCCATTTTGCTCCCTTTAATAATTTGCCTGCCAAGAATGCTCAGGTTTATTACATCTACGCATAACTCTTAAATAGCAATAAAGCTGGTTATGTATTCTCTCTTTAATTTTACGTTGAAGCAAGAAAATATCTTTCCTTATACATTCTGAAATTAAGAACTATAGCTCTTGCAATGGAAGAATCCAGTTCCTCAGTGGGAGAAATGTTTAGAACGCCTTATCTAATTGTCCTGGGGAAGAGAGCCCCTATTTTTTCACTGAGTAGTCTAGTAGAATAAAGGAAAAAAGTCTGATTTAGAACAATTAGAATCCAAAGGGAAGGTACATCTTAGTATGCCCTTGAATGGACACTTTGGCCACAGTAAGGTGGTTGTGTTTATTGGGTTCCTAAGTCACTTTAAAAAAAAAAAAAAAAAAAAAGAAATTTCTCTCCAAGAGATAAGCGACTACCCTCCTTCTTCAGGGTTCAGAAGCAGCATGGCACCTCCACATGTTTTCTCCTCATTCCTAAGAGAACAACCACCTTCCTAACAAAAATACAAATACCATTCAGAAGACCACTCTGTAATCACAAAGGACAGCATGCCCCAGAATCTTCCTTCAATCTACAGTTATTCTGGGTCTTACCGTAAGCTTTAGTTCCAGAACTATGTAGGGAGCTTTATGGGACAATCCTTTCTGACACTAAATTATTAACCCTCCAAAATTAAATGAGAATGACATTAATATGGTTCCCAATCTACTATATACTGAAGTATCTCCAATTCAACTTGATCTCAAAAGAAGCATATAAATGCACATATTTACAGGATATGAAAGTATGATCTTTAACTTTTATGGGCATAAGTCCATAATGTGCTTCAAGATGTAGACATTGAAGGCAATGCTGCACAGCATTGCCAGCCAGTCGAAGGAGGGGACTGTCCCCCTTTACTCTGTACTGGTGCAGCCCCACCTCGAGTAGTGGGTGCAATTTTGGGCACCACCTGGAGAGTGTCCAGAGGAGGCCACAAGGCCAGTGAAGGGTCTAGAGGGGAAGTCGTATAAGGAGTGGCTGAAGTCACTTGGTCTGTTCAGCGAGGACACTGAGAGGGGATTTCCCAGCTGTTTACTGCCTTCTCACATGGGAGGGAGGTGAAACAGCTGTTGATCTCTTCTCTCTTGCAACCTATGACAGGACTAGAGTTAATGGCAGGAAGTTGTGCCAGAGGAGGTTTAGACTGGATATTAGGAAGAGGTTCATCACCCAGAGGGTGGTGGAGCACTGGAACAGACTCCCCAGGGAAGTAGTCATGGCACCGAGTCTGCCAGCATTCCAAAAGCCTTTGGACAATGCCCTCAGTCACATGGTGTGAATGCTGGGAGTGTCCTATGCAGGGATAGGAGTTGGACTTGATGATCATTTTGGGTCCCTTTCAACTAAGGTGATTCTATGATTCTATAATGCTGCAAGCTGCACTCCAATAAATATAGGAACCTAGGTGGGGTTGGCTTGTGTGTATCGGTAATGAAACTTAAACAATTTGAAAAAAAACTTTAAAGGCAAGTAGAACACTGATGAGTTTTATAGTAAAAGATGCTACTTAACACTAGAAAATACTTCAAGTCAGTTTCTCTTTAAAGAAATCCCCAATTTCTTATTTACATTAAATTTCTCAGTAGATGTTGTTGGACTGAAACAATCACTTTCAAACTAGTAAGGAGTTTGTATCTACAAAAAAAAATATGCCCCTCCTTTCTATTGTCCACCTTAGATTACTGCTACTTAAACGATCATGTTTTGTTGTAATGCCCATAACTCTTGGTCTACATGAAAGAAGTTACTTAAAATAGTATATGATCAAAAATTCCAATACCTTGTTTTTCCTTTTTCAAGGCCAAACAGTTTACAGTTCTAAATCTTGTAGCCTATCACTAAACAGGTATTTTTAATGTCCAATGTAATAAAATCACATGTAAATGACTACTCATGCAAGAGCTCCTTAAGATTAAACAAAACCACAACCTGAGAAGACTACTGAAGGTCTATATTGGTTCCACAGATGGGTAATTGGTTTCTCTTTTTCTTAAATTTTATCACTGCAACCCTCAAGGCTTTTTTTTTTTAAGTACACATTTGTAGAACAGCAATCAAGGCAGAACCCCTTCTGTACTATCATAGTATTTGCTTGCCTCCAACAGGAAACAAGCTCAGTTAATTTGCTGTTAATTTCAAGAACAACCTGCTGATTTGCTGTGAAAATTCAAGATACGGAACTATTGATTTTGTTCCATGTTCTCTTAACCATGAGCTGTATTTTACCTTTATTAGGACTCTGGATCAAAAGCTTATGTTTCATTAACTTGAAGAACAATGTATCAGGAACCAGGTATAAACAATCAGGAGTTACACATCACTAGGTCAACTAAATTCCCCCCCTCATCCCCTGCTTCAGTGGGAGTTTGTGCAGGCCCTAGTTTATAATGAAAGTTATAGATTCACTACAAATTAAGGCATTTTTAGCTTAAGAAATTTATCCATAGCCATGCTTATTTGGCACGTATTTATCATGGAGCCAATAAATAGCCTTTTACCTATTTCAAAATGACAATTAGTTCCCATGCTACTAAATATAATTTTATAGAATAATCTTAATTCTTTACCAGACTTTTGAAAATGCATGTCGCTACTGACTACCCAAAAGCAGCACTAGAAATACTGATTCAGATAACAAAAATGGGTATTAAACAAATGGAACTACAACAAGTTGAGATTTCCAGGCAATCTTCTGTCACAATAACAGGAGGCAAGCAGCCACACAATCCTTCAAAGCAATTTCTACCAGAGATGCATGTAAGAAAGCCCTGTACCTGTTACAAGACATCTTTGTTACAGATTGGGTTGGGTTTTTTTTTTTAATTAATAAACCAAACACACACACCAGTAACACACATTTTTAGACTAATGCGTGTTGGAAAAAACTTCTGGAGGTCATTAGCCCAAATCACATTAAAATCTGACCTAATTAGATCAAGTTTTCTAAGTATACTATGTAGTTTTCATCTCCTCTGAGGATGGAGATACCAAACCTCTCTTTGGGGAGCTCATTCCCAACATTTATTCATCCCCAAGGTGAAATTCCCTCCCCCAACTAGTTGGAATTACTCTTGTCACAAGTTCTTTGTTGCCCCTTCTGCTGCTAAGCGCCTTCAAAAAGTGCACAGCTCAGTCTTCTCTGTATCACTCCTTCCCATGTTTGAATGTTGAAGTACTGGGATTTCCTCTTAGCCTTCTTTTCTTATTACTGATCCAACTCAATGCTCTCAGTCTCTCCTCACATGTTATGCCATCTGGCTCTCTGCCCATTATGGCGGCCCTCCATCGGTCTCACTAACTGCCTTTCTTTTTCTAAGGAGCCCACTGGTCACAGTACTTCCCATGTGGACTCCTGCCCCAGACCACATCCATGATCAGTCCTTCCTTGCCTGTGAGTAAAAAGTCTAGCTGAGCACCTCCCCTAGATAATGCTTTTTATACTCCCTGGAAGCGCATGCCTTTTAATCTCAGGCCAGTTTAACAACCTCTTCCAGTTATGGCAAAATTTGGTTTTAGACGAGCTACAACACGAAGCAATTCACACTTCTTCTATACTTACATATAGAGCCTTTGATCCACAAGTAATACCATGGCAACCTCATTTTGCAACTCCTTCCTCTTTTGGCATAGCATCCCCATCTTACAACTCATCTGAAAAAGGACTTCTACCTATCTGTCAAAATATTCAGGTGCCACTTCCATTGCATAAACAGACACAAAATGTTCTTCAGCAGGGTACTAACAGTGTGCCTGAACTGTCATTTGCCTTCTGTTGGGTTTATGTTCCCCATGGGACAAGAGAAAGTGGTAGATCATATATTCTCACCGATTGTTGGGTGTATTCTCTAACAGCCGAGCAGAGTTGCACCAGGATAAGTAATTTTCTCACTGTTCAACAGACAGCTAACACCAAAGGCATTTATAGCTTACACTGGAGTTTCATATTGGCTACTGCTAAACACTGCATTCTCACACAGACACCAAGACTATTACTTGGCTTTTACAGGACTTAATACTTAGAACACCTGAGGTAAGTCCATAAGTACCATTAGCGCTTGCATTCAGATTTGTCTGTTGGTATCAACAGGTGAAAAAAGTAACTATATTTAAAAAGAATATTATTAGAAAAGTAACTACATAGCCTCACCTTGAAATGATTCGCAGGGCACCGTTGTGCTGGCATCTGCTGATGAAGTCTGAATACTATCCAAATTCTTTTCTTTGGATTTTGAGTCCAGATTTCTGCGAACTGCCTCTTCTTCTCTACTTGAAGTATGTGAAAGAGAAGATGATGAAGTTTCACCATAGAGTTGTTTCAGTACTTTCCCTATGAACACTGTGGGATAAGAAAACTTTTTTAAACAGAAAGAAATACAGTGTTTTAAAATGTATTTTAAGACTTAACACCCCTCTAACAACTAATTGACACATGGAATATGAGGGAAACCATTTTGTAAATCTGTCTTCAGTAGTGCCTACCTCTCACAGGTAAAGCTGATAATTAACATATTAAAGTCCTAAACTGAGTCAGAAAAACAGCTTTAAAAATTCCACTGTTCACTACAAAGTTACATAAAAAAATCTTCTATTTTACTACATTTTGGCAATAAATTAATACAGTACATTTACAGACTAAACACATTAATTTTTCAAATTTCTTTTAAAGCAAGTATCTTCCTACACAAGTGTTATAAGGCTACTTAAAATGCAGGTCTCTTCTGGCACAGAGGCACTGTAATTGAATCACTCATTAAAATCAGTAAGCTACAACTATTTAATCACACAGAAAAACCTAAAGTAGACAGCAGTAGAAACACATGGTAACCCAATTATTTCTACAGAATTAGCAGTATTCTTACACGCCTCTTCCTCTTACGGATCCCTTTCTGACGACACTGGCAATCTGCTACTAGTTACTCAAATGCAAGCATCATTTGATTAAGGAAAAGAAATATATGCAAATAATCTACTCAACAAAACTATCATCTTGATATTGATGCATGCATATATCGATCATTTGAAATTACACAATTAATTTTTTTTTTATATAATAAGATTTTTTATCTGTTGCAAGACAACATCCCTAGTTCCATGAATTCTACATGGATACTGTGGAATGGGGACAGCACGGAAAAGAGATGTTTGGAGAAAAACATGCTATCAAAACTCCAATTTTAAATCTAATACACATTGTGCAGATACTACACAAGCAACCTGGTGCAGATTCTTAACAAAATAATTCTAGCAAGGAAAAAGGACTTATGCTGGTTTAAGAAGAATGGTTCCCACTGAAGCTTACCAGAACATCACAGAACTCTCTTCAATAAATTACTTTCCTTTACCACTGAAAAAAAAAACCCAAGCAAAAAACAACCACCTTCATATTGAGTTGAGAAATTCTGGAACTACCAGTCCTTGAGAGACCAACTTTATCCCCACATGTACCTTGGCCATAAGTTTCAATTAACATGTAATGACTAACTATGGGTGAGAACATCTTGGTAGACTTCTTTTGAGCTCTTACTAGTTTATACATGATCATACATGATCTTTGCTTGTGCCAAATCCCTTCAATAATCGGTGACCTTACAACAGGCCTACGAAAAGGAGCAAGCCTGAAGACATACTTGTGCAGAAAGCTTTAGTTAGGAAGCTGGAATTTTAGTTTTTCTATGCTTACCCATCAATGGTAATAACACAATGTTAACTGCCCTTTGCAAATCTGACTCTAAAGCAAGTTATCTGATAGGTTTATCCTGGATCCTTTCCCCGAGTACCGCTCCTAACACCACAGCATTTTAATGAACTCAATTAGAGCCATTACTAAATGTCACAGCTTAACCCCAGTAGGCAGCTAAGCCTCAAGGAGCTACTCACTCACTCCATCCTGGTGAGATGGGAAAGACAATCAGACAGGCAGAATTGAGACAACTTGTGGATTAAGATGAAGACAGTTTAGCAGGCAAAGGCGAAGTTGCATGCACAAGCAAAGCAAAATAAGGAATTAATATGCTGCTTCCCATCAGGAGGCAGGTGTCCAGCTATCTCCAGTAGAGCAGGGCTCCATCCCGTATAATGGTTACTTGGGAAGACAAATGTCATCACTCTGAACGTACCCTCTTCCTCATATGTTACAGGAGATGCCTTTGGTCAGCTGTCTTGGCTGTGTCCCCTCCCAACTTCTTGTGCACCCTCAGCCTACCCAGTGCTGGAGCAGTGCAAGAAGCAGAAAAAGCCCTAACTTTGACATTGGTGTGTTATCAACACTGGT
Organism: Tapera naevia; assembly: GCA_033556795.1. Taxonomy (NCBI): domain Eukaryota; kingdom Metazoa; phylum Chordata; class Aves; order Cuculiformes; family Neomorphidae; genus Tapera; species Tapera naevia. The sequence goes on along the minus strand of JAUMJJ010000079.1, from coordinate 16,663,196 downwards.
TTTGGCACAAATAAAAAAAAACCATAGAACCACAAGAGCTGTTATGAAGAAAATTAACTCTAGCATAGCCAAAACTAGTACATAAACTAATATTTGAGCACTTGTATTGAGGAAGCTGCTATTCCAAAACAAATCATCATTGAGATACTGATGAATCCATATATGGAAATACATTTTCTCTGAATCTGCTGAGGAGAGCCAACCTCCTCATAGCTACAGTGGAGTTCATGCTCTCTATCTTGAAATCTGATTTCTCTAATGATCTGTTCAGCTACCTTCACAAAAAAAATGACTTCACTCTTTTTCTTTCCTTTTTAAAACATAGGGACTATACTGATACACACATTAATAGAGATTACAAAGCAATCCTTCTCAGTCATGTGGGGTCGTACCTATCTCTAACACCTATTCATGAAAAGCAAGCTGAAACAATGCCTGCCTTTGAAGGGTGTGAATACTGAGGAAAGCATTATTTCACAAAAAAACTTTCTTGCTTCGAAGAACTATCTACATCAGTAGCAATGATAGATTTACTTCAGCAAAGATGTGGTTTAGCTGCCAACACCAAAGGAGCATCCAGTATTACAGGTTAGAGTTTTCAGCAGACACAGGAAGAAACAGCTGGGTGCAGAGTGAGGGAGCTCTTTATTGCCTGCAAAGCTTTCACACCTGTGCCAGTGCATCTCAGCAATGTAAAACCATCTCTTATGACGACTACTAATTCCCAATAAATGCAACAGAATGAAAATGAGAAGTGGTGGTATCTAGGCATGACAAAGTCCCTGTTCAGAACCTGATGTATTTCAGGCCTTCTAAAGACAGCAGGAGGCAGTGTATCCCAGCAGTACATCTTCCTACGGAGAATGAAGGGTATATCACTAGAGAAAGATGAAAAAAATGACTGATGTAGTCTGAACTATTTGGAATTCTAAGTATATTCTAGTTTGAAAAAAAAAAAAATCTGCCTGTAGCCCAAAACTTATTGAATAAGTTGTCCTGTGTATGAATGCCATACTCAGTAGCTTTACATGCTCCAAAGCAGCACTCTGCTTTGCAGTTGAGAGTCTCAGAGCTGAGCTACCAAAAAATATTTTTCAGGTGACAGAGAATGCTCTTTCCTCAGGGTTTGATTGATGTGATAACCAAAAAAAGAAAAAAAAGGAAGAGAGAGATCCTGTGATATCCATAAGCATTAGCTTAACCACAGGGGGCTGGTCTTGCCTGATGCTACAGAGCAGCTTTTCTCTTCTATTCAGAACTCGCCTAGATGTCTTTGGCACTATGCAGCACCAGAGATCAGTCCATCTGGTAAAAACTGCTCAAATCCTTAAAAATAACCTCCTCTTAAAAGGAGATGAGCAATAAAGAAAATTAAAGGAAAAGTATCTACTACCAAAGACATATCTAACCTATTAGAGTTCCAAAATAGAATAAGACTTGCTCCCTCCACACCCATAGCACAGCCAAGTACACCTGGTTATTTGTTGCTGTTGTGTTGCAGTAACATAGCTGATGCAGGATCTGTATAGATTCATGGGGTCTTTCAAGAGACCAATCTGGGAACTCTTTTCTATATTTCATAACAGACTGATGTCTCTAAACAAGCATATACAATTTTGAGACATGTTTTTAAAAAGACCTCAGGAAAAGGTGAGGGAGACCACAGAATGATGAGGGATACACTATTTGGAGTCAGAATCAATGAAAACTGCCAGATTTACATACAGCATTGCATGAATGTACTATATTCTTCTGGGTATGTTTTTGAGGATATTCTTGAAAATTGTATTCACATATTACAAAACCTGGTGTTCCAGTCTGGAAGAGAAAGAATAGTTTGAGGGGAATTATATCTGGAACTTAGCCTGTAATCAAATAGGAAGGAAATGTGAACAGCAGTAAGAAGCCAATTACAATGAAAAAAAGGGAAGCCTTGTTACAGGCTACTGCAAATATATCTCTCCTCTTAGAAGAAAGCAGTCGCCAGAACCAACAGCGGAGAAACTGGAAGTGAGAGAGGAAAGCAGATAAGCTAAAAAGTTTAGGGATCAGGAATGGCAGTGATGCAGATACAGCTGAAAGCTGCACAGAATGTTTGTTAGCATTAGCTCTGCATAGGTAACTGTCCTTACTTCCCTACAAGATCTGGGACAGCAGATAGTAATCCAAGAAGATTACTAAAATAAGAATTAATTAAAGGGAGACTTCACTCAATCCACAGTAAGTCTTTAAGAATTACCACAGTAGCTAATCATAGCTCTGTTTCTGTGAAGTATAATTGATAGTTCATTACTCCCAACTTACTGAAGACTAAAGATGCTTTCTGAGTTCTGTAAGGAACGTATTCTGCAACGTGAAGAAAAATTTCCCTGTAGCTATATGTTACTGAAGGAAGACATAGCTCTGATCACCTGGTCACACACTAACAATCAGAGGAAGCTCTAAGCACCCAGGTTCAATGAGCACAAATCAGGGACCACCATATTTTGGGGTTCCGTGTTATCATAGTCGACTTCGTTGCCATTTTAGTTTTGAGTAGCATGTGGAAAGATTTTTCCATTGCTCATGTCTCCAGAGTCCAAACAGAAGCACATATAAAACTGTGAAGCAGCGCTTACCACATTTTGCATCCTCTTTCACCTCCAGGAATCTGACAGGACTTTTACTACCACGGATAGATTCTTTATGCTGTGAGATGTATAGCGCCGAAAACCAGACACTGAAGGTGTCACACAAGACAAAGAAGGGCAATGAAGCTGGTGAAGGTTCTGGAGAACAAGTCTCATGAGGAACTGGGGTTGTTTAGTCTGGAGAAAAGGAGGCCAAGGGGAGACCTTACTGCTCTCTACAACTACCTGAAAGGAGGTTGCAGCAAGGTGAAACCTTACGGACTTTTCCTCTAGGGGGAGGAGGGGGCCTTCACACTTAGAGGGGTAAGAAAACATTCCTAAATGTAGATTATTAAGCTAGAGTGACTACAGATGAAAAACCCGTGTGTTTAATCAATCACTGGAGAGACTGACAGATTTCACCAAAAACTTTGTACAGCCTTTGGTCTGCTGTGTACAAACCAGCTGAACTCAAACCTGAGCAGACATAGGGCATAGTTTTTACAACAAATAACCAACATGACACTTCTGTGTAACAAAATTTATCTTAGTTATGAAGAAGGTCACCGGGGAAAGAAAAATTTGCCTAACTTCACAGTGGAAGCCTAACAGAACAGTGTAAGAGTTATACAACATGGATTCTGGAATCAGTACATGTAAGATTTAGACCAATAAGAGGTCTAAAACAGGTCTCTGAAGCTAAAGCCAGCGAAAAGAAGTCATCACACGTCAAACAATAACAGATAAGTTGACTTTATTAGGTACACTAATGGTGTCCAAGACACATTATTAAAGAAAAAGTTACTAGTTACACCCACTGCACGGCTGTTGCTTTTTTACAGGGGTAAAAATTATGCAACATCTTACAGCAGTAACCAAGATCCTGAACTTTGCTCACTACTTCAGCAGTACCTAAGGCACAGTTGCAATTAAAAGCAGTACAGAAAATGCATATATTTCAAGTCATAAATTAGGTTAAGATTTTGCTCAGCTTCTTCACTGGAATCCCACTGACGTCAAGTTTCTCACTTAAAAAAAATGAAATGTAATTTGGCTTATAGTCGTGGCAAATAACAGATTTTAAAGAGCCAACAGTGGAAAATGTTAATCTGTAGACCCACGTGCATTTAAAATACAATCAAACACACAAACTTTCTTCACAGTATTATTAAGAGCCCATGCCATTTTACAGTGAAGTACGTGGCTTCTGTGTACTTCTATAGCTTCAAAAAAAAAAAGACTTGTGGTCTCATATCAGAGACGTAGAGAGCTGCAAACACAAGCTGAAGATAGCTGGTGTATTTCTACAGTTAGAATATTGTGGCTAGAAGAGACATAACAATCATCTAGTCCAACTGCCTGGAAGTTTTCATTGGAAGAATTCAGTTCTAATAGACCTACAACTGTGAAAAGCTTACATACTCCAGTCTTGCCTTCTGAGTAGGTTTTCTAGTTAGATTTCAAAAGTGAAACAAATTCACTTTCCAGCTGAAAACATGCAACATTATCAAAATACTCAGCCTATATGATTGAAAGCACTGATTGTTCCTACTGTGCAATGAGCTGCAACAACACCAAAAGACATTTTTCCAGGAATTCCTTAGTTATGAAAAGCAGCTGGTATATTCAGAAATGGGAATAAGTTGCAATAAGTACCAAACTAGTTCCACGGCTAATACTTGAGAACTCATGAGTGGAAATAGCTGTCATAACCCAAAACCCATGAGGGTTGGTAAAAGTTCAGGCTGTCGAGGATGGATCTGAGTCAGAAGAATATCCATATGCCTTCCTGGCCACCGTACTCCTGCCCAACTGTTTAAACTGAGTGTACATACAATTCCAGATCAATGTTCACAGAATAACATTTGAGACTAGGAAATCAAAAAAAAAAAAAGTACCCATTGAGCTCCAGAAGGTAAGGAATTAAACGTATCAAACAACGAGATCAGCAATATATATATATGTTTATTTTATTAGGCATCTAAATTAACAAGAACAATGTTAAAACAGATAACACTCAAAACTGCAATTAAGATGACTGGCAATTCCATGCTGTCAGGCATCCCTGGCCAGGAGAATGTCACTGTGCCAGCAAGATCCTCGTTAGTTCTGTCCTAACATCAGCTTTTATAAGGTTGCTGTTGGTTTACCTGCACGTGACTGGCTAACAGCTATAATCTGAAAACAATCATCTGAGAACATCACAAAGCACAGTCAAGACTGTACCTTTTTGCTGAGCACAGCTCTTTTTTTTGACAGTGTCCACGCTAGAGCTGTTCAGAGAAAGCCAGATGGAGCAGAGGGGTCTTGTCACCACAATAGCGACGTACAAAAACATCAGAAAACTGGAGCACCAGGTCTCTATAGTGTGACATAACATATACAAAACAAAGCATGATGCCCAGAAATAGAGTACAGAACACACGCCAGCTACTGATACAAATTTTGAGCATCCAGGACCTTTCTACCAAAATTTTGCAAAAAGAGTAAAAAGCCTTCTTCAAGTAAATGCATTGTTTGGTATCTATGTATGAAACTGATATCACTTTAAGTTCTTTATGCACATAAGACACATATGCCAACACTGGAATAGCAGTGCAGATTTATAAAGGTTCTCCTGGAGTTGACAGTGTAACTTAAAACTCAGCTAAGACTACAGACTCTAACAAAAGTATGCTGAATAAATAAACAAAAAAAGTTCTGACCACCACCAGAAGTTTTCCTGTCCAGCTAAGTGTAGGAGGCAACAGTTTCCTCAAAAACATTTCTGTGGATAATGCTTACTCTTGGTTACTTACCATACATACTGTGAGCATCCCACTACATTTCTCAATTGGTTGCCTTCTGCCTACTTAAATACAACTTGGGCAGCAAGAATAAAATCAGTGGCATCAAGGGTGATGAATGCATTACAGCTCTGTGAAGCTTGCAAGTTGCCCTACTTGGTCTCTCTCTCCCGCAAACAGAAGTGTTTTCCAAAAAGGGAAGAGTCAGGAATTTCTTCTGAAACCATCCCATGTGCAAAATGTGTTATTTCTGCTAAAGCAGAAGAAAAGATGAAAAGAGCATACAGAATAATTCACAGGCAGAACATATGGTCAAGGCTTCATTAAAATGTTCAGTTTATTTCTGTTAGTGCAGAATTACTCTCTGATATTCCAAATGATTTAAATCCTTGAAGTCTTTTTTATTATCTGAGTATCGCATCTCCTAGAGAGGCCATGACAGGGCAGTTACCTTACAGAATGGTCATAAAAATCACTGAACTGTTAAATTCAGAATGAACCTCCACACACCATCTAGTCTAATCTCAATGTTCAGGAGAGGATCAACTAGAGCAGATTGCTTAGGGCCTCATTTAGTTGGGTATAACAACTCCACTGTCTGGATATTTCCTCTTCCCTAGTCATAGCTGGACAGTCAATCCCTAACCAGAGATGTTCAAGGGGACTTCTGGAAAAAGATACCTGGACTTCATTAGGACTCAAACCAACAAAGTATAAAAGCATTTTAATTTTAAGAGGCAGCTAGATACAGAAAACATTAGTTAGACTGCCATTCTTACCAGCTAGCAAATGGAAGACTGATAATAACTTCTGGCTAGGAGGTACTACCCATTCCCTCAAACCATTCCCCGCAAAGTCCACTTGCCCTTTAAACTTTCAAGATGAAATTTCATGTTTTAGGTCTTCTGGATTCTTTTTGAAGGAGTTACTTAACTGCTCAAACTGATGAACTAATGTCTTCACTCTATTTGTTTGGTCTAACACATAGTGGCTGGGTCAGAGCTCCATATGTCACTAAAAGACAAAGGTACCCAGTTTATATTTCATAGAATCATCTGGTTGGAAAAGAACTCTGAGACCGAGTCCAACCACAAATGGTCACTCACTAAAACATGTCCCTCAGAAAATCACCTACTTGTCTTTTAAACACCTCCAGGGATGGAGACTCAACCACCTCCCTGGGCAGCTTGTTCCACTGAAAGGGTGGTCAGGCACTGAAGAAATTTTTCCTAATATTTAGTCTGAACCTTCCCTGGCATAACTTGAGGCCATTTCCTCTCGTTCTATCACCTGTCACTTGGGAGAAGAGACCAGCACTCACCTCGCTACAACCTCCTTTCAGGCAGCTGTAGACAGTGATGAGGTCTCCACTCAGCCTCCCCTTCTCCAGGCTAAACAACTCCAATTTCCTCAGTCGCTCCTCACAGGACTTGTTCTCCAGCCCCTTCACCAGCCTCGTTACCCTTCTCTGGATGCACTCCAGCACCTCAATGTCCTTGCAGTGAGGGGCCCAGAACTGAACACAGTACTCCAGGTGTGGCCTCACCAGTGCTGAGTACAGGGGCACAATCACTGCCCTGGTCCTACTGGCCACGCTGTTTTGATACAGGCCAAGATGCTATTGGCCTTCTTGGCCACCTGAGCACACTCTTGGTTCATATTCAGCCGACTGTCAACCAACACCCCAGGTCCTTCTCCACCAGGCAGCTCTCCAGCCATTCTTCTTCAAGTCTGTAACGCTGCATGGGGTTGTTGTGTCCCAGGTGAAGGACTCTGCATTTGGTCTTGTTGAAACTCATCCCATTGGTTTCAGCCCATCGATCCAGCCTACTGGATCTAGTATCAATTTAGACACTACAGGCAAAATTCATTTTGCAGTTATGATGCCTAGTGGTAGACACATGCAGTGTGTCATGCTCTGTTTGCATATTACATTAGACACCCCTCCAGAGACCTAGTGTATGTATACAAGACATATACCAGCTTTGCAGACCAGCCACTATGTGCCCAAGAGATCCCCAGTACAGACGATACTGCACTGAGTACAATCCCCTATTACGGTGAATGGAAAACAATACATAGCACCTCTTATGATAATTAGATTTATTAACCTTGACCTGAATTCCACAATACAAGAAAAGCTATAAACCGATTGCCCCCAGAAAAAAAGAAAACCTCAGGGCCACAGCTGACTGCTCAAAGACTCCAGAACCACTCCTAGAAATGGCAGAGACCACAGGCTTAGATTAAGTCAAGAGAGTGTGTTTGCACACACACGGGCCAGCCTTGAGGGCAATGACTAATTATCTAAGCATTAACTTCAAAAATCTTTGAATAAAGATCACTTAGCTGCAGAAAAGACTTGCAACGCCAGTTCAGCAACTACCAACAGATTAAAATCAAAGATGAAAAGGAGGAATTACCTAGGATAAAACATTCCATGGCAGCAGAACAGGGTACTGTTTTCCCACTCCCCTTTATTTTTATATGACTTTCTCATTTCAAAGATATTCATGCTGCACAGAGATATGAGGAAATGAAGAATGTAGTGGCATGCAATTACATTGTGTATAGGCTGAGAGTTCAGACCATCACAAGGATGTATGTTATATTTAAAAAGAGATGCTCTTGTTCAACTCAGAAGAAAATGTAATTTTCCTGCTACCAGCAAGATCAGCTTTTTCAAGAGTGACATACTTCCATTCCACCATAGATAGCATGTGTGCAAACCAAGGCAAGGCACTGTCATGGGAATAACAAAATTGATCTTTCCAAAGAGGGGAAAAAAGTGTGAAATATGCAGAATTCTAGCAGTGGTCAAAATACAGTTTTACATACATAGGAATGGGTACCCTCCAATTTTACAGTACTTTGCTTTGTGTTTACAATCTGTGCGCAGTCCTTATCCTGCAGCTGAAGCTATGGCAACAGAACCTTATGAGAGCAGCTAAAGTACAAAACAGGATACAAGTATGGACTGAAAGACCCGCTGCAAAAAATTCAAGCTGAAGCTGACTATCTCAGCAGGAGAGCTATGACATAGTTGCTATCACGGAAACGTGGTGGAAGGCTACAGGCGCTTCAGGAGAGACAGGCGTGAGAGGAGGGGTGGAGGGGTGGCCCTCTATACTAAGAAAACCCTGGATGCTGTCAAAGTTGAGATCGGTGATGACCAGATTGAGTGCCTATGGGTAAGGGTCAGAGGGCCAGTCAAGTCTGACCTCCTGGTTGGAGTATGTTACAGACCACCCGACCAGGAGGAGGAGATGGAACTTCTATTGTTTAAACAGCTGGAGGTTGCCTCTAGATCAGCTGCCCTTGTTCTTTTAGGAGACTGTAATCTTTCGGATATCTGCTGGAAACTTAACACTGCCGAGAGGAGGCAGTCCAGGAGGTTCTTAGAGGGTATTGAGGACTGCTTTCTGTCACAGCTGGTGAGTGAGCCCACCAGGGGTGAGGCTCTCCTCGACCTGCTGTTTACGAACAAAGAAGGGCTGGTGAGTGATGTTGTGGTTGGAGGCTGTCTGGGGTGTAGTGATCATGAGATAATTGAGTTCTCTCTAAACAATGTAACAAGAAAAGACAGGAACAGAACATTGATGCTGGACTTCCGGCGGGCAGATTTCGGATTATTTAAAGAACTTGTCAGGAAAGTACCGTGGGAAATAGTTCTTAGTGACAAGGGGGTCCAGGAAGGCTGGATGCACTTCAAGAATGAAATCTTGAAGGTGCAGGAGCGGGCTGTCCCCATGTGTTGTAAGAAGAGTCGTAGGGGCAGACGGCCGGCCTGGTTGAGTAAGGATCTTCTGAAGGAGCTAAGTAAGAAAAAAATAAGGGAAGCAAAAGCCCAACTGGAGCTCAAATTTGCCCCTTCTGTTAAGGATAATAAGAAGAGTCAGCCTGACCTCAGTCCCAGGTAAAATTATGGAGCAGATAATACTGGGTGCAATCATGTGGCACCTGCAGAATGGCCAAGAGATCAGGCCCAGCCAGCATGGGCTTAGGAGGGGTAGGTCCTGCCTGACCAACCTGATCTCCTTTTATGACCATGTGACTAGCCAGGTGGATGAGAGGAAGGCTGTGGATGTGGTATACCTGGACTTTAACAAGGCCTTTGACACTGTCTCCCACAGTAGATTCCTAGGGAAGCTGACAGCCCGTGGCTTAGATGGGAGCACTCTGTGCTGGGTTAGGAGTTGGCTGGATGGCCAAGCCCAAAGAGTGGTGGTGAATGGTGTCCCATACAGTTGGTGGCCGGTCACCAGTGGTGTCCCCCAGGGATCGGTGTTGGGTCCAGTCCTGTTTAATATCTTCATTGATGATCTGGATGAGGGGATTGAGTCCATCATCAGCAAGTTTGCAGGAGGAAGGGTTGATCTGTTAGAGGGTAGGATGGCCCTACAGAGGGACCTGGACAGATTGGAGAGATGGGCCGATTCTAATGGGATGACGGTTAATAAGTCCAAATGTCAGGTACTTCATTTTGGACACAACAATCCCATGCAGAGCTACAGACTGGGGACAGAGTGGCTGGAGAGTAGTCAGGCAGAAAAGGACCTGGGAGTGCTGGTGGACAGGAAGCTCAACATGAGCCAGCAGTGTGCCCAGGTGGCCAAGAAGGCCAATGGCATTCTGGCCTGCATCAGGAATAGTGTAGTAAGCAGGACCAGAGAAGTTATCGTCCCCCTGTACTCAGCACTGGTCAGGCCTCATCTTGAATATTGTGTACAGTTCTGGGCCCCTCAGTTTGGGAAAGATGTCAGGATGCTGGAGTGTGTCCAGAGGAGGGCAACGAAGATGGTGAAGGGGTTGGAGCACAAGCCCTACGAGGAGCAACTGAGGGAGTTGGGGCTGTTTAGTCTGAAGAGGAGGAGGCTCAGGCGAGACCTCATTGCTCTCTACAACTACACAAAAGGAGGTTGTAGTCAGGCAGGGGTTGGTCTCTTCTCTCAGGTGACCAGTGGCAGAACTAGAGGGCATGGACTCAAGCTTTGTCAGGGAAAGTTTAGGCTTGATGTTAGTTATGATACTGTGATACTGTGATCTTTTGAAAAAGGCACTTGTACACAAACACAGAAGCTTACATCCTACAAGACCTTGTGTTTGGTCAAAGAGGATGCCATTTTGCAGATCATCTACATCATCTTTGGTGTTCGTACTTCAGATTTACCTGCATCTATCTATAAATTTATAGTCCTTGTTTCCAAAGGAAAGAAATAATGTTATTCTCTGAAACTCTTTCTTAAGGAAGACACAAAGAAATTTTTCAGCATGAAGTTTCAGGGTAGAATTCCCTTACACCTGAAGCCCAGAAAGAGCAGTAGGCTATCTTGTTTAAATCATTAGAAGAGGTAATTTTACACATCTACCCACACTGAGACTGACAACTTGTGTCCAAATACTTTTACTGGATTTCAAAAGATTCTGGAGGTCCTTCAAGAAGTAGAGGAACTAGTTCACATTAGTGTTTTTCTAGGACTTAATCACTTTTGGCATTAACCACACACATCGTGTTTGTTACACACATTTGAAAAGCTTTACTTTTTCAGCTGTGGTCCTTTTTCTGCTTCCAGTTACTATAGTAAGGAATCCTCCATTACATAGTAACATGTTTCCTACAAAGATTTCCCTACATGTTAGAAGCCTTGATTGTCTTTTGGTCTGGAAGGCACCACCTCTGAGCCCCACACAACTTATTTTTAACAATCTGCCTTTGCAAAGAAAACACCTGTTCACCCTATTTCCCCTGCGAGCTATTATCACGTGAGTCAGACATCAAGGAGGGGGGGTTGCTTGGTTTCAAGGCTTTTTTGAATTAAGTAACTCTGGAATTAAGATCTAGCAGGAACATGATAGTGAAATGCTGATTAACTCCTTACACATTCTCTTAGTTGTACTAGCCTCATAAAACTTGAATGACAGCTTAAAGGGAAAAACTTGTACAATTTTTGGCAGAATGTCTACACATAAGGTGGGAATAGTCCTCTTCCTCAGTTTTACAATTGATCTCTTTGACATTCCATATAACATAGGTCATTTTAACTGCAAAAGCCATTATATAATTAGCAGGAAAAAGGAGAACCAATATATATTATTTGGGAATCGGAGAGAGAGATTCACTTGTATGTGAGGTCACATGAATTCTGTGCTTGAACTACTAGATATTAGCTGTCTGCACCCCAGCATGGTTGTTAACAAAAACATAATGAGAGCTAAACAAGAAGCTCAGATGCTGCCGTTTTAAATCTGTTGTTTAGTACTAAATTCATGATATCGAGGTTTGTCTCAAGACCGCTGCCATTCTCACTGAAACAGCATCTGTTAGCGTTCTATGTCCCATCAGACATTAAAATCAGATGCTAACTGCCTTGTTCTTTATTATAGTTCAAGAACTGCATAGGGTAAAAACCCTCCAGTTTTGTGCTCTAATACAGTAGTCCATAAAATGTGGCTCTATTTATCTTTTTACCCAGCATTAATTTTTACAAAATATGGAAAACCACTTTGTTTTCCAAAACTCAGTAATATACCATTCTCCTACATCTGAGGGCAACTTATTTAGAGCATATAGTATGTATCAGTAGGGTAGAAAGAAAGCAAAGAAAGGAAAAGAATGGAATACAGTGACTACATATCGCACATTTAGGTTCACATAAATTTAGGAGTTAGTTGCAATGGGAAGAGTGATTACCACTTAAAGATTGACCTGCGTGCATGCAGACCAATGCAGTTCATTGTAATTGCAGATACAAAACAGCAAGTTATTCCCTAGGAAAAGCAGACATTTGCTTTCCTTCTTAACTTAGACAAAACTGGCTCAGCTTCACTAAACACAATCTCTGTGTCACACTACAGTTTCAAATCAGTAAGACCGGTGTTACATCTGTCAGCAAATTCTGCATGACTCTGTAGTTCAATAAGAATCTGACTAGCAGTTTCTGCCATCCCATCTCAACAAAGGTTTAGAGATCTCTCAGTAGGTAACCTTAATTGCAGGCACAAGCTCCTAGACATCTAATAAACGTTGACATGACACAGATGATAAGAAAGTGTATAATTAACACAATGATAACATCGAGATTTTGTTCCAGGTGTTCATGAGAACCCTGTATGCCTTGTAGGGAAACTTTGTAAGATATATACTCCCTACTACAGTCCTGTGAAAACAGAGCATCTTCACCACGATTTCAGTTTGTGCACATTATCCATTTTTCTAATCATCTTTCACAACACTTCACAATACATTTCTGTATGCATAATGTAACAAGAGGAGGCTCAGGGGAGATCTCATTGCTCTCTACAACTACACAAAAGGAGGTTGTAGTCAGGTAGGGGTTGGGGTTTCTCTCGGGTGACCAGTGACAAAACTAGAGGACATGGACTCAAGCTTCGTCAGAGAAAGTTTAGGCTTGATGTTAGGAAAAAGTTCTTCACTGAAAGGGTGATCGGCCATTGGAATGGGCTGCCCAGGGAGGTGGTGGAGTCACCGACCCTGGAGGTGTTTAAGGGGAGACTGGATGAGGCACTGAGTGCCATGGTTTAGATGATGGTTGGTGTTAGCGTGGGTGTTGGTGTTAGCGTGGGTGTTGGTGTTAGCGTGGGTGTTGGTGTTAGCGTTGAGTTATAGGTTGGACTTGATGATCTCAGAGGTCCTTTCCAACCTTATGACACTGTGATACTGTGATACTGTAACAGTATCTTGATCTTACCTGGTACAATCAAAGAGAATTGGGGGGGGGGCAGAGAGGAAGATACCACTCCAGAGCAAAAGAAATTAGTATCATGCATGAACCTCCATTCCTAATTAATATTTCTCTTACTAATAGACTTATACTGATGAAAGAAATAACATCCACTCTAAAAAACGGGCTACATATTTTTTTTTAAAAAGATGTTCCACCTTTGCAGAAAAAGCCTCAACGCTTCCCAAAAATTGAGTTTAAATAAATACATACATACATATCTGGAAGAAGTAAGGTTGTTTTTAATTAGAAAAAGGAAAAAAATGGTGTGTTTTTCTGTAAGAATTAAACCATTTTATATCTGACATGGTAATTTAAGAAAAAAAAAAAAACAACAAAACTTCAGAACTAAGGAACTGCCATCTCACTTCAAGCTGAAGTCATCTGACTTATTACAGACTGATCAAAATAGCACTCCACGATGCAATACTCTCACTGTTTAAAACCTTTAGTTACTGTTGTTACTGGTGACTACCAACTGGCCGCATTTGATTTTCACTTTAATCTTTCAAATAGAATGTCTCCTGTAGTACCACTAGATCATCCTTCGTTCAGCATGCTAACCTGTGTATCGCTTCGTACTAGCAGTTAAGGTCAATAGTGTACATTATAAGCACATCAATACCTTAATTCTATCCCTTAGCAGCTAGAATCCCACTCTTTAACCCTTTACAACAGTGTTATCTTGGGGCTGCACAAACTTTTAAGAATGATGACTGCAGCTTTAAAAATGCAATTGGTGATGTTTAATGGCTATGAATTATGAATTCAGACGTAATACATACAGTGACAATTCCTACTACCACTGGCCTTGTGACAAAACATTGGTATGTGAACAACTGAAAGACAAAAATCTCCCTAGAATTCCAAGAACTTCGTACTTTCTAAGTTACACCTGCCCAATCCTTCCCTGGCAAAGTGAAGTGCATTCCACTTACCTGCACTGCTGGTTTACTGTCATTCAGCAATTCAGATTCTCTTCCATGACAATTAGGCCCATGATCTACAAGCTGTTGACCACCTATTTTATTCTGTATTATAGCCCACTTCAATTCAAAAAAAATAAAGCTTCAGTGTTCACTTGTAATGCAGACAAAAAGTCTACACAGCAGCAAAAATGACCTTAAAGAGAAGCATCTAAACCTTCTTTCTCAAGTGTTCTCCAAGACATCTGTATTTTACAAAATGTATATAGTTTAACATAATGAATGTCAACAGTTTCCATATATTCTCTCAGCTGCAAAGGCTGATCAGATGAGCTTGTAAATGCTTCCAATTTTGTTATTTCATCCCAGATAATATACCATCATCCTTTTATTCCTTGCTGTATTTTTTTTCCAATCTTAAACCATCACTCTTTAAAGTGGCTGAAGAAGACTCATGATTTCTAGCTTTACACAGTAAAGACAGTAACTCAGCATGATCATTTTAGCTTTCTCTTCCACTCTGCAGTAACAAACTGTTTTCTATTTGACCTTTGGATTTAAACAATTTGAGTGCTTTTGTTTCCCTCATTCTCAACTCTAGAAGCACGCGTTTATTTACATGTGAATGAATGTACTCTTCCCAACTCACTTTCTCCAAGAACATATCAATCTGTAATCCTCTGCCTTTCCTCAAAAGAAGTCACACTATGAGCAAAACAGTTACTCCAGCTGCCTTCTCCATTTCTTGCCATGAAGCTGCATCTAAAACACAAAGAATATTACTCTGTTCTTATACCTCGTTCAAAACTAACACTAATAGCAGTCAGCCAGCAAAAACCTCAAACACGAACCGCTGCTGTTCAGCCTCTCTACAATTTGTTATCCTCGCAGAAAGGCTTTGGGTTTCAGGACGCCGGAACTGTTTGAAAACTCAAGAGCCAGTCACAAAGTCACTACAGCAGGCAGGCATTCAGCTTTGAGCTTCAGACCCACCCAACCCAGCTCCAGAACAAGCCAGAGGAGACCGAGGGGAGCACTTATCACTGTCTACAACTGCCTGAAAGGAGGCTGTAGCGAGATAGGTTTTGCACTCTTACTGCTCCAGATGACATCTTATAAAAACATAAAGGCAACCCAAATGGACTAAAGTTTACTTGGATAAGGGAAGTTTTTTTTTTCTTTTTGCACACACAGCAATAACCATGGTTATTTCAGAGCTGCGCTCACCCGCGTGAGATCAGCCGGGCTGCGCCGTCACCGACAGCGAGCACACACGCACACCGGGAGATGACGGGAACATGCTAAAATATCGGTGGAAGAAGGAATTTCCCTGACTCCCCCATCCCAGCCCGTCGCGGCAGGATCCCTCCGACTCACAGGGGAACAGGACGGGCGCTCCGGGAGGGGCCCAGAGCGCGAGGCCGCACCCCCTGCTCTCCGAACACCCACCGCCCTGAGAGCCCCCACTTACCCCGCGCCCCCGCTCACCTCTCGCCCACCCCCGGCTCCCCCCCCGCCGGAGGCAGGGACCTGCAAGCCCCGCGCGCGGCCGCGAAGAGCCACGGCACGCCCGGAGCGGCTGAGGGCTGCCGTGCCTGGAGCTGCTGAACCGCAGCCCCCGCACGGCGGCAGCAACGACGCCCCCTCACCTCACCTCACCTTCCCTCCGGCTGAGAGCCATGACCCCGCGCGGCGCCTCCCGAGAAGCCCGACGTGCCCCGCACACCCACCGGCTCCGCGCTCAGCGCCTCTTCCTGCTCGCCGCCGCGTCCGTCCGTCACGGGGCTGCAGGCGCGCCATTGGTCGAGTCGGCAGCAGGGGCGTGGCCGCGCCGCTCGCAGCGGTCCTCGCGGCCCCGCCCCTCCCGCCCGTGCCAGGCGCGGTGCCCGCGGGCTCCGGCAGGGGGAGCGCGGCTGCGCAGAGCCGGCGGGCAGTGCTGCTGCCGCCGCGCGCGCGGGAGCGAGGGCGGGGGTGCGCGCGGGGGGGGCGGCGCGCGGAGAGCGGGCGGCGGCGGCGGCCCCGGTAGGGTGAGTCGCGCCGGGGCGATGGTGGGTGCGCGCCGCTGCTCCCGCTCCTCCCGCTCCCAGCCGGGCTTCTCCTTCAGCTGACCCGGCAGCCCCGCGCGCAGCCCGCACCCGCCGCGTTAATAATGCACTAGAATGTCAGCGCTGAAAAAGGTAGGGAGGGGCAGAGAGGAGAGGAGCGGGCCGCCGTCGGGGCAGCGGAGGGGGCGCGAGTGCTGGTGCCGCGGGTCCGGCCGCAGCATGCGGGCACTGGCGCCGTCGGGGACCGGTGCCGGGCAGCGGGGCGAGGACGCACCGGCCGAGCCGTCGGTTGCGGTGTCCTCCGCCATCAACCGCGCTGACAACGGCGGGGGTCTCGGCACAGCCCGGGCAGGACGGGTGCGCGGCGGGGCGGCTGCGGGCTGGCACTGGGAAGGGAGCGGGGCGCGACGGAGGGACCCTCCGTGCGGCGGGCTGGGGCGAGGGGATGCCGGGCACGGAGCCGCAGCACGGGCGGCGATTTACACTCTGGTAAGCGCGCGGGGCTGCCTTGCGAGGGGGAGCGGGTTTGCAGCCGCGCCGCCGCCTGCATCGCTTCCCCCCTTCTCCCTCCCAGCCGCCGTGCAGGGCGCGGGGACGTCGGGGGCGCCGCGCTGCTCCCGCTGACTCCGCGCAGTCCTGAGTCGGGGCGGGCGTCCCGCGCCTTACCCGCGCAGCTGCCTCGCCGCGGGTGCGCAGCGCTGGGCGCAGCTGGAAGAGCCCACGGGAACGCAGCGCTGGGCGTACCTGGAAGAGCCCTCGGGCGCGCCGCCGGAGCGCGGGGACCGGAGCCATCTGCCGCGCTGTCCCCTCGGTCTCCGGGGCGGTCGGAGCGGCTCTGGCCGCGGGGAGGGCGATGTTGGCTGCGCGGCTCCGTGGTGCTTTGCAACACCGCCTGCCAGGGAATGAAGCGAAGTAACTGGCACCGCTCTCCAATCCGTCTCGCCCCCCCGAAACCCTCCTGCCAGTGCGGTGGAGCCGGTGCGGGTCAGCCCCTATGCGGGGAGCGGGGCGCTCCCCAGCCGGCGGATTGTGCCGGGGAGCTTTCTCCTACGGCCCCGTTCTCCCACCTCCCATCGTCTTCTCCACTTTCCGTCGCCTTCCTAACCCAGTTCTTAGACGGCCGCTGGCCCAGTTCCGAGAGTGATGCTGGGCGCTTAGCGGTAAATGCATCAATCAGTGCTTCGGCCTCAACTTCGCTGAAACTCCAAAGGATTCCTAATCTTCTTTTTCTGTTGTTGGTTTCTGATTGTGCTTCGTTACGGCATGGGTTTAACAGCGGCTTAATGTGCGTTGGGAGCAGGTGGTGTTTGAATCTCTTCCAGATTCAAGCACTCGGAACGAGACAAAGTGCTGCCATCACCCCAGGTGGTGTGAGCCCAAGAACAAGGCTGCGAAACTCAAGTGTCCTTCTCAGGGCTGGAGGGTTCTGATCGTGCTTCTGTGTGCTTTGGAGTAGCGTCGCAAGCCGAGCACTAGCAAAACTGGAAATCCAAATACCTCTAAGTCACTTGGGTAGTAATGCCATGGCTGCAAGGGGGCATCCCTCTAGGAGGTAGGGTCACCTGTACACGCCCGAGTGCAAATCCAAGTGAGAAATCTGGTGTGGAGGCTTTGTACTGAAGCATGGGGTATGTCTGGGGAGCTCATTAGCTGTCCTGCACTTGTTTTATTATAAAAAAGTAACTCTGGTCTAGAGCAGGGGATAATACTATTTTATAATGGAAATGTATTCAAGGTATCAGCCTCTCAGATCTCTCTCTCTTTTTTTTTTTTTAATTTTATGATAGAAATTTCATTTCTATCTCTGTGTTTTATCTGGAAAACAGGTAAAATAGGAAGAGTAGAGTTTTATATTTTTGTGCTTCTGGCTATATAGCAATTATACTTTCAAGTAGTTTCCAGATGGTTTGCACAAAGCACTATCTTTCAGGATTGCCAAGTTTTGATTTTAGTGCATGTAGCTATTTTCACCAGATTTTATCTTTTATATTTGAAAGGTTGTATTCCCCTCTATAATTTTGCATGCTTTGCAAGATGCCTGTTATGTGGTTAAAATGGACTCATGATATTTAATAGTTTAATGAATTACAATGTTATTAATTGGAGATTTAATTCTGAGTGCTGCAGTCAGATCCTATGTGATCTGACATAATTTTTCTAAGTTAAAAAATGAATTATTATGGCGTTGTTCAGTTACATATGAAGTAAAACCTAGGACTGTCAAATAAGTTAATTGATTCTATTTTAGAATATTTTTAGCTTTTCATTTTAGTACTATAAAGTGCTATTTGCATTTAGTTATGCATATATCCAGTTTACACTAGAACAGTATGGGGCATAACTATTAACTTTTTAGAATTTCTAGTCCCTCTGAAATGAGTTTAAATTTCTGGTACAAGTTGAAGTTACACTTAGGATGAAGTCATAAATGCTTTAAACAAGTTTTTAACAACCAGCAAACATAGACTACTTTTGAGATGATGGGGAGAAAGTGTTTTGTCTGTATAACACATAAAACTGCACAGTCGAATCCAGGATTCACTGAATTGGTGGTAATATTCCTAATGACTGAATGAGTTCAGGATTTTACATTTCTGTAGGGCAAAGTTCCACCAGTATTAATGGTGATGTTGGTGGCTATGCCAAGCTGTTAAAAGAAAAAGTTACCAAATCAAGACAAAAATGTTGAGGTCCGTTATGGCTAAATAAAAATTATATTCCAATAAATTCCAGTATATAAAGCAAGGTTCTTTAGTATTAGTTGGTAAATGTTATAAGAGAAATGTATACCTGATTAGAACATTCATACCTAATCCCGAGGAAAGCTTGGATATTTGGTTTCCAGTGTGTCTGGAGACCAGGTAGCATCCTGCCCAGAGGGTACCCTCTGCAGGCTTTCCTGAACATTGCTTGTGCTCTTCAGGTTACCACTTCGCAGTCAAAACATTTTTTTCTGGCAGCAGACGTTCTAATAAGAAATAATGCACAGAGGCAGTCTGGATAACTAAATTTCAGCTTGTTTTAGAGCTTTGTCTGACTAAATTATGGACATTGGAGTAATTATTGAGATAGTTTTGTGTGCCTTAACAAAGGTGGTAAAATTTTATTTTGCACCTGCCTTTTCTTGTTTGCAATTAAGCATAATCAAAGCAATTTCATTGTATAGCTATAATAATCCCATGAGTAGTTTTGGTAGTAAAAAGAACATTGAAGTAAACCCTCATTTTTTTCAAAGTATGCCATCAGGTATACTTTCAAATGGCATCCGTCAAAGAAAAACATCTGCTTCACCTCTACTCCATGAACAAGACAAGTCTTGTTTGCTGCTTCAGTTCATCACCACAGTGAATTTGTTTATCTAACCATGCATGGTGAATGAGAGAACCACTAATGCAGAAAGTTAGTGTTGGATCATCAGTTATGATTGTTTTTAATAGAGACTTTCAGCTTTTAGAAATGTATTATATGGGCCGAAGTACCCCACTTGAATCTAAAATATTCTGTTTGCTAAACGGGTAGTTTTGTTTGAATAACTACAGGAAAAAATTACATGCAGTTCAGTTTGCCTTGCAAAAATTCATAGTCATCCACGAACCATATGGCTTTCTTACCTCTAGCAGAGAAATATCTCTCTGTGTAGCAGATACGCTATGTCAACAGTTCTGATCAAATATAAGTAGAAGTGGGCATGGATGAATCAGAATCTCTTTTAAAGTAGACCCGTTGGAGGCCACAAATTCTCATATTTCAGTCCATATATATCCATTATAGAATTGTATTTCCCAGAACAGATTATAGTTCATCACAGCTACTTTCTGTTTTAGGGGCCAAAATGATTCATTAAAGTAAGATAAGTACTCTTCCCGTGATATTTACTTAGGAAATGTCAAGGAGCAGTTTATTCACTTAGTACATGCGCAGTTGTGATGGGAGGATGGAAATCACTGCAGTTAGATTTCTCAATCAGTATTTCTACGCATGCATACGTATTTGGTCTCACTTTACTTTTATCTGTTTCTCACTGTACTTTCTTAAATACTTCTTTTGTGCATAAAATTTACTTATCTTTCATTCATTTTCTGCCACATTTGTCACATTTCTGTGTCCTTGCCAGTTTCAAAATTGAGCAACAAATAGCTTCCAGTATGGCATTGGCCTTTAGCCCTCTAAATTTTTTTTGTACTTTTGTAAGTATATATTCTTATGATCTAAAAGGACTTTCCTTCCACTTTTGGTAATAAATGTAATATACACCTGCAGTTAGCAGAGATGCTGGAGGTATGCCATAGATGAAAGCTTTTGTCTCACGAGGGGAATCGGTGTCTGTTATCTTCAGTAGATGCTGCTACGACTGTTTATAGATAAAATAGATAAATCAACAATAATAGGACATATGAAAAATACGGTCAAATACATATATAAATCTAACAAGGCAAAAATCGGTAATTCAGAGATTTAGACTGTACATGTGCAGAAATAACAAGAGAAGTATACACCAGAGCTTTCTGTATCTCTGGAGCCCCTCCTCTTGGGTCCTTCATAGTTGCTCCTTCTGCATCTAAAATCCTTCCACTGCTCTCAGTTATCTAGCTGTCAGCTTTAAAAAGTACATTTGTTGTGTCAAAGGAAAGAAGAGTATCTTAGGGTTGTCAGATTGACCTGGACTCGGTTTGAGCACAAAAAGCTGTTGCAATCTAAAATTTATCTAGCAAATGTAAAGGTTAAGCCTTGATAATGAAGTTGAAAACAGTTAGGGAAGTATAGAACTAGCAATCACAAATTTAGGGAGACATTGGACACCCATTTCTTAGATGTGGTTATTTAAGGTGTCTCTGGTATATGTTTCATCTTAGAAGCTGAGAGGCTGCTCCAGTAGTGTTCAGCTTCTTGAGTGCTGACTTTCAGAGGGGACAACTTCCCTGCATTCCCTGGAGAGGCAGCAGGTCAATGCTGACAATAACAACTCAAAACATTTTTATTTTTTTTTTATGTGCGTCCTTATTATCTCTCTTCTTTAATTTAGGAGATAGTGTGTTTTCAATAATCCCTAAGTTGTGAATGAGAATGCAAATTAATTATTTAAGCTTGTCTGGAATCTAATTGCCCTTAGCATGCCACATTTTTTTAATATGTTTTTTTCCTACACGGGTTTTATTTTTGTGCATTGGAGGTCAACTGAATTAGTTTCCTGTGATTCTCTCTTTCTTGACAGTATGACTTGCATTGTAAAGCTTTTTAATGCTTTAATAATGTTATGCACATTACTTATCATAAAACATTACTTATCAGCAAAGTCTCCAGCAATTCTCCTAATTTCACA
The DNA here is from genome assembly GCA_033556795.1 of Tapera naevia. Lineage (NCBI taxonomy): Eukaryota > Metazoa > Chordata > Aves > Cuculiformes > Neomorphidae > Tapera > Tapera naevia. The sequence continues at coordinate 16,641,768 of JAUMJJ010000079.1, read as the reverse complement.
ACTGGATATGCTGGATACTTTTCACAGAAACTGTATATGGTATTGTAAATGATGCAGATAATCAGCTTAGCCTTTAAGGAAACTTTGTCCTAACCATTTTGCTCTTACGTGGTCATTTTTAGAGCTCATGCAGCTGCAGGGGTACAGAAGTATGTTATTGTATTATTGAGTGTTTTAATGTGAGTGAGGAGTGAAAGAACTTACCAGCTTTCACAACTGCCTTTTAGTTTCACATGTAGCCCATAAAAATAACAGAACAAATAACTTTAGTCACCATAAGTAGGAAGTTGTTTTTTACTCTCTTTTTTTTTTCCACTGAATGGCAGACAATAGAGAGAGAATCTCAAGTAGTTACTACTCCTTTTATTTCTTATAGACTAATCTAAAAATAGGCGGAGAAGGAAAAAAACCCAGAGGATCTTCCACTTTCACATTCGTACTGATTTATGGCTTAATAAGTCCTTGGGATATAAAGCTCCAGAGGATAAACACTCTTACTCTATCAAATTTGTGTAAATAGAGTCCAACTAAGATAAAATATGACACTTTCACTTCATTCGTGCAGAGTGAAATTCTTTCCAAAGGACATCAATATAAGGCCACCTTTATCCTCTGTGCAACTGCAGATTTCACCTAAATTAACAGATATGTTCTTTAGTTTTAGAGATTGATAACAATTATCTTCCCCGATGAGCAGAAAGGAGGACAACGCTTACTTTTCTTCCTTTGATTTACTTCCCTTCATCTTGCAGCCTGTGTAGTTGAAGGTATAGGAAGAGTTTGGGCCTTTTTTTCAATGCTAGAAAAGGAAACGACAAAGCACAATGAAGTTCCTTGAAAAGACTATGTATCTATCTGAATTCTTCATCTTACCCTTAACCAGGCTTCCTCATGATGACATAGTATAGAGGAAATAATATGCTGATTTGTTTTTCTAAAATCGGGGCATGAAGATATCACATAACAAGAAGATGTTGCGTATAAGTAAGAAGTATTAATATCCTCAAGCTGGGAAGACTTTGGGCTCCCATTGATAAGAGTGACACAAAGTTCACCTTCCCTCTGGAAGAGAATTCAGGCCACTCTGATGTTTCCAGCTCTTTCTGGCTGCAGTACTTGAAACTGATCTTTTCTTTGATGGTGACTTGTGGCTTTGTTATCCTGCATCTGGCCTGTTTTATGGCTATTTTGGGATTATCTTTGGCATGTTTTACTTAAACGTAAGACATTTAAAAAATGTGATTGTTAAGTGTTCCTGTTATATGTGGTGTACACTGTAATTTGATTTTTATTTCAGTCTGAGATTTTGATCTCCGTTACTCGAGGGTCTGTTTATAGATGGTGTCATTTAGAAATAGCTGCTATAGTTTGTATCCATACTGCAAATGTCCAAAATTAGCTTTCAGAGCTAGATAAATTATTGCATTTAAGACAATAAATCTGATATTTAAGAGATTCATTTTAAAATAACTAACATAAATAATGTTTTCTTAGTGGCTTAACAAAATTAAATTTACTCTTTTCCGTTCTGGAATTCAAATGGATAAACAGGGCTGCTTTTTTTTTTTTCCAATAAGTTTTAGTAGGCTGAGAAATCAAAATGTTACACACAGACTAAGCATGCCTCCTTCACAACACACAATTTATTTCAATTGCAATATACTGTGATTTGTACATCAGAGTGGTTTTGTCACAAGTATTTGTCGTTCGTAGCATTATATGCAGAAAAGGCAGCAGTACATCTGAAAAGGCAACATTACTTTTGCTGCCAGTCCTGAAATGCATTGGATTCTACAGCATCTCTCATCTCCATGCACATCAGCTTTTATTGATTATGCAAGGTTTGAGTATAATATATGAGGTGTTTCAAAATAAATTCTTCTAATGAAGTTGAAGAGAGATGCAGTCAGTTACCATGTCTTGTACATTTATAATAACAATGAGTAATTTGATAATGGTTTTCTTAAATAGTAATTTAGAATTTACTACTCCAAAATCTTAACTTATATGGCACTTCTAAAAAGGAAGGCTTGTCTCTTTGTTATTTTTCAGCCTCATTACTCTTTATGTAAGGTGATGAATTCTTATATCACACTGACCTTCCTTAGGAAAACATGAACTTTCTACACTTCAAGATTTCAGCTCCAAGGAGATTTACGAAGTTATGTATTACTTCATGAATTTAAAGGCACATACCTTTGAAAATAATGAAACAGACGACGAAAGCATTATAATAGAACTAAATAGTTAAATTCAATATTTTGAAGGTCTGATAGATTTCTTTTCAAATTAAGATGTGATATTCTGATTTTGGATGCTTCCAAACAAAGTTTCACACTTTTCCTCCCTAAAAATGTTTCTCTACAGCTAAAGTAAATTGTTAAAGGATACATAAATCCATGGAAATATGCTTACAGTCACTGATAAAAGATCTCCTGTAGTAATGTCTGTTCATTCTTGAGGTCATATATAGTGCAGTTCATGTTCTTCTGTATTGTTTTTTTCCAAGTTTTCTTCTCAACATACTTGTCATTCACATAATTCTTCTTTTTCTTGATTAATATATTTCAAAGTAGCGTTTTTATTTTATGGTGCTTTTGGAGATTGTACAGTCCTTAGTAAATATCTCATCTGATACATTAATATTGTTAACATGTGCTGTGCTTATGGTTTACAGCAGAGTGGAAGTCATTCTCAAATATCCATGTAGTGGATAAATTGCAAAACACATTTCCTTTCCTAACTGGTGTGTCAGATCTCTGATATCTGTCCTAAAAATGATGCAGAAAGAGCTAAATACAAAGCTGAGAACTGCAGTGTGTGATAGGCTATAGAATGCTGCTTTGATCACTATAATAGGAAAGTTTCTCCTATACCTTTATCACATTCAGACTAAAATATCTTTCAGGAGCTTTCCTGGCATCTGTTTGGAGGTAACTGTTTAGTTACATGCTCAAGTAATAGAATGCATTTTATTTTTCTTTCCTTTTCAGCTTTTAGAAAGATAACAAACACTTTTTCAAAACTTCCTTTAATAGAGTATTTTCTCTGTCTTTATTAATTCTTTAAATTATGGTCCATTACTTTAGAAACTTTGTGGTATGCTTCCTAGTTTGATGTAATTTCATTTGAAATATTCTGACAAATGTCCATCTGTTACTCCACAGCGTGTACATGGGCACTGAAACAATGTGATGCCTGAGAATCAAGAGAATGTATGAAGCTTTACATTCTGATTATAGTGTTGAAATGAAAGATAACATTTTGCTTCACTGCTTGAAAGATCAGTGCTATAAGCACAGCTTGTCATATTAATATTTGTATTTCCCTGCGCTTCTTAATGTGGCAATGTATCAGCTGAAGGGTGAGCAAATACAAGAGTAAGGCCAGAGTAATGTCGGAAAAAAAGGAGAGGTTTAGGGGAGCATTGTAATACTGTTTTTGGCACCAGAAGAAAAGGAAACAAATAATCAAGGGTATAGGTGAACGTATCTGGATAAAACAGTGAGGAGATACTAATAGGGCAGTACAGGAGACAATTGTTCTGATTGTCTTGTTCTGCTTACATGTAAAAGGCGGGAACAAACTGCTTAAAATGTCTTTTCTGAGATGTCGTACGCGTTTCACAAGCTGTGTCAGGAAAGATTGACAGACTTAAATATTTTCATGTACAAGGTAAAACCGCACAGTGTATAGAAACAGTTATCAGCTTCATGTAATGGATCTTGATATGTAGGAATGTATTGAAGGGACTCAGCTGGCGTGAAGTAGCTGCCAGGCTGCATTTGTGATGTTCTTTACTTGGAAAACACATTATCCATAAAATAGGATAACTTGTCAAAAAAAAACCCCAGGAAGTTAGTGTCGGTGTTAGTGTTGGGTTATAGGTTGGACTCGATGATCTCAGAGGTCCTTTCCAACCTTATGATAATGTGATACTGTGTGATGCTGTGAAGTAATTTACTACAAGAAAACATTATATTGCTCTTAATTTCAGTTGCACAATTCTATATAATGATGAATAAAATTTGCCTCTCTTTTTTCTGTCATGGGGCTGATCCAAGTTACCTTGAAGAAATATCTTATCTATTACTATCATGTCTTGGCATGTAAGCTGCGTTTCTCTTGACCAATGGAACACATTTTTCTATGTTTCTGATTTTGGAGCACAAGGAACAAAGTATTCTTGGCAGCCAGGCTCTTCCAATGTGAATTCTCTTCTAAAAGACATCAATGTGATCATTACTCTTCATTTTTTTTTTCAGTATAAAATGTAAAAATGTCTTCTCCAGCCTTGTTCTCCCTTCCTGAATACGTCCAGTTCTTGTAATCACTACCATCAGCAAAATCTCATCTGAAAGTTTTGCAGAAAGTATCAAAATAAGCAGCAATGTATGGGCATGCAAGAGGTCCCGTTTGTGAAAGAATGATGAATACACTGAACTAATATTACTGATATTTACTGATATTACTCAGTAAAAATTTCTTGAAAAAACTGTATGTATGAAAATTTCCTTTACCATCCAGTGCTACTATTTTTGGCTATAGGTACTGTGTGGTTTGATCTAAAGGATTTTGCCTTATTCTTCTTAATTGATGGATTTTTCATGTATTGTTTTAACGCAAATCCATGCCAACCTATACCATGAAACTATTAGAAAAATCACTTGTATACATACGCAACAAATTGTGATTATACCTAAGCCTTTATATACCTTCCACAAGGAGAGTAGAGAAAGAGTTAAGACTGCAAACCTAACAGTAGCTTTTCAATATCTTTAGTATCCTTGGATTCCACAGAAATTTTAAGAGTATTTTAAATATTCCCACAGGAAAAAAAAATAAAAGAAGTAATTAAAGTATAGTAAAATAAAAACAAAGTGGAAAATCAGAAGATAATAGAGAATTAACGGTACTGATCAACAGCAAATTAGTATTTGGATAATCATTATGAACATGAAACTAGTAATAATTTCTCTTTTTTCCATACGGAGACACTTAATTGTTCCTAAGTATACGGAAAAACTCATGAACTGAAAGATTAAAATAGAATAGAACTGATTCCTGTAAATATCAAGATATAGTATAATCTAGTGGTTATACAGAGAATTTTTTTCTTCCTCACACGTGACTTAAAATTCTTATTCAGAAATCAACAAAAATAATTTCCTGGAATGTTGCCTGTTGTCACCAGGAAACAAAGACATCTTTCTGAATTTCCTTGATAATAACATTTGCATTGTTTTATTCCCACAACAGAGTGCTTGGAAATTTCAGCTGGTGCAAGCATGATATATTTGTGAATTCACTTAAAGGTCCTCCACATGTGTTTGTGCCTGAACCTGGGCCTTCACTTAGTGTTTTTGGTGCAAGAAAAAGGGCTGATCGAAATCTCTGTGGTTTGGACCCTATGAAAATTGCAGGCTTTTTCTTGCACACCAGCAGTCTGTTGGTTTTATATGTGCTTAGTTCTGTGTCACTTGAATGAGCTGGGGGCTGAAGGAGAAAGCAGTATCCTTCCTTCCTCAGGAGGAAACATTTTGATAGCACTGGCTTGTGCTAGCAACTAAATGCAATTGGGCTTCCATCAGGGCCCAGCATCACCTGAGGTGTCTTAGCGTCTCCAAGACACCAATGCAGACCTACCTAGTACAACAAAGACTGGATGGAGTCCAGCTGAAGGGCACCTAACACTTATCAGGGAGTGCCAGCTCCCCAGGATGGTCCCCTGCCATGGCTGAAGAACTCCAGGCCGTGTTGGGGACTATAGGTAGTTACCCATCTGTCTTTTAGCTGTTGCTCCAGAAGGGTCCCATCTAACCCATGTGCCATACTTACCAATTTGAGGTGTACCTTCCAACCTCAGGTATCTCCAGGTTTCCCAAATAACACCAGGCACCCACTAAAAGCAACCAAATCCTGCCCTAGACATGTGTTTCCATTACACCAAGGAGAGCTGTGTAAGAGTCTGTTCCTAACTGTAAGCATTGACTTTGATGGGGACAACTTCACAGGGAAAACAGGTTTAAAAGAAATGGATCCTAGAGATTTAAATGCATTTGCAGTTCTTATTTGATATAATAAAGGAACACACATAAAAGTGCTCTTCAGATTTGCTTGGAGAACATTGTGCTACCTTTGTGCAAATTTAAACTGTCAGTTGCTGAGACTTCAGCTTATTTGTATTTAGTTTTCACAAATTAGCCTACTTCCCAGTGCAATCCAACCATCTCAAATATTTGAAATGTTTTAATTCTGACATCTGAGATATAGGTGAACAAGGAAGGTTTTGCCACTGAACTCAGACCTGATTTTTAGGCACTGGCTAGTGAAAGCATCCCTGAGCACATACCTCGCTGTGAAAAGTGCTTTTATTTTTACCATTTTGTTTGGGCTGTGTTATAGAACCATAGAATCATAGAATCTTCTGGTTAGAAAAGACCTTGGAGATCATTGAGTCCAACGGCACCCATCTTCTGCTAAACCACGTCCTTCAAAAACTCATCTACCTGTTTTTCAGACACCTCCAGGGATTGTGACTCAACCATCTCCCTGGGAAGCTGTTCCAGTCCCTAACCATCCTTTCGGTAAAGAAATTCTTCCTGACATCTAGTCTGAACCTCTCCTGGCGCAACTTGAGGCCATTTCCTCTTGTCCTGTCACCTGTCACTTGAGAGAAGAGATCAACACTTGCTCTGCCACAGCCTCCTTTCAGGCAGCCGTAGACAGCAATGAGGTCTTCCCTCAGCCTCCCCTTCTCCAGGCTAAACAACCCCAGTTTCCTCAGTCGCTCCTCACAGGACTTGTTCTCCAGCCCCTTCACCAGCCTCGTCGCCCTTCTCTGGATGCACTCCAGCACCTCAGTGTCCTTCTTGTGGTGAGGGGCTCAGAACTGAACACAGTACTTGAGATGTGTCCTCACCAGTGCTGAGTACAGGGGGACAATCACTGCCCTGGTCCTGCTGGCCACACTGTTTTTGATAGAGGTCAAGATGCCATTGGCCTTCTTGGCCACCTGGGCACACTGCTGGCTCATATTCAACCAATTGTCAACCAGTGCCCCCAGGTCCTTCTCCTCCAGGCAGCTCTCCAGCTACTCCTCCCCAAGCCTGTAACGCTGCATGGGGTTGTTGTGCCCCAAGTGCAGGACTCAGCATTTGGTCTTGTTAAACCTCATCCCATTGGTCTCAGCCCATTGATCCAGCCTGTCCAGATCTCTTTGCAGTGCCTCCCTTCCTTCAAGCAGATCAACACTGCCACCCAGCTTGGTGCCGTCTGCAATCTTGCTGAGGGTGCACTCGATCCCTTCATCCAGATCATTAATAAAGATATTGAGCAGGACTGGACCCAGCACTGAACCCTGGGGAAACTTCAGTTCTTTACACTGTAGCCTTACGCCGGCGTGTTTTGTCTATATTAACTCTTTGAGCAACATGTACTTAAGAAAAAAAAAAAATCACCTAATTTGGACAGAGCAAGCATAGGCATTTTCAAGTCATAAACAGCAAAGACCACCTACAAGAGAAGGTGTATTTTTGGCTCTACTATGTTGTATATGAGCAAGTAATCTGTCTTCGTATTTTTCTTGTAATGGAAAACTGGGAAATAGAATTTTCCTTTTGTTCTTGCTCTTGTCAGAGAAGTAACCAAATATCCCCAAAAAACTGTGCTGGGGTATTAGTTTAGTGGTACCCAATGAGAGAGCATCCCCAAGCTGTTCTTCCTCAATTTTGCAGTCCATTTTGTTTGATAGCCTCCCCTTCCATCAATGACCACTGAAAGCTTGCCAGGTGCCTGAGACAAAGACTTCACCCATGGGACGCCATAACAGCACTTGCTCTGCCTCTATTGGGTGTTGGCGAATGTACCACCTTTGGGGTTTGTGAAAGACTGTAAATTGTCTGTGAGTGGGTAAGTCTATTTTTCTGTGGTGTCAGTGAGTTGCCCCAGTCATCGGTACAACGGGAATTATGGGAGTGTTTTGGGCCATTTATCCTGGCATCAGAGAGTCCTGAAGGATTTGTCTGGGGATGGCCCTTAAGATCACTGCCTTCTCTGTCCACGACAATGTCTTCAGGCCATACTAACGCTGAGTAGCAGATTACATTTCACTGCCAAACAATGATTACGTGCTCTGAAACTCACCCCACCACATGGACGCTGGCCTCCCTTCAGGTAGCAGTGTTTGGGAAGACTGCAATCAGCACCCCTCTCTGCTGATCTCCAGTAAGGTCTGAAAAGGGGGACAAATGTGTTTCTCTTGAATAGGGCTGCATATGCTTTTCTAGCATCTTTAGAAATTGCCTTTGAAAGAGCTGTCAATGCATTATCTATTTTAACTACTTCAGAAGATGAAATTATTTTTGGTCTAAATGGTATCAGTAAGAAGTACTAACTATAAGATAAGGTTTAAGTGAGAAAAAAAAATCCAGTGACTTTCAGTATTTATCGTATGTATCAGGGCTGGTATGACAACCTTTATTGCCTAATTAATATCCCTTTTCTGTAAAGCAGATGGCTCACTAAAATCAACAAAGGCTTCTCACTCTGAAGTCCTTCAAAGGCAGGTGCATGTGTAGTGTCTTCTCCTTTATTCCAGGCTTCTCTTTCTATTCTGGGGTTCCTGTTCCTCAAAGTCCTGGACCTTGTTCACCCTGCCCTTCTTTGTGCATCAGGTATCTTCCAAGCCTGGTCTATGTAGTCCACTGCAAAGTCAGGTGCTGGTAAAATCCCAGTCTGTGCCTCCCTCACCTGCGCTGTTACGAATTCCTCCATACTGGTGCTATGTGGCTGAGCTCCATGGATGCTGGGGTGTGTCAAGTGATTCTCCTGCCTTGCTTGGCAGAAATCACTTTTCTTCTGCCCCTGCTCTCAGAGTCAAATGTGTTGGAGCGGATTGGATTTTCCCAAAAGAGAAGCATTTTTAAGTTTTTCATAAAAATTAATGCAGCTCTTCTTTGCTAGCTTTATTCCTCCTAATTCTTTCTCTTTGCTGTCTCCTTGGCTCACTGTTATAATTCTAATGTTTTTTTCATTTATTGTACTGAATATTTTCTGGAATAAAAAAGAACATTGCTTACATCTGTGGATAGTGCTGGTCCCATATGTATGGTATTAGGAAGTGTTGCCTAGCAAATTCTGTGAATCTTGATGAAATATTAGTTCCTTTTTATAATTTAGATCTGTTATTTCTCACAGCATTTGATGCATTTTACATGCTTTTGTGATCTTTATCTTAAAGGAAAGAGAAATTGTGGCCAAGTGGACTCATCAGCCCAGTTCTTTAAGACTTTTGTTGTTGGACATAAGATTCCTCTTATTCAATGTGGATGTTGTAGCTGCCTCCATCTGGGCAAAAACTAGCAGTTACTGGTACTTCTTGGTTCCTTGTGTGGTGAGTGTAGTGAGATGGGTGGCACTAAGGGCTGACGCAATCTCTTCCTAAAGCAAGTTATCTGCATTGTATCCGAGAAGTGCTCAGCACTGGAGCTTGGCATGACTGCTCAGAGGCAGATTTCCATTTGAAAGGATTTATATATTGTATGTATGTATATATTGATGACTCCAAGCTGAGTGGTGTGGTTGACACGCCTGATGGACAGGATGCCATCCAGAGGGATCTGGACAAGCTCAAGGAATGGGCCCTTGTGAACCTCATGAGGTTCAACAAGGGCAAAGTGCAAGGTCATGCACCTGAGCTGGGGCAACCCCCAGTATCGACACAGGCTGGGGGATGAAGGGATTGAGAGCAGCCCTCTGGAGAAGGACTTTGGGGTAGTGGTGGATGAAAAACTGGACATGAGCCAACAATGTGTACTCGCAGCCAGGAGGGCAACCGTATCCTGGCTGCATCAAAATAAGTGTTGCCAGCAGGTTGAGGGAGCTGATTCTGCCCCTCTCTTCTGCTCTCCTGAGACCCGACCTGGAGTGCTGTGTCCAGTTCTGTTGTTGTCAGCACAGGAAAGACATGGACCTGTAGAAGCAGGTCCAGAGGAGGGCCACAAAAATGATCAGAGGGCTGGAACATCTCTTCTGTGAGGAAAGTGTGAACAGGTTTTGGTTGTTCAGCCTGGAGAAGGCTCCTGGGAGACCTTATTGTGGCCTTTCAATATTTAAAGAGGGCTTATAAGAAAGATGGGGACAAACTTTTTAGCAGGGCCTGTTACGATAGAACAAAGGGCAATGTTTTTAAACTAAGGGAGGTATATTTAGACTAAATATAAGGAAGAAATTTTTAACAAGGAGTGTGATCAAACACTGGAACAGGTTGCCCAGAGAGCTGGTAAATTTCCCATCCCTGGAAACCTTCAATGAGAGGTTGGATAGGGGCTCCGAGCAACCTGATCTAGTTGAAGATGTCCCTGCTCACCGCAGTGGGGTTGGACTAGATGACTTTTAAAGGTCCCTTCCAACCCAAACCATTCTATGATTCTGTATTGATATTGTGAATAGTGGAAATTTACAGGTCACCTCTTTTTCAATACATTCTGGTAGAAATTTAGCCATGCAGTTAAACAGGTCTTGAAGGAATGAATCTTTTAGTTGTAGTTTCTCACTGTTTCTCAAGATGTTTTAAAATCAGTATGTATGCATAAACACATCAGAAATATCTGATTTTTCATTAGTGTAAGGCTACATCTGAGCCATTGTTTTCATGCAATGAATTCTGCAGGAAGTTGAAAATCGTGTCATAACACTGCATTGACTTTGAGCTGGATGTCCTACCTCATGCACACACTTTTTCATAGCAGAAAAATTCTGATTTAGAGTAGTGCCACACAGGGGAAGGGTTAGGTTCGTGCCTTTTTTCCTTCCTTGTTTTTTTTTTTTAATCAGTAAACAATTTTTTTTTGCTTAATGTCCCGATGCTGAATGATTCTGTTCCTTTCTGAGCAACAGGAGGTTAAGATGTAGGAAAAAGCTGGTTGGACCTTATTTGGAACATGCCAATAATAGCAGTTATTGGTAATGATTCTATTCCTTCTGAGTACATGACACACTCTTTTTCTTTTGTGATACAAGCTTCAACCATTAGTAGCCAGGAGCAGCCAGCATCCTAATTATTCCCTGTTGTTAATTACATAAAAATATCAGAGATACAAAATATTTTGGCATTAAAAAACTAGATGGTTAAAGAAACAGAGTAAAGAAATAGGGTGCAGTTAAAAACTGAAGAATATAAGGCAGAGGTAAATTGTCTACTTGGAATACCTGATACTGTCTTTGCTTCAAGCTTCCAGTATCCATGAGGGAAGTTTAGCAGTCATGTAAGAAACGTGTTTGTGTTCCCTCACCAGCTACATTTGAACTGGGGAAGTTTGATCTTTCAGTTGGCCCTTTTTAACTTGAAGAATTTTCATTTCTAGATAGTTGTGGTGCTGTTTTCAAAATCATAAAGAGTGGAAAGCCCTATAGGGACCTGGAAATGCCAGCTCCCTCCATAGAGCTCTTGGAAAGTATACAACATATGCGTTCTGCATTTGCTTGGCTGATCTGCTGTCAGTTTCAGAAGTGGCAAAATGATACTGTGCTGCCTTTAACTCATGCCAGAGTTAAAACAACAGGAAAAAAAAAAAAAGAGAAGAATCTCATTATTTTAGAATAAGGACAATCCTTGCCAATTATAATTCCAGCTGAACTTATTTTGCCATTTTTGTGAATTAAGTCTGCTGCTGGCCATTAGAATGTTAAAAAGAAAATTGCTGTTGAAACTGTGCATATTTTTTCAAGAGTTTTAGTTCCTTAATGCCGCTGATGTAAAAGGGATACATTGTCAGTGTACGTTGTGCACATCATTATATGCATACCCATTATCTTTGTCAGTAGCAGATACATCTGACAATGTTCAGTTTTTAAAAATTATTTTAATTTAATGAAGCTGTGATTGTTGGGATTTAAAAGCGTGTGAAACTCTATTTTACCAAGCTGCCACACGACTTTCTTTTAGAAGCAATACAAAGTTTCTTTCAAAGTGAATTAGTATTACAAAGTTTCAACTGGGAATGCTTGGAATGATTCAGAACAAGATTTTCTTTTTAATGTAAAAGTAAAAAAAAATATGCAAAACCTGTAATACCCGAAAAAGCTGTAATAAATTTTGACATTACTCCATATGAAACTTATGTAAGTCATCCTAGTGCTACTGAATTCACCTTCCTCAATAGCAACATGTTCATGCGTAAATATAGAGTTTTCTCTGTTGTCTTGCAAGCATGAAATCAAATCAGTTTCTGTGGTTCTTTATTTTAAATGCTTTACAATAGATCCCTAAATGTTTTCATTATTAGAAATTCAGCATTGTTTGTTCCTCCAGAGAGCCTGTATACTTTGTGTTTAAGCTGCACGGGCAAGTTACATTCTATGTGTCAAACTGACTTCTAAACTGTTTTCTCTCACTTTTGATAATTTAATATTTAGTTTAGCCTAGTTCTGCAGAGCACTGAAGAAAAAGGAGATAATAGTGTAATACAGATACGACTAATCTTTCTCCAGTCCTCATCAATGTCATTTTCAGTTGTATTCTAGTGCTGTAGAGACATGTCAGACATTTGCGTTTTTCATTCATAAAAGAAGATAAATAAGTCCTTTATAGATTAACTATGCATAGATGTAGTACATATGTATAAGTTAGTTTTAAGCATAGATATATGGTACTTTGTAGGGAAGACGACTGTAAACTTTTTTCTTTTGCACAAGTGTAGCCTGTAGGCGTCGTCACCATAGAGGCTGTAAATTCTTCGTTTAAAAATGTTTTATTTCACTTTTGTATAAAGTTTGTATACAAGGTATGTTGGCGTCTTCTACTAAGCTGTGACATTGTGGTGTGCACCATCTTTGCTTTTGTCAGTCTCCTTTTCCCTTCTCTGTTAAGCATAAATGGTTACTTTTTGAAAATTACGTCTGATCTAATCAGCTCTACAATCTAGCTACAAATTCTTGGGGTACCATTTATGTCAATCTAGAGATATTCAGTTCAGGATTAAGATACGTTAATGTAGTTGTCTGCCTACATATAAGGCAGTTCAACTCAGACATTTAGTGAGTTTTCTGAAGCCCTAAGTTTTTCCATGTGGCTCTTGGCTGCTAGGGTCAAAGACTCTAGTCCATCTTAATTGTCTTTGTGGCCCTCCTCTGGACTCACTGTAACAGATCCACGTCCTTCCTGGGCTGAGAACTACAGAACTGAACAAAATAACACTACTTAATAATTCTAGATCATTGAAGGATTTCAATGTGTTTTGCAAATATTAATTAATGTCGCAATAGAGTGAAGTGTGTATTGTTAGCTTATGCCCATGTCTATGAATATGAGTAATGAATAAACAAGAAGCTATAAACTCTTCCTTCTTCTGTTTTAGCTGGATAGTAGTGCTTCTTCTGTATTCAGAAGAATGCTAGCTGGGAAGGTATTGCTCTCTATAATGGCAAGTGCAGGGTGTTTTTGCAGCCAAAAATAACATAAATAGGGACTCAGAGCATGCTTCTTATTTGCAATTATCACAATGTGTGGAATTCATACAGTGCAGATGTCTCCATCTGAGATTGTTCCCTTACAGTTCTTTACAGTCAATGGAGGTCTAGCCAGTGTGAAGTGCAATTAATCTCATTCTAAAGTAGGTGCAAAGGAAGCATGGTGGTGACTAGTTCAGTTGCAGGAGATCTGAATCTCTTCCTACCTATTCTGTGGGAAAAACTGCTATGATTTTATCTTTAAAAATATGCATTAACTTTACTGAGGCAGAGTTAGCACACCAGATGTAGGACTGCCTCAGAATAAATTTGTTCTAAGCATTTACCATGAGTTGTCATATCAGAATTTTCATTTAATTCAAAATATCAAATAATTGTTTTATCACTTTACCCAAATGAAAGGCCAATATCCATATGCCTGTGTGGATCATCTAGAGCAGCAAGCAAGGCAATGAACAAGGTTTCACAGTGGAGGACAGAGGAAAATTTCCAGGACTTCTTATTTTCTAGGACTTCTACATTCTTCCTTAATTTGGTCTCTTGGAACTTTGTTCAGGTATCCCACACATCTGATACGATACTAGATGCCCTTGTGTAACCATGCTTATCTCCAGCTGGTACTTAAAGGTGTAGCCTTCTATAGGTTTTGTACCTGCCACTGTACAGGCAACTCAGGTACTGGTTCCTGAATGTCTCAAAATAGCACTGGACATCATACTGGACAGTTGATAAAGATTTGTGTCAAGATAAGGTCTGTAAATTTACTTGTCTACATTTAAGAAGGTGCCATGTTTTAGTGGTCATTTGATTGATCCAACTCATTATTTTAATGTAGTGAAACATGCATACTCAGGAGATGGAGAGGGTCATCTACCTCTCATCTGCCTTGCAGTTGAGGCATCTAAATTGGCATCCTCAGAGCAAAATGTTAGTTTTGTCTCCAAAAGTATCCCAAACAGCAATGAATAGCTTCGTTTAACTAACTGTATTAATTCCTAGATCTCACCTGAATGGAAAAAGGGCTTTACACCTAACATGTCTGTAGGCACAAACATGTGGAAAACTATGTTTGAGTCTTTTTAAACACAAAAGTTATCCTCATCTAGAAGAAAATCATGTTCTGTATAATAGTTGCAACACTGAGAATTTCAGAGCAAGCACTGATTATACACACTGTAACCGTACACATTTCCTGACCTGAGCTGTTATTCTCATCCTAATTATCTGTAGTTTTGATCTGCCCTGTTTCTTTCACAGTCATGTCTAGTTTTCCTTCTGGGAAAATCGCAGTCTTTTAAATCAAGTGAGTAGTAGTTATGGTATATTTTTTGTTATTTTCCATAACCAAATATTTCTTCTTTAGCAATAGGTAGATATCGACATTGTAGCTCACAAATTAATCCAAAAATTATTTTAATGAATTTCAACAAGTTTCTAAAGACCCATTTGGAAATTGCTTCATGTTGGAGGAAAGCAGATCTCTCTGGGATCCTATGGGTGATAATAATGTTCTACCAGCTTTTACTGATAGGGTATGTCTCAGTAATCAGCAATACAGCAAAAATCCTCCAATTCCAAACAAACAAACAAATAAACAAAACCTCAAAACTCAAAAATTGGAAAGCAACTTAAAACACTAAGAAAGGCTGTATGTAAGATTTTAGTTAATTTATATGTATGAGACCTCTGTCAGTCTGTTACTGAAACCCACAGAGTTTGATGCTGAATATCTTACAGTTGTTTTTTAAAATAATGCTATTCACATGCTGATCACACAATTCAGGAGTAAATTCTTTGAAATGCCATTCTGTATTCAAAAACTGGATGATCTAAATATGAAGAAGAAACAACAGGTTGATAATTCACATTGAAGTGGATGAATATTTAAGCCCTAAGTTTTCTATGAAACAAGAAGTGGTGTATTGTGGGATATCTGTAGCAGTTGCAAAAGATTATCAAGTGATTCATGTGGTGTTTTTCCTAACGAATAAGTATTCTAAGCCTGTGAGGTCACTCAAGCCACCGAACTCAGATACCCTGAAACCTGATCAAGTTCTATAACCACAAGGTATACATTTAGTATCATATATTTTAAAATCAGTCATACAATTTTAATATTTAAAATTACAGAAGTTCAATTGTAAGTTATGTTAATCGGGGAGGGCAAGTCCTTTAGTACCAAACTGGATTTAGTACCATCTCCAGAGCCTGTACTCTTGCTAGTGAAAATGCCAGGCAACAAAAAAGGCCAGACGTGTTAGCAGTCTGCCAGCAGGGACTCCACGGGAAAGGCAAATTATGAACAGTGGGAGTTAGAGGAGAAATAATCGGAATCCTGTTAAGAAGCTGTGTGTATCTAAGTGGAGTGGTGGATAAGTGTGTATTTTCTTTACCTGTATCTACTGCACAGCAGCCTTATATTCACCATCTCCATCAGGAGCAGTGTAAATAACATAACTAAATGGAGGGGTGGGAAAGAAAACTGTAGAGGAGTATCTCCTCTTGTCCAAAAGCTGGGCAGTTACATGAGGACAAGGCTTTGCACAGTCTGATAAGCCCTGCTCTGTCTGTGAAAGACTGTGTTATATTGCGACTTTCGCTGATGAAGTTAAGGGCTTGGCCGTGGTGTATCCTGGAAAAATGGCAACTCATCATGCATATTCAGAAATGGCATGACTGGCATTTATGTTAAGAATATGTAAGAAATTAACAAATATTTCAAATCGAGTGTGTAGAAAGGAAGTTTTCTGCTACTTTCAGCATCACTGATTTTTTTTCTAAAATTTTAGAAAACTCATCAAGGCTTATAAAAAGTTCATATACAAATATCTTTTTGGATTAACTTTTCTCAGTTCAGGTGCTTAGATTGTCATAGGAGATGATCACTTTTTTTCTATCCTGTATTTGAAGTAATTTTTGCTTGGTGAGAGGGTAAACAGATTGGGATGATGGTATGTTATAGTTACTTTGTCCTTGCTTAGTAAAGATGCAAGTAGCTAAACAGAGTCTAAGCTGTGTTGTCTGTTGTGTGCGGTCTGTAGCAGTTTAGTAGTTTCTGGTGCCATTAGGGGGATAACACAATGCTGTGATGGTATTACTCATAAATACAAAAGGGGAGTTGTGTTCAAAGCCACCATCCTGATATTAATTTCAGTAGGAGTCTTATTAGTCCATATATAAATGTGGTTTGTTATTTCATCTGTCACGCAGTGTTGTCTGTCTTCAATAAATGTTGGTAGATCAGTCCTATTAAGTGTTTTACTGTGCCTTTATGTGATAGCTTTTGAATCAAGGCATTCCAGTCCTAAATGGGGAATGAAAAACAGACTAGCGGTGCAACCTTTTCACTTGCTATTCAGGTTTTCTCTCTAAATTTACACCAGTATAAGAAAATAAAATGCAGATTTTGAAATCCAGAATGGATATGATTGCGGTAAAAAATTTCTCTAGAAATGTGAATAGCTATTGTAAAAGTCAAGATTTGACAAAAGAAAGACAGAGAAGCACTTCAAAATATGATCAGATTATTTAAAAAGCTTAATGCAACACTAAGCTTTATCAAATGGGGCTTATACAGAACCTTTCATAGTATGGCTTGTGGCTCTGTTCCTCTTTCTGCTTTCAATTTTTACTTGTTTTATTTATCATACTCTAATCTCATTATTAATCATCCACTTGTATTCCTCTGCTCCTATCTCCACGCCTGTGCTTTTCATTCCTCATGTCTGAGCCATGCCTCTGCTTCTGGGAGCTCCTCTGTGAGCAGCGCTTTTCAAAGAGGCTTTGTATCCTCCTAGAGTCCCTGCTGTTGGAAACACAGCTCTCCCAAACATTAAGGACTTGCATTTCAGTTGTTTGTGACCAGCTTTTGCAAGCTCAAAATGAAGAGACAGCATCTGATAAGTTGGCTTGAGAAGAGAGTGAGGAGCCAGAAGACTGGTGGATATGGCTATGTTCAGAAAGGCTCACTGTAATGGTCTAGACTTTTTAATATGCAAGTAATTTTGCTTGTGTAATTGTTCTACCAATTTCTATGTGTTTATTGATAAAAAAAGAATTACTTTCCTCAACACAATCTCAGAGTGATCACATGTGACTTCTAGTCAGGAAGTTCTCAAACCATCAACTGTTGACAGCCAGGAGTCTGTATCCAGAGAAGGGTCATTCTGCTTCTCCACTTCTCTGAAGTGTCTCCTACTAATCAAGAGTGAAAGCAGGGTACTACTGTTACATGGGCTGTGGATCTGAGATGCTGCAGCCATTTTTGGGTTAAGCTCTTAAGGATGTAGACATTTGACCAAATCCTGGGGTAGTAAAATTCCTAATATTTGCTTTAAAGAAATTAAAGCACTTTAAATAAGTTGAGTTTCTGTCCTAGTGTCTCAAATTTCTTTGAAAGTATCAACCTTATATAGGGTCTTACAAAATTTAATTCTGGTCTTTAGGAATGACTTACCTAAAAGAGTATCAGCTTCCCCGTCAGTAGCTGTGAAAACTGCTCATCAGCAAGGAAAGTAAATTACCTGCACTTAGACCATCTTTCTCTCTCTACTAATCTGAGCTCTCTTTGTCCAGTGCTCTTGTCATGTCTTCGGGGTATAATGTAAATTCAAACGATGAACAGTCATTGTCCTATCCCTTGATAGTGCACCCTGGTCGGTGTATGAAAGCTTTCTTCCTTGCTCTGTATTGATTTTTAGCCTAACAGTTTTCATGATTCAAGTCTAGAAACTTAAGTATCATCACTAGTCTGTTTATATAACTACAGCACCAGCTACTGCTCTGGGATAAAAATTGAAAGTAAGCAAACTGAACCAGGACTTTGTATGGACCCTTTGAAGGCTGGGAAACTTCTTCCATTAACACACTTGTAAAGAAGTTTGCCCTCTACTGCTTCAAGACATCTTCAGCAGATTTACTGAAGACTGCTACTCAGTAATCAAGGTAGTGGCTTGTGTTTAGGCCCGGAGGAGGAAATAAAGGGTTGGAAACCAGAAATAGAAGAGAGGAATAAGACTTCAGATGTTGCTCTGAGTAGCGCAGCCTCACTGAGGTCAAAATTTGACCCTACAACTTCACTTTTACTAGAAAAATATCACGGCAAATAGATCCCAGATAATTTTGCAACATTTGTTGAATGCACATAAACAGGCAGGGACTGCCTATTTGCCCAGTAAATCAGTTGAAAAATATTTTTATTTTTAATAAACTTTGCATCAGTAACACACTGATGTCACCACACACCTCTGTCACCCATGCTTAGAGAATGACATTTACCCCTCAGGAGAAGATGGTATTTGTTCTAGTTACACCATCCATGGGGAGAAGATGGATAATAATTGGGAAGGGTGGGAACGGCCTTCAGCAGTAGCTGTGCACAGATACTTGAAGGACTTTGAGGGGCAGTGTACCTACATGGCATAGTTCTGCTGTATTTCTTGTATTCATATTTATTTGTATTGCAGTAGTTCATATGTTGAAAGGTCCTGATTGCATTTGTTTCTCACAATCTGCGTAACACTGTCTAAAAGAAAAGCACTCAGCAAAAACTGTAGTCTGAAGCTACAAAACAAGTGTCTTCTCCATAAGATGACACCACGCTAGACGAAGTTGTGTATCTCTGCTCTGTTGTACAGCCTGGGAAGCTTGCAGGAGTCAGAGGACTTGCAGAAGTGAAGCTGGAAGGGATGCTGCTCTGCTTCCCAGAACGATGCAGCTTCCTCATGACCAGAGGAGTGGCAAGTAAACAAGGAAACAGATAAAGAGATAAAGAAATAAAAGATGCAGCAGAAGCATTTGGTGATTGTTAATTATTTTCTTCTTTTTTTTTTCCTTTTATCCCCCCCCCCCCCGATATGAGTATTTGACTGCTGTAGTGGGATCCCAGAGTAGGCCTGCCTGATAAACAAGAACTTTGTTAAAAATTGCTCTGTTAGGAATACAGCATTTAGGACTGAAAAGAATCACTTGGATCAGCGAGATAACATCATCATGTATCTCAAAAAGACTGATTTAAGTTCCATTTTTATTTATTGTTGGTTATTTTTATTCTTGTCCCATATTTTGGAAAGCTAGATCCTTGCAACTCCAAGTATTTAAAGCAAACTAAATTTATTTTTAGCTATATCAGACAGCACTCCTTCCTCTCCCAACTCAATACTGTCAGAATGCTTAAGGTGTTTGTCTAGGAAGTGGAAGACCAATATTCTTTTCCTACTGTGCATAGATTTAGGGGCTTAACTTAATTTAACTTTTCCACATTGCTGGTCAGTGCTCAAGATGAAGGACTATTAGCTGTTTTCCCCACTCTCACTAAACCATCACTCTTAATTTGAGAAGTGTTTGCAGGATCTGAGTATTGTTTCAAGTAAAATATCTATGTTATGAAATTATTCCTACCCAATATGAATTCTAAAGCAATGTATGCAGAGTAGACATAAAATGCTGAAGACTCTTACCAGGCTGACTGCAGTGCCCTGTGCTTTCTGATAGATGGACAAGAAATACTGGCGTTTAGTGATCTTCTCCAAATAAAAATGGATTTTTTTCCAGGGCAAGACAAAAAGTACCTCCATGATTTATGTGCCTACTAAAGTTTGCAGAAAATTGTGAAGAGAACATTTCAATGGAAATGACGGACATTTTATAGAGGAAATTAATACGTAATAGAATTACAAGGATTACTGCTTCTTCCCTGTTCAGTGTACTTCAGAATCTATAGAAAAATAGCACCAATACAAGCAATACTTGTACTTGTAGAATTATCCGCTTAAATGAATTGACTTAACTCTCATCGTTTAAGTTAGCTGCATGTTTGCAGGTTTGGGAGCACACACTCTAGATGCTGCTTAAGTTTCCTCAACTTCACAGGTCATCTTTTTTTTTGAGCTCCTTCCAAGCTTTTCTCATATCAGTATTCCTGTCCCACACATCTTCACTGATACCTCAGAGTCTCCTGTCCCTTTTAGTCTTTTCAAGCAGTTCTGGTAATTTGTGAGGTTGAGCTCACACTCATTTCTCTGTGAATAAGAGGATATTCAGTTAGTGCAGGGTGCAACATTATTAAGAAATCCCTGTTCCTCACGTACTTAGTGTAGTATGATGGGAACTTAGATGTTTCCATCATTATTTGGCTTTTTCTCTCTTCCCTCTTTAGAAATACATCCTTTCCTATCTATAATTGCTCCATATTAGGTGGTGTTTCTACTGCATATCAAATTCCATTATCTTTAAAGATGTGGGGATGGCCTGAACACCTGCTTGAGGCACTGCAGTGGGGCAGGTATAGTGTCCTCTTGAGCTTATGTTACAGGACATGGTCTAGGAAGAAGATGACACTGTGGGGCAGTGAGTAGAGTTTCGCTGATTCACAGAATTTAAGGCTACAAGTGCTACCACGAATGCCCAAACTTGCCTCTGAAGTGTTGCTGGTGAGGGACCAATGATCCTCAACCCATGCTCTTCAAGGCTGCCTGTTTTTGCTTACGGAAACTTGAAATTAAGAAGTCTAAAATTGAGGCTGACACAGCAAAATACAGCATTTTCCAGAACCAGCAATTGCTGCCCATCAGTCAGGAAAGACAAGGGGCTTCCTCCCCTGAAATTTTGTCCAAGGATTCCTGCCACAAGCTGTCAGCTTCTTGAAAGAAAATGGAAGTTATTGTTCTGCAGAGAGAAAAGGAGCAGAAGTAGATTAAATGGAAGGAAACTGAGAAGGGAAATAATATAGATGATTTGGTTTTCAAGCAAAAGAAATTAAACAAGACAATAGCAATGAAGCAGTAATAGAGAGAAGACAATTGTTATGAGCAGAATAGTCAGATGAATTTCCAGTTCTATGCTTACCGCCTGGCCGGTGCTGATTAGGCAGCTTTAATAACTCACTAGTTGGCACTTTTTCTTCACCTGCTCTGCATGCCCCTTTTCTTTATATACATAAGCTATCATTACATGCAGTGCAACAAGTACAGCTGTGTTCTGCTTATCTTTTCTATACATTAACACACATTAAATAGTGCTAGAGGAGAGCTCATGAATATAATGTTTTCCACTGCTTTTAGCTTGTCCTTGTACTGCAACCTGGGAAAAGAGAGAAGAGTTTTACAGCACACTTTGAAGGTTAACAAACCTGAACTTTCAGAAACCCTAGGGGTAAGTGAATCCCAGACTGAGCCCCCATCACAGAAAAAGCCTTCTCATTTATACCATAAAACCACAGTTGATTGTCCCCATGGATCTTGGCTGCAGTAAGATTTCACAGGGACAGAAGCAATTTCTCAGGTAATATGGTCCCAAATCACACAAGGCATTGTAGGTCTGAGCCAGCATTTGGCTCCCACCTAGAAACCTATTGTATTTTCATTATGATATAGAAGAGATTCAGGTGCTTCCTTTCTCTTTATTAGACATTTTGAATTTAGGGCACATGACACTTGCTATAAATGCTGAAATGTGCCTGTTTGCTTATGACAGGAGATGTAGTGAAACAGGATATTGGGATGGATAAAACATTACCAAGTATTCATGAACCTTTTCATTCTGGGCTGCCATTTCAAGTGATGATTTATCATCCCACTTCTACCTTCCCTTCTCTGCCTTTTCTATTTTACTCTGCTGCTTTGGCTATGGATCTTGGAGAGGAACAGATTGTTTGGTCAGGGAAAGGAGGTCTCAGTTTAAGGTGATGCACTCAGCTCAGTTACCAAGATGCTGGATACTGCATTTTCTGCTGAATTTGTAATCTCAAATATAGCATATTTTGGACCCCGCCTAAGGCTCTCTGAGGTCAGTGGGCAGTCTTCCACTGGTTAGGATGGCCTTTGGATGTGGCCCAGACCCATCAGCTAGAATCAATGTGGCTATGTTTTAATAAGCAGATAATTACAGGTTAAATGTTCACAATTAAATGAAAACTAAGTAGGCTATATTATTCTCTAGGGTCATTCTGTTGTTTTCAATGGAGTTATACCAATAACTGATTTGAACCAATATTTTGTTTATAGGTGGGCTTATGAAATTCTAATTATATTGGTCAAATTAGTGAGAACCAAACAGACCTCAGCTTTGTTTGTATAGTTAAGCAATGTAGTTATGAATGCTGGAACCGACAGCTAGGCTTAATGTGGAATACTGAGCTCTAACTAAAAATGTAAGTGCAACACTTTGTTGGGAGTACATACTGTGCAGAAACTGGAACATATTTTTGGACAGCATCCCTTGCTTTGCAAATCAGATGATAAGATTCAGCAAAGATGAATCCTGAAGTTAAGGAACACTTTAGCAGTAGAAAATTGTAATATGGGTTTTAGTCATAGGTTGCATTATCCTATGAAGTTTTAGCTGAAATAATTAACAATTAAATATATTTAAACCATCTGTAATTCAGTATATTAAAGTAATCTAGTAATCCATATTAAAGTAATCTAACCTAAAGTAATTTGCTATGGGAATGACACTAACCTGAATAAAATTGCCCATGTTAAATGTGAAGCTGTAACTGTCATTGATTGATTCTCTTTGCATTGCCCAGTTTGGCCAAAGCCAAATCTTGACACCGTGTCCTAATATGAACCTATAGAAGAGATCTTGCACAGAAACAGAATTTAACATCTTACATAACCAAACCATCTTATCTAAGTTCCTATCCCTTTCAAAGCTGTTTTGTCAAAACTCAATGGAGAGCATGGTGTATAATGCACTATATATACCAACATTACTTAGTAATTTTAAAAAAATAAATAAATCACTATATGGATTTAAAAGGAATTCTCTCAATAGGACAAAACATATTTTTCAGACTGTCAGTGCTTGACTGCAGGTTTACATTTACATGTTTTGGAAGATATTAGAAAATACTGAGAAGACAGTAATAGTTAACTATGTAAAGCTCTAGATAAGAAATCTGAAGTGGAATGCCAAAAATGAAAATGTTTACTCTCTTTTGGTTCGTTTGTGCTTACGAAAATGTGAACAGTAGCATTTACCAGAAGCATAGGTGCTGCACTAGCTTTTGCCATCCAACTTAATAATTGTGTTTTATGCTGATGGATGACTCTGCTCTAAAAATCCCTACCACACTCACCAGAATAGCTAGCAAATATGAATTGTGTGATTGCTCTTCTGGCTAAGTCCGTTTAAACAGAGCAACCACAATCATAGATTCTAATACACCCTCTCATAGGAAAACAGTGATTATGTTCACCCACTGAGCCCCTACTCTCATAATACACCTTTAGCTCACTGTCAGAAGTATCTCTGGAATTCAAGTGATTTATTTTTGCTGATAAGGAATTAAAAAACAATTGGGAATCCTTTGTTTTTATTACAAAATTTTCTTAGTGTGTGTAAGATTATAATATTAAGCCTTTTTCTCTTGTGTGAACAATTTATAGTTTTAGAGCATCTTTTTTCTACAGAGGACTCTTGCTGGTCTTATTGTTGTTGTTGTTACTATTGTTACTACTGTTATTATTGAGAGTATTTCAAGAGCTGTATTACCAGACCAGAAAATGTTTAAATATTTGTCGACTGTTTTTTAAAGATACAGGCAATCGTATGTATATTACATAGACAGAGGAGTAGCAATAAGAGATTTCTGTGAAGTTTCTGGCCATGAATCCTTGCTTAAGATTGGTGACACAGTTACGGAATTAATAGTATCTCTGTCCCATTTCTGGTCTCCTTGGAATGAGTCCTCCAGGTGTCAGGTCTGATGCCCAGTCCTGTGTCTGGATGTAAGCTCAGCCTTTAACCTACATTGCGATCAGAATCTAGGTGCTGTTCCAACTCTTATTCGAGTTATCCAGCTTTTATTCAAGTTGCCTGTTTGAAGGCTCCTGTTTCTTCCTTTTGTTGTTCTCAAGCTACTATGTAGGCAGTATTTAGCCAGAGAGACAAAACAGTGAAGTATTTTAAGGCCACAGCCAATATACGTGTTTATCTGGTTGTACGCTATCTTACGCTGCTCCGTGCAGACACATCAGTGACTTATTTTTTCAAAGAATAAAGTCAATTAATTTTAAGAAGGTTAAATATTTTTCGTGTAACAGTCCCAAACATTTTTAGTCAATTCTCAGTGATTTTCCTTTCTCCTCTCCCCTCACTACTATCTCTGCTTCTTTCCTCCAGCCATGGGTCCTTTTGGAGCTACTCCAAGAGTTGGCGCTTGGGTTAGCCCTGCTGAATCCCTGCTCTTTCCCCGGCACCTTCCTCTTCCCCAGACCTCTGCTACTGCCTCCCCACTGCCTGTTCCTCCTGGGGCCCAGCCTGGGAAACAACATGTCCCACTTTTATTCCTGGCACAGCTGGGCCTGAGCTCAGTTCAGACTTTTTTTTTTTTTTTGTTTTGGTAAAAGCCTGTACTAAACATCTCAGTTCCTTAGCTGACCAGTTAGCAAGAGTGTGCTGCTAAGGTGATCGTCCAGCCTGTTACATCCATTTAACATCAAAGGCTTTTGGTTGCTACTTGGTGCCTGTGGGACAATTAACTGAAAGTATTTATTACTGTTTGATGGTCCAACTCATTAACTTAATGCTGCTATGGTTTGGACAGGGGTCAGCACCCACCTAGGACTGTGCCTGCACGTACCACTGATGAATCCACTGTCACAGCACAGGTTTGAACTGTTTAGTTGGGAAGTTTCAATGTTATTTCATTATTGAAATGGACTGATCCAGAGAAAAGTGATAACTAATTGTTGCACTTCTGTTGCACTTCAGTTCCAATAGTTTTGACTCGTAAATGGATAGATTTTAAAATTTCACTGTGGACTGCACTTTCTTTCCTCCAGCGCAGGAAGGGTTTATGCAGTATTTTTTTTTCTTCAGGTTTTAAAGTTTTGTTAGCCTGTAAAGTTAAAAAGAAACTGAAGCGTGTGGCATCTTTCAGTTGTCACTAAAGTCACAGGCTAAGGTACAGGAGGACAAGCTTCAGCTGGTCTAGCAAACAGATTATAATGCGATTTCCAAGCAAACTGGCACTGCAGTGCAGTGCTTAAAATCCCTTTCAGCAATGATATTAAAGTCTCAGGGGTGCCATCACATTGCAAAAATGCTGGTAAAAGGATAAAGTTACTCGGTGTTTTGTTCTCTCTTCTTTGTTCCTTGCGGCTCCTGGTAGCTTGTGGAAGTTAATAGGCTGGAATTGAAAGTATTGCTCTTTATTCTCTCGGTTCAGAGAGATTCATGTCCTTTATTTCCCAATTCTCTTTGAAGAAAGAGGAAAGGCAGAAAAACCCTACACTTTAGTGGGCTGCGTAGGTCCAAATGCCAGACACTGTTGGCCTTTCATTGGTGTTCAGCAGTCTTTGTGAGATTGTTTCGGGAGCCCCTCCAACATATGAATTTGCAATCTGCTGATACATATGCTGTGGAATTGAAAGTATTTTTCATTTATGAGGAACCTCTCAGAGCATCGTTAGATTTCCTGCACTGATTCAGGCCTCTGCCAGTGTTACTCCTTACGTTTCATCAGTCTTCAGTAGCGGAGATGAGGCTTTGCTACTGCTAGAAACCAAACTCATTCTACAGATTAACTTGTTGTATATGTGAAACATTTACTACTTTCATAATTACAGTGTAAAAAAATTACTGTATAAAAGCTTGCCATTGCATCTAAAACAGATTCAATGTAAATACAAGGTTACGCTACTGCTTCTATACTTACACTTCAGTGTTACTAAAACATTATCTTAAATGAAGAATTTCCAAACCGCCCGCAGGGCATGGTCTCCTTAGGGTCCAGAAGACAAAAGCTCTAAGGTGCTTGCTAAAAACCCAGTTGCTTTAACCCAGCTCTTAAAAGTCGGTCTCACTGTTTTCTCTGAAGAGAAAAATAAAATGGTGTAAAGAAGGTTATGTTTCAAAAACACCTTCCTCAGATTCACTTCTCTTTCATTACAAATGTATCTTTGCATTCTTTTATAAGCATGTTAAAATTGTGGTTTGGGATGGAGACCATATCCATTGTAGCCTGAAATCTGCACAAGAAAAGGTCTCTCTTTTACCTTTCTCTATTTTATAGAAGACTTACACTCATTTCCTTTCCTGAATAAATGGTCCCAGATATGACTTAGCAATCATACTGTATCAGTAGTATGTAATTAAAGGTTTCCATAAAATGTTCTGCATATGCCTAAACCAGCACTAATTAATCCATACAAACTGCTATCAAGATAAGTTAATATTGAGCCCTAAACGGAACAGGCATTTTAAAGTTTTTTAGCAGATCTGAGGCACACGTGCTGAGACAATAGATACAGATTTACAAGGATGAACATCTTCACTGATGCATGGGGATCTTCCACAATGAAAGAAAATAGTTGCCATAATTATCTTGAACATTTGTGAAATTCAAATAAGCAAGGAAAGCCTAAGCTTGTAAATTCTTCTATTCTCCAAGCATCTTATCTGTGAAAAATATTGTGTATGAAAACAGTAGTTCTGTCAATGGAAAGCAAGATTGCAATGACTTGATGTTGTAGAAATACAATGTACTTATTTTATTATGATTAATTTTACATTCTTATGGAAATCTGTTCTGCAGCGAGTAAGTTCATTGTAGAGAAACATTTTTAGGCAAAAAAAATGGTGGCCATCCAGCTTACTCATCTGCAGCAGCGTTGCAAGCTCAAGGGATCTCTATTTTGAGCAATAAAAATGTACTGTTTTCAAGATGCTTACTAGCTCTTTTTCTAAGTTCTTCATCAATAAATCAATTGAAGTGTAGGGTGGTTACTTGAGCAAATGAGAAGGTAATGACTCGGTTTCACAGTATTCCTTAGAAAAAGATTATTTTTTCAACAATTAGCAGTTTATAGCCAATTCGTCTCTCACTCCAGCGTGCTCCTTCTCTCGAGTTTGGATAACCTTTGCTACCTAATACTTCTTCAGCCTTTGGTAGATACACATGGATAAATAGACAAACTGCTCTGCAAAAAGAATTGAAAAACATCTTTCTGCCTTGTGTATTAGCAGTGAGGGCATCTATTTCCAGCCCTTAGTGTTAGCACAAGTTATCAAGTGGAAGGAGAAAACTTTGATTCATAAAGGTAAACATTGCTCTTGCCTCTTTATACTTGTCCTTTCTGACATATATTACCAAAACCACTCAGAAATAACTCTTGATTTCTAGTTACACTTCTGCTTGGTCCAAAGTTCAAAAAAATGCCCAAATGCACTACCTTGTTTGAAAACAAGACTCCAGTCTGCCGCATAAGAAAATTAACTTATAAATATCAATAAACTTTACATTAAATCTGATATTTGTAAAACCCATCTGAGGACAAGATGCTTTGCTTTCCCTTTTATCTCCTGTATTTCCTACTTTAAAATGTACTAACTGTTGTGTTAGCTCAAAGAACAGTAAGCAACAAAGTAATGTATTTGCTTTAAGTAACATGAAAACATCAAGTTGATTCATGTCTTATTGTTCAGTTCTTAGATGCATTGGTTGTGTTTCTCTGAGTTACTGCGTATCCTTTGTCTTCAAAGGAAACTTTAACGAAATGACCTTCTAAAATTCCATTTATATTTTCCTGAATTGGGAGAGGCACCAATGATAGGACTTGAAGGAATGGCAGGAAGATGTGCTAGGGGAGACTTAGGTTGGATATTAGGAAAAGGTTCTTCACCCAGCGGGCGGTGGAGCACTGGAACAACTTGCCAGGAAAGCAGTCATGGCACCAAGACTGACAGTATTCAAGAAGCATTTGGACAGTGCCCTCAGATACGTGGTGTGAATGTTGGCATCGGCCTGTGCAGGGACATTGGTTTCAATCCTTGTGGGTCCAAACTCAAGGCATTCTATGTTTGTATGATTCTGTGAAACAATAGACCCAAGTCTGAATGCATTCTTTGATGCACAGGTTCATGCAAAACCTTTTGTATAGCACCTGTTTGGAGTTCAGTTAGTTTTGGCAATTTGGAGAAAAAGGAAACTTTAGGATTAAGAACTGGCCTTTCATATGCCTATGAGAAATCATTCCTTATAATCCTGATGTGTTTTCCAAATTTTTGACCCAAATATTGGTAAGTTAATAGTTGAGGTAAAACTGGCCAGATTCTTTGTTACACAGAGGAACCGTGTGCTATTCAGATGAATGAAATCAGCACATTCACTTTTAGAGACCTTTACCAATGAAACACTGAGAAATCTTAGGTGAGCATCTGCAAAAGATACGCACTCCCACTTGCAGCACTACAGTGCCTGTTTTTTGGTTCTGCCTCCTGAAAGCAGAATCCTCAATCCTGAGATAAAGCCAATTCGCATCTTTATACAGCAACTGGAGTGAGAGAAAAGGGTTTCAGAGTTGGATACTAAGTGGCTAGCATGTTGAACCAGACAGCTCTTCTAGTAGCTGGCTGTGAAGCCTTGTGGAACTAGCCAAAAGGGATGCTTAGTGTCCTAAATAGATGTGACCTACATTTTAGACCTTTGCAAGATTTAGATACATATGGCAGAGGCCTCCCTCTGCTCTGGATTTGAAAATATTAACTTCTTATAAACACGTATGATTACATCCACTCTTTATTTTATTCTGAGGTTTTATTTTGAAGCAAAACTATCATCCTGCTGTGGTTTGGGTCTTGTTCTGAATACTCGAGCATTCACAAAAGACATCTTGTCTTTTGTCTCTTGTCTTTCAACCCTTCTGCTTGAAATCATTGACAGCTGACCCTGAATGGGTCATTGCTACTTTCTGTTGTAAGGGTCAGATGAGGAGTTGGGGAACACTACTAAATAAATCAAATTTAAATAAATGAAGCCAGTTAATGCAATCTGATCCTCAAAAGCCCTGCTTATTATTTAAAGCAAGAAGTGATATAAATAACACTAAATATAAATAATAGCATTTAAAAATGTTAATGAGGAATTACTAGTGTTGTTAACATTGCTCCTCATGCTGTCTCTGAGAATGTCTCCCAGGGCGGGGCAGGGCAGGAAGAGGTGAAAGAAAAGACTTTCACAGGGTGGGATACCTTCCCGCCAGGACATGGGGAGGAGGAAAGGCTGTTCTTGTTCTGCAGCCCCCTTTCTGTACGAAGTTGCACAGGGAAGTGGCGTGGCGGCGGTGATTTCAAACTGCAGCAGCCTGGGGCTGGGTTTCCTCCTTTGCACAGAAGCATCCCGGAGAGTGCATGAAATGCTGACTCTGGGGGTGGAAGAGGAATGAGATGCTACAGCCTTAGAACTGCTGAGTGCTAAATGAGCTGTCCTGCCTCTGACCTCGTCACTACTGCCCTTTAGGCCTGTCAGTCCCTCTTTCTCTACACTTAGGTGCATTTCCTGCCGTGATTTGACCTAAACCTCAGCGTTTCAGCCCAGAAGAGTGGTCACGCAGGGCTTGGAGGGGGTCTCAGGTGAAGGGCTGGTGGCTGCTGCCCTTGCCAGAAGGGTCGAGCACACTCTGCCCTCAAGTCCATAGGTTGCTCTGATCAGTGTTGCACGTATTGGGACAGACTGTGCTCACCCCACTCAAGGTTTGTCCTCTATTTCCAGGCTCTTTTCTGTGTACTTTCGAGCTTGTCTCCTAGGCTTCCTCCCCTGCTGCTGGTAGGCGTGGGTCTGTGGGCAGCACAGTTGGTTAATGCTGGTTTCATTATTCTCTGCCGCTAGGGTGGATACACTCTAATTCTAGGCATCAGCTCCTGTAGTATGTGTAACCTTGGGTTTTTTTGTCACTTCAGCTGAGTTTGAGGCAAATTCTGAGAAAGCCGAATTGTCACTTTATTCTCTAATGCTCAATTCTGTTTCTCATATAAGACCATCCTGGTAGCTCAGGTAAGCTGGTGCCGTTTCTCTGTGCAGAGCAGAGCAGTGGAGAAATAAACACTAAGCAAGAATGCAGACCACACTGGATATACTAAAGCTGGTGGGAAGCAGGAAGGAGTTCTCCAACAGCATGCAAGCTGACTTGGTATCTACACATAGTGTTCATAAGGCTGAGAGAAGATGAACTGTAATTCAGTGTTCAGTGCTGACAGGCAACTCAACCTAACATTTCATTTCTAAAGGCTACGGGAAAAAATGTTTTACTGGTTTCTGAATAGAAATGAACTTGTTTTGATTTGATTTAATTTTGCTAAAGTAAAAATGCCCTGTTTCTACTGAAAATCAAACCAAAGAGCTTAGCTTGGATTTAAATGCTAGTATGTCTAACACAATTGGTTTTAGCTATGTCTACACTGCTGTGTGCAGCTCTCAGTAGACTGAGACTACCGTTGCTGCATTTCCACAGTGCTTGCCTGTAGCAAGCCTGTACCCCCTGATACCTGCTCTAATGCAGCCTTGGGGTTTTTTTTGAGGGTGAGGAACTTAAGATATCCCTTTTATTAAGAGGTGACCCTGTCCCTCAGGGTGCCCTTACCTCAGGAATGAATGGTTCCAGGTTTTCAGATGTTGTCTTTGTCTTTGTGGGTGCAGCTGAGAAGGTGACTCAGTTTACTTTCCTGCAGGGGTTTCTGAGCTTGTCTATATTTTCTTTTGGGGGTTTCAGGTGATACCTGAGCATCATCCAGGCCCCATGATACCTGTGTCCACACCAGCATAGTAAACTGGCGGAATGCTGTCGCAGGGAATTTGAGGCACAGAAGACTGGGAAGGGTTTGGGGCTCTCTAAGATGCTGATAGCTATTAAATGCCAGTGCATCCTGAGTTTATCATTGTAGTGTATTTGGAGTGTTTTGAGGTGCTCCCAGTATATAGATTTATAAGGCAACTCTTTTCTTAGTATAGCCATGTCTACAAAGTATGTATGTAAAGAGCTAACTCTTCAAAGAACTGTAGGCAGGAGAGAGGCGTATGATCAAAAAAAAAAGTCCTAAAAGATAAAGACTTTCTATTGGTAAGGCTTCACATACTCCTAAGTGTTGAAGTGGCTATATTTATGTGGAGAATTCATGGGAGTATTTTCTGGAACCCAGAACCCCACTACCAGGAGGGATTTCTCTGGGCATTTTCTGAAAGAAAGGATATACTTCTGCAGTTTTTGAAAGAAAGAAAGTATTTCCTAATGCAGCTCTAGGGCTCACGACTTAGTGCTTCAGTCCCCAGAGAGAAAGAAGCTCCTTCCCACAGTTTGCTGGAAAGCTCCTGAATTCCAGAGAAAAATGCGTAGTAAAATTCAACCATCTCCGTAATCTCTAGTAGGTTGCTTTAATGTACTGGCATATGAGGGACCCATGGTGTAGGAAGCCTAAGTGCTGAGTCTTCGATGTTGTTGATTCAAGGTGTCTGGGCAGTCACTTGGAGTAGAGGTACTGCATTGCTTAGCATTGTGGAATAAAGCCAAAACCTGAATTCCTTGAACGTCATACAAATAATGGCAGCATATTTCCCAGCTAGTTTTCTGTGATACAGAAGACCTGTGTGCTTTCAGGTCCAAGTTATTAGGTTTTTCTTCCTGTCTCCTTAATTTTTTGCTCCTTTCACAGATGCTTGGACAAATAGCTGCCAGTATGTCAATGTCCTGTTCCTTACATCTGCCCAGGGAACACCCCTCAGGGCCACCTCAGTGAAGCTCCTGCTGAGGATATAATCAGATTTTCCCATGAAATTCAGCTTCTGTTTTTTCATCAATTAGTATAGAAAGGACAGGATGTGAGTAAATAATGCAGTGAGCCTGAATTATTGCAGATTAACAAGTTCCTGCTTGTCAGCTGAGTTGCCTTGTTCAGAGTGTCCCTCAGATACTCTGGGAGCTTTAACGTGCATTGATTTAGGAACAGCATTGTCCTACAGACATGATTCTTGCTCATGCACAGGTCATATCTGTGGGGCATACACATATGGGGTCAGCTGTATGGATCTGGGATGTCTCAGATATCTCAGATTCACTGTGAATGCACTATGTAATCTTATCATGTGTATTTCCATTTGCAAATTTCCAAATAAAAGGTAAACAGACTTTCCCAAAGATGCACCTTTATGCTTTGTTTATTTATTTTGATGCACTACAAACCTTGTACATTGCTGATTTTATTGATTTGACCAAGGAGGCAATGGGTATTAGTTAGGATATTTATTTTAACTCATTTTTTTTAGTAATGTGACATTTCCTTTTTTCATTGTGGTATCATCATTTCTTGGGTTACGTACAGGAGGGTTCAGTATAGTAGTAATACGTTGAGTTTTCCACTCAGTGGGCTTCTGATTGCCTATATTGCTATGCTGATTATCTTAAACAAGCTCAGTTCTTTAATCTAACTGCTTAAATGTTTTTCCAGTAGATTATGTCCATCCTACTCGGTGAGTGAATGACTAGGTGATCCAATTACAGATTGTCTCTCTTTTCCTTTATCTTCTATGTAAGGAGCAAAAGGATTGTTACAAACGTTTGCAGTATAGGATGGTAAAGTTGAATACATAAAAAGGTCCTCCATAATATTGTTAACATGCAGCGTGTGTCCCTGTGCTTACTTGTTTCATGCTACATTGCTATGCCTAATTAAATTAAAAACTGCTTGGGACTATGGTTTCATTTTTGCTTTATGTGCACACTACAAGAACTTAAAACCTTTTTCCTCACTTTCTTTTGGGGTGGGGACTTCTGTATTTTTATCTCATTTCCCCCATTGCCATTCATGCCTCACCTTAGGGTTTCTCACCCTCTGAAGCAGGAGTGTGAATGCCCCCAGTTCAGATGCTGCTGCTCCTCCACGGGTGTGCCCGCAGCCAGATGTGAGGACGGCTCACAGACTGCTCTCGGCTCCTGGAACAATAGAGTTTATATTTCTGTATTAATATTTCTGGAGAAGGCAGTGTGCTGACCATACAGGATGGTGTTCAGGTCTTGGTGCAATGATGTGGTCCACGTGTGGGGACCAACAAGAGGTTGTTTCTCCCGGGTGATGCTTGTGGCAGCAGTGGCACTCGGCAACTTGTTTGAGGGTTTGCCATATCCCTTGCTGCCCTTTCTCGCTTCTACCGTTTAGCTGTGCGTGCGGAAGAGAGTAGGGATGGCTTCCACGGCATCGCCCGGCACCAGCCACAGCCTGTGCCCTGCAAGAACAGAAGTTACGGATAAAACAAAATACACAAAAAACAAACAAGCAATGGCACTTCAGGCGTGCCTGGCTGTTACCTGTTCATGGCAGTTACCGTGTTTTCTGCTTACGGTGGCCGAATCAGATGCTCGTACCCTCGCAGTGGCACCCGAAACCTCCCCGGACTCTCCTTCCTGGCCCTCTGCCCGCGGCGGCCACGCGAGTGCCCGCGGCCGTGGGTGTCTGAGGCGAGCAGACCCGCTCCGCTTGTGCCCTGGGCGCCTAGCAGAAATCCCTGCGCATTAACGTGCTGTCCGGAAAGCTCTCTGGCCTCCTGACTGCAGTGAGGCTTTCATGGCCGAGGCTTTGCAGGAAGCGCCGGTGCAGCCGGAGGCTCCGCGCTCGGCCGGGCCCGCACGCGCTGCGGCTGCGGCTGCGGCTGCGGCTGCCGCGCCGCCCGCTCCGCGCTGCAGCAGCGCCCCCTGGTGCCCACGGCCCCGCAGTGCGAGCCCTGGGCGCAAAGAGGGACAGGTCAGGCTCCCGCTCTTTGACATTTTCCTAACAGGAAAATATTTATTTTGGGGGAAAAAAAAAGAACTGTGAGTCTTTACATGTGTGTTTACTTATCTTTTTTTTTTTTTTTTCTTAAATGGACTGAAAAATTTTCATAGAATCATAGAACCGCTTGCTTGGAAAAGACCTTTGAGATCATCAAGTCCAACTGTATCTGTCCATTTGTAAGCCATATCCCTGAGTGCTTCATCTACCCGTGTTTTAAACACCTCCATGGATGGTGACTCAACCATCTCCCTGGGCAGCCTGTGCCAGTGCCTGGCCACCCTTTCGGTGAAGCAATTTTTCCCGATGTCTAACTTGAACCTGCCTTGGCACAGCTTTAGGCCATTTCCTCCTGTTCTATCACCTGTCAGTTGGGAGAAGAGACCAACACCCACCTTGCTACAACCTCCTTTCAGGTAGTTGTAGACAGTGATGAGGTCTCCCCTCAGCCTTCTCAAACCTAAACAGCCCCAGTTACTCCTTGTAAGACTTATTCTCCAACCCCTTCACCAGTTTTGTTTCCCTTTTCTGGACATGCTTCAGCACCTCAATGTCTTTGTCTTTCTTGTAGTGAGACCCACAATAGACTGTCAGATATTCTTCCCTGAACTTGCAACTTATGAAATAAAAAGAAAAACTAAATCTGAAGTCCGTTGTAGGTGTTCATGTGCAGCTGATATTTGATTTAGGTTTATTACCTTGAAAGAACCAATATGTTACTGTAACACAGTCAAGTGTCTTGGACTGATCCTGAGGCTGATCCCTTCATCAGTCACAGAAGCCAGACCTTCTCTCTAAATTCTACTCCTTCCTCATGAGCTCACATGCAGGGAACCAGGCCCTAATTTTCTTCCTGGATCTTAATATATGATGTTTTGACTTGCACAAATGTTTCTGGAGCTGTTTGAGGGTTTTGCTGTATTGCTTGCTGTCTTTTCTTGCTTCTACTATTTAGCTTTAAGTGTGGAGGAGAGCATGGATAGCTTCCACGGGATTGCCCTACATCAGCCTGTGCCCTGGAAGAATTCTATTATGGATGGATAACACATAAAAGTAAACAAACAATGGCACTTCAGGCTTGCCTTGCTTTACCTGTGTGTTTTAGTTACCATGTTTTCTGTTTACAGTGGCTGAATCAGGACTTCGCATTGCAAAGGCAGAAACACATTTATCTTTAATGGTTAACTACAGCCAATCTTACTCCTTTTGAGTCCGAGGTCCTCTCTGACTGCTATTAGTTTGTATTTACTGTGGATTTCACAAAGTGCTGTCTGAGGGCTGCATAGGCTGTGAACTTCCTCTGAAAGCCATGCAGCTTGACTGTTACATGCTTTCTGAGATAAAGCTCTGCTTAGGCTGTAACTAGTGCACCCTCATACTAGTATTATTTTAATGCAATTGAGATACATTGAAATGAGTAACTCCACCTATATGAGTTTGACTCTCTGTTAAGTCTGGCTGATGCATTATAAAGCAGGGCAAAATTTGATCCCATGTAAAATGACTACTTTGCAATTTGTATCATGCTCTCAGGTTTTGATAAACCTGTGATATCTTGATATAATTTTGCATTTTCTTTCATAATTAATCAGTCCTGCATGCTGTGCCAAACTATTGTTATATAAACTTTTGTTTATTCTAAATAAACATGATAGACATGATCGTAAAAAAACACCAAAGTCAATAAATACCTCAGTGACTATAGTTTTCAAATTATCATTTCTTTTTAAATGCTTAGAAGAAGCATAGCTTTTTTTTGGTAAATGTCCAGCAAGTTGTAATAGAAAAATGACTTGTTGAATTTGTCATAGATGGTCAGACTGCACCATTTGTTCAAATAATGTAATGTAATCTAACTCAAATACTGTGATTCCTGGTTGCTTTTCTGAAGAATTTAATGGCATGTTTGCAGAGCTAGCATTATAGAATTATTTATGTCGGAAAAGACCTTTAAGATCACTGAGTCCAGGCATTAGCATAACACTGCCAAGTCCACCACAAAACCATATGGCTAGAGGCTATCTTGGCCTCATTAGACTCTAGCTAAGTAGCCTGGAGCTTTTGCAGGATAATTTAGTTAGTCTAGTTAGCTACAGCTATTAGACTGTGTAAGTGTGTATGTATGTGTAAATGTATATATACACATGCTAAGGTGCCTGTTGCAGAATTCACCACTACTTCTCATCTGTTTTTTGTGTGAGATGTCTTCCCCCCAGCTATTATCCAGTCAAGGAATGTATGATGTCGTGTGGATTGTGTGCTATTTTCTGAAGCTTCAGATAAGGAAATTAGTTCTGAGTAGGATTTACCATTATAGATTTAAGCTAGAGTATGCGTAATTATACTTATTAGCCTGTGTTTTCTGACTTATGTTTTCTATATATGCTGGAAGATTTGTAAAGTACAGTTTGATTGCTGTAGGTGAATGGTGCCCCTTTATAGAATACTGTTGTACCACACTACCAATGTTAACTAGTTTCTGTGTAAAAAAAGGCACAGCAGATGATGAGACTGGGCTATTCATCAGAGTTTAGATGAAGTCAAGCAAGGAATGAACTTATCCTAATACTGACTAAGCAAAACCTGGGTGGGGATTTTTAAAAATCTACAACATTAAGAGAAATAACCCATCCGACTGAGCAAGTGTAATGGGAATCAGAAGGTCCTGAGTCCTTTCATTCATTTGCCTTGTGCTGATGGAGGCATTCTCTCAGGGGAAGGGAGAACAACTACTATGTCATTTTGATTCCTGGGCTTGCTAGGCTTGATTTCCGCATTACACTCTTCCTTCCCCTGTTTGAATTGTGAGCAGCAATCCCCACAAAACAGGCTCCAGCAGTGCTCTTCAAAAACAGTTCCTTTCTATCAAAGCCCAAATTGTTCCGTGACTCAAGGGGATGTGATAGAAATAGGAAGTTATTTTGCAGCAGCTGAGGTCTCCCACCTAAATCCTAGAATTTATAAAATAGACACTCATTTACCTGTGGGGTTCATTCTGAGAAATTGCTTTCCCGCTAATACTCTGCACAAAGAAAGCATGCCAGAGAGCAGACCCCATTTCTAGAAATAAAACAGCTACAGCATTCCCAACTACATGGAGCAGTGTTCAGTTCCCTCTCCTGTCTGAAGGGGCTCAGCTTCCTGTCTTTCAGTTTACCAGCAATTCTTAGTTCTTCCTCTTGGAAGTCCTTTGGAGTTTCTCCTTATGCTAAAGGTTGTTGTTGGGGTTACTAGTCTGAGCAAGGGAATGCCTGTGTTGTCTCTCTGATTGTGAATGCTTAGTGCTTTATGCTCACTGAAATAGCTCCATGCGCACTACAGGAAGAATTAGTTTTCAGCTATCTAATTCTGTGTATTTGTCTTTCTCTGTTCAAAAAAAAAAAATTCAAGAAAAAGAATAATTGGCCATGCGAGATGGAAAAGCTGTAGTAAGAGTGATCAAGCAGTTAAAAGCATCACCTGAGTGAAGGAAGATGCTGGTTGTTTGAATCTAGTCAGCTATGACAACAACTTAAATCTCATTTTCTCACCTCCTGTCAGAGTCTGAAGCATCCTAGCTGTATTTTGTAGGAAGGAGCTGCCATAGGCAACCATGTATGGAAGAAAATTAGGGCTGGGGAAGTCCAGCAACCTGAAATTCAGTGCCTAAGAGAACTAAAGTTCACATTGCTCTGTCAGTTATTTCCATCACCAAGGCAATACCTCTGGTTGCTGCAACGGTCTTGTGATTCCCGTTTTGTGCCCATTTTTTCATGAATTTGGCAAAGAAGATGCACTCTGAGATCCCTAATGAAGTTTTCCTGTTTGCAGTAGACAACCAGTGGAGCATTGAGTCTTGTAACACCCGAGCCCATAAAGGAGTCTCCCATTTTGTCTCCTGATCCATCAATAAAACATGTAACACTCAGCGGGCAGCAATTATAATAATATCACAGTTAGGCAAAATACAGAGTCGCTTGTTAGGGAAATTATTTTAAGTGTGTGGTTGATCCATGACGACTGAGGGACACTAGAGGCAGAGAGGCAGCAAATGGTGCAAGCATGGTGGTGGCTCTCCCCAGGAATCTGGAAGGCAAACCAGGGAAGAGAGGAAAGGGAGCGTTTCTTGCTATCCATAGGGCTGGCAGCAAGCAGCTACACTTGAGCGTATTGACCTTATGGTAGTGCCTTTCTAATGGCTGTGATCAAAGCTGTACGAAATAATAGTCTTGCTCTTCAACTTGGACAATCATGTTTTAGTGCAGACTACCTGAGAAGTCATATGGTTGCTATGAATATCAGTCTCTACCAGATTGTTTTGCATGAATAATCTATTTTGCATCTTGCAGGGGTTGCTGGGCACATGTCACTGCTTCTCATCAAATACGCC
Source organism: Tapera naevia (assembly GCA_033556795.1). Lineage (NCBI taxonomy): Eukaryota > Metazoa > Chordata > Aves > Cuculiformes > Neomorphidae > Tapera > Tapera naevia. The sequence continues at coordinate 16,603,388 of JAUMJJ010000079.1, read as the reverse complement.
TGCATCGAGTAGACTTGAGAGTATCTTCATTTTTCTGTGCCATTCATTACATTTAATGGTCTTCTGATCATTGATTACATGCTACAACTTATTTTGTATGTATTTTCCCATAAAATACTATAACTGGAGACCATCTGGAAAATCGTTAATTAGTTAGAAATTCAGATTTATTGTTAAGAAAGCGGAGTTCATATAGATGGTTTGAAGCATCTCTCTTTCCTGCCTAAGATTTCACATTTCTTCTGTATGCACACCATTCAGCTGTTCTGTCAATAGTGTATGATAGTGGTTGGGTTTTTTTTGGTGATAGTACCTTGAATTGCCCATATTTTCAATGCAAAATTTTGTCCAGGTTAGGAAGTTACCTGTTGATGCTTCACACTTTCAAAATATCTTTTGCTCTGCTGCATGGAGGCTCACTTTCAGTAGCTTGCAGCTGTCCTTCCATTCCCACTTTTTTTTTCTAACAGAGATGTTATGATAAGGACTTAATGGGAATAGATCTGTTCAGAGTGAATGAGTGAAATGTTTCGTAGGCTGATAATGGTCTTGCCAGTGAAAGCACTCTTGCAATACAACATGGTCACAGCATGGAAAGTCAAGAAAAAACTCAAATTCAACTGCCTGAAATGCCTCATGTTAAAAAAAGAAAAAATGAATGTGTGCTGTTTCTGGAAAAAAATCTTCGTGGAAATTGAAATGAACTGATTAGGGATCGTCTCTTCCTTTGAAAAGGGCTAAGCATGGTAAACCGTGCAAATTTTACAGCGAATTCTGCTGTGCCTTTGTGAGTTCTGCCACAATCTGGGAAATAAAGACAGTCATTTTTAGCTCTTATAAAAATAGTTTGCTTAAAACTTAGTACATCATGATAACAAAGTAGTCTTTAACTTGTGTAGAAACATTTTAATGGAATGTAGAAACAAGAGTTATTTCCCTATTTTATTTAATAATGAAGATAAATTATGAAACTAATTAAAGTGTGTCTAACCGCCATAGATCGGGAGGTTTTGAGGAACAAAACATTTTTTCACTCATTTAAAAAACTGACATAAAATATAGGAGAGTTTTTTAAGTAAAAATGCTCTGAGGTAATGAATTGAATCAAATGAATCTCTTAATTTGCTTCTTTATTTTCATTATGTTTCCAAATTCATATTCTGGTTGAAGCAGAGATGGCTTTGCAATTTTATGTTCTCTGAGAGTAACTGACCATAAATTGGGATTTATACAATGAACTGTCAGTGAGATTTGTTTTTTTTCAGAGATGTAGAATGAGAATTATACTACATGTAAGTCATATTAAGGCCTCTGTGGAGAACGAGATCGTACGACTCGTAAGATAATGCGTAATTGATTTTATCTTGGAAATGTATACTATTGCTCTTCTTTGTATAAGATGAATGAATCTGACAGACAAAATACTGTGTTTAAAAGACAAAAGACAAGTCATTGTCCTTTGATTTCCTCCCTGTCATTATGACAAAATCTGAATTCTGCTTATTTTTTCCTACTGGTGCTCTAGTTAGGTTCCTCATTTTCTCCCATTGCATTTATGATTATTTAGGAGGTGTAGTAGCCATTGTACCACCAGCAGCACTTCACTCTGAGAAACCCATCTGCAAGTGTTCGCATTCTACTCAACCTGAGCAGGCAGATAACAATGAAGCAATGACAAATTCTTGGATCTCTTTGAATAATAATCACACTAATTATGATTGTATTTAGAAGAAAATGGCAAAATGCTAATAAAGGTGCACGTTCCCTGTGAAGGAGAGTTGCACGTTCCCTGTGAAGGAGAGTTGCACAGAAAGAGCTGCAATGGATAAAAGAACCTTTACTCTTCAGGGCGCTACCTGTTTTTCCAGCTACAGCTCTGCCTTCTTCCCTTCTTTTTCTGTGGCAGAAGTAGCTGAGCTCTCCTTGTGGAGAAAATAGCTGAGGTGGCTTCTGAACCACTAGTGTGAGTCCTGGAGAGCTAAGAAAATTTCAGAGACTTGACAAAATGCTAATGCAGTTTGAATGTCAAAAAAGGTAGAAAAGGGGACCTAGAACCACCCCCACTGCATGAATACAGATTCCTCTATGATACTGGAAGAGTTAGCTTCATAGAGCTAAGGATATGTTAGCAAATATAAATAATGCCAGTCAATATGGTTTGATGGCATGGAAGATTTGTCAAATAAATCCATTACCTTTCTTTGACAACTGTGTGGATACAGCAGCAATTTAATTTCCCCCAAATATTTGGCTTAGTATTGCTGTATATTTTGATTAAAACCTACAACCTAGGAGGAATAAACAACTCTTTCATTTACTAGTTTGACCATGTCTTTTCCTAGAGAGGATCTGCAGAGACTAATGATCAACTGAAAACTGCTCAGTGCTTTTGGCAATGGTCTGTATGAAAACATGGCTGGTAGAGTGTGAGGAAGGCACATAGATGCTCTGAAATAATGTGAATTCTCTCTGAGTAGTTTCGTCATTTTATTTTAATTAATCTAAGTACAATATAGTGAATTGAGAATGAAGAATGAAGGTATATGAGGGAAGAATATCAGGCAAAAGCTGAGGAGAAACTTCATCTCAGGTGGGTAGGTCTGCAGTCAGAGCAACAGACATGGATGGGCTGGATGGAGATCCCAAGGAGGCCATCTGCAGCAGCAGAGGTGCAGAGGTCTGTGAGGGGAGTGCTGGGAGCAGTGTCTGTTCATGTGGAAGGGAAGGCAGAGAGATCCCCAGATTGCTGAACGCAAGTCCTTGAGCAGGGTGAACGGGTCTGACAGGAGCATGCTTTTTTGTCTTGCAACAAAAGGCACAGCAAGAACCTATGAATGGAAATTACATTAATTAGTTTTGTTGTGGGACTTGGGGATTTAGCCACAACTCACCACATAGAGCTTGCAATGTGAACATCAGCCTAGGCAGAAATGGTTGATACTGCAGGATGAAACCTGAGGTTAGCCACTGTATTTGCCATGCTTCACTTCCAGGTTCACCATACTTGTGACTTGTACAACGATGCCAGTTTTCTTTCCAAATGTGCAGGTTATGTCTCTGAACATGTCCATCTAAGAGGTATGTTTTGCCTCAAAAGTGAGGTGTATGGTATTTCTCAGACTAACAGTGTTACTGCTCTAGCTCCCAGCCTAGGGAGAATTTTAAAATAGAATTAAACCTGGCTACCCTCCTTAATAAGAAGTCCAATCCAAAGCCCCTTGAAATCGCTGCAAATTGATTGCTGTTTCAAAGACTACAGAAGAGCCCAGCAAAATATAAAATGAACTATGCTAAAGTCTATTAAAAAAAAAATGAGATGTATACAATGAAATGCATTTGAGATGCAACATGTTTAAAAGCTGTAAGTCACTAGTACCGTGCTTTCAAATGCAAATATTAATAAGAATGCTTTTTTAAAAAAAACTATTATACTTGACAGGGAAGGTTGGCAATGGAATTTAAACAAAATTCAAATTCATGTGTGCATGTGTAGGCTAAATAAATGTGTGTAAATATTTTTATAAATATAAATATTATAATAATAAAAAAATCTCCAATGCCTTTTGAAATGTAATATAAAAGAAGCAAATACAAAACTGGCTGGTAGCAGTATTTAAACCAGCAGAATTAAGCAATTTGTTTTCAAAGTTCAGGAGGCATAGAAGTCTGGCATAACATGTAGATATGAAAAATAGGGTTTATCTATCTTTGGTGAAATAATTTTAATTTATTTTGAGCTGCAGAGTACACTGCTGTGGATCCTCTATAGTCAGCCTTTGCAGTCAATGGAGAGAACTCGCTTTCAGAAATGGCTCATCTGTCTGCCATAGAAACCCATCTGGATTGCTCTCTTAGGGTGCCTGCTTCTTTCAGTTGCCTACAGAAAGCATGAATATGAATTGTATGAATCCCATCCGCTATATCTACAGCAACTATACAGTTGGGGTGGTTTGACTTTTTACTACTCCCAGCTTCTTTAGCAGCTCTCTGTGGCCATTCGTAGTCCCTGCTGTCTACCCAGTGGGACTACTGCCCACCACTCGGTCTCATCGCCAGGTCCACCACTACTATGAGGCAAGTTCACCTGCCACAGACCTTGGCCTATGTTTTTGCATCGCAGCGGTGCTGGTTGTCTGCTTTTAGGTTCTCCTTAGGGGCACAGTCACTTATTTTCAACCAGTCTGTTTGCTAGTTGTGTGTCAGGGGGTCTAACAGCATTGTCATCAGTGGAGGAGTTAAGGGAGGAGTTAAGGGTTATATCCTGACAGTTTGCAGTGATCAAATGTACTCCACTGGTGTTGTGGGATGTCTGGCTTTTATTTCTTTCTGAAGCAAAAATCACAGATCTGTTGAAGGCTAATGAGTCTTCAGTGAAGGGCTTTACTTACGGAAGCTTAAGTGATCATTTGAGAGGCCGCATAGCATGCAGAGGTGTGAGCATGGGGAGTGAAACAGGGAGGAGGTACTGGTGGACATCAGGCAGCTGAAATACAAGATTTCATGTTCATGCGTAAAGCACTGCCAGTTCCTTTTATTTTATTGTCATTCTGCTTCCACATTTTGTAGTTACTGAAGGAAGGAAGAAAGAAAATGAACAACTACAGTGAGCTAATGATCATAAGAGCAGAGCACTTACCTAGGATAAAGGGCATCCTGGTGGGGTTTCAGAATATTAGTGGGAGCCTCTCCTCTGCAGAGAGGCTCTCCAGAGCTTGCTGCACCAGGCAGTGCTGTTAGATTAATGTTTCTGTAGCTATGACATCCACCTCCTCTCTCATTATAACCACCCCTCTAGTATTTAGAACATCTTCGTCTTTCCGGACTCCTGGACTTCTGTCCAGACCCTTGGATGTCCTATGTGACCCTTAGCATCAAATAGGGAAGAGTAACCATCCATGAAGGTATTTAGAGATGTGTGGACGTGATACTTAGGACTTGGTTTAGCGGTGGACTTGGTATTATTAGGCTTATGATTCAACTCAATGATCTGAATGTCCTCAATGTTCCAAGAAGACTTGGTTAAAGACCTCCTTGGCCAGCTAGATGTTCACAAGTCTATGGGGCTGGACGGGATCCACCCAAGGGTACTAAGGGAGCTGGCAGAGGTCCTTGCCAAACTCCTTTCCCTCATCTATCAACAGTCCTGGCTGACTGGGGAAGTGCCACTTGACTGGAGACTGGCAAACGTAACTCCCATTTACAAGAAAGGTCGGAAGGAGGATCCAGGGAATTACAGGCCTGTCAGCTTGACTGCAGTACCAGGGAAGGTCATGGAGCAGATCATATTGAATGCTATCACACAGCACATACAGGACAGCCGGGTGATCAGACCCAGTCAACATGGGTTTATGAAAGGCAGATCCTGCCAGACCAACCTGATCTTCTATGACAAGGTTACCCTGTTAATGGATGAAGGAAAGGCTGTGGATGTGGTGTACCTGGACTTTTGTAAAGCCTTTGACACCATTTCTCACAGTATTCTCACAGATTGAGAAACTGGCTGCCAGTGGCCTGGACAGGCACACCCTCTGCTGGGTCAAAAACTGGCTGGATGGCCGGGCCCAGAGGGTGGTGGTAAATGGAATTCAGTCCAGTTGGAGGCCAGTCATGAGTGGTGTTCCCCAGGGTTCAGTGCTGGGTCCAGTCCTATTCAATATCTTTATTAATGATCTGGATGAAGGGATCGAGTGCACCCTTAGCAAGTTTGCAGATGACACCAAACTGGGTGACAGTGTTGATCTGCTTGAAGGAAGGGAGGCACTGCAAAGAGATCTGGACAGGCTGGATCAATGGGCTGAGACCCATGGGATGAGGTTTAACAAGACCAAATGCTGAGTCCTGCACTTGGGGCACAACAACCCCATGCAGCGTTACAGGCTTGGGGAGGAGTGGCTGGAGAGCTGCCTGGAGGAGAGGGACCTGGGGGTGCTGATCGACAGCAGGCTGAATATGAGCCAGCAGTGTGCCCAGGTAGCCAAGAAGGCTAATGGCATCTTGGCCTGTGTCAAAAACAGTGTGACCAGCAGGACAAGGGAGGTGATTGTCCCCCTGTACTCAGCACTGGTGAGGCCACACCTCGAGTACTGTGTTCAATTCTGGGACCCTCAGTACAAAAACGATATTGAGGTGTTGGAACGCATCCGGAGAAGGGCGACAAGGCTGGTGAAGGGGCTGGAAAACAAGTCCTACAGGGAACGGCTGAGGGAACTGGGGTTGTTTAGCTTGGAGAAGAGGAGGCTGAGGGGAGACCTCATTGCTGTCTACGGCTGCCTGAAAGGAGGCTGTGGGAGAGCGAGTGTTATCTCTTCTCTCAAGTGATAGGTAACAGGACAAGGGGAAATGGCCGTAAGTTGCGCCAGGGGAGGTTCAGACTGGATATTAGGAAGAATTTCTTTACTGAAAGAGTGGTTAGGCATTGGCACAGCTGCCCAGGGAGGTGGTTGAACCACCATCCCTGGAGGTTTTTAAAAAAAGGATAGATGAATTTTTAAGGAACATGGTTTAGCAGATAATGGGTGCGGTTGGACTTGATGATCTTAGAGATCTCTTCCAACCAGAAGATTCTATGATTCTATGATTCCTTTTCCAACATAAATGATTCTATGATTCTCTGATTCCTTTTCCAACAGAAATGTTTCTATGATTCTATGATCACTGAAAGGTTTCTGACAATACAAGCACCAAGGCTGAGGTCTTCCCTGGAGGGCTGAGCTTTGTGATGCAATTCCTTTTACCCTCCGGAGCCATGTTGAGACTGTTTGTGCGCAATTCCTTCGTGTTTCCCATATGCTGCCTATTCTGGACTGCCATAGCTGTGACTGTTAGGGACAGGCAGGCTCCTGGCAAAGATATTACTACATTAATCAGATTTTATTTTTAGGTAAAATACAAGAGAGAAGCACATGCAGACCATCCCTCATATATCAGTATCTCCTTTCCTTGAAACAAAACAAATGATGCACGGTTGCAATAAAAAACACAAACAAGGATACAAGCTTGCAAAATGTTCATGAAATAAAATAGAAATGTATGAGTTCCCCTAGGCAGATCCCCAAACTGCCATATTTTATGTCTACCATTAGATCAGTATGTTAGTTTACAAGCATCTAGGGAGAAGTAAGCTGGATGGAACAGTATTATACAGTATCGTGTAAACACATATTAAATGGTATGACTGGTAAGGGCAGGTAGAACAGGCAGGATGTGCTCTTCAAAGTCTGTATATCAAGGCAGAATAATAGCAACAGATTTCACTTTAATTTTTTGTATGTTTTGCATAGATGTTATGAATGGATTGTTTCAGTAAAATAAATGCATGTTCTGCATTTTAAAAGCACCCCTTGAAAATGCACAGGGCTGTTTTGTCAATACATTGGCGGCGTATTGCATGATCAGTTGATCTTTGTGAATCTTTATAGCAACTTCTGTCTACTTCATGTTCATATGTCAGAGCTCTCCATTTTTTCTGCTTGACATGTTATTAGGCCTTTCAGTCATTGATTCTCCTGTCACCTACCTGGTCCCAGGATTTTTATTGAAATATGTATTTATTTGTGTACTTGCACACCTTCCTATAAAAACATCTATGATTTGGAGTAAATCTCACACTTTCACTTAATTAAGAAATGATGTCAACAGAGGCAGAAAGTTGTCACCAGGGAATGGTCTCCTGCAGCTACAATGCCAAAATGAATGTTCAAGCGTTTATTAAAAATAAATGTAAGAGCAAAATAGACAGGTTCTCAACGTGAGGCATGTATCCTGCGATGGTATGTGGTTTCAGTGACCCCTACATCTGCTGCACTAAGAGATTAATTATGCTCATAATCCTCCCCTCCCTTTCTGTGCATTACTACAGCATTTATCAAAAAGCTGCATTGTATGTGCAGTTCATGCATGAATCTCTACATTTTGGTCATCACCTCACTCACTACATAAAACGCGAGCTGCTCTCCATCTGGAGTAAGGAGTGGAATATCTTTCCTATCTGGTTGACAGCTGTGAAATGCTTGCCTCCGTGTTTCCCATTTAGTTTGCAATCTCCCCTCAAATTTTGGTATCCACTTCAATTATGCAGCACCTTAGATATTACGGTGATGGGTGGTCGGTGACAGCTGCTGTAAAAGCCCTAATACAGATGGATCATTCTGCTCTATTCACTCCAGTTTCTTAGTTTCGCTTGCTTTGATTTGACTTTAATTTTTAAACAGAGTGTGGCTTCTTTTTTTATCATCACAAGGATATGGGAGCTTCCATACAGGATCAGACTAGAGAGTCTACCAGTGTAATATCCTGTCTGTATCAGGTTCTTTAAAAGAAAATGAAACTCGCATTTGGCAGACTTGTAATTAAATATGCCTTTGTGGGAGAATTTTCTGAAAGTACTAACAGCTCTATTTAATTTTAGATAAAGAGAATATACTTTTTATATAGAGAAAATCTATTTTTTCTGTGAAGAGGATAGAAACTTGTAGGCCAATGCTGCATATTCTTTATATTTTGTAATGAAGTAGCTACAAAAATACTTATTCTGATAAATGTATAACATTTCTTTTCAAAATGGTTTTGTCTTCTGCCTTTGCAAGTCAAGAAATGAAGTCCTACCATATTCGTTATATTTCTTCAATTACTCTATAACTTCTGAAAATTAGAAGTCATCCTTCCTTGCCGTTTTTATTTTGAGGGAACTAAGCTGCTTGAGCAGCATTAATACATGCAGATGCTTTAGATTATATCAACATCATTTTGCTTTGAGCAGAAGAAAAGAATTCATCATCTTCTTTCTAGGAGATGTAGTTGTTGCCAAGCTCATGCTACATACACCTTCTGCTGTCTGCATAGTATCAGATAAGATAAAAGATTGGAAAGAGCCTAGCTGGGATCTACTGTGCATGAACAAGTGATCAAATCAGAAAGCTCACTAAGAAGCCAGGATTCGTCCTTGTTGCCTCCATCTGTCATGGACTGATGTTTCCTCTGCTGCTTTAATTCGCCTTATTTCCTTCCATAGACATCCTCCATGGATTGCACATTGCACCTGAATTTAACTTTTTGTAGCCAACCAACCACTTCTCTCCTGACTTTCTTTTGTGCTTACTTCCCTCTTTCCCCCAGGTATTTTCTTGTCTGGCGTGCAATGTAATTGCAGCTTTCCTCAGTGACTTTTTGCTCTGGTTCCATCCGTGCTCCCCTCTTCCTTAATGCATTGCTGAAGCGCTACCCTGTTATTTTCTCTATTCCACACTCTTCCCTCTTCACTCTCACTACTGCAGCTGGCAGCATTATGTGATACAAATAAAATAACTGATTAACTGATTAGCTCTTTTCTCTCTTTGTGAAGCAGTTAAATAAACTGATTCTATTTGTTGACAATTTATTCCTAAGCCTTTGCTGAATAGTTGAGATACATATTTTCTAGTCTGTGGGTACTTCACAAACTGCTTACTTTAATTATTAGCTTTTCAGTGTATGATTAGTCATCTAAATCACAGGGTATCAGTACTGCCAACTTTAAACATTACAAAATCATGAGTCAGCCTCAAAAAATCATGGGATTGTTAAAAATGATGTGGTTTTTTTTCCTATTGAAAATACTTCTGCAGTTTGTTTTTTACTTGGTTTCTGAGGCCTTAGGTTTCATTTGCTTTGCATTTCCAAGTTTTTCTTTGCAAACGTGGATTATAACACTTTAGTAAAGAAAGTTGTGTTTATTTTGCAGTCTCCTTATTTAATGATCTGGATTCTTAAGACTAAATTAGGGAAAGTGAAATAAAACCACAGGAGCTAATGGTGCTGTACTCTACTCTCTGCTGTCTTACCAAATGACTGTAAATTTTGACACAGAAAATATGGACTATCAAAACAAGATGAGTAGACATAGCAAGTTTACATATTTATTTAAAGTTAATTTAAAGACTTCACACTGAAAACGGGTAGGCTTTGGATTCCCTGCAGCCTTTGGAGAAAAAGGAAAAAAGTGCATGTAGGAGACTGTCTCACTCATATGGGCAATAAATCAAGCCACAGAAAAATCCATGCCACTTTTAACAAACTAACCATCAGCCTTTCATATGAATGCAGCCGTTTAAGTGGAAACATAGATTTGCAGTGATGGGCTGCCATCCTTGAACAGTTAAATCACTCAAGCATCTTTGTGCTTTAATGTACCGAAAGAACTCTCCTAGATCAGGCATGAGCAACCCATGATCCAGGTGTTGCCTGCCAGGGCAGCTCACACCACCCTCTCGCCATGGCCTCCTTTTCATAGCGATGTGGGATTCAACTTGTGTACCAGACATCCAGCTTGCTCCCAGCCATGTCTCTTGCACCTGTGGTCCTCAGAAAGGAGCTTACCTTTGCTACCACCAGAACTAGCTGTCTGACTCGTGACCCACCTTGGTTTGAAGGCATCAGACAGAGGGTTTCTGGATTTCTAGTTTTGAGGGCACCAAACTGTCACTGTTGAGATGGACGCAACACACGAGGTTCAAACAGCATTCATGTATGATACACGAAGCATTAAGAATTTTATTGTTTCACACAGCTGTCTTTTATATATTTTCAGCATATATGTGTTCTAATATCATTGGTACTTATTGCATATACACAAGCACTTATTGGCTACAGTTACATGTCAATCTTCACCCAAGATCATCTAAGTCCCTTATCTTGTTGTTTCATGAGTTCTCACAACTCTCGTAACTTACTTACTTTTTTCCATTAGGGCGTTTCCTCATTCTTGTGGGTACACGGCCATCTGGTCAGGGGATTCACACATTCTCACAGGTACACAACTATCTGGTCTAGGTCAAATATCTCATGCTCTGCCGAGGGATCCACAAACTCACTGCAGTCTCCCACACCAAACAACGTCTGGATTTCAGGTTTTGAAGGCACCAGACAGGGCTTCTGGATGTGTAGCCACTTTTTTCCTTTCTCATGCTCTCCACCACTTCTCTGGTCTGCTGATGCTGCTTCCATCACCAGCAATCCCACCTGGGTAACAGTGGATGAGCTCAAAAGGGCAAAGCTTTCTCTGAGCAAATCCTTTAAATATGACTGAGGCAGCTGTCAGTTCTGAACTCCGTTAACCTTTTGGCATTGCTCATCACAAAATCAAAAAGGTCTTTTGTCTAGGAGAAAGTATGACTGTATAAAGTCACTGCTACAGCAAGTAATCTAGGTAAAAGTAATAGAAATTTGCATGAAAACAAAGTAAATGTCATGTTTAATTTATCCTACATTCCTTATAAGCAATACCAGGTACAGCTTAGTTAAAGCCACAAAACCTTAGATGAACAGCTTAAATCCCATCTTCCTCATTGCTGGCTACCCTGCACTAAATCCTTCGGCTCACGCAGTCATCTTCCTTATCAAATTCCCCTAATCCCAAGCCAGTGTTTGCTGTCAAAACTAGTTTTCTCTTCACATTATCAACACAGCTTTCTTTAGAAGCTAGACCGCTGAAGAATTTAAAAGAATAATTACCAGTCACCTTTGAAGAATCTAACTGCTGTACTTCCTTGGAAATGAACTGAAACTATTTTTTGATCATACCTCTTGCTTCATCTCTCTAAGGTTTGGATTTTTTCACCTTTTGTTTGGAAACAGAATTTATGGGTGGGTCTTGAGATATTCTGAAGTTATTGCAGCACAGGATACTCAGCCAGCAACAAAACTCAAAGCAGCCTATCCTAGTAATAGACAACCCTTCATGATACCTATACTAAAAGTGTTCCAATACAAGCTAGCAAATTTAAGTCGTATAGTGGTAAGTATAAGGTAACGTGACAGTAGTGTATTTTGAATCATTTGGCATACCTATGTCACATATCATTAAAATTTCAACCTTTTCTTGTCAAAACTGAAAATTCTCAAGATTTGTTCCTAACCAGAATAGTAGCCAGTGCAATTTTCAGCAGCTTCTGAATTTTCTCTCTCCTCTATTCTCTAGCAGGTTTTTTCTCTCCACCCCATTGACTTTTCCTTTGCAGAGACATCAATAGTCCCTGTAGGTAATTCTAGCTAGAACTCACCTCCTGAGACCTTCTGTTTAACTTCTGGTACTGCCAGGTTTGTCTGTACTTGGTAATAACAACCTTTAGAAAGACTTGTATGTCCCTCTGTTTCTGGCATTTGTGTTAGAGCAAGTTGAGGTCATCCCAGTGCCCATCACTATCAAGACATGAAGTTTAACATTTTCACAAGTTAAGCACTTATTAAGGTGTCAGCAGTCATTAACAAGTTTCTTTGAAGCTTGGGCAACTTTGAAGCTTTTTTTTCCTTTGGGCAAAAGATGATGATTCAAGCATTACAGGCTGGGAGAAACTGGGTGGCTCATTTCTTGGTAGTGGTATTTAGAGGGTGGCAGATGGTGCATACACCCCTGTTACACCTTTTCTTTCTTTACTTGTAAGTTATCAGGCTTTAAGGCAAGACAAAAACCAGTATCAGGACTTGGGATTGTTCTTATGTGGCAAAGCCCACACTGTTTTTGAACTATTGTCCCCTGACAGGTTCCAGAATTTGCCTTCCCGTACAAGACTTGTCCACACCCTGGGTTTGTCCTCGGATCTAGGTTTGTTGCTTGATCTCATCATCTCCCACCACTATCTTCCTGTTTTACTGTTCTCTGTGGGCAGATCCATGCTGCATTTGCACCCACCTCTGATGCACTCCTGATAGCTTTGATGGAGCACAGTACCTCCTGGTACACCTTGCCTAATTACTGCTTGGTGTGAAAACCAGGGATTCCTCATGCTGCAACATATCTTCTCATCATGTCACAGAAGAAGGGGCAGGCTGGCTGCCACAGTGCCCCTCCAAAGCTACCCTCAAGGGTAGTGGTTAGAGCCAAAGCACCGCTGGAGCCCTGTATTCCACCTAACACTAACAAAGCAGCACTGCAGCTGAGCTAGCTCTGAATAAGCACTGTGGATAATTCCTAAGTGGTTTCTCTTCCTCCCTCTCACATAAGCTTTGTTTTCCACTTTGCATCACAGTTTATTCCACTGTTACTCTGCCTAGACCAGATATCTCCTCCAGGCTCCCTCATTGCAGTTGGAAATGCTATTGTACAGTTGCATCCTATCTACCTATTCATTTCTTCTCGGTGTTTTATCTCAGCAGCCTTTCCACATGATTTGCATGGGTAGTTGAGTTTAAGCAGCAAGCACTACACAAACAAATCACCAAAGTGCCTGTTTGTACCCAATATGCTGGAATAGAAGGGCTAAACATGCTGCCTTTATAAAAAGCATAAGGTCAGTGTGTTGAAGGTGTCTGTATAGATTCATATAATTTCCCTTTGAATCAGTGTGAGGTGTGTGTCAGAAGGGACTGCAAAGGATGCTGAAAGTAAGTATAGCTGTAAGATCTTCGGGCACATGTGAACTGGGGACTTTGGAACATTTCCCAGTCCCTTCAACTGAGTACTCAGGCCAGACCGTCACTGTTTGTTGGACAGAAATCCAGAAGCATAAGTAGAGAGTGAGCCATCGTGAGTTCCTTTCTGCTCTCCCATCTGGAGCATGGGATCAGGACTTCTGTAATAGCTTCTGAGCGTTTTTTGAGAGAAAAGAAAGAAAAAAAAGAGAAAGAAGTCTGCTCTGTTCTTTTCTCCGGATAATGTACATTAAAAGTGCAGCTGCCAGCAGTGCTTTGGATCAGACTAGATATGAACTATAAGAACATTTAAAGATGATTTAAAGAACTGTTGCTCATTTCCTCTTCCAGACAACTACCTGATAAATAAAAGAAAAAAAAAGGTTTTTAGAAGTGAGTCTGTGTATTTCTGATTTTAATGACATGTTATTGCTGTCCTCTGCCATCTTACAAGGGATATTGTAAAGAAATAGGCAGCAGGTATATTATGTTTTTGTATCTACAGCCCCGGGTTTCTGGAAAACAAAGAAGCATCAGGAAAGAACAGGGGTGCAGCAATACATGATTAGACTGAGAATGGAGAGCTCTAGTGCTTTTGTCGTATATGTAACAGTTTGTTTCAAGGCACGAGGGAGTCCTGTAAATCACTGGGCAAGTGGAAAATAGCACTTTAATGTAAGGTCATAATATTAATCTCTACTGACAGAATGAGAGAACAAGTATATTCATTTTATGTTTATACTACTTAGTGAACAAGAAGATTTCTTGAGGCCAAAGTGCAGAAAGCAGAATGTTATTCCATTGCCAGGATTTCATAAGACATTGTGAATTTATCTGCAAATGAGTCCATATGCTGCAACATCTAACATTAAATTCAAAAGCAAAATGCCTAAAGAAAAATGATCTTTGTGTGCAGTACAAGAACAAGACCAGCTTTTGAGTAGCTGACTTAGGAAGAATGTTAGATAAGTGCAGCCAGGGAAATGCAGTACAGACTCTTGGGTCCAGACCCCAAAGGATCTTAAGTCAGGTGCCTATCTCTGGAAACTGAACTTGCAGCGTATATCAAAGCCCTGGCTTATTATGCAGTAGCTTCTGTCCCTGGCAGCTAAGGAAGACTAATTTTCAGCCCTTGGAGGTATAAACATGAGTCATAATAAGTCTTGTAACTGCTATGGGTCATTTTAGAGAAGAAAAACTCTGCACTGCGTTTCTGTGGAAATTCAGCTACTCTCCAGGAGAAGATAAGGAAAATTTTGCTGTCTGTGCAGGGCTCTCTGCTGGGAGCCAAGGCGTGTGGTTCTGATCTCTGCTTACAGGACTGCCTTCTGTATTTCTATTTAGATAGTCATTGAATGAAATCTGGAAGCCATCCAGGGAAATTTCACTGCCTCAGATGTTCTCTCTGAAGAAGAAGGTAGGGAACTGCTTTAACAAGTCACGCCTGGTCTTTAGCCTGCCTTTTTCTTCACAGCTGTCTCATATATGTGGATGTCTTTTGTGCATAATAATCATTCATTGTCTCTGGCCTGGGAGATAAATGACAGAAATGCTATGAGAAATAGCAGATTTCACATACATAAAGGCTTTCAATGGTACGGCAGTTTTATAACGTCACCCAGATTTCATAAACCTAAAACATAAATTCTTTTGGCAGTCTCATAAGAGATATCTACTGCACTAGACATAATATCTGAACTCCTTTTATGCTTACAGAAGAGTTCTATGCTTATAGAAGAGTTTTTCACATGAAAGAATCACTCAGAGTAGTTTCACTGTCCTGGTGGCTTGAAAAAATTCAGGTGTATTTTAAGGAAAAATGACAGCCTTAGTATTGGACAAAGATAATTCACTGGAAATTCGATCTTTAATTTGAATTTTTAAAAATGCATTGTTACTGGCTATATTACCTTTTTACCCATCCAAGAATGTAAGGAGTCAGACGTGGGTTCATCCAATAAGTGTTTGTTGCCACCAAATCCAATTCCTGCTTTCAGGGAGAAAGGTTCAAAAAAGCTTCACAGAAAGTTTCAGCTGGAAACTTTCCTGACTCTGTTCTTGTCCGCAATTCTTGCAAAGTAACTGTTTTCTGTTAAGTTTTGATATTTTAAGTTTAAGCTCTTTTAAGTTTTCTCTCAAGAGAAGAAGTCCTGGCTTGCCTTGGCCTGCTTATTGCCTTTGCCCTTCCACCAAGGTTATTGTCCTCTCAGCTCTAGTGCTGTTCTGTCTAAAGGACTTGTTTTAACTTTAAACACCTAACAAAAGGGTTTACTGTTGAAATCAGTGCTTGTTTAACTTCAGGTGAGGTTGGAGGAGAGCACCAACCCCATCTCTCTCAAGCCACTGGTCGTGCTGATGTAAACAAAGTGGTTCTGCTCTGTGTCACTTCCCCCTCATCCCTGGCTGTGTGGTCCTGCTCTCACTCTAAGGCCAGGATCTAGCTCAGTAAGCCAGCAGGAATCGACTTATTTAGTTTTTCATTTATTTCAGGATTTGTTTTCTGCCAGCTCAGTGTACTGAATGGGCTGACCATTGGTCTGGATAAGCAGCCAAAAGAGCATAAGATAAGGTGTCTGGGCAGCAGGTGGAAGGAGCAGCACAGCCCCTTTGGCTCGCAGCAGCATTGGCTCATCTCATTGCTTTTTAGTCACCTCCCAGTACTCTGCTGGAAGTGGGGGCAGCTCAGCAGCTGCTCATTGATGGTCTGATAGCTGAGCTACCTCCAATGCAGACGTAACTTCACACAGTGTGAGTGGCAAGGGGCAAGAACTGCAACAGCCTTCCCAAGGCAGACCATCCTCAAAGCTGTATGCAAGCCCCTCTTTGTATCCATTTATCCTGTATACCTAATTCACAGGGATGAGCAGTTTTTTTATGGACTTTCCGAAAACAGCATTCACAATAAGCGGCAAATTATAATCATGCATCTCAGATGCTATTTTGGATGAAACCAGCTATAGAAGGATAATTTTGGAGAAGGAGAATGAGCAGGTGAAAACAGTGAGGTTATAATGAAATTGATAGACTTAATTATAGTATTTGCTGCTGTGAAAGCTATAATGCTGCCTAATCAGTTAAAAAATGTGGGAAGACTACAGAGTTGCTGTTTTTTCTATTTGCACTACTATTTTTAGGATTTATTGAATTGCTTATTTAGGATACCATGTAAAATGTTGCTGTGGTTTAACGCCAGCCAGCAACCAAGCACCATCCAGTTGCTCACTTACTCCCCCTGCAGTGGGATGAGGGAGAGAATCGGAAGAGTAAAAGTGAGAAAACTCGTGGGTCAAGATAAAGGCAGTTTAATAGGTAAAGCAAAAGCTGCAGGTGCAAAGCAGAACAGGGAATTTGTTCACTGCTTCCCATCATCAGGCCGATGTTCAGCTATCTCTAGGAAAGCAGGCCTCCATCGCACATAACAGTGACTTGGCGAGACAAACACCATCACTCTGAATGTGCTCTACTTTCTTCCTCACCAAGCTTCATATGCTGAGCGTGACGTGATATGGTATAGAATATGACTAGAAACAACAGTTCCAGCTTTGTCTGCTTCTAGCTTCTTGTGTACGCTCAGCCTTCTTGTTGGTGGGGTGGTGTGGGAAGCAGAAAAGGCCCTGACTCTGTGTAAGCACTGCTCAGCGACACCCAAGACTTTGGTATGTTATCAATACTATTTTCAGTACAGATCTAAAACATAGCCCCATACTAGTTGCTATGAAGAAAATTAACTCTGTCACAGTGAAAAATGGCACAAATATCAATGTGCATTTGGAAATTTATAAGCTAATTAAGTTTGGAAAAACCACAAATACACACTAATAGTGCTTTTCTGTAGTGCCAGAAAACATGAAAAAATCTGGCATTTTAGGCTCTGCATTTACATTTTCAGTACTTTTGTTTTTTGCTTGATCACCCCTCATTGAAACAAACGTATCTAGTCTATCGTAGTATCTTTCACCACAGTAAATAAGAAATTTTCTGTGTAAACAGCACAACAGGTTGTTATTCTTAGCTGTTAGTGTAACAGATCTCATCAGTAATATTCTAATACTGTAGAAGAGCCATAGCCATGTTCACTTCTGTGGTCTAACTCTGTTAATGATTGTTTTACATCACTTGGTGGAGCCAAGTTTGACCACTGAATTACTTGAACATTATAGGTTTTGCTTCTTTGCACATGTGGTGGTGGACAAAGCAACAGTACAAAGTGTTATCCTCCAGATACCAGGAATGATGCTGCATGTTTTAAATTTCTTTATACATTTCCTACATTGTTGTAGCTCTTTAGAGAGCAGGGACAAATTTTCATCTAATTTGCATTTGTGGGCATCAAATAATATAGTAAATACAGCCAGCATTAGTTTAAAAATGATAAATAAGCCAATTAAAACCTCTCTGCCCTCCCAAATGCATTTAGAGAAAATGCATATGCCTAGATTTTACTAAAATTGTATGGACCAAAAGCTAGGAACATATGTATAGGAACATATGTATTTCTTTTTGCCTTTATACCCTGGGCAAAGCCTGTCCTCTTACTCGAAACCCACCATCTCCAGCGCAACTGAATCAGCAGAAGTGGTGTTGCTGTTGGTATGGTTCTGGAGTTTCAATGCATCCTCATGGGACTGCTTCTGCTTTAACCCTCATCCATTTCTGAAAGCAATCCCTGGAGAATGAATTTTACCCTTAGACAGTAAAACATAGAAATATTGACCAAATCTTTCAGAACTTTCATTTACTTACACGAGCAAAGTGTCAGCACATGAAAGTGCGAACGTCATTTATAATACTGCTCTGTGTGTGTATGTATGTGTGTATACAAGGCGCAAGAGATCAGCAGTATATTCTCCTAATTGGCTTCTGCAAAGTCTAACAGCCAAATAAGGGAAATTAGGGGGTCATACCACAAAGGCGTGTTGAAGTTTGTTGAGTATTCAAAGTAGCAGTATTCAAAGCCTTGTTTATGGATTCCATAAGAGAATCAGTAGACAATATGTTGTAATTTTCAGTTGTCTAGTCTGGTTTCTCTCTTTCTCTGTAAAAGGCTCCATAAGTCCCAAAGCTGTAATAAACCATGCCCAGGGCCACTGTGAAGTAGGCTGGCGCCTACAGTGTGATACAGGGAGTGCCAGATGCATAAGCTACGTGGGTACTGATGACAGCATCATGGCTATGTATCTTTGTGAAATGGTAGCAAATGTTGATGATTGTTTACTTTTTGCATTATGTACTTGTGTGTTAAATTTTTAAGCTGAAATAGTCATACACGTTGGTTTTGAATTTATGACCCAACATGTATGTGGTGAATGTTACTAGATTCACTAATTTAAATATTTGTTAATTTAATAATTTCCTAGTATTAACGTCTATGCTGTAAAACCAAGAAATGCTAAAGAATTTCTATATACAAGTTAAGCATATGATTAAATGTGGGCAGACTGCTAAACCAGGGCTTGAGCTGGTGACTTGTGAAAAGGTATTAATCACAGCAAAGTACTAAGCTGTAAGGAGCATCTGTGCTCCAACAGGACTTCGTCATGCTGAGCCAAAGAGCAAACACACAGGACCCTTGGCATATTTATTGTATTATTCTAAGACTAATTAATACTATTCTCTTACATACATTTCAGTAATTTCTTGTGAATTTTGCTCTGTGCTGACATTATTGTGCAAATAGCTTAAACAAAGGCTCACTATGTCATTTCACCTGTGATGCCAGTTGTTCAATTTGTAACCACATTCAGACTTTTCAGTTCTCCATGATTTTAAATGTCTGATTTCCAACAAAGAATGTCAAGTGTCTGTTTCCCATTTCCAGTTGTTCGAATTTGTTGTTAGGAAGGATGACAGGTGCACAATACGTGTTAGTGAGGAATCCAGCACTGCAAAGTTAACCAGCACTCATGCTGTTTTCTTTATGATCAAGATGGACTATGCCATATCCATAAATTTGAGTAGGTTTGGGGTTTTTTTTGTAAGCGAATAGGAAGAAGGTCTTCAAACATATT
Source organism: Tapera naevia (assembly GCA_033556795.1). Taxonomy (NCBI): domain Eukaryota; kingdom Metazoa; phylum Chordata; class Aves; order Cuculiformes; family Neomorphidae; genus Tapera; species Tapera naevia. The sequence continues at coordinate 16,583,997 of JAUMJJ010000079.1, read as the reverse complement.
TTCATCAGTAACACGATTTAGAAAAAACAAGTATTGCCTTGTATGATCATATAAACAATTTTGATATTCCTCCTGGTCTCATTATTTCAAATATGAAAAAATATGGACAGAAAATAGCAAGGTGCATGTGGAAGACAGGAAACATTTGCTTACATGCCTCAAAAATCAGTATGGTATTTAAAGGAGAATCATTTCGAGAAGCTGCATCAAAGGGAAATACCCATAGGTGTTGAAGCAGTGGTTTATTTTTTTAGCACTTCCTTTTTTTTCACATTTGCATTGATATCCATTTCCACACTATGTCACATAGCAATAATGTTTCTGTTCTAGCTCATAGATCACAATATCTCCTGTTGGTGTTGAAATGAGAAAGTTCAACAAAATGAATTGCAATTACTGTCATGAGATAGTATAAAATAATCACAGGAATATGGAAAAGGATTTCAAAATTGCATGGTTCTAGGGTGGTGTTTTGATACATCTAAAGACTCCTAAAAATTGATTGCATACTGTTTTTACGGCTATCCATATTGATTGCAACAAACACTCAACTTTTCATAACATTTACTCCAAGCACTTCAAATAGCAAATTAGCTGCAGTTACTTCATGGCTTTTTAGGTGTTTGAATAATGAAAACTGATCTAAGGCAGTCTGAAATGCAGTGGGATATTGCAGTAGTTGCACTGAATATTTGTGTAAATAGGCTGCTTACCTACACTTTGGAATCTTGGATGGTATCAAAACAGTGTTTTTGGTAGTTTTCTTTGTAGCTTTTTGGCTAGACTAAGCAATCTGAATAAGGAATGCCAGAGCCCATTAATCTCATGTCAGGACAATGCAATTGAGACAGGCTCAAGCAACTTCACTGCTAATTCTAGATTCTGGTTTGAAGAGGCATCAGTCTTTGGAAAAAACAAATTGCTGGTGATTACCAGTGGTGCGATAGCATCATTGCTGACGTGTCTGAAGATGGGGTGACCCATAAGAATAATTAAAATGCTGAAACAGGAGCTTCTGTCAATGAAGATGGCTTGTCTACTGGTCAGGTGCTCATTCTTCAGTATTTTCAGCAGACTAGGTTTGTCAAGCAGACTGACTATATAGTTCAGCATTGCATGACTTAACCTTTTGTTCTCAGGAGGTGGCATTTCCTTGAAAGCAACATGAAAGGAAGAATTAAAAATAAACAGGCTGAAAACAACCTATTTTCAACTGGATAGCCAAGGCAGCAAGAAAAATTCTCTCTAAAATTACGTTTATTTTAGGTTGTAGTTAGGAAAACACATACACAAAAGCTCCGTCATTCCACACATACATTAACAACAACCAAAGAAATGTTCCCATACCCTTCCACCAGTTCTTGTTCTTATTTTTCTGATTGCAAATGAAGGCTATAGAAGCACTGCAAAATAAAATATTTGGTTCAGGTCAGAAAAATAATTAACTCTGTGCAACCTCATTGCCCCTTGCAAGCCTTATAAAACTCAGAAAACATACAAAGCTAAAGAAAAAGATAATCGTTTCTTTTTAGGGGTGTACTTAGCATGGTGTTCTGGGATGTAGCCTACATGGGTCCCTATATTCCTCTGAGTAATTCTAGGCAAGGTGTCTGCTTTTGATTTTCCTTGTTCTTGGGAGAGTACTGTAACCCTCTCCAGGGCTCCAATATTGGCGACGTTTTGTTGGGCTCTGTGAAAGTAAACTGTGTATTGTACAAAATACTTAAATGAGTGTTAGGAAAGAGGCAGAAACTTGCTTTTTTTCTTTTTGGCAAGTCCTCTGACTGCTGAATTATAGAGCTCTCCCGTGATCTGAATAAAGTTTTGCTAATTGTGCAAAATTAAGAAAGTCATCAGAGAAGATGAACATTATCTCACGATAACTGATTGTGGTAGCCTTTTAAAAGATAAGAGTCTAGCATCTCTAATTGGCAGATGTTTGACTTGCAGCTCGAGCTGCCATATTGTTACATAAGTTGTGCCTCTGTTGTCTGTTTCTCAAGAGGTGAGACAGCGCTGTAATCTCCAGGGCTCATTTTAAGGCTATCCCCAAGAGTGTATCGGGCCTCTGATGATTACTGGCTGTTTAGCATCGTTGGGGATTCCCCAGGCTCCCCTGGTTCCTTCAACAGCACTGGAGGAGCATCAGCTGCAGAGGAAGAGACACCTTTGTGCATGTATTATGTCTATCTTTTCACCTTTATAGGCATCCAAAATACCATTTCTGTGTATGTATCTTTGGGTCATCTAGTGATACGTAGATTCTAAAGTGATTAAAGATTAAAGCAATCTGTGGAAATATATAGTTTTAAGTGTGGTATCATCAGCTCACAGATTAAAACTGCCCTGCCACTCTTTCCGTTTTGTATTCTCAGAAACTGTCTGCACAAATTATGCAGTCTCCTTTTTCAAAAATCCTCTCCAGAAGCATAGCTGTTGAACTGGAATTGAAAAAATGATAACCTGCTTACTGAGATCTATTCTTTTTTATCCCACCTTCAGTAAAATCTCCCCAAATGACTGGGGTTTGCAATAAGCTGTCATGTTGTTCGATATTGAATGAAACATGGGTAATAAAGACAAATTTCTGATTTAAAGAGTAAGTTATTATTTCCATAAGAATGCCTGCTTGTTGGGGAAGGAGGTGTGGGTAGTTGCTTTGTGTTCTGAAATCTATATCCCTCTGTGCTATCGAACATTGCCAAGGGCATGAACAAGGCACAGGCATCCTTCTCTGTTTGTTTTCTTTACATGAAAGATTTGTGTAACCTAAATCTATGAAATAAGTATTCCTAAAAATAACCCTTCCTTCTCTGTTTTTCTGCGATCACTTGCAGTTGTCCATCACGAGTGAAATGTCCTAGTTCTGTGCATGCATGAATTGTTTAGCATGCCGCTACTTCAGTTTGTGTGTTGGGCCTAAAGATGACAAAAGGGACTTGACTTACATGAAACAACAAAGCACCCTCTGGAAAAGCTGTACCTGGTTCCCAGTTTTCAGGGCATCTCTCACCTGGTTTGGGGAAATGACTAGGTGAAATTGCAGATGTCTGATTCATCTCTTCACTAGTCCCACTGAGGACAGAGTGCTACTTAGGTCTAGAGTTCCAGTTTCTCCAAAGTAACAAATGTATAAAAGCTACCTTTGAAGTGTAATACCAGATAGTTTTAACAGACTGGTTCTAATAGAGCGAGGACTTGTTTCCCCCACTTATATGGGTGACTTCTATTTCTTAGCTATTAATGAACTTCAAATTGCATATAACAAATATCTTCTAAAAATAACCAAATGTCATAGGTAAATATTAGGTGACTTTCTTGCTAGTTCAAGTCATGATTCACCACATTGATACACGAGTTGTTCTTTGATTCACAGTGAGAAAAGTCTGTGATACCAGGACCATAATTGCAGGTGAACAGTTAAGAATTTTATTTTTCTGATTGTGTTAACTTTTATACTTTTATACATCCTCTCTCACCTTGCTCATAATTTTTGAACTGAATTTCTTTGTATGTCCATGACTCCTACACAGTAGAATAAAGCAGGCCGTTGGGAGGGTTTTGTTGCCAAGTCCTAGTACAAACCCATAAACTTTAATTTTTAATGAAGATTAGTTTCTTTCTAACAAAGATGCAAGGAAGGACTATTACTCTATTTTATGTGTTTAAAGGATCTGTTTCTGCAGTGCAAATACAGGTATCAAGATATTTAAGATCCCTGTGCTCCACCCATAAATCTGAAATACAATGTAAACATAATCTGAGAGTAGCAAGGAGAAATAACACTTGAGATTCCTTGGCATTTACCTTGTATACATTATTATTACCTAAATAATCTATGTTTTTGAATCACATAATTTATTGATGGCGTGCATTAAAAAGACTCCTTACGACAAGCCACAATAAAAACATATTCCACAGCACTCTCCCAGACTAAAACTTGAGGAACCAAGTAATGACTGCCTTTGTTCGGCAGTGTGTGGGTGAGACGGAAGCAAGGAGACATCTTATATCTCCCGCAACCAAACCTTTGAGGGGGCAAGTACTGCCTAGTGAGGCACCAGGAGCATGGTGCAGGTTGGTGCCAGCAGGTCCAACCTTTTCCCTGATGGCCAGGCACCTCCACTTCTCCAGCACTGTGCTTGGTCGGCTCACTGGAGGCTGTTTCTGAGTCAGGAGGATGTTTTTCTTCCATGCAGGTCTGCTGAGTCCCCTTCTGTCCTGCAGGGATTCAGTCCTGAGCCCCGTGGAAAGACTAGCTTAGGATACATAGGTACATAGGATTCAAGGTGACCCATGAGGTGGATTATGACTAATACTCAGGAAAAATACGTGAGAAGAGAAATCTCTTTGACAGTAACGGCAGGAGTGGTGTCTGCAGTGTTTTTGTGCATACTGACAGTCTAGCCCCTGACTCTGGCTAGTGAAGAGTGCAAGGAGGTGGCCAGGGCTATCTGCTAGAGGGCTTAAAATTCCCCTGGCCTAGAAACTTTCTATATTTTGCTGTAGCTTTGCTCTGTATTCACTTTTATCTGCACAAGCCATGCTGCTGTTGTGGTGTGGACGCTCATGGTATCGCAGTAGCAAGAATAATACCAGGGCATCCTTTTCTCTGGCAGGACTGCTTTCTCGCATTTATCTGTACTGCTGTAGTACCGTTATCTCCAACTAGGAGACCTCGCAGTCTAGGCATTGCAAAGTACATATGTACTCGATGTCTAAATAGAACAGATTATGCAGGGAAAAAAAAAAAGGTTTCATAGTTTAGGAAATGAAGATGAAGGTGCTTGTTCTACTCCAATGTATGTAGCAAGCTCTGGAATTTTTTTGCTCACAACATAATCAGATGATTAAAGATAAATAAATCGTAACAACTGAGTCAAATTTTTTTTTCATGACCAACTGCTTGCAACAAATTGCCTTCCACAACTTACTCTTAAATTAATTTAACAATTGCAACTGTAAGGTGACTTCTTTGTAACTTCTGAGGGAATAGCTGTCTTTTGTTTACTTCTAGATCTTCCATGCTTCTATGAGGTTTTGGGGTTTGCAGCATTCAAGAAGCATTTGGACAATTCCCTCAGTCATGTGATGTGAATGTTGGGAGTGTCCTGAGTAGGGATAGAAGTTGGTCTCGGTGATCCTTTTGGGTCCCTTCCAGCTCGGGTGATTCTATGATTCTATGATTCTATGAAATATGCTCATTATTCAAACTGAAGATTCATTAGTAGAAATAGAAACTACATATGCCGTTATAAATACATTTGAGGGAGGATGGAGTGAACACTACATTTTCATATTGTATTTTAGTATGATATTTGACTGTATGAGTACAATAAATCTATTATATTAAAATTGTGTATGACAGAGAAAAGACTCACAGTCATCCCCCTTGGATGCATTCCACCCAGTCCTATGGACTTGCTAAATCCAGATCTCTTAAGTGATTCCTTCCTTGATCCTCATGGAAGCGCAGCTCAGGGGTGTAGCCCAGGGGCTGGATGACCATCTGGAATTGCTGTAGGATGTGCAGGAGCTGGGCTGTAGACAAGCAGCAAACTCCTGAGACAGCTGGTCTGGTCAGTGGGTAAATGTCTCTGTCCCCACAGAAGGGAATATCGTACCACTATCACCCATTGCTTCCTTTTTGTGACCTGTGAATCTGACTGAGTCACCTTCCAGCCTCTGGAAATCACTAGCTGCCACACTGCAATACCGTGGGGGTCTTTGTCAGCCCACCTCTTCAAGAGCTGTCTTTGGCTATTCCTTCTTCAGCCCAAAGTGAGGCTTGGGCTCTTGGCCAAGAGTCTCTGTGGAGAATTGTGTGTCACCTTTGGCATACTATTGGTCTGCTACAAGTGTTTCTGAACCATGATCCACACCAGAGATAGGATATCTTACATCTAGGTATTGCCATTAACTAGAGGATGCTACTGTGCTTATGGAGGTAACAGGTAGAAGATATGTTTGTGGTTTCTGCTTTACACCAAAACATATTTCTCAAGTTCAATTACAAGAGCAAGTGAATTTATTTATCTTGGTTGCTTTATGTGTAGTGCACTCACTGTGCTTCTGATGAGTTGGTTAGGACTACTTCATCTGAAGGAAAGTTGAAAATACAGTTGGGTTTGTCCTGAAGTTGATCCTCCAATTCATTTGCCTTTGGAAAAAGAAATTGCAGCAGCAACTTAGAAGTCTTGGTCTCTTCCTCCCAGCAATGTTAGACTGGGAGGGGCAATGTCATCATCTCTTGGATTCAGAGCACTTTTAGGGCATTTTCATCTCTCAGATCCAAAGAACTTTGACATTGCTTGTTCCAGGTTTTTTAAGGCCTAGTTTTGGGCAGTGCAATTTTTAAACAACAGAGTGATATACTTCCAAGAGACTTGTATTTATCATACTGTGTTCGGTCTGAGACATCTTAAATAATTTGTGTATTCTCTTCTAAATACAGCCAATTACAGTAATTGAACCTGGAGGTCACAAATATGTGAATCACTATAGCAAAGTCTGGTTCTGTCAGTAAGGAGTGTTCTCTTCTAAAAAGTGAAAGATATAAAGGAGTTTTTGTGGTTGCTGATATATTGTTCTCAAAGAGTGTAAATACAGAAGAGGAAGCCAGAAAGAAGTAGGTTTTGTGCCTGTTGTTAGTACCACTTATTTTCCTATGCTATCAAATAGGGAAAAGACTGTCTGTAAGTATTATTTAGAGCTAGATGTGCTGCTAACTTTCTGAGTACATAGTTAGTTTTCCCCAGAGGCTTGCCTAATTACTCTATATACTCTGCATATTCTTATGAAAGTTATGTGGAGGGATTATGCTTTAGATGAACTTCTGAAAGATTCATGTATATAAGTACTTGTTAGTCATAGGACAATTAAAATTAGTTCGTGCTAATGCAGATTCATACTAACATGAATCTGAAATGTAACACAATGATAATCATGTTTTCTTTCCTGGGCCATCAAAAAATAATCAAAACTGTGTTTCAGTTTAACTTGGAATGGTGACTTGGATAAAAGGAGTAAGGAGCCTAAGACAGTGCAAGGTGATGAGCTGTGCTATCTAGTCTCCTTTCCCTTATTCAGTTTCAATTCAGATATACAAAATAGATTATGCAATCAGTAAGTTCCTCATTAGTTAAATGTCTGTTGCTTCTAGTTGAAAACTCTGGTAAAGAAACGTTGCTTCTGTTGCTGGTGTCAATAATTCCTTTATTCATGGAAAGAGTTCTAGAAAATTTCCCTTTTTTGAGATGTAATACAATCTCAAAGAACACATTAGTATGGATGTTATAATGTTTTCAGAATATTTCCGAGATTTATCTTCCTTATCGCAACATTTCCTTTTATTCAAAAAGAAGAAAATATACATATTTAAGTGTGATTTGATATGACACAATAAGTACTTTGATACAATACCAAAGTATTTGATATACGGTAAACACATTTTATCTTGTTTCAGTGTAATTTGTCCTTTAAACGAGATCTTGGTGTTTTATTTATGGTCTTAATATCTAATTGGGAATGGTGGACTAAGGTAGATGATGGTAAGAAAACAAAACACTTTTCCTAAAACCCCTACAAACCTGATGAATCATTAGCAAGTTCTGTTTTGACATTACATTAGTATGAAGGTTCACCGGTGTATATGTAAAATTGGATGTTGGACAACAGCAGCCTAGTAGAATCTTGAAGAAGCATAATTGGACAAGTCTGGGCCATTTCATCAAAACACAATCAAATAAATTGACAGGACAGGCTTCTCTCTCGAACCGCCGTGGGTGGGAGACATTTTGGCACAGGCTGCCTTTGCAGCGGGGTGCAGCTCATCAGGGGCTACGGTGAAAGGTTGTCTCCTTGGGAGGGCAGAGGAACTGACAGCTAACAGGCAATGATTGAAAGGTCTTGCAAAATCTCTACAATTTTCAGCAGTGCCAGATACACACACAAAAAAAAATCGTAATATTTTCTGCTTGTGCTAGCTTTGTCATTGTAAGAAAGGTCTACATTGCATTGACAAGGAGTACATGCGAGTTTGGGTTAAACCTTGGGAGGGCAGGTCCTTCTGGTTCTGCTGCTTTCTTCCTCCAGAGCCAGATATTTCAAGGACTGATTTTAAGAGTAACTTGGAACTGTTTCAGCTACTGGTGTGGGTTGTATCAAAAACAGCTTCAAGTGAGACACAGAAGAGACCCGCTGGTAATCTTAGCTTGCTTTTGAGTTCCTATAAGAACTGAAATGGTAACAGATATTGTTGATACACTCTCTAGATGCCCCTTAAAAAGCATAACCAAATATAAATATGCTTGTGAGAATGGAGTGACATGCATATTTAGCTACTTGTAGGTTGAAGCAACTGCATATTGTTAGGAAGCTGAAGGCAATAGCTTGATGTAGCATTTAAGCACCTGGTTACATGAACCTGTCTGCTCTGAAAGAAGAAATGTCGTAATGCTGTAGTGATAAACCTTTGCTTTATGATGGTTTGTTTCACCCAACAGCTTCCAAATGGCAAATCTTGCCTGCTTTACGTGCTGTGTCTGAAGGCAGATACCTTTACAGACCTGTGAGATAGCTGGCTGCTGTGAACCGCCAAATCTTGAGCACTTCCTTACTGCTTATGAAGCAGAGAATTGGTTCCAGGGTGGTAAGATGTTCTCCTTTTAACAGTGTCACTGGCACAGAGACATCTAAAATCCTCAGATATGGAGATCAAAATAGAAGGAAACAATAATATAAAGGAAACTCAAAATATATTATGACAGGAGGCAGCAAAAGACATTCAAAGAAGTGCAAGTGCAGGATTTCCAGTGGTTTTAAGATCTAGTTGTTACAAACATTATCTCAAAGCATCTCTATAGTAACTAACAAATCTTGCATAAAATGAAAATACTGAGACAAATGCAAGGAAAAGTAAATAAGTGATAGAATGACTATAGTGCTTAGAGTGAAAACAATTAAAATTCCTTCCACAGGATTTGTGTACATCATAGGAAAATCGCAATGCTTAGCATGGAGCAGTGATGATAACAAGGTCTAGGAGGTACTTACCTTTTCAAAAGAAGTGACATAACATTTGAAAGACAAAAAGATAGGATCTCACTTACTGGATCGCACAAAAATATCTAAACTCACTTCTCTCCAGTACTGTATTGCTTCTGCAGAAGATGCAAGGCACACTTGATGGGATGACTCTGCCCAAGGGCCATTTCTTTGTAACCATTCGTGCATGAGCAAGGCACAAATTCCAGAATGTTTTTTCGAAAGTTTTATAAAGTGGTATCTATTTGCCTACTATGTGTTTGACATATTTTCTTCTGAATATTACCATATTCTTGCAATCAAAATGTTTCACATGCTAATTGTAGTAGTTTTCTAGGGAAGGATGGTTAGAAGGATAGGAGGCAATCTTAGAGGCAGTCCTTGAAAGTGGTTGAACGTGAGCACAGGGGCCACAATCGTGACCTGTGTGGCTGGCCTGGCCAAAAGGGTATATTCTGACTTTCCAATTTTAGGATCACTGAACTTCTAGGATGTAAAAAGCAAGACAAATATCATATCTCAGCTTGGGACCCGAAATTCAAGTTGAGGTTCCTTCCTTCTGGCAAGTTTCAAACAACAGTATAAATACTTGTTAACTTCTAGATTGATTTAACCTAAAGAGCACTTGGACTTCTGCATTGGGTGTTGTGTAAATTTGGATCTGTAAAACCTTCATTTTCAGTTGAATTACTTTTCAGCAGAAATAAAGCATAAATGGACAAAGGAAAATAGAATCCAACTCACTTTTCTGTGACTATCTTAGTAGTAGAGTAGCAAGCAGAATGTTTTTATCATTCAGTATCATAAAGAGGCCTGAATATCTTTGTGCTGCAGATTCTTTTAAGGGAGTGAGCATCCCTTTCACAGAGGCATTTTTCCATACTGCAATTACTTGGCTTCCCATGTTTCTGCTTGTCTGTAAGTTGTTTTTTGTTAACTTGTGTTAGAGGTTAATACTTTCTAAACTTAAGGTGATTTTTTAGGAATTAATTCCAGTCAAACCACTCTAAAAACCACTCAGAGGAGCCTGATATTTTATTTTTGTGAAATGAAGGAAAGATTCCAAGCAAACATATAAAATATAAGCTTTACTAAATTGTAAACATCTGTGTAACTACCCTGTGCTGATCCAAGAAGCTTTCTACATTCCTATATTATATATAGCTACAACTAAATATTTGAAAACTAATTATGTCAATTATATATTTATATATCTCTTAAGCACATCAAGCTGTAGTGAAAACAAATGTAAGTAGGTCCTGATCAACGTCCACCAACACAAATTAGAATTTTTCACTGAATTTGAGGAAGTTTTTGGCTCAGCACTGTGAGCAAAGACTACATTCACATTCCTCCTACAAGTGACCACCTAACTATATACTGTGGGCCAGAGGTCTTTTGGCTACTGCTAGGGAAACACCTTGATGTTAAGGACATACCACCTGCTGTATTATTTATTCTGTTTCTGCATCTATGAGTCCAGTTTTAATTTAGTATTGCATTGCCTTAGCTCCCAGCTGAGAGCTTATAACACAACTGAAGGTTAAATTGTCAGTTTAATATAATTGAAACCTGTTTCTCTTTTGCTGAGGAAAAAGAAGAACGTTCTAAAACAGCATTCTGTTCTCTCTGTGTTTATTTTCCTTGCATGTGATTCCTTCCAGTTGCTCACGTTTTGATTTCTGTAGCAGAAATCACTCCAGGTCTCATCTGGGTGAAGAATCTCACTCAAATTGTCTGTAAAGTTTCAAACTGGAAAAAAAAAAAAGTCTAGGGATTTTCCATGAAATTAAAGGGAAATACTTGAGACATAGGGCATTTCAGGGAATAACCTGGGATTACAGCATAGAAATGAATGAAAAGTAAACAGCAGGGGAAAGTTGATCCAAATAGAGGGAAAGGTGAGAGTTTTGTTGAGGAGTTCTCCTGTCATTTTTCCTAGGGAGGAGAGAAACAGAGTGGGGACAAAGTGGGAGGAGAGCAGTGTGAACAGGCTCTTGGATACCATGGAGATGGGTACAGTGTAAAAATCTGTATACTGTAGATAAGTAAGTGGGAGGTTGATATCAAACTCCTACCAGCCAGAAACTGGCTTTGTGCAGAGTAAACATGTTAAAGGGCTTGAGAGAAGGAAGCATTGTTTTATCCTCTGCCATGCTGTTTGCCTGCTTAACACTGGAGAGAGTGAAGGGAAGAGGAAAAAAAAAGGGTTCTTCCAGCTTGTGCTTTTCAGTATGGCTAGTCTGTTATCTGTGTCCAGTCTACCAGGACGGAAAAATGATGCTGTAGAGCTTTCTCTGCACGTCCCCCACCCCCCTCCTCACAATTGAAATAGTTTTGCTACTCTAGACCTGCTTTTTCTGTCTCTTCTTTTAATTTCAATCTTAATTTGATTGACTGGGTGCTCATAATAAATTCATAATGCTTCTCCATGGTTTTCGAACCTGGAGAGAAAATGTAACAGATTCACTAGGAACTAAATGTTACTTTATGTCTTTGTGTTACACTGCTTTGAAAGACTGTCTCTGTTCATTTTAGGATTATTTTTTTTCTCTGCTTCTAATTTTTATGCTTTTCATGCATGTAAGTCTGTGCTGTTATTTATATCTATGGCCATAAGGAAAATGCTACAGTTTGTGTGTATGACATTGTACTCCTAAGAATTATTGGGTTTTTTTATTTTAAAAATTAAAAAAAAAAGTAGAATGATGAGTGTGTTGTTCAGGAGATTTTTATTTGTGCTCTTGATTCTTCTTAAAATACAAGCTGTGTGCTGCCTGTGAATCAGGATAAGCAAGCTGATACTTTGGTTCCAGTCGTATTTTCTTCCCTCGAATAGTCCTCCCTGAAGCTAACAGGCCAATTTTGAGACTACTTATCCCTTGTCTTTTCCATTTGACTCCTCGTAAAAAGTCTTCTTTGGAGCCACACTTTAAATACTGGAACGTAGTGATAAGGTCTCCCCTAAGCTTTCTTTTCTCAAGGCTGAACAAACCCAGTTCTCTCAGTCTTTCCTCGTGTGACAGTCTTCCTAGTCCTTTGGTCCTCTTAATGTCCTTTTTCTGGACCCTCTCCAGACTGTTCACATCTGTTTTGTATAGTGGGAACCAAAACTGAACACAGTATTCCAGGTGTGTCCTGACAACCACAGAGCAGAGTGGGGTAATGATAACTCTTCCTTCACTGACAGGGAGTCTGTGTTTTACTTTAGTTTCATTGTGGAGTGAAAGACCTCCACACATCTTGGAAGCAGGTGGCTGTGAACCCCACATAGGTTTTCCTTCTTCTCTTAAATTTTGTGGGCTTTCAAGAGTGGCCCTGGGTGACCTGTGAGAACCTATGTCATGTCTGGGGAAGGACGCAGTGGCCTGGCAACCTCCAGAATCAGTGGCAGTTACTGATCCTGCACTAGGGCAAAAGTCCACATACATGTGTGTGAAAGAGTGAGCTAAAAGGAATTTGAGAAGAATAAGCTACTTAGGAAGTCAAACGTTAATGAGATGTATGTACAGTAATGTGATAAAGCACCAAATGTGACCATAAATGCCTACAGAAAAGCTGGGGAGGGGCTCTTTATCAGGGAGTGCCAGGCTAGGATGAGGGGTAAGAGTTTTGAGCTGGAAGGAAAGAGATTTAGAGTAGGCATTAGGAAGAAATTTTTTACTGTGAAGGTGATGAAGCACTGGGACAGGTTGTCCAGAGAAATCATGGATACCCCATCCCTGGAGTTGTTCAAGGCCATGTTGGATGAGGGTTCGAACAACTTGATCTAGTGGAAGGTGTCTCTGGTCATGGCAGAAGGTGTTGGAACTGGATGATCTTTAAGGTCCTTTCTAACCCAAACCATTCTATGATTCTATGATTCTATTTGCAACAAAGGAGTTCCTTGAAAAGCTTTTGGAGGATCTCTGGGAATTTGACTGGATTAGCGTGCGCCTACATCTACCATTTAAAACCAGTTCGTTTTCTGTTTTATCCACTAGCTTTACTTTATATACCAGAATAAGGTTTTTTTTTGTCAGATCTTACATTTAAAATCTTTGCCTTCAGTAGAGCTTAAAGGAATTGAGAGGGGAACTCTTCTTTTCCCTTACAGTTCTTACTGCTGCTGTTTGTCCAGGGCAGCTAACCACAGACTGACTTTTCAGATTATAATGGCAATAAAAGCACAGTTTTGCAGCGGCCTTACCTCTCTGTGTGTGTGCATTCAGGAAGAAGCATGGTGCATCAAGTTTCTTAAGACTTTAATTTGTTATGCTGGAGGACACTCAAGCCAAGGTGTTCATCACCCTGAGGTTACTGGAGTGTGTAAAGTCCTGCAGGGAGGGATGGGGATGCAAGGTGCTGCTGCAGGGGCACTATGTGTCTGACTCATAGCGGTCTCATCCCTAGCTATTAACCTTGGCTAAACAGCAACAGCAGACTTTGTGAAAAATAACAATGTCTCTAGTCTCTAAAGTATTTTGCTTCCTGAATTTAAAAAACTTAATGCCAACTATGGTGCTGCTTGGTATCTTCTTAGAGTTGTTAGGCACCCAGCATCTCCAGACAGTGGTTATGCTGGCCTCCTGTCTGTAGAAACTGGTTTCATAGAAACTTTCAGACTTTAAAGGGCGCATGTTGACCCCCAGGGGAAAATTTAGAGAGGCCATCTCAGATCATGATTTTTATTGGCTTTTCATCAGAAATAGCAAAGGAGAAACCATTAAGCTTGAAGGTATAGTTTTACAGATGCTGGTAGATTTTAGAGGATGTTAATTATAGATTTAAAAGACATTAAATTGAGGTCTTGGGTGCTTCAAGTACAGGTTGCTACTAGTAGAGCACTAAAGATGGTTGCACCAAAACAGGTGACTGCAACACATAAATCTGTGAAGGCGGGTGAGCTTCTGCCTGTAGGAAAGGGCCAGTTATAATCTGAGACTTCTGCAGCATTTCTCGCTGACTGCCAGCAACATCTCAGTGTGGTGGATATGGTGAATCTGAAGCTTGGGATCATTTCTCTCCCCATCCCTTGAAGTTTCCTACTCAGACTTCTGGAGTTTTGTGTTGTCTGCTGGAATGGGGTGTCTGAGGATGGAAATTCTGTGCTTTGGAATTTGGTCTTGAGCGGTTTATGAAAAGCCAGTTCCTCATATGCAAAATCAGGAACAGCAGTGTCTTTAACTGTTAATGTACTGTCTTTCTAAGTTGAGCATGTTTGATTATGTTCTTATGTTCTTTTACTCAACTTTTTAATATGGTAATCTATGGGAAACTAGCTTTACAACAGCTACTAAGCAGCTGATCTTGTAAGATTCTTCTCTGTTTGCAGATCCTAATGAGCAGGGTTCACATTTGCATTGAATGATAGCTAATTTGGGTGCAGTATGAGAGCAGAAATCCTGATCCGATGTGCATTTCAGCAGTCATTGGCTCTTCTTCGTATGATTTTAAAATAGATATGTACATTAACATCTCTTTCTTTGTTGCAACAGGTCCTGCCTGGCATACTGCAGAAGCATTGCTGTATTTTACCTGACAGGAACACAGGTAAACTTTATTCTTAATGAGTTAATATTTTAATATGATTTGGAGAAATGCAAACACAAATTGGATGATATAGGGAAGCTGTCTTTGCTGCTTACTGATATTGAAGTTCCCTTTAGGTAGTGACAACTTCAATGTTTTGTTTAAATTACCGGCTTTCATGTGAAGATTTTGTGTGTTCTGTTGACTGACTTTCTGGAGATATTGCTGTTGTAGAGACTTCTACCAGGTCTTGCTTCTAAAGGTATTTGCATGAACTTCTGAAGCGTCTCTGTTGTTAATTATAAAGTTGCAGTTTTGGTAAGAAAAGGTTTTTTTTACTGGAGTCTGCAGTGTGGTCCTGTTGATTCGTAAAGGTGCTAAACAGTAAGTCTTATGCATAGCTCTCTTTGCAGATAAATGCTTGCTTTACGCTTATTTTTCAAAGACTGGAGGAGTAGACTAAAGGAGTAGATAGAAGGATTATCACGAATGATGCCTTGCTAATACACAGGAGGAGACTTTAAGTAATACATTTGTGACCAAAACAAATCTATTGATGAGCACAATAACATGGATGAGGAGAAAATGATGATTTAATTTTACATTCTTTTATTACAGGAAAAACAATTTATTTAAAAATAAATTTAAAAATCTTTTTTTTAATTTTATAAATTGGATGAAAGTGACTGCATATGTAATTATGAGTTTGATTCAACAGACTAATTTCAGAGAAGTAGAAGGAATAACACAGCTTGTTTTTGGTATCTGATTAATAGAACATATATGAATGCTTGCAGCTCATTCCCCATCCCCCAATAGCTACAATTAGAATAAACTGGTTTGTTCTTTGGCTTGCTATTACTTATATTTGAGGCACAGTTTGCACTAAGGGTAATTGCATAGAGAACTTGACAACTGTGTTGAGCTGTAGCATGTCTTGTGGTTACCTGCAAGTGCTCAAATGAAAGTTAAAATCTCATTTCCATTTTCATCTGTGAACATGGGAATATATTTAATAACACACTTCTAGCAAGAATTTGAAATTTTATGATTAGTGAACAGATTGCAGGCAGACTTTAGGCTTTATAATTATTTCAGGTTTTCTTGAAAAGTGGTCTAAGGAAACACTGTGTAATGACTACAGTCCAGTCTGTGTGTCCCTGTGCTAATATCCTGTGCTGATTATCTTTTTTAAAATTTTATTTGTAATATGAGAATTCAATCCAGATTCCTTTGATGACCAGAAGTGTGACCAGACTTGTACAGAAGTGTTTCAAGTAGGTATAAAAACCATTGTTATCTAACGTGATGGCTTTGAGCTGGTCAGTAAGACTCTGACCATTTATCTAAAGAGGGTGAAATACGCTTTTGTAATCAATATCAAGAAAACCATTTATCTAAAGTATCTGTCATGATCAAAAATGTTATCATTTACACATAAGAGAAAGGAGGATCCTACCACTGTAAAATTTGGTTTAAAAATTTTGAACTAAGCTCTTTGAAGAGGAATCCTGTCCGGTTTTGGTACGTAATAACTGCTGTACAGCTCAGGCACACTTAGGTATGAAAATAACTGTAACTTCTATTGCTTCTGTGTGACTGCTGCCAGAAGTATTTTTATACCTACCTATTACATAGTTCGGAGTTGCCAGCAGGTGCAAAGTAAATGATATCTGTGTTCCATTTTCCCCATTTCCTGCATTCATGGTATTTAAATACTTGGCAGAGAGGAGGAGAAAAAGAGATCAGACAGGACACAGGGGATTTTCATCTCCTCTCTAGAGGAAAAGAACAACTGAATTTTTTAATTCGATTCATTGAGTCTATGAGAGATAGGTGAACCATATTCTTGTTTGATTATATCTGAAATAACTAGTCCAAACTAAGAAGAAGACATTCATTAAAGCTCTGTAAACTTGGAACTTGCTATTTTCATTATAATGTATAGATCGTATATAGTCTTGTCCAGCTCTATTCTCATTAAGTAACCTCAGAGAAATGGACAGGTAATGAGCTTCAGGTCTATATGTGTGTTCAGCTATTGACATGTAGAGGAAATTTGTGATGTGCAGACATAGGTGTTCCTAATAAGAAAAAGAGAGGGATAAAGAAAGTTGGACTGGGAGGAAGGGATGGGAGGAAAAAGAAGGGAAGAAGCATAAAATGAGACCTCCACTACCATAAGGGAAGAACACAGACACTGTAGAGAGTAGGGATAGGTGAAAGGGAGAGACACGGTAGTAGTTTCTCAGGTTGTTTATATCCATTCATCAGTTCATGAGTGTCCAGCTTAGTGGTCCTGGGCTCCTCTTTCAAGAGTGACCCCACAACAGCCTCTTTCATGCTGTTAGCACAGGAGCTGCACCGTAGGTAAAGAAACAAGTCCTTCAGAATGATGGAGCCATTGCTGCCGGCTTGTGATTTCATCTGGGTGCCTTTCAGACCACACCTAACCTAATTTCTTGGGGAATATGTGTAGTTAGCCTTAAAGGTAGTATGGCCCTGAATTGCCTGTACCCTAGATAATTACATGTCCCATAGGTCCTTCCTACACTGTGTAAGAGTTTGAAGTGGGAAAACTTACTCTGTGTTTATTGATGTTCCGTATTTATACACTGGAGAAGAGAGCTATGCATGGAAAGAAACTTACACAGGAGCACTGATCACCTTCCCCTGTGTCTCTGTGTTAGTACTTCTACTACGAACTTTTATTTTCAATACATTAACTTGGTTATAAAAACATTTCCTGCAGAGCCTTTCAAAGGGGAGCATAAAAAAGTAATGTGGCCATTCCATAGCAATGCAGTTTGGAAGAAGATGTGTATTTATCGAGATTGGGTGTTCCAAAGGTTAAAGAACAATTCATTTTTCAAACATAAAACATTTATAAAAACTTAATCTCTAAATAAAACTCTGAAAGCTGCAAGTTGGTTGCTTGCACTAAGCTTTTCTAATAAAAATTGATGTTTCATTTCTTAAGTGTTAATTTAATTTATCATAAAAATATTTTGATTACTAAATTGGAAGTGTATATAAGATGCACTGACATAATGTATGTTCATTATCGTGTTAGCTGATATCCAGAACTTGTACTTGTATAACCTGTGCCTAGGAAGCAAAAGTTTCCAGACCAGACTCCTTTATTCTGCACTTCTTTCTTATATGCCACTAGCATACTGTAAGAGCTTTATTGATGTACATTCTCAGTTTCTTTCCATCTCCCGTAACTTAACCAGTCAGCAACAACTGGGATACATCAGCAGTTGCAAAGTTAATTGGAAGAAAAGCAGTTACATGCTCTGTACAGGTGTTACTAAGAAGATCGTAAGGGAAAACAGTGTGAATGTACTAATAACCTGGTGGGGAGAAGCTTCATTATTTTCTTGAATCATAAGCCTCTCTTTCTTCAACTCCAGCTGGTAGAAATAACCCTTCTCCCCTCTTTTGATGGACATCCACTACCCTCTGTGTATCCTTGCAACCAGCTCTAATTCCCTTTATAAATATTTCCTAGCAGTGATCCATCCACTGCCAATGGGGACTCTTTCAGCCAAGTCAGAAGTTCCCTCTGGTTACTGCATAGTCACTTCTGTAAGCCTTAGACTGATGCTAAGGCTGTCCTTCCCTCCCCCCTTACCCCTTTAGCACAGGTCTTAGCTGTAGTATGGTTTAGAGGGCGGTTCACACAGTGTGCGCAGTACATCCAATTTCTACCTTGGAAATGAAGATAGCAGCAAAATACAACAAGTTTTGCCATTCCTAAAAAAAAAAAAAAAAGAGGGTTAGGACTGCAGCTTTGAAACAGAGAAGTCAATGTTCCCTGATGTGGGTTGCTTTTTATTTAAATTTATGTATTCTTTTTAATTTATTTTTCTATAGAGCTCTTGAGGCAGTACGTGTGGGTTGTTTAGCTATGGATACTTTCATACAAATGAAAAGAGGAAATACATCTGAAAGCTTAAACTTTTGTGTATGTTGTATTTAAGCAATTTTAGACCAGATAAGTGAATTATTTGGAGGTTCATTTTTGTTTATACCAGAGCTCTCTGTGTCATGATCCAGCATAGTATATGATCCTCAAGGTGAATGCAAATACACTTGGTGCAGTAAAACAAGGTGAAGTTATCAATGGGACTCACAGGCTGAAGGCACTCTCTGCAATTTTTACTGTTGCTGCAGTTGTTAAATGGACATCCTGACACTGCAGAGATGCTGATAGCTGCGTGCTTTCTCTGCTTCAGTTGTGCTCTTGATACACAATTATTAGTTTCCTGTCGTGTAAGGAAGTTGCACAAACAGCTTCTGTACTATCCTTTTCTGTAATAGCTGTGAGTTTAATATATTGTGAACTGAAAATTTGGACTCATTTTTACAACTTAAGATCTAAAGGAAGAAACTAATCAATAGGTACTAACAGCTTCTTGGGTTGATTCGTTCTGTGGTGCTTTAAGCATGCATTGCCTCTCTGATAGTGAAGGAGAACACAGGTACAATAAAGAGCATCCACAGCTATCTGGCCGACTTGATTCTGATAAATAGCTCTTTTAAACTTGAAATAGCACTCTAAAAAAATTTAAAAAGAAATAAAAAAGATTCATGGTATCTCTAGTTTCTTTGTCACCCATTTTTGAGTCAGCTCTTGTGTGCTGGTATTGAGCTTGCATAAGACGTTAAATGCTTCATTATAATCATTCTCCTTTGTCCACTGCATTGATGAAAGTACATTGAAAAAAAACGTGACCAGTGTTCTGCTCTCTGCAAAGAATGAATAATATCTGCTTGAGAGAATGGTAATTGCTTTAGATACAAAACCAGGAGTTTAATAACCACCAGTCTCTTCCTTAGGTAAAGTGTAGCCCAAGACAGTCGTGTCATCCGTTGCTTGTTCTTCTTGTTGCTTGAAGAGCAAATATTGAACAGGACAAAAATCTAAGATAGTGTGAAAAAGAATTCCCGCTTTAAACTTTACTAAATTGGATAAAAAAGTTAACATTGCTTTTCTTTGTTTCTTAACTGTATCTACAAGTGTGTTGCTCCTAGTACCTTTTAAAATAAGAGGAGTGTGGACTGCTTCTCAAAACCAAAGTTTTAAGTAGCAAATATGCTACTAACTGCTAGTTAATTTTTTGTGTATATATGTTCATTCAAATGCAATGTATGTTTGTGAGAAGAGCCATCCAGCTGACTGGGTTCGTAATGCACATGTATGAACTGTACAGCAGCCCATTTCATTTCACAGAAGGAATTACAGGGCAATGTTCAGAAGCCAAAGTCCTGTTACAAAAATACCTTACATATCATCTTCCATCTGAAAATTCGTAGAACCTCATTAATTGTGATGAGTTTTTATCTTGTGCCATTGAGATAAAGAAGGTTTTAAATCCAAGAAAGTTGGAATATCAGCTGGTGCAATGCAAAAAGGTTCACGAAGGTTATGCATCATCCTCTTCAGAAGTTCTTTGCTTAAACTGAGATTGTTCTTTTACTTTCAAGATGTAGCTATAGATTTTTGACAGTTCCTGCAGACTTCACCTGCTGTCTGCTTGCTGAGTTCAACATGAGCGTTCTGATTCAGATGTTCAGCTGCAGACTGCCTGCTGGTACTTTCCAACCCTGTTTCCATGGAAATGGGAATTAGAGGGGTGAAAATAAAGCAAGAGTAAGTATTTTCTTAATCTTCTACTTAATCCAGAATTTCTCATACCCTAGTATCAAGGTTATTTTGCTTTTAGTTGGCTAGACTTATGATACCAACTTTTGTAAAATAAAAAATAAATAAAACCTGTCACTAGAGCTGTTGTGAGAAATACATGTTACCTTAACTCTGTAGAGATGTCCAGGATCACCAATAAAGATTGAAGAAGGGAGAACTGAACTGGGCTATTCAAGGATAAACTAATGAAAGAGTGTGAGGCAGTACCCACTAACTGAGGTGATAAGCTGTGACAGAATGGCTTGTCAGACATAGCTTGCATAGTGAAAAACATTGGCAGTAATTAACAAATCTTTCCACCTGAATGTTGGGAAGAAAAATATCCAGTTCAGCGAAGACCTAATTTAAAAGCTCCAAACTGAAAGTGAAACAAAGGGCATCATCTAAAAAGACATCATCACCTTTTCAGAACATAATTTAGGTCTCTCGCATTTCCCTAGAAATTCCTTCTCCTCTTTTTTTCCTCCACGTTACTGATCCCACATCAGCAAAGTCAGGACTGTGGAGCAGTTGCTGTACGGATGGGTGTATGGTGAGATAAACTTTCTGTTTGTTGCAAGTAATATATTCTTATGTACACTCTTTTGCCCCTTCCCCAATGGCTAAATCCCAGCCATGGCTTTGTACTAGCCTGGCCTTGGGAAGAGGGAGTCCAGGTTTTCTAGGCCAGGCTACTATTCCTCTAATTTTATCTGGAAGTGAACAGCCAAATTAGAATAGAATTGAGAATGAGGAGGGAGCAGGCCTGCGCTACGCCCTGAGTAGGATGAGCTATACCTACCCCTTTCTGACAGGTGCTTGTGTGGCCTTTCGAGGCCTTTTATTCAGCTTTCCAGCCTTGCCACTAAAAGCTTTTCATGATATATAACCTAAACCTTCCGTGCTGCAGCTTAAGCACATTAACTTGTAGGGACAGTGAGTGCCTCCTGTTTCTGAGCTACTTTCAGGTACCCTTTTAATAGCTGAAGACTGTTCATCCTTCTTCACTCCCTCTAGACATTGTAATCTGGTTAACAGATTTCAATTCTCCCCTCTTTTGTGCGTGTTGCAGCAGCATACATCTAAACCTGACGTGTTTTGAAAGTAATTCATTGAAATATGAGCCTTTCTTCCCCCCCTAGATTTGTTTGGGAGAGAATGCAAGGTGTAATAGTTCTGTAACATAACATGTGACAGTTCCCTAAACATGGCATCATCTTTGATTAGTTAATATCTAATGTGCTGTTTCTACAGTACACAAACTCTCATATACTGTAGTCTGTGACCTTTCATCTAGAAGACTTAGTTGTTTTGGGCGAGTATCTTAACACTGGCTGTAGACTTCAAAAAGAAGGACTTAATTTGTTTGCTTGTTTTTCTTCAGTACTACTTCAGTTCTGGAAAAGTCATCTGATAGCAGGAATTAATGCAATTAAAATAGCTAAAACTCATGAGGTTTGAGTAAAGATACCTAAATCTTTTATTATAATATTCCTGAGTGTGTGGGTTTTCCCTTCTTGATTTCCTGATTATTTTCCACTCGCCACAGCACAGAACACATCAGTGTTTTTCTCTAGGTTCTCTCATATCTACGGAAGATCAGCAGCAAAGGGAGGACAGCCATAACAGACTTGAGAACTGATAACACTTCTCCCAGGGATTCAGAATCTGGATAAGGCACAACTGACACTAAAAAGCAGATAGCTTGAAGTGATATTAAGAGGAAACCTGCAGGCCGTGGAAGAAATGATCTTTAATAAGTCCAAATGTCGGGTACTTCATTTTGGACACAACAGTCCCATGCAGAGCTACAGACTGGGGACAGAGTGGCTGGAGAGTAGTCAGGTAGAAAAGGACCTGGGAGTGCTGGTGGACAGGAAGCTCAACATGAGCCAGCAGTGTGCCCAGGTGGCCAAGAAGGCCAATGGCATCCTGGCCTGCATCAGGAATAGTGTAGTAAGCAGGACCAGAGAAGTTATTGTCCCCCTGTACTCGGTCAGGCCTCACCTTGAATATTGTGTCCAGTTCTGGGCCCCTCAGTATGGGAAAGATGTTAGGATACTGGAATGTGTTCAGAGGAGGGCAACGAAGATGGTGAGGGGGCTGGAGCACAAGCCCTATGAGGAGCGACTGAGGGAATTGGGGCTGTTTAGCCTGGAGAAGAGGAGGCTCAGGGGAGACCTCATTGCTCTCTACAACTACCTAAAAGGAGGTTGTAGTCAGGCAGGGGTTGGTCTCTTCTCTCAGGTGACCAGTGGTAGAACCAGAGGGCATGGACTTAAGCTTCGTCAGGGAAAGTTTAGACTTGATGTGAGGAAAAAATTCTTCACTGAAAGGGTGATTGGCCATTGGAATGGGCTGCCCAGGGAGGTGGTGGAGTCGCCTACCCTGGAGGTGTTTAAAGGGAGACTGGATGAGGCACTGAGTGCCATGGTCTAGATGATGGTTGGTGTTAGTGTTAGGTTATAGGTTGGACTTGATGATCTCAGAGGTCCTTTCCAACCTTATGATACTGTGATCTTCTAAAGCTGTTTTGGATCCTTTGGGTCATTTTAGGCTTCTTAGTACTGCTAATCTAAGTATAGTCTAACATTTATATATATATATAAAAATGTCTAGACTTATCTAGTCTAGCTACAATAAGGAACTATACCCTTTCAGTCTCAAACCAGTCAGAAAACTGCCTTGTCTTATTGGATTTGTATCTATGTAGGACTGTCCAGTTTAATCCACTACAATCTGGTCTCCATATGGTGCAAAAATATAGGCAATTTGGGGCAGACTCAGGCTTCAAAGGGGTCAGGTGCATTATCTCAAGATCAGTAGGTCCTCAGACTTCAGTATGGAGACTTCCAGCTATACAACTAATTAACATGTATTAGTCTACTTAAAATAATTGGAGAGACCAGAGGACTCTGGATATGTGTGAGCATAAAACTGTTTTAAGACTCCAGCTGGTGCATATGTCTGTGCATTTCTGCTTAAGGAGTAGAAAGCATTGTCACTACACAATGTGGTGGTGCTTCAGACTTCGCAGTGTCCTGGTTGGTTGTTAGCATAGTACAAAGTCATTTTTGGAATTCAAGGTCCTCCACTGCAACTAGCTCCTCCCAAGAGATGTTTTTCGCCTCTCATTAATGTCAGTGTTGGGGGTCTGTTTGGTATCTTTATCAATGACTGGACTAGAGGATCTCAAAGGTCTTTTCCAACCTTGTGATACTGTGATACTGTGGATGAGGGGATTGAATGTACCCTTAGAAAGCTTGTAGGTGACACCAAGTTGTGCAGGAGTGTTGATTTGCTTGAGGCATGAAAAGCTCTACAGAGGGGTTTGGGTAGGCTGGGTGGATGGCCCATCCTGTGTGGGGTTCAACAAGGCTAAGTTCTTGGTCCTGCACTTGAGTCACAGCCACCCCATGCAATGCTGCAGACTTGAGGACGAAGGCTGGGAAGCTGTTTGGCAGAAAAGGACCTCGGGAATATTAGTCGATAACTGGGTGAACATGATCCAGCAGTGTTCCCAGCTGGTCAGGAAGGCCAATAGCATCCTGGCTTGTATCAGAAACAATGTGGCCAGTAGGATTAGAGAATTGACTGTCCCTCTGTACTTGGCACTTGTGAGGCCTCACCTCGAATCCTGTGTTCAATTTTGGGCCTCTTGCTACAAGAAGGACATTGGAGTGTTGAAGTGTGTCCAGAGAAGAGCAACAAAGCTGGTGATGGGGCTGGAGAACAAGTCTTATGAGGAGCAGCTGAGGGAACTGGAGTTGCTTAGCCTCGAGAAGAGGTGGCTGTGGGGAGACAATATTGCTCTCTACAACTACCTGAAAGAAGGTTGTAGTAAGATGGGCGTTGGGCTCTTCTCCCAAGTAACAAGTGATAGGAGAAGAGGAAGTGTCATCAAGTTGCACCAGGGGAGATTTAGATTGTATATTAGGAAATATTAATTCACCAAAAAGATTTCCAAGAGTTGAACTGGACTGTGCAGGGAAGTGGTTGAGTCACCATCCCTGGAGGTATTTAGAAGACCTGTAGATGTGGCGCTTAGGGACATGGTTTAGAGGCAGACTTGACAGTGTTGGGTTTATGGTTGGTCTCAGTGATCTCAAAGGTCTTTTCCAACCTAAACAATTCTGTGATTCTGTCATGAGAAGTCACGGTTGTGCTTCACCCAGAACTATGTAGTCTTAAAAAAACTGAGCAAGATATTCACTGATGTTTAGATGTCACATTAAATGTCCCAAAATCAATAAAACATGCTCCTCTGACAGATGAGTGCTGAGTAGCCCCTGTGCTATCAGGTCTGGTTATAAAACTTCATCTGTAAAATAGCACTTTAACAACTGTCTCACCCTCGTATGTGTCGGGGAAGCAGGGGCTGAAGGAGGGGCTCTAACTCAGTGAAGATTAATTCTAAAGGCAGAAATTTGAGTGAGTGTGTGTTTGCAATCTCTTTGCCTAACATCATAAGAGTCCTGGTGGCTGAAGATGTGTGTAGGAAGGATATTTTCTCCAGAAAAGAGCATCTATTGCAAGAAAGCTTACTTGACCTTTGTTTCTGAACTGTTTTTTGAAGCATTCCATAAAGCTCAGCTACCGAAGAAAGAGAGGAGTTTACAGCAGCAGCAGCAGAAGTGGCAGGCAGGTCTGATAACTGGTTGTGTTAGAATCGTAGAATCTTCTGATTGGAAAAGACCTTGGAGATCATCGAGTCCAACCGTACCCATCTTCTGCTAAACCAGAATGTAACTTTGTATTGCTAAATGAAAACAATATGTAGAATTACTGATTTCTATATGCCAGAATTTAAGATTTTTTTTTTTAGTGCTTTCATCTATTTGCTAAATGGTTTCCCAGGTACTGCGAAATGGACTGAGAGTGAGTGTATGTGTGTGAGAGTGTACTATACACAGGCACTCTCTTGCAGAGGAATATAGTTTTGAAGTCCACTGCCAAAATGTATTACTTGGCCAACACAGTAGAGTTAAGAGTGTGCAATTGAGCAGAGAAGCTGAAAGACAGACACTTCTACTCATTCAGTAAGTAAGGTTAATACTGTTTTCTGGAACAGCTACCAGTGAATGTGAGGAGCACATGGAATTCATACAGGTCTCAGAGGAGTATAGATGTAACACTGGAGGAGTCTTGTATTAATTGGTTTCACTTGAGTACAGTAGACCACAATGATATTTCATTCTTACCAGAGGATTTTGACCATGGGCCAAAATAAATTATTCCCTCACCTTTCAAAGGTTTCAGGGTGACTACACGGAAGTATCTACTTTCTGCATTTCAGCAGTGTCTTGCATCTCTCCAGAAACTTTGAGGTAAATTGGAAGATCTCTTGGCTGGTATGGATCAATCATGCGTTACTCCGTTGTGTAAAGTATTGAAGTAATACATATGGTTCATTTGCTACTGATTTCTTAACGTGTTGATTGTATTCTGATTCCCCTTAAATGATGATTCAACTGTTTAAGTAGATCGTTATCCTAAAAATATGTCCTTTCGTGATCTGTGAAGACTCCTAGTCCTGAGAGGAATAAGCAATGGAAACACCATTGGAACTGATGATCAGTCTCTTCTATTCAGCTGTATCATGATCTCCAATGTGGAAGCTCCTCAAGGTTTTGAAGAGCAAAACATTTTTTTTTCAGGGAATGTGGGAATAATGGATTTTGTCGGAAAAGTTTGCTTGCAAAAAGAATGCAAGTTAGAAAAAATAAGAACTAGAATTCACATTGCTAACTTCTAAAAAGAAATCTTTTTCAAGAAACTAATTTGCTTTCTTTTGCCCTGCTCCACCTTTCCCCCCTCCCTCGCCCTGCCCTCCACCCCCAGCCCTTTTTACTAGAAGAGTGGAAGAGTATGGGGAATTGGGTTCTGTATCTCAGATGCTCACAGTGTTAGATAATTTTTATTTTCATAAGATGCCTCAACAATGTTTGTTTGCTCTAAGGCAAATTGCTTAATTTGAAGTAGTTTGCCGCATGGTTTGGGCTTGTATTTAACTCCCTAGGACTGAATAACAGATTTAAAAAGATGTTGCATACCAGCCTCTCCATGATGAAAACCACAAAAGTTCTCCTTTCTTCCAGCTATGTGTTTTCCAGAAAAGGACCATCCCACTTCCACTGACGTACTCATGGAGACTTCTTCCAGACATACCTTTTTTCTTTCAGCTGACTTTATTATTGTACAGTTTTTCATCTCCTTTCTATTTCTTCTTGTATTAGCTGGTGGGGTGGGAGCATTAAAACATCCATTTGTTATCAAAACATCTGAGATGTACATCCTTTCCATTTAAAGATAAACAATAGTGATATTCTCTCTGCTTAAAATTATTTTTTTTCTGTGCTAGAATGATTTTTCTTGTAGCAATGCTGTATGACGTAGTTCTCCTGTCTTTTGGGATACTATAACATAAAAGGCATTATAAATAACAGCTGTTAATGACTACAGTTGTAGACAACAGGCAGTAATTTAACCACTTCTTTCTGTCACAATGGGAAATATTGAACACTTCTACACCAATAATGCACATGATCCCCAAAGCTGTTAGTGGTGTTTATTGTAGTATATTACCAGAGGAAGTGCTACACCCTCTGAACTTGAGATTAAACTGTAGCAAATGCTTCCACGCATATGGTTTAGTTGTCTCAGTATGACTCTGTATTGGGTAAGACACCAGATGCATCTCCAGAGAATCTCTTCCAAACTGCCAGCCAAGAGGAGTGATGCTGATGAGCAGGGAAAAGCAGAAGAAAAGTCTAGGAACAGCAAAACCCATTGTATTAGCTTATGCTTCTTGGGACAGATGTCACTGGGGCAGGGAGGGACAGAGAAGGTGGTGTTTTGCTGTAAAGGAAAGTGATATTTCATTATACTTCTGTGGAGGTAATTCTACAAGATTAGATGCATGTCGTCACTTGTAGATTATACTAGTTTTAATAAAGTATGTTGGTTTGCTAGACTTTGTAGTTGATCAAGGCTGCTGTCTGGAGTCCGTCAGATCTTATCTGGGCACAGCTTAAAATCTGGGAAGAAGTGAGAGGTAAAGTATCAGAGAATGTATGAGAAGCATATCACACTGCTGTGTTCATCTGACAGCAAACCCCGGGGATGAATCATCTGAAGATTTTCAGTGGTAAATATAGGAGACCTAAACTTACCAAAGAATAGTAATGGCATAAGAAAATGCCATGGGGGCATTTGCAGTCTTACCTTATATAATGGCTTCTCTCATGTCCTCTATAAACCAAGAATGCTCTGTACTGTACCATTAAAACTGTTTGTGAGCTAGGAGCCTTATAAACCTGGGCAGAACAATGCAGGAGGCTTCAGCTGACAGAAATTTAATTCATGAAACACCTTCACAAATATATTTGGAAATTGTGAGTCACAGAAATCAGCCCACAAGGCATAAGAAATTACGTCATGGTTAAGCTGTAGGTGATTATAAATGTAAGGGATAAGATATCACACAAGCTTGAGGGAAAGGGAAGTGTAATTTGAAAATGCTTCAGTACTTTTTGCTCCCTTGCTCATTCAGAGGGCAGTTGAAGGAAGCTGTACAAAACTGAAAAGGCTAAAGAGGAAAGAGCAGTATGGTGTGAACTGTTGCTAATGTGTGTTAACGGAAGTATCCTTTCTTTTGTTGCCATAAAGACTTAGAAATCATGTGCAGTCCTGAGCACCTCTGCCTCAGGACTCACGATCCATGTTTCGTATACCTGAGTATAAGTCTTGCTGATGTGTTCTATTTGCACTAAATATGTACACAATTGTTCTTTAAAAAAGATCATTAGAATTTGTTGCCCATTGCTGAAATTTTCTAACTCTCTCCTGTTTCTATGGAAACTGTAATAGTAAAAAGACACAGTAAACAAATGCACTGTATTATCAGCCTCCTCCTTAGCAGGACATTCATTTTATTAATGTCTGTCCAAATTAGTCTGGTGACAGGTACTGTGCATTTGACTGTCCAAACAGTGAAGTATCTATTTCATTTTCGTGGAAGACTTATCTTCTAGCTTCGAGGGCTTTCACTTTGCTCTTTAATAATTTTTCCAACCCTGTGATGGGATTGTATGTGCCAGTGGTTAGTGCATTACTGCTGGTAATATTTGCTTAGCTCAGAGGAGAGTAGCAAGTGCTTAATAATATTAATAAACTGCTTTAGAAATAGGAAAATCTTGAAGTGCAGAAGTACACTTATTGCTAGCTAATCTAGAAAATAAAAACTTCTTTTACCTGTAATTCTTCTGGACGTGCTCATGTGCCATGGTCTTACAGGGGTGTAGCTGGAAAGGCATAGCCTGCTGTCTAAAAATAAAGAATTGTCTTTCATGGAATAAATTACATCTCAAAAGTGGAGTGTCATCTTCTGGAGCAATGCACAGTTGCAGTCCTTGAAGTATTTTGTGCAGCAATGAGAGCTCCATATGTTCTGGACTGCCAAATGCTGCAAAGACAGTGAGGAGGCTGACCTCCACCTACCCCTCCTCTGCTGACAGGATTGACAAGCTGCAGGCAGGACCACTCAGTGCATCCCGTACAGTGCTGAGAACCGTGTGTCTTGCAGCCACGTGCACTGAACTGGGGATCTTGGCTCAGGGAGGCAAACTTTGTACTTACCGATGATACAATGAAATTCCCGAATGATTATTGATCTCGTCTTCTGTTTTAGCACTGAACCTTCTTGTGTGAAACCAGTTTCAAGATAACTTACTGCCACTGAAAGGAGTAGTCAGGTTTTCAAAGATTAAAACTGTGTATAAACTGTTCAAGTGGCTCAATGAATGATATGCCTATGCTGTACTGAGTTGTGGGCAGTGAAATGATCAAAGCTCATATAGTCAAAATTAGGAATGAGGAAGCCTTTTTTTGGTGTGGTACAGAGATTGCTGGCACTCAAGTTACTGGGAATTTACTCTGAACTCCTCCTCTGGGCTGAAGGATGGCAATTAGGCAGCACCTTTGCTTCAATTTGTAGCATTAAATACACTTATAGTGTACTGCCATACAATAAGCAAGATATATTTCTTTTTCTTTGCTATGCACAATTTATGATGTTTATTTCATTGAATATCTGCTGTGTTAAGTATTTAACAAAATCAGTTTATACCTTTTTTTAATGGTGGTTGCTTTTAAAAATACTCTAGATAAATTGATGGGAATAAGGGAGCTGATGAAGGAAAGATGTTAATCTGAAGAAACACAAATCATTTTTTGAAGCCTTAATGTTCTGGTAGTGGTGGTGGTGGTGGTGAGAGACACCAAGACCTCAACTTGCAGGTTTTTCTTTTCAGATTTAGTATTCTGAATATCGTTGTTGCTACAGAGATGATCTATCTGATTTTGAAACTTTTTGGATTTTGTATGCAATGGCAACAACTGGTGCTCCTCAAAGGCACAGACTACTTTGAAATCCAATAAGAAGTAGGCTGTTGGATGCTGTTTAGGGTATCTACTTCTGTCTGTGCAAACAAAATTGTCTTGGTATCATCCATTTCTTGTGTTAACTTGGAAGAAAATAGATTGCATCATACATCATTCAGTATATAAAGAGTATATATGTAAGAAAGACAGAAACACTTTTTACCAAGGCCTGTAGTGACAGAGCAAGGGACAATGGTTTTAAATTGAAAGGAGGTGGGTTTAGATTGGACATGCAAAAGAATTTTTTTACAATGAGTGTTGAGACAGTGGAAGAAGAGAAGTTGTGGATGCCCCATCATTGGAAATGTTCAAAGCCAGGTTGGATAGGGCTTTGAGGTACCTATGTAGTGAAAGATGTCTAAGTTCAAGGGACACTGGACTAGATGATCTTTGAAGATCTCTTCCAACTCAAACCATTCTATGATTCTGTGTCTTTTTTCTTTTGATTGGACTTTATGTTATTGGAATTGAAATTCAAGAAAGGGTAAACTGTAAGATTTGATTGCTTGTTCTTTTAATTGACATGAGATTCAGTTTCATGGTGAAAGGCAGATTTTGGCTGTAAGTTGGATATCTTCAAAATCTCAACCTTGCAACTATGAAGATACTACTTTGTTGGCAATCTTTACAAGTAATAGTTGCTGTTCTGCCTTCATTGTTTTCTGCTAGAGCTGATCTCTGACTCTGACTTGTTTACTCAAGGAATTAAGTGTGTAGAGGCTGTAGTTTTCTTTCTTCTTTCAAAATTCTACTGTTGATGTGAAAGATATCCTATGCTGTTTCATTATTTTTATTTTGTTGAGTTGTAACTCAAGACCATCACAGATTACAGATATATTCTCTGATGTTTTGTGTTTTTCTTTCCTTAGGGCCGTTCATAACACAGTATAGTCAATAAATCCAATCTTCTCCCTTGTTGGTAGTTCATTTCATCCTTTTTTTTTTATTTGTCAGCTTTATCACTTTATTAGGTATTTTGCTGATTTCCATGCCTAATGCTTTGCAGTTCTCTAGAGGATTTTTATGCGCTTATTATTGTCTCTCTAGTTTTACTGCCTTTCTTTTTGATCTTCTAGTTTTGTTCTTTATAACTTACCTAACTTACCTGGATTTTTCTTCCTCTGTTTTTTTTTTTCATATAACAAATACTTCCTAGGTTCATATTCATTATACTTACACTTGAGTAATGTAGTGTTTTGAGGTCATAGATTCTTAGCTATTTGACATTGTGTAATGCCTGGGCTGATTTCTCAGAAATAATCTTTTAGCATATCGTCATGCAAGTTATTGACAAATTGCTCTCAACAGTAAACTGCAGAGCATCCTTAACTGTCACTGACATGTTTGCTTGGCATTTTAGAAGACATATGGCTCCCTACAAAACTGTTTCATTATTTAGCTTGAATTTCATTGCCTTCCTGTTGGATCTTTTGACTAAGTTATAAATACTGTACCATAAATATTTCTTTTCCCATTCAAGGAATCTGATGTTAGTCAAACTTTAAGCTTAAACATTCTAGGAGAACCTGGGAGGTTTAGTTTGCAGTACAAATACTTCAGAGTTTTGTTCCTCTCCGCTTCCTCCTGGCATTGGGCACATGTGCACGGCGCATTAATTGTTAGATTTTGTCTCTCAAGCCATTACAAGTAGGATGGAATGAGAGTGCCAAGAGTCAGCTTGTTTTACAACAGAGTACAAAGATATGGAGTTTTTGTTGTTGTTGTTGTTGTTTGGGCTTTTTTGGGGGGTGAGTGTGTGTCAGTTTGTTTGTTTTGCAGATGGACAATAAAGTTAAGGATGGAATCTGCATCCATTCTTTTAACTTCACTGTCTTTTCTGTTTGCATCCTGCCCAGCCAGGGTTAAGGCAGGTTAGTCATAACTCAATGCTGTTGCTCTTTGGACTGAGTTTTCAGATTCTCACAAGCCACATGTCTTCTTTAACACTAGTGATCCCAATTGCCAGGGATTTTTTTTTTCCAGAAATATTCTTCCTTTCCACGAACCCTGGATTGTCATTTCCTACGTTGTTAGATGATGATAAGACTTGTCCATAATTGGGCTCTCTGGTACAGTTCAGTAGTCTCTCTCTCTCTATCTTCACAAGCGTGTTCTGTAATGGGACATTTTGTATTTTCCTTGTGGATGGTAACTGTTAACTTACAACTTGATCGACCTAAATGCACAATTTCTTCTGACATTAATGATTAATTCTATATATAGTTTAATGAAATAATTTTAAAATAATTTTGGCATTTTTGAGAATGCGTTATATGCAAGAGTTCTGCGTAAAAACATGTTATTTGACCGAGTACAAAACTGCATTTTTCATTGTAATTGTATCAATCTGATTTGATGGCCATGAGTTTTTCATGTGTTTTTCCATTTTAACTAATCGCGGAAGACCTCTGGATCTGAAGAAGGATTTGAAAAGATCATATAGTCTCTTCCAGATCATGTAGTCTCTTCCCCCTGTCCAGCACAAGCTGAGCTTGTGCCTGTCAGGAGGTCATTCCTGATGGTTGTGCAACCTGTGACAGGTTTTGTAACTTTCTGAAGCAATGTAGATCTATGTTTTATTAGTCTTACTGCTGGAATTGTGCAAAATGTTTCAGACTAAAGGTAACTGTTGCAACTTTAAA
Source organism: Tapera naevia (assembly GCA_033556795.1). Taxonomy (NCBI): domain Eukaryota; kingdom Metazoa; phylum Chordata; class Aves; order Cuculiformes; family Neomorphidae; genus Tapera; species Tapera naevia. The sequence goes on along the minus strand of JAUMJJ010000079.1, from coordinate 16,551,666 downwards.
CTTAAATATATTGTTCAGTCTACCATGGACATGGAGAGTAGATGATTACTATCTCTTATTGCAATGACATTTTATGTATCTGGAAACTATTGCCCTTGATTTGAGATTTCTCCATCTGTGGTAAAATAAGCACAAAAAATCAGTTCACTCACTACAGTGACCCTTAACTAATTCTGCATTTCATATTAGCATATTTTTGTAAAACAAATAGCCATCCCAGTGATAATCTTTGTTTTCATTACTTAAATGTTTTTAATTGAGTATATTCAAATTACACACTGAGAAGTAAATTTGTAGGAGTTTAATGACTCTGTTTTCTTATGTTATACAAAATATACAAATTCAGTTAGGCATATTGCTACAATGGTGGTTTTAAACATTAAGTATTTTATGCAAAAGAATTAAAGGACATATATGCATATAATAGAGGCTGCGTAACTCCCTTCCATCTAGGTTTTATACTCCTGCAGATTTCTTAATATTAAAACCCAATCAACTTTTTTTCAGCTAGTGTGTGCTAATTAGTTTTTGAAATGAAGGGGCCTGAAGAAACTATAGCAGAACTATATAATTTCTCAAGGTCTTTGAAAACATTTACTATATATATATTTTAATTCTGTATTAAATTTTAGGTCTGCAATCCAAAAGCAGCTTTATCCTCTGACTGGGCTCTTCACTAATGCTTCTAGGGAATCTATTAATGGCTTTTGTCTTTGCTCAGGATCACCTCAAGTTGTTTGAAAAATGCAGAGATTATTTCCAAATATGGCCGTGTGTTTAGAATGATATGGAAGTGGCTCCTGGGCTTTCTGTCGTCCCAGAAGTCAGAAATGTTTCTGTAGGCTGGACTGCTTCCTGGATGAGCTCGTGATACAGCAAAGTACTTAAAAGCGTGTTCCCTCAAGGGCACTAGAGTAAGATATAATACTGTATAAGGAAGAATTTCAAGTGAGTTAAGAACAAAAAAAAAATTAGCAGAGGAGTAAACTTGTAGTTGAAGAAAGTTACGGTATTGATGATAAAAGAAATTTTGAGGTTTTCAAGAAATAATTCTGTATGTGTTTGAGTTTTCAGGTTGAAGGCCTTGTATTATGAAAGTCAGTTAGGCTTTCTGTGCCAGTGGTATCTAGGAATAATGTTAGTATGTGTAGAGACAGATAATTTACATCCAGGAGTCTGAAAACAGTTGTTTGAAAAAGTTTTCTGGTTCTTTGTTAATACTTGAAAAATTCAAGGATAACTGAGAAATCTCTCTGAGAGTGTCAGTTTTACAAGCAGTATTCCAAGTAACAGTCAAGATGACTTCAGAAACAAATTAGCTACATTTGATATAAAACCAGAATTCTGTCTCATTGTTCTGTCAGTAAGCAGTTACAGGTTTAGATTCTGTAATGGGTTTTCACGTGATTTTAAGAAAGTAGGTCTTGCCAACTTTTCTTTAAGGTTTTTGTTGACTTCAGCCAAATCGTGTATAGAGAGCTGTTTGACTTGATGCAAATCAGTTTAAAATAACTGATGTATTATAGGTCAACAGAGACTTAATGGGTTGCACATTGGTTTAAAGACAGATCTCAAAAAGTTGTGATGGCAGGGTAACAGGGTTATTTCTGGAATAACAGTGCAACAGGTGGCATCATGTTCAACCCTATTCAGCACTAAAGTTGAGGTAAATATGAAAAAAATCTTGTAAAACTTGTATCTGAAACAAACAATTGTAACACTATGAATAGAGAAGACAGTTACATGGATCAATCTCATTTATGTCTAATAAGCTGGATACCTTCCAACAAAATTATTTTTCATTTAGGGGAAGACAGAATGGCCTGTTGGGACCAAGAAAAGAAGGTCACAATACCAAAATAGCAAGGAAGATGTTCTTGGAAGTTTCAATTTTTTCTGTTCTGTGGTGCTGGACAAGTGACTCAGGATGTTGTTTAAGATAATGCTGGGAGTTGAAAGGCTAACTTACTGATAGGATGTTTAGATAGAGGCCAGGTGAACAAGAAGAAGGTTATAGCATTATGAATGGTGTTCTTTAAGTTTATATTAGTAAATCACAGTTTTCTTGCTTGCGGTTTTTAAGTGATCTTGGAAAAAAATATGGGCATTCAGAAAGGAGAAAATCCTCCTAAGATCAGGGTAAATTTACTGACAGTCGGACTTAGAGCTTGATCTTTAGCTTTTCCAAAACAAAGGCGTATTTTGATTGAGACAGATGAGCATCACTCCAGAGTGAAAGCATCATCTGATACAACAAAGTTCTTCAAATGTATCTGGGAAAGATAGAAAAAGAACCCAGACAGACTACATTTAAGACATTTTTTTTCCATGGTGAGGATGGTTAGCCAGCAAAATGTCTGTTTTCCGTGGCAAACCCTTTATCTGTGAACAGCTCCCATTTGGATCTGGTTAGTCTCACATGAGAAATTTTGGATTGACTTTCAGCTCAGAGAGGCCAGGCCTGGTGAGTCAGATATGTATTTCTAGAATATGCATGACACCTACACTATGATATCTATAAAAATGGTAACCCTTTGAACACCAGGCTCCTTGGTCTTTTTGCCCTTGCTTTGTGGGAATTTGAAGGGTACTTGTTATTCAAATCTAAAGATCTTCATCTGTGCTGCTTTACTAATTTACTTTCACAGCTGGGTGCATGCACTGATTGCCTTTAAGGCTCTATTACTGTTAGCCAATTTTTTAAAATATAAAACTAGATATTACCTGTAGTGAGGTAAGCACTAAATTGTAACAAAACTGAATTCCCTTTCCCCTGTCTTTGTTATTCCATAGACACCTTTTTTTTTTTTTCATTTTTGTTATGTATTTTTCTGAAAATGCTTTAAGCATTGATGTTTCAGTGGCCGAGATGGATATGTCAATGCCAGTATGACTACTATGAGGACCAGATGCATACCTCTTTAAAAGTTTATGATTTAGACAACCAAGTTGAGTGGAGTTTTTGTGTAAAATGCAGATGTCTGTGGAGAAATGGAGACTAAACTAGATGGTTTAATGATCTTTTCTAGCTCTTTGCAAAGCAACGAACTGTACGAGTTGCTTTTCTGGGAATTAAGGGCTTCTGGAGCAGGACGAAATGCTTTTTTTTTTATCACACCTTGTTACCTCTACAATGCAGTCTGCATATTTTCCCAAAAATTACACTGAAATTATTCCCCGGTGTCTGTAACTTCAGAGCTTTTAACTTTTATCTTAATGTTACCATGGATGGATCTTTCTGTCCCTAAAGTGATCATTAGTTATGCAGATGAAGAAGCTGAAGAGCAAATTCGCAGCAGCACCTCTGAACGAATCTGGATGTTTAGTACAGTATGGAAAAATAGGATGTCAATCTGTGCCTTGCTGAGAAGTACACCCATCCACCAGAACCTTCTTCCCCAACCTCCAGTGATCCTGTATCACAAAATACTCAAGAACATTTCTAATCTAGTTTTTCACACAAGTAACTACATGTGTTGTGTCCTAAAGCATGTAATTGCTGAACTGAAAGTCAAATTTTAAATGTGTGCAAATCATACGTTCTTATGCAGGGGATTAAATGCTAAGGTATGTTCCTCAAAACATTGCAAATTGTTTCCTGAGCATAGAAGTGCAATATTTTTCCTGTTGCATATGAAAATTCTGTCATTGTTACAGTGGGATTTGTATATACCTTTATATAATGTTCCTAGATAAAGAAGGGTTCAGGTTGTTGCTAAGTTGTTGATGAATTCAGGTGCAAAGTTATTTTTAAAAAAGGAAGCCCTAATTTTTTAAAAGTATATTTGTTACATAATTGCCTTGCCTACATGAAAGAATATTTAAGAGTTTAAAAAACCTGAAACCCAAACTGTATTACAATGTCAATGCATTTTAGCGGCATTTAGTTCTATTTCTAGGAAAACATCAATCTTCGTAAATCAAAAGCATGTAAATTAATTTAATCAGCTTTGATAGCAGTTCTGCCTTTGTTAAATAAATAACGACATCATTAGAATTTGAAACAACAGTTCTGCAAACATTTCATAGGGACAATCCATTTAAGTGAGTAAAGCTGTACTGATTTTACATGGGTTTCTGACAGGTTACAGGATTCCTGTGCAGAGAAACATTTCAGAATGGATTTACAGATCTTGTTTACTTAATTTTTCTTCAGAAATGTATAGATATACACTTAATCTCACATTTGAGAAAAATAATTGGGAAATGAGGAAAATGTCTTCTTATTTTCTGTCATAAAGGAGTTGCTTTATAATATTTAATTGATGTGATTATATTTTGTAAGCTCCGTCACAAAAAATCAGAGTCTTGTCATAAAATTGTAGTTTGGCCAAGCACACTCAGAGTAGAACCCAGCAATTCCACAGTTGAAAATTGGAAAATAAGTACATAATGGTCATAGGCTTTAAGGATTTTTTAAAATATTACTCTTTCACACAAATATGAAGACCAGTTCTCCTATGAGTTTTTATATGCTGCTGAGCCTGTTGTTTAGAAGCCTTTGTAGGCTGGAGGTGTTTGCAATGCATCGCAAAATGATAAATCCAAGACTTGTGCAAACCAAGATTGTTGACATCCTCTTAACTGAATTTTGTAATAGGAATAATACATGTTTCAAAGAGTTGAAATTTTAAATGTTATTAAAAACTAAAAGCAATTACAGTGACTCATAAAAAAATAAATACAATAATTGAAACTAGAAAATACTTTAATGAGATTATAATGGTACAACAATAATAAGAACAAATAATAAGCAAAGGAAGATTACGCTATCAAATATGTAAAGCTCCTGATAATAGCTCGTGAAAAGAATGGGTAAGATGGATGGGGAACATTTTGGAAACCTGATGAGGCAGTAATTATCTGTGCTGCAGAGGCACTGCAGGTAGTAAGAAACTGCCCTCTTGGAGAATAGGACCAGCCCTTGCCAAACCTGAGCCATCTCTGTACGTATGCCAGGAGTGCAACAAGGGGAGGGCAACTGGGGCACGTGATCCCCCTTTTTGAGGGGGGAAGCGAAAGCAGGACACATCTTAAGTTGCTTGTGTTCAGTCGTAAACTAATTTCCCATACTACCAATTCTGGCCTGTGATACTATCCTATTTCAGCAGTGATATTAGAATCCAAAAGTCAGAAATTGAATAAGGTAGACGTAAAAATATTGTTTTTCTTTGTACTGTGATAGCTCCCAGAGGTCTTTGAAATTTCTAATTGCTCTTATTAGTGTTTCTACAAACTTACTGGTGTCAGCTCCAAAATTTGGACTCACATTGCAGGATTTGTATGTGCAGCTGCCTCTCCACAAGGGCACTATTCTTGCCCTCTAGTCCTAAGAGTGACTTAGGTCACTGCTGACATAGGTAGAACCAGTCCTGAGCTGGGTTGGCGGATTCCTTCTGGCAAAGCTTTTGATACTATCTCTCACAGTGTATTTCTGGATAGCACACAGCTAGACAAGCCCATAGTACACTGAGTGAGCAACTGGCTGACAGGTTACGCTCAAAAGTTTATAGTAAATAGAGTTACGTCAGGCTGGTGGCCAGTCAGGTTCCACAGGGCCTAATTTTAAAGCTATTTCTCTTCAGTGTTTTTATAAAAGATCTGGATACAGGTATCAAATGTACATCAAGTAAGTTTGCTGATGATACTAAAATAGGAGGAGCTGTGAACTCCCTCGAGGGTAGAGAGGCCTTACAGAGAGGTATGGATAGACTGGAGAGCTGGGCAACTGTAGGAAATGTAACAAGAGCAAGTGCTAGATTCTCCACCTGGGACTGGGCAGTCATGGTTATACATACAGACTGGGGAATGAGAGGCTGGAAAGTAGCCCCACAGAAAGAGATCTGGGGGTTTGGTTTGATGGCAACTTGAATATGAATCAACTATATGCCCTGGCAGCCAAAAGGGCCAACCGTGTCCTAAGGTACATCAAGCATAGCGTAGCTAAACATTTCAGGGAGGTGGTTGTCCCACTTGACACTGCACTGGTGCTGCCCCACCTCGAGTAGTGTGTGCAGTTTTGGATACCTGAGTATAGGAAGGACATCAGACTATTAAGAGTGTGTCTCCAGAGGAGAGTGACCAAGATCGTGAAAGGCCTCGAGGGCAAGACTTACAAGAAGTACCTGAGATCACTTGGTTTGTTCAGCTTGAAGAAGAGAAGGGTGAAAGGAGACCGTGTTGCAGTCTACAGCTTTCCTAAAGTGGGCAAAAGAGGGGGAGATGCTGTTCTCTCTCTCATGACCAGCAGTAAGACACGTGGAAATGAAATGAAGCTGCATCAGGGAAAGTTCAGATTGGTTCTTCACTGGAGGGTGGTCAGTCACTAGAGCAGGCACCCCAGGGAAGTAAGCAGGACACCAAACCTGTCAGAGTTCATGGGACATGTGGCTGATCCTCTTAGTCGTATGGTTTAGTTTTAAGTAATTCTGTGAGGAGCAGGGGGTTGGAATCGATGATCCTTATGGGTCCCTTCCACCTTGAGATGTTCTATGATTCTATGATCATACACTCCCCCACTGCTAAGCTCATGGAAGCATTTGTGTAAGCACATAGTGAAGGGGAGCGAAGAATCAATCCAGACTAAAACTCACTCTTATAACCTGTATGAATTCACAAGTGTGGAGCTGCAGGTCCTATTGCAAAGCCACAAGAACCAAGTGGTCAAATGTTGGGGTGATGGAGCTGCCCCTCAGCAGTGCTGCACGAGGTTTCAACTTCCAGCACATACTAAATTTCTAAAAGTTGTCTTTTCTTCTCATGTGACGTCTCCTAGATTTAAGTCCAACTCCCAATATTATTAACGCTGAAAGGAGAAATAGTTTGTTTCTATCCAGGACTGAAAAACTTTAGGATTTTTGCTTTTATGGGGCAAATAAATAGATATTTACATCCTTCACAGCAGTTTGAGATGAGCTCTTCTTCATCTGAGAGTATGCACAGAGAATATGTCCACAGATCCAGAAATACTGGTATTTACCAATCCACAGATATTATTATTTTCCTTATTGTTAAATTGTTATCATAGCGGGTTTTGTCACTACTTTTTTGACTTGGGGCCAAAACTATCTGTCTCTCGGTCAATCCCTAGACATGGACAGATGGTGGCTGAGGACAAGACCTATCAGCAGCTTCTTTGGTGTAGCCACTATATTTTGGAGGAGAGCATTGTACAGAGAATTGTCTAGACAGGCTGTGCGTGTTGGTCTTACAGTAAAAGTATGTTCCTTGGTGAATTTTATTTACTGGTGTTGATGTGGCACGGGCCTTTGTGAACAGAACAGGTGATATCTAGGAACATTGTTTATAGCCTGTGGCCCAGGACTGAATTAGGAATGGGTCTGTCTGCAGGCAGGATTCAGCGGTTCTTGCTGTAATAGTAGGAGAGTAATACTGAGTATCCTGAGTTCCTGGTGATGATCAGGATTATGCCTTCTGTCTCATTTCCAGCCTGTCCTCCCTCTGATTCCCTCTATTTCAGTACTATTCACTTCCTCAGTCAGTCTCTGTCTCTACTTCTCAGGCTCCTCGCTCCTGGTTCTCTCCTTTCTGAGGAATTCTCAATCTCCAACTCTGAACTTCCCATTGCAATCAATGCTGGTGTCCCCTGGAAACCAGGAGTGCTTTCAACCTAGTTTCTTAGTTTGGCTGATTTTAATAAAAGTATGCTTTTTTTGAGGAAGAATTGTAAGTAGTGATCTGAGCCAAGTAAAGCAAAGTAAGGCTTCAAAGGTTTACATTAAGACAGCAAATACTATACCATCTTGCCTTGGTGCTCACATTGCACTAGGAAGGCTGTTTGACAAGTTGTATATCTGTGTAGAGAACTTAGTGCCAGGAAGAAAAGGTCGCAACCTTTTGATCATTGGATATACACATAATAATAATAGTAGACATTGCTCATATGTGAGCATTAAGGTCTCTCAAGGAAACTCTTAAAGTATAAGCAAGCTATGCATCTGTCCTGGATTCTTTATTTCTGCACAGCTGTCACATACATATCTTCATGTTTACCCCCCAAAAATGGTAAATGAAGCTGACAGTGACTTATTAGGTTTAAGAATAGAGGCTATGTTATTCAAATGTCTTTTTCAATTAGTAACTTTGTTAAAGCCATATTTTCTCTACGAATTTGTGATGATTTTGTGGCTGAACTACTTTTTTTGTGTATTCTTAGCAGAAATTGTTCAACTGCTTTCATCTTTGTTCCTAATATTTGATCATGCACAGGGAACACTCCACAGTGCCATCTTGGCACAGCGGTAGTGCCTCTGCTGGAACTAGTGAGAGCTTGGGATTTGAAAAGGGCATGGTTGCTGAATCACCCACATCTTGCATTCTGATGAAGAATAGTTACAGTGACTTATAGATTGCTCTCACTTAGAAGAATTTTGCTTAAATGTTAGAATGACAGTAGTAATGTGCTGGCAACTTCCATGAGAATAGCTGGGGATGGATTAGCAGGACTGGGAAAGGGCAACTTTAGATCCTGCTGCTGCCCTGCCAAGTCAGAAGTGTCCTGTGCCTCAGTAGTCACTGTTGCGTGTCCTCCAGAGGTTCTCAGTTCTGCCAGCTTGTTTCTCAGTTTCTGTCAAATGAGTTTGATGAAAGCAGAAATACACATTTGATAGTGGGGTAATATGTAGCTACCTCTCTGTGCTAAGGGAAATGGCAAAATTGCATAGAAATAGACAATTTGGAGGAACTAAGGAGGCAGTATTTTTTCCACTAGTAGATTTGTTGCTGCAAAGGGGAAGATGATAACTGTGTCATCTAAGGCAGTGACATCTGGGTGAGTTGGACTGTTTCTGTATGATCCTTGGGCAGCTTAGTGCCGATCTTTTGGCCGGAGAGTACTGTAGCACACCTCCAAGGTCACCTATGACCAGGTTTTTTTACCTAAAATACAACACCATAGAGTTAGGGCAAGAGACCTTTGTGTACAGAAGGGATTTACCAACTGCATTTTAACTTCTTAGTGTATAAACTCTTTTATCTTGATTGCGATTTACAGAAATGTAGATTATCTTTCACGGAAATATAATTACATTTTTATTTTGAATTAAGATACAAACAGGAAATATGTTCTTCAGATCTCTTTTGAATGTAGAAAATCTTTCAATGAAATGTTAACATAAGAATATTTTTCTTGGTAACTCTAGTAGTATTTCTCTGCTACCTGAGAGCAGAAAGAAGAGGGCTTGCTATTGTTACTCCAGTTACTACACATATTTCACAACAGCACCTAGTTTTTTGAATATTGCAAGGTGAATGGAAATAATTAACTTTTAATCTGTCTTGTTGGATCTATGCCCAAAAGGCCAGTCCAGGTAAGGAAAATACCAAATGCCAATTTCTTTCAGTGAAATCTTGAGATATGAAGAAGAAAGAATTTTCCTATTCTTACTTCAATTTTGTCAATTAATATAAGTATGTGTCATCATCTAAATTTTGTAGAGACTTCTGGACGACTCTTAATGTTATTACAGAGTGATTAGAAAAAGAAAGTGAAAAGCAGAGGCAGCAAACATTATAAATTCCATTGTTCACAGTGCTCTGAAACTTGAATTAAAAAAGGGAGGCCATCTGTGAGAAAGAGAGGCTGAAGTTTTATTTTAAATCATATTAGAACTGCACCTACTTTACCCTATTTGCACGCTTTTGTTATGTATGTACACAGCTAGGCTGGAGTAAACTTGTGCAAGGAGATCTGGGTTGGTATCAGTGGCATAGAAGAAAACATTCTCTTTAATTAAAATACGGCCCTGTCCAAAGCAGGAGCCCCATGGGCAGCAAGAGTACAGTGAGGTTGTAATTAGCATAACTATACTCAGTTAAAGTGAACATCAAGCATAGGGAAATTATGTATAACTGACTGAACTCAGTGTCTTGAAAATCGGGTTATTAAATCAACTTTAGCATCTGGGCATCTGATGTGGAGGTGTAGTTCAGTTTCTCCCCCCATCCCCACTGCAACCAATAGTCTATTTTTTTTTACCTAAGACAACTATTCTCACTGCTGTTCCTGAAAGCAAAAAAGTGCCCTTTTATGACATTTGATGATCATGTGAGCAAACTTCAGCCCTGAAACATGCCAAAATTCCCTTCCACGCATAATAGTTCAAACAGAGCTTCCCTTACAGTATGTGGAAATTCCGTGTGGAAAAACAGCTTCATTTTAGGAGTAGTTCTCATCTCCGGTTTTCCACTTGCCTATGAAAATGTCAGATAAAGAATTATCTCCAATAGGCTTTCCTTTCTTGTTGCATTCTGTGTAACCCTATATCTGTTACTGGCTAACAATAGATCACATTCTGTCCCATTTGTGTCCACTTCGTGGGGAACATACTGTCTCTTTTTCTTAAAAATACACAATGCATTCTCTCTACCCTATCCTTTTCTTGCCTCTGCATCTTGCAAGCCCTTTATATTAGTGTCAGTCCCATGCTCTGACTTGACCTACCTCCTGTGACATCTTGATCAGCACTTGCTAGGAGATCCTGACTGTTGCCTGTGTTGAATGGAGAAGTTTGGTGCATTGGGGATCCCCTTGCTGAAGTATGATGAGTTCAGCTTGGTAGTCCAAGCAAAAGTTACTTAATTCTGTCATTGCTCAATGATGTAAGAGCTTCAGTGGCCAATGTGCTACTTTTGGCCACCTCTTCACTGAAGTAGAGCCTTGGGAAAAAGTGCTTTTTCTAGTCAGTATTTGAAGCATCCTTTTTGTAATTTTTTAGTTTTGTACAGAAAAATAATGATTGTCTTGGTTCAGTGCAATGCCATTTCATTTCAGGGATGTTAGCCACAGATCTGTTGTCCTTCAGTAAGGATATGGCTTCTTCAGCTCTCTGCTGGAAGCCTAAATTAGTGCTAAATGAGTAAGCAATGCTTTCACATTCAGGGCAGTGCATAACAAACAGGCAAACTAGGCAAGTTACAGCCCAGTTCACAATCTAAAGGAAGCTTTTTATCACCAAGAATTCTTTATTAGTGAAAATAGATCAACTTACGAGAATGCCACCTGGTCACAGTGCTTTAACTTCCTAGAGTATAAAAGAAAACTGATGTTGGTTCTGCACACCTGGTCATTGCATGTCCTTCCTGTCCTGAAATAAATCATCCCACAACCACTCTGTAGCATCTGACTGCCCTGAATTGGTTGATATGTTTTTTGCACAAACTCCCCACAGGGTGAAATAAATCAAGACATTAGCATGAGCTTGTGTACTTAACATATCCACACAAGTGGTAGCACTGTTCTATAAGTTTTCTCAATAACAGAACTATCAAAAGCCTTGCATTTCTTATGATGCCCTTGCACATAGCAAGGTATAATATTCTTCATTCAGTGCACCAATTAGTCACAAGATAAATACTGTGAACTGTTGTTCTTAGCTCATAAATCTATTTGAGATTTACTAATCCTATTTTGGACCCAAAGTGCAATTCTCAACATATCTCTGCTCCCCCTGCACACATGAATAGTTGATTAATAACAGGTTTTCATGTCTACCCATAATACTGCTTTTTCCTAGTAAGAGCTCTTTTATTACCTCTTTCTAGTTCACCAATAGATGGGGTAGAAAGTGCTGATAATTTTTTAAAGATTCATTCAGATCATAGCTTTATTGTAGATTAATTCTGGTCTGGAACAAGTTATGTAATATGATAGCAGCTTTATAATTGGTAAACAAAATAAAAATACATACAAGTACCTTCAGTAAACAAGGAGTTTGACAAAAAAGATTTCCTTTTACCTCAGCCATTCTTTGGTGCTCTAGCATTTAAGAAAATTCTTTGGAATGTACTATTGTACACAGCTGTTTGGTAGGAGGAAGTGGGGGTGTCTTCAGTGAAACACATAAGTTTTGCATGCAAAAACTACTATTTTTGTTGTGCATTAATATTCAGTTTTGTTAAAGTTAAAGTGAATCAAGAAGAAACAAGTGTTGTGATGAACATACTCTTGACAGTTACCAGTTCACTGACAGTGATTTCATGACTAAATGTCCTTGTCTTAGTATATAGTCTGCAGAATTAATGACAATGTGTATCTCTCAGAGAATAAAATGGAACCAAATAGGAAGCAGGTATTGATTTTTTTCCTTTCCACTATTATATTGTTATGCTTTATTATTCTTGAATCTATCTATCATGAAATATGAAATTAGTTTTTTTTTTTTAATTTATCTACTTGGCATTCTTAAGACTTGTGACATAGGAACTAGAAGTTGAATGTAAATGTTCATTTAGTACTTCAGCAACTCAGTCTTCAGTGTATAAAAGAACCAGGCTTAGAGAACAGAGTTCAGAAAGAGCGGATAATAAAATAGACTTTCTCTTTAGAGTTCAAATGAAAAACTACCGCTGTGTAGTTTAGTAATCATAAGTGTCTTGATCTTACCCACTACTCTCCTGTCTTCATTCTGTCAGGGATTGTCTTTCTCTAAGGCAATTTGCACACTTGATCACTGAATGGTGATCTTATGAGGCCACTGGTATCTGGGTATTATAGAAACATTGTAGCTTGGGCGTTTAAGCTGGCTTTTACAGTCTCTCCTCTTTCTGCTTATTTTTCTTTTTTTTTTCTCCTTCCAGAATTATAAACCATTTGGTGAACATAGGCTTGAAAGTTCGTTTACAGCAGTAACATTAGGTTCTTATTTTTCCTCAAAGGTTGGAAAGCTAGGGAAAACAGAAAAAGCCGGCTCAGCCATGGATGCTGCTCACTGTCCCATGCATAAGGGAAGCAGAACATCGCCAAGTTTCCTCTACGTCAGAACAAAGCTCAGTCATAATTGTGTAACCATATTCAAACAGGTCCAAAAAACCTCACTCAAAAGCCCCGGTAAGGTAAAGGGTTTTTTAATGTAATGCACTCCCTTTTTGCTGAAGTGAGGTTACAACAAGTTCCGAACATTAAAATAAGTTCCGAGTTTCTTCCTTCCCTCTTTCTGAGTTGTGGGCACCTGAGGTTGGCAAGGGAATAAGCGCTGTCTGACCCCAAAGTTGGAAGAATTGAAGCTTTGACTTGAACTATTGATGGATAAGGTTCCTGTGCAGCTTATACCAATTGTTTGATCATTTGTGATAACTTACAATGCAATAGCACCAGTAAGCTGTAGTTTGCCATGAAGTCTCTTTTCATTGAATGCAAGAATGACTATGGTGTGAAGAGTTAAGCCACTCTTCTGCTGAAAGTTGTTGGAGCTCTCCCCTTTCTCCAGTTCTCTTGGAGCAAGATGCCAAGAGTGATGCCTATGCACACTGAAAATAATAATAGACCTGGTGGGAATTGCCTGAACCTGCATTTTCTTTCTCCTTAAAAAAGAAGTAACATTTTACTGAAGTCCATTTCTCCTGGCTGCTTGGAACAGAAGACGGGTTGCTCATGCTTAGTGGTTGCTCATGCTGCAATCTCTTCTGCTGCTTATAGCTTGAGCATGCTGTTTGTTTTGCACATTTTGCCACTCCTCCAGTGCCTTGTTAAACATTTTATACCAGATGGATGAATAAGCAGTTGATGTCTGTCCTTTTCACCCAGCCAGATAGGACTCTAAATAAAATACCTGCTCTGAGAGAGAAGAAAATGGGGAACTAGAAAACTAATCAGCCTTTCACCTGAGCAACAAACCATGGTCATATGCTTGAGGACAGATTTTAACCCAGTCTTGAACCAGAATTCATCTGTTTTGACATGCTTCTGGCACAGAATGGACAAGAAACAGTAAATACAGCTTCTGAAAGAGCACTTTTTTGCTGGGGCACTTAAATGGTCCTCCCAGTTGTGGCCCAAGGATCCCAGAGTTGTTCTTGATAGATGGACTAGTCATTTCACAGAACTAGAACAGACTTAGGGATTTTCTTTATGCTATTTTTTCCCTTTTATTTAGAACCACTGAACCATTTTTCAATGATACTTTACAACACAATCCTAAGTGCTTGCAAGTATTTATTTTTTTTAATATAAGATAAAATTTTGATTTTATGACACATTTTAACTTACAAAGAAGTCAGTATGAACTTTTGATATGTATTTTGCAGTTGGGGTGAAATATGGAATATCAAGATGGAGTTGCAGGCTGAAAGACATAAAAATATTAGTAATTCTTTTGATTATGAACCCAGAAGGTCTTATATAAAGCAATTCTTGAGATTTCCTTTAAATACCACTTATTTGAAATGGACTCTGTCTTTTAGGCAGAAAAAACCTGACTACGAATTGAAAAAATACCATCATTCTTCCTTTTATCATTGTATTCCTAATGTACATCTGAGCCACACACTTAGCAGCAGTTTACTTTAGTGCCATTTCAATCCTCAGTAAAATTTTTGGTGATGTTATTACAGAAGCATAAATAATACCTGATGTCTTTATGGGACTTTATATTAAATAAGCTAAAATTGTTTCTTATTTCCTGAAGCAGTGATTCTGTGGTGTTCAATCAGAAAGTCTTCATTGTCTTTGTCTGTATGCACGAGGATTTACTGAGAGTGACATTGTTTGGAGTAACAAACTTTTTACTTTTAGTGAAAACAGAGCAACACACAAATTGCTTAGAGAGTTCCTGAAAGCACTTGCGGATATTTTATGCTGAAAAATGTGAAATCATTAATTTTGCCATACAGTATGCAATTTTAGGCAGGAGAGAGAGTACTGGGTTATTTATTGTTGGATTTCTTTTCTTCTTCTGTGTCTTTTTTTCCACCCCTTATGGAATTGATACTGCATGCAGCACTCAAGTAAAGTAGCACAAATAAAAATTCAATGTTTTCCAAATAAAATAGTCTTTAATTGATTTTCTCAATAAGGACTTCTTCCACCTCCACACTAATAAACATTCTTCTGTGCTTCAACTAGCTACCCACTCACTTTCTCTCTTTAAAGAATCATCTGTCCTAATTACCATTGAGAATTTTCTGTCATTATATTTGGAGCAGTAGGCAATTTAATCAGGTGTTGATCAGTGTAACATTACAGAAAATGATCTTTAGAAACTGTATCTTACAAATCTGGATACTCTGTTCTATCAAACATACTTTTAGTGTTTAGTTTACAGTTCTCTTTGAAAAAAAAAGTGGTTTGTAGACAGGACTGATATGTGTTAAAAAGTAAGAAAATATATTTCTCCATACATTCTATGTGTTTAATTTTGTGTGTCATCTCTTGCATATCAAGCAAATATGAATTTCCCCCCCTGCCCCTCCCGTCTCAATTTGGGCAAGTTTAAATCAACATGGAGCTCACTGAGGGTGTAGGACATATTGGCTACAGCATCGTTCCTCAGATGAAAGCCACAATCTAGGTTGGTTTTTTTCCTTAGTCAGAGTATCATCTCCCATTTCTTGCAGAGAAGGAACCTTCCTGCAGACGGAAGTTTTATGCTACGAGCTGTGACTCAGAGCATCTCCGTGGGCTCTGGGAGCGGAGCTAAGGCATCCGTGGGAGCTGCAGAGAGTGGAGGGTGGTGCAGCAGCTGTCTCCCTGGCCTTCTGCAGGGCTTGATGGGCTCTATCGCACAGCCAGGGACATGGCAGCTGGGGCAGTTTCTGGGAGCCTTTTTCCAGAAATCCCTGGAGACTTAGGGCATCACTGTGTCAAAAAGTGTCCTTCATGTAGGACCAGTATTTAAAGTAGGAAAGCTAGCAGACCAAAAATAGTTTTATGATGGCATAGCAGAGTTTGGCATAGTTGTAATGAAGCTAAACCATTTGGTATGATTACTGCCTGCATTCACTAGTGGTTGGTAAATTTTAACCATCCTGATACAAATGAGCCATTGCAAGTTTAGTTTTTAGTTAGGCAAATTTAGTTATATAGTGCAACCAAGATCAAAACCCTTTCTCTTGTGTTCAGGTCACAAATCTGTTTTCCGTAGTTCCCGTTCATGACCATATAAGACCACGTAGTCCTTAAAAAATCTGGAATTTGCTGCCTGATCTTTAGACTCAGAACCCTAAATCATCTCAGATACAAGGCTTATTATGGGTAATCCAAACCAGTTAAAGCTGTCCACGAATATGCTATTTGGAGGCTCTAAATCTAAGAGTCTGCCTCACATGAGGTGAATAACAAGTTGGATAGGTAAGATTTGACTTCTGAGAGAGTGCATATATTCCTTTTCTCCCCTAGCACTAATGTAAATTGGGTGTATGCCCTACGGTATAAGATTCAGTCTTGTTTCATAGACTCTGCATGCTCTGATGATCTAAATATCTTTTCGTACTGTATTACATTGAGATATGTGGTGCAACGTTATTTAGCGCTGCCAGCTGGAAAGAAAGAAAGAAATTACATCCTCTTCTGTGCATGCCGATCTCTGAATTCCTTTAACATCATCATTATGTATTTCTTCAGACAGG
Organism: Tapera naevia; assembly: GCA_033556795.1. Classification (NCBI taxonomy): domain Eukaryota; kingdom Metazoa; phylum Chordata; class Aves; order Cuculiformes; family Neomorphidae; genus Tapera; species Tapera naevia. The sequence goes on along the minus strand of JAUMJJ010000079.1, from coordinate 16,535,304 downwards.
CTTCTCACGTATCTGTATCAGAAATACAAAAGTATTTATTTCAAGGAGGCAGGACTATGAATACATTGTAAGAGAGGTAACTTAAAAGTCTTGTTGTTATAGCAGTTCTGCTTCAATTCTGCCAATGAAATCTGAGATAGTTCCTTGCAGTGCCGGACTCTTATTTGGTGGGCTGGGATGAGAAGCAGAAAAAGCCTTGAATCTGTGTAAGCACTGTTCAGCAATAATGAAAACATCCCTGTGTTATCAACACTGTTTTCAATACAAACCCAAAACATAGCCCCATAGCAACTACAATGAAGAAAATTAGCTCTATCGCAGACCAAACCAGCCACCTTTCCTGTTTCCCATGTAGCTATCCAGAAAGAAAATCTAACACTAAGTTTAAGAGAATTTAATACTCTTTTCAATCACAGTTATTGAATAACAAAATTTTTCAGCAAAATGAACCTCAGGAGAGAGGCAATACTCAAGAGCAACTAAGTGGAAATTAAAAAAATAAAAGACAGAACTTTGAATGGCTGCTTACCTAAAGAGAAGTGGGTTATCTTTATTGTCTTCTGGATTGGAAATCACTTCTACAAAATACGAAGACAGAACTTTAAAAAAATAGCCACTGATACTCACAAAATACTGAAATTACTTGAGTGTTTTAGGTTTCTACTCTGAGGTGTTGTCTCTAAGCAACGTATCAGACAGTGTTGCACTGTTTCATATGTCTATAAAAATAAATACATTTTTTCACCTAAATAGTGAGGTTACTAAAACCTTTGAAGACACCTATGTTAAATGGTGGATAGTTGGTAAAAGCCAGAAGATCAGTATCTGATTGGTTTGACTCCTCATTGTGAGACTCAACTGGGAACACTGCTCATCAAAAACTCACTCTGAAAGGGGGAAAAAAAGGTAAGAGTAAGAAACAGTATGTTTTTAATATCTTACAGCATCTAAAATTATCAATATTTTTTTTTAAAAAAAAGATATTGTGTTAAGTAGACCATGGTTTTAAGCACATATCTTTATCCTTATTCAGAGATGTGAATTACTGAGTGCATAGCAAGAGATGAATTGAAGAAAGGTCTGGAGGGAATTTGCAGATGTCCTAGTCATGAGAAACTGCAAAAATCTTGTGAAGCTGCCCACAGATTTGAAACTGTGAGAAATCTGAAATACCATGGATGATTATGACGCTGCTTAAAATTGCTGAGGTTAATGGACTGCATGGTAGGTATTATAAATGTCACTTAACTGCACTGCTTTTACAGAGCAGAGTTTTCCTCTTCTAATAATGTTAATTATGAAGCATACGTATTCTGAGACAACATAATGGATGCTATTGTTCCATTTATGAGAGCACTTGATGTTTATCAGTGCTGGTGAAGGACAGCATACTGCACTATTTTGCTGTATGTGGTTATAAATTGTACATAATATGATGGTACTTCAGATATGGGTTTTTTGCATGCCAGTAGAACATCACACCTTTCTTCTTCACATTAGAATTTACAGTAAAAAACTGTTCCCACTTTTATCATGGTTAAGAATGAAAAGTGCACCTCATCAAATGCCTTCATTATTTAGGAAAATGAATGAAGACTTTCTTCAACCTAGTGAGTATTCTTTCTGAAGAAAATCAGTCTGATCTTCAATATCTGAATGTTTCTAATTACTGCTTTGGTTTCTTTTCCCAACAGGTCTCCTGTCTTTTATACCCTAATTTGGACTAAATCAAGACAAAGCCAACTTACCAAAGTCATGCAACTCGTGGCATGGGCATAAGAGTTGGTAGATAGACAGCTACAGAGAGTATAATTCTACGTTCAAAACAGTCTTAACTCCTACCTCTTCCTTTCCTTTTTCTCTTGGAAACACAGATAAGAGCCTTTCAGTTTTGTCCTAGATAAGGAAATATGTATGTCTTAATAAAGACCACTGAAAACTTGTATTTGTCACTATTAGTGCTTTGTTCTTGTAATGACCAAATGGTACTGGAAGACAAAGACCTCTTTCAATGAGATACATCACAAAGTGTTTTCTACATTGGTAAGATTTCATCAAGTATTTTTGCCTCTATGCAGAGAGATAGTACTCTAAGATTTGAATTATCCCCAGAATTTTACTGGGGCTTCCTCACCCCCATATGATTGATGATAATTGTGTGGGGGTATCTCCCCAGCTCCCATGTCCCACCTTCAACTCACTGAAATATTTGCGATTTGGAAGGTTTTTTCATTTACTGTTATGATAGCAAAATCTAGAATGTAATAGAGATTGACCACACCTCTCTGTTTCAGGAGCTGAAGATCCCTTTTCTGTAGAGTGTAAATCGTACCAAATCCTAAGATGTTCAAAGCATAAGTAATCTACAAATTCCAAAAGTTTTGTTACTTGAGCTGCATTTAGCCATTTCTGAAGTATCATGAATAAAACACTCACTGTGTCTACCTTACAAGCAGGGAAACATTGGTTTGGAGACAAACACTTGAAGATTTCCTGTACTGTTCATTGCGTTGAGGCACTGAATTACAGAAATTCCTATAATGTTCTACTCTCTCATGCACATTTCTAACAAACTTTTATAGAAGGCTTAAATTTATAATATTACAACAATAAAATCCACAGCTATTATTCAGCTACTTATTCAGTTGCTATCTGTCCTATGAGTACTTACTGACTGGAAAAAGGACAAATTTCTCTCTCTGCCCTGGTGTGGCAAAAAGTGTGTGATAATCACCTATATTAACAGATTGATTTAAAGACATACCTCACAAAAATGGTGGATATAGAAAAAGTGAAAATAATAATTCAGGAATAACCATGAAACCGTTGATATTAAGTGTGCCTAAAGCACTGCAATTGGGGAGGAATCCCCTTGAGTGCTCCGTGTGCTTGTTCTCAGTGAATGTGTGGGTTTCGGTTCTTTTGAATGATCTGTCTGCAAAGGGAAAAAGGTACCAAAGTGCAAGTGGTGTTTCCTGAACTGAAGAAATATCTTCAAGCTGAAAATGTCTTTGTAATGCACAGTTCTTGAAAATTGTCATTGTATAAGAGAGAAATCTATTAAATTTTATTATTTTCAGAAAAAGATAATTTTCTGAGCCCAGTAAGGCTTGTCTTGCTACCTCATTTAGAAGGGTGGCCCCATTAACCCTCATGATGTAGGAAATATGAGCAAAGGCTACTGCTGCTGTCGGTGCTCTTTTGGATAAAAGCAGGCTAAGAGTCTGGAAAGTTCAGGCTTCGTTTCCCTTTCCTTTTAGCTTCCCTATTATTGGAAGCAGACATGCTCTGTAATGGTGCTTTATAGGGAAAAAAGTTCCTTTCCCATATCCCATTAGCCCAGAGGGGATCCGCAGCAGCAATGCAAAAGCTCTGCAGATGGACTGGGGCACCACCATGCCTGCCCTGAAGCCTGGGCCTGCTGTGATGAACACTTTAGAATAGGATGGAACAGAACAGAGAAGAGCAGAGTAGAACAGAATAGAACAGAGCAGAATAGATTAATTTCTTTTGGAAGGGAGCTACAGTGATCACTTCGTCCAACTGCCTGCGCAGTTCAGGGCTGACCACAAGTTAAAGCATGCTATTAAGGGCAAACTGGTTATTAAGGGCCTGTATACTTACATATACTTAACCTATATACTTTCCTCATGAACTCCTGGAAGCTGAAAAGGTTATGGCTACAATTCTTCTTTGAAGGAATGAAAGGGCGATTATAAAAACATCGGAATAACAAAACATTTATCAGAACTCTGTGCTGTGTAAAGTGTGGGATAGAAATGGTCGTATTTAACCTCTCTTTTCTCTGTTGACTGTATCGCACATATTGTCACTGCAACTCAAATTGGAGACTATGTATATTGTGCACTGAGTGCTTCACAGTCCACTGGAGTCGTCACTAGGTGTTGAACCCTCAAAGTTTTGTGAGATTGTCTGTGTCACTGAATTCAAGAAGGCTGTGCTAGGCCCAGATGTGTTTAGTGCTTAGACTGATGCTTAGGAAAAATCCCATCAAACAAGATAGTCTTGCTGTATTGAGCTAAGCAGGAGAAACCGATAATGTTCAATGTGAGAATTCAGATATGAACTACATGTTATGAAATGTAGAAGCATACTCATTCATTTAGTAGTTTTTACAAGCTAGGAAGTTAAATAGAAAGAAAAAGATTAAGTTCTTACTTATCAGCACACAAAGTATAATGTAATATGCCATCAATTTACCTCATTCAGTGAGTTTTAAAAGTTTCTATCTTAAAAGTCAGTGATACGAGACTTTATTTCTGTGCTGCCTGATGTAGAACTCTTAGTCTGAGGAGCCATAGGGTTCCGGATCATAATAAAATCACTGAGCTCCTTCTAGTAGCTGGAAAGTTTGTTATTTGCTTCTGTATCTATCTCACAGATCTTTTTATTGTTTCTGTACTGAATTTATCTAAAGTAACTGAGGAGGCAGGAACAGAGTCTCCCAATTGCTAGCTGGTTCATGGCATCTGTTTTGGAGGCAGAGGCTATGGGATCTGACTCTGTAGTTCTTGGAAATTTATGGCCTCCCAAGCATCTGTATCCCCTCTTAGGAAATAGCAGTAAAAAAGTGTATTCACAAAGATATTTTAGGGGTTAATTAATTAATGTTTTGAGTAACTTAATGCAGAAGCACTTTGTATGATTAAGTACTGCTTTAAGTAATTAGTTTAGGAATTTGATGATGTTCTTTATGGGCTCCTGCTGTGGTTCATATAGAAGAACGCTGTTTGGTCTTCCCATGGGAGTATAAAGGATGGTGTGCCCAGAACACGGCCATGGCGATTATCTGAGCCTCTCCGAATAAGACAGGACTCATTAGCTATTAGAGAAGTTCAGTTTCTTTGCACATAAAAATCAGGAACCCAGAGGTACTATTGGTGCTATTCAGTGGGACTTTGTGCATGACTGTCCATGATTTAATAGCAACTGCCTATTTTCCTCTTGATCCTTCACACTAATAGACCAGATAGGTGGCTGTGGATGTTGTCTGTCTAGACTTTAGTAAAGCCTTTGATGCTGTTTCCAACAGCATTCTCTTGGAGAAACCGGCTGCTTATGTTTTGGACAGGTTTAATCTTCACTACGTAAAAAACCGGGCCCAAAGAGTGGTGGTGAGTGGATTTAAATCCAGTTGGTGATCGCTCACAAGCGGTATTCTCCGGGCCAGTTCTGCTTAGTATGTTTATCAGTGATTTGGATAAGGTGATTGAGTGCTCCCTCAGTAAGTTTGCAGATGACACCAAGTTCGACAGGAGTGTTCATCTGCTTGAGGTAAGGAGGACTCTACAGACAGATTGGGTCAAGCTGGATCAATGGACCCAGGTAAATTGTATGAGGTTCAACAAGGTGAAGGGATGTGTCCTGCACTTGGATCACAGCAACCCCATGCCATCCCACAGACTTGCAGAGGAGAGGCTGGAAAGCGCTTTGAATGGAAAGAATCTGGGCATGTTGGTTGACAGCCAGCTGGATATGAGCCAGCAGCATGCCCAGGTGGCCAAGAAGGCCAATAACATCTTGACTTGCATCAGAAGTAACGTAGCCAGTAGGACTAGAGAAATGATTGTCCATCTGTACTCGGTGCTGGTGAGGCCACATCTCAAATACTATGTTCGGTTTTGGACCCCTCACTACAAGAAAGACCTTGAGGCACTGGAGCACATGCAAAGAAGAGTGAAGTGTCTGGAGCACAAGTCTTATGAGGGGATCTCAGGGAACTGGGATTGTTTAGTCTGGAGAAAAGGAGGGTGAGGGGAAACCTTATCATTCTCTACAGTTACCTGAAAGGAGATTGTAGTGAGGCACGTGTCTGGCTCTTCTCCTAAGTAAAACGCAATAGGAGAAGAGGAAATGGCCTCAAGTTGCACCAGATGTGGTTTAGATTGGAGATGAGGAAAAGAATTCTTTTTAGGAAGGGTTGTCAAGTATCAGAACAGGTTGCCCATGGAAGTGGTTGAGTCACCATTCCTGGAGGTATTTAAAAGGTGTGTAAGTGTGGCATATAGAGACATAGTTTACTGGTGGACTCGGCAGTGTTATGTTTATGGCTGGACTGGATCATCTTTTCTAACCTAAGTGATTCTATGATTCTGTGATTCTGTGAGGCTAAGGATAAAGTGTATCTGCTTTAATTCTTGGGATATAATATCCTGAAATAAAGATTGGGTGAATTTTACCAGATCTTCCCAACTGGTTGATTGTAGCCAGCTTGTGTTCTTTTTGGGTTACTGTGTCAAAAGGACACAGCGAGAGTCAGGTCCATTACCTAAATTCCCATGGAGCTGCAGAAATAAAAATAGTTGTATGAAGTTGTGAAAGTTTGTACATCTACGCAATCAAGGTTCTCTTCCCAATGAGTATTGCAGATAGGGACTGTTTAGAAATGCAGGGCTGACTGTGATGGTATAAAGGGTTAATAATCATGACTAGCAAGTATGGATCACTGTTCTTTTACATTTATGGAGTAAAGAATACTCTTTGGTAAATATTATCTGTTCTTCAATAAATGAATTATAGAATTGCAGTCCTTTATGATAAATGTGATTAATCTATGTTCATGCCAAACTCAGATTTTGAAGGCAGTTCCCTTCAGTTACAGGGGCAAATGTGCATTTGGATAGGAAAAAAAGACAGTGAAGTATAATTTTGGCGAGAAAATGCTGCCTGCCCTGGCTGTACTACACCTTAAAGAGAAAAGGGAAGACAGATTATTTCTTGATACAGTGCAGATGTATCTTCTTCCAAACTGATAGTCTTTTGCACCTCGAGTCTACCACAGTTAAAAATGCCTCAAGCGTTTAAGGAATTTTATCAACAGGAATAGTTCCCTAATGACTAAAAATCACTGCCTTCTAGTTGTAGATGGGTAGTCACCTCTGAGCCTTAAATTTACCCTTTTCATCTATGCCTATGATGAATCTCAGTTCTACTGTTAACTTTTCTCCACTTTGCATCAGTTCAGTTGAGCTCATCTTCAGTTGTTAGCTCTCTGCCTGGTGGCTAGCATGATGGAGCCTGATTCCAGATTGTGGCTTCTAGATGCTATGGAAACAGAAATAAATATTTTTACCATTTTTTGTATTTCATATTATGTAAGTGCACTAGTGACAATGCATGGCACAGGGAATGCCGTAATTGAATGTGCTGTGCAGAGCTTACTCTTTGTTGCTTAGCAATTAAATGTATGCACATAGCAGCAGCAGTGACAAAAATGCTAATAAAAGGTGACAAGAAAAAATTACACAATTAAGAAAAAAATCTCTGACAAGATACTGGAGCAGCAGCAAATGGTACATACTGACAGATCTTGTCCCTCCTGAAGGCGAGATCTTCAGGTACTGGCCACTAGAGGGGCTGAGATGATGGGAATAGAAGGTTTTCACATTTATAGCATGGGCTACAGACACACAGTTGTGCAAACAACATGGTAAGGCTTTTTGTTGTTGTTGTTGTTGCTGTTGTTCCTTTATCCTTTATTATTTGTACATATTTTTCTCTGTGAAACGTCTAGAAACCTGTTCTATTTTCTTTCTTTGATTTTTTTCCTTAGTGTTCAGGTTTGCATATTTTTCATAGCATCTCTTTCAATCAAATTTCTGACTTTCCTAGCAGATCCTTGTGTCACAGCATAAGGTTTTATTTATATAACATGGTGCAACCTATTGTGTTAACGTAAATAGTATTATTTATAAAATTGGTTCTTTAAGAACAACAAACTGCTTCCTTTTTTATTTTTTAAATTCAGAGCAAACGTAAAGCAGAGGAACTGTATTGTAGGCTGCAATTCTCAAAAAAAGCCCAGCATTTTAAGACTCCTTTCTTTCTGGGATTTGTATGTTTAACCTTTTGCTCCTTCTCTCTCATCTTCAGTCTTCTTCCAAAATCTCTGTCGCTTGCATTGTGCTCGGGATGTGCACTGCTTCTTTGACTGGTTAATACTTACTGAAACACTCACTTTGCTGTGGATAAACGTAGATTGTCAGGCTTATTTTAGAGCTTTTTCGGAACCAGCTTGACACATTGTTGCATGAAATTATTTTCATTACATTAAGAGAATCATTTTACAGGCTGGAACGATTTACTCTTAAATCGTCTACTAACATTTCTGTTATTTAGAAAATATTTCTACTTATGTGCAGGTTTTCAATATTCTTTCTTCTAGAAATTATTTTCAATTTTTTTAGAGCTTTCCCTCATTAAGATTTCTGCTCACCAAAATGCTGATTCTGCACTTGACAGTCTGCCTGCATAGTGAATTGCAGGATCTGGGCCCAATTTTGATCTATTTATATTATAGTCCATTTTATTTGAACTGAATACAAGTACTAATTTGGCCGTACTTGCTTCCAGTGTTATCTCAAGTTGTAGCAAATCATCCGACAGTCCATTTGCAGTCTGGCGGGCTTTGCTGAAGTTCCTGTGTTTTTGGTCAGATGCTATTGAAAAATACTGCTATTTATCAAAGTAGCCTAACTCTTAGTTTGGTTTGATAATCGCAGTTCTCTGTGCTGTGCCTTATCAAATAACGTGGACACTGAATCAGTGCAGATGAGATTGTCTTCTGTGTAAATAAAATGGATCAAACTTCTTTTAATTCATTTACTATACGTCTTAAGAAATAAAAATGAAAACATACAGTAAAAACAATGATGACAAATCAGAACATTACTTGTCTTCTCTTCCCTGGCTTCTTTATGAGTGTATTGATAGAACAGTAATTGAGATAACTCTGTACTTGGAGCAATGCTGCCACATGATGCAAGGAACAAAAGGCTGTTTAAGGAGGTTTTTTGAGCTAGTCGACTTTATATGCACTTCTTATATGTGGTTTGTTTTTTTTTTCAAAAAGGGTACTATTAGCACGAGTTAAGCATGTAAAAACTGTATCTCAACCTCAAGCCAGCTAGGGTAAGTAAATGATAGTGCAAGATAGAGAGGGAGTAGAAGAACAAGAGATCATTGTGCTAGAATATCTTGTGTGCATTTAGTTTTGACTTTTTTAATGAGATGATTTACAACTTACTCAGTAAATTGATTCAAAGATCTGGAACAGGAAAGATTTAAACCCACTGGGCTAATATAAAAACAAATTGCCCTGTTTTCTCTCTTCCCTTTTCCTCCTCTGATAATTGTTTCATGGCAAAATAAGCTTTGAGAGAATCAGTTGGATTTGTGAAATACTTTTCTCCAAAGGCTGCATTTCGAAAGTTATTTCCAAATAACCTGTGCTATTCAAAAGTAACAAAAATATTTCCTGCCCTAGAAATATTTTTTGAACATATTTATGTATTCCTTCCTTCCCAAGTTACCTGCAATGACATGCAAACACAGTGTGTGCATGTGTGTATATACATATGTGTGCAAGTGTGTGATGGAATGTGAAAAAGTAAATACATTATAGAAGCATCTACTTAAATGTCTGCCTGGAAATACATGCGGTATGTTCTTTTTTAAGTAGCCTCCTCCTGGTAGTACCTTCACTCAGATTCTCACCATTCCCATGTAGTGTTCTGTAAATACCCTGTGAGAATGACTAGCAGGGAGGATGATCTTGCATAACAGGCAGCTGACTAATTTAGACTAGGAACATTGATCTACAATGACTGAAATAGTCTCAGTCTTGTTCCGATTTTGACGTTTGAAGTTTTGGGATTGCACTCATGGATACTTCTGTAGTCCAGTCTCCAGACATCGCTGTTCATATATTTTACTGTTTTCAGCTGGAGCAACAAAAGGATAAACCCTTCCAAAAGCCACAGAAAGGGTGGGATTTTGTGTATCATGTGTGTTCCTGACCTATAGAGAGGACTAGGTAAATTTTTCGTAAATTTTTGCCCTATGTTTTGTTAGATTTTTACCCTATGCCACCTTTAGATATATGCCATAAAAGACCACCTTCCTCATCTTTCTGAACATGCTACCTTTTCCTCCATGCTTTGTTTACCTTTCTGAGCACTGTACCTTGACCTAATCTGTTCCTCTCTTTTGTCCAATTAGATTAATTCAGTATTTCATAAAAAAAATCTTATTGAAATAATGAAAGTCTATTTGCCGTCTCTCACTTATATCTTTTTTAGTTTGGGATGACCCAAGTAAAGACTGGGACTGTGGGGTACGTTTCTGAGCTATGCTAATGGTGCCACTTCAGTGGCCACCTAGCTCACTGGCTTTTGAGGCATGGGTTCAAATCAGTGCTGGACACTGCAAAGAGGCAGCACTTGCCCAAAGACTGTTCTGTTTTGGGTCTGAAGCCAAGCAACGAAGCTGAGCTTACAAGGTGGGAATGTCCTTGTGCATAAGCGATTGCTAATCAGTAGAGCTGCTCAGAAGTTCAGCTCTGGTGTTTTCATTTGCTTAGTTACCCAACTCTTACCATGGGTGTTTATATAGATTCAGTGCCATTGAGTGATATATGCATGCATTTGCAAACATATATGAGAATCCACTCAGCTCTTTCTTTGCCACCATACAGCTTGCTTTTCATCTATGCTCTTGCACTTCAGTTAGAAGAGACCTTAAAAAGCTTCAAATGCACTAATATACGTGTGCTGCATAAACAGACATATATCTTATATTCTTTACTACCATAAAAATGACTCATCACTGCAACTAATTTTGTTTTGAATAACAGGAACCTGGATCTGAATCCCTAAAGTAGGAAGAAGTCAGGGAAGAGATGACTGTGTAGTTTGCTAGTTTTGTTTTAAGCAATGTACCCCAACATGTTAGGAAATATATGCCCCTTAAAAAAACACCAAAACTAGAACTATAATTTTTTTTGCCTCTGTTTCTATTTATTTAGCTTTATGTTCTTATTGCAAAAATACATATTAAATGAGAAAACACAGAAATATAATAGCTTAAGATATGAGTAGCCAGTTGTGGAATTAGAGATGTAGAAAAAGGGGCATTTATTTTTTCTTTTTTTTACCCAAATGTATTTTGTTTCCCATAATCAGCTCAGCAGTTTTAATCTTAAATTGGTTCATATTAGCTACCTATACCTAACTTGCAGAATGCATCACTAGGAAAAGGGTAAACTTTTTTGAGTCAAAGTTTTCTTCCTAACTAACAAACACCGGAATAAAGCAATGGATAAAATTAGAACACTATTGTATAATAAGTGAGTAATCTGCGAAAATTTAGTGCATAGACAACAGTCTCTCCTTGCTGTGCCGTTGCTCAGATACACAGCTTGTCTGAATCTAAATATATTGATTTATAAAAAGTGTGTATTTGGTGATACATAACTGGTAAGCCTGAAAAACAGTGAACAGGAAGGATAGTATTGATATAACTGGTTGCCTGTTTAAATAAGTACAGTAAGCTAGAGTGGAGTTAAGCTTTTAAAATTATATTGCAAAACACGTTTTGGCCTGTAACTGCAAGAAAAAGGAGTTCAAACACAGCTACTCAAAGGCATTTTTTAATTCTTGATCAGTGCAGAAGAGGAGCTCTTCTGTGAGAACAGCCTGGCAAACAGTCCACATCCCAGCAATAGAGAGGGTCAAGTTAGACTTGCATATCATCATTATTAAAGTGTGCGATTTGGTGCTCTCAGGATTGTCAGTCTCCTTAATAGTATTAGTATGTTGCTGGAGATATTTGTTAATTGATTTATAGAAAAGAATACCTTGTTATTTGTTCAGTAGAGAAAGCATTTGCAGCAGAAAGGATTATAAACATCCTCTTTCATAATCTCAGCATTTTAAAAAAACTTATTTAACTTCATATTAACTACTGGTGCTTTGTTTGCTACTGAATATAGATGTGTTTATTAAGATATTAGTGTGAAATACTTTTGCTGTCTGTTTCTTATGAGACATTAGTGATGAGGAGTTCATGAACACTTTGCCTGTGGGACCTATTGTGCTCACCAGGACGAGGATAGCCTTCAGTCTGTGGCATTTTATGGATGCCACAAAATTGATCTGGCAAGCTTGGTGTTGGAGACCATTCAAATCAAGAGTAGGATTTGGGGAAAGCTTGATTTTATTTTCAGTTGCTCAGCCTTTGCGGAAGATGAGGTCGCTGAAGCTTACTCCTTCCTGCTGGAAATCCCTGCCAAGGGTAACAGTGCCTATTTTGAGTAAGTACTGACCTGTGGATAAATAAAAGACATTAGAGTCGCAATTACGCTGTTTTAACAGCTGAGGGAATATTTACCCTCTAGATGGAGCTCTTCACTTGTGTTACAAGAGTTTATGGCAAGCATCAAGAATTAGAATGAACTCCTGCTGCTGCTAGACTGATCGGTAGGGCCCTTCTGACAGCAACGCCCAGCTCAAGCATGGCAGTGGATAACAATTACAAACTCTCCTTTGCCTGTCTTGCAGATGTGGATATGGTAGAACAGGCTGCAGGGCACATCTCCTGGTTTAGAGCAAAGACTTTTTATCCCTACTTCTATCCTTGGCTATTTTCTTCCAGGCTTTCTCTGCTCCCTCTTCTTGTTCACAGTTGCAGCTCACTTTGTCTCTTAGTATCTTCTGGCCCACAGAAGTTGCCATTTCCTCAGCATTTTCATTCTCTCCTTAAATCTGCCAGCTGTGTTCTATATGACAATGGCTTTTTTATATCTGTGTTTTCTTTGTACTATGTACTCAGTTGCTATGATTGTAAATCTGCCCTGTATTTGTCTGTGCTTTAGCTAAAGTGGGGGCATGTCTTCTGTGTGCTTGTAGCTTTACTTGGAATGATTTCTAAAGCATAATTCATAGGTTTACAGATCATTTAATCCCTAATTTGGATTAATTTAATCTGAGTAAGGTCTGTATTTGTCTTAAATATTGTCCCATTATAAATTATCTTGTTTATGGATTAAGATTCTCTGCCATATCTTGTAACCCCAATATGAAACCATATTTAGGGCTGACTACTTGGTCCCTGAGAAGCTGGAGCTCTGAATTTTCATTGTACTGGGTATATGTATTCCCAAACAGAAGAAAATGGGCTTCTGTGCCAGTCAGCTTGTAATATATTTTAAGTGGCATGATGTACTATTAGTTAGTATACAGAGGTCACTCTATTTTTTTTGGCTTTTCTCCCAGGAAGGAAGACAGGAGCACAAGTAAGTAGGCAAGAGTAACGGAAAACAGCTTAAAAGTCAGAGTAGCTCTACTATTAAATATCAGCCTTTTGATATATTCTCTTTTCCTAGTTACCCAGCTTTTATAAACCCTCACTGAACTGTTATTCTATTTTTGCTGAAACCTGGAAACAAGTGCATTTAGTAAGACTTCATGAAACAGAAAACTATTTTTGCATTCTCAATTTGAGATTTTGAGCAGAGAATTGGTCAGTACTGTTCATACCACTTTCTATGACTTACATAGATATGTAGGAGTTCTGATGAAGGCACAAAGTGGTTTCCTTGTGACATATTTGTTCTTGAAAACTCAAGATTTCAGGCAGTGGACTGACCTATTTTGAACAGCTGAGTCCTTCGAACTTCTAGGAAGTACTTTCCTTCCTCTTTAATGTACCCAGATGCCTTAAGTGGAAATTGTGCATGAAAAAGTGACTACTGCTGACTGTTTTTTTCGTGTGACATTTAATGCATTGGCCAAAGTCTGTTATTCTGAAAACAAGGGATCGTAGCAAAAGCATTGTTTTTCAATTGGGTTAAGAAAGTAATGGTATGACAGACATTATTCTTAGTTCTTACAGGTTGTAAATCTGATCTTAATATGCCCTACCAACTGAAAAGTCAACATCAAGTGAAATTTGCATATCTGCCTTTTAAGAAAGTGTTTATGATTTTGGGAAAGCTCTGTTTGTGACTTTTGGGGGTGTTGTTTGAGTACTTGGGGCTGACAATGCTGGAAGAGATAGTGTGCAATTGAGTGTTGAGAGGACTATGTGTCTTGCCTCAGAGACGGGAATAAGCCTCTGATGGCATTGCTTCTTTACAATTTGCAGTTCAGTGTGATTCCTGCTGAAGGTCTCAAGTATTCTACCTGCATGTCCCATTCCCTGTGAGCACTGTGCCCTTTCCAAAAAAGGGAGAAGAGGTTCTCAGTGAAACCTTCTCAAAGAACCTCACTGAGGGTAGGAAGAGTAACATTAACTTTCACATGAAAAGGTAACGGCAAAATCAGATGCAGAGGAAATGAAGGAAAATAGCTGAACTGATGAAGAATGCATTGATCTGCCTTTGTCAGATATGTCACCTCCTGACTAAAGGCAATTAACTATATGGAGGTGCTGAGGTGAGAAGAGGAAGAACAGGTCACCTAGATGTAGCAGGAGTGGCGATGGTGTTCAGGCCGGTTTTCAAAATAACAGGGAGCAAAATCACCTCGCAAGTGGGAGGAACTTAAGTGGAAAGCTACCTACAGTAAAAGAATAACAATGAGAAATGCTTTTTAGTGATTGTCAAGGACACAGCCACTGGACACAATTTTAAAAAACAGTTTTATGGTATCCTAAACAACAGTGAATTCTGGAAATGTTGTAAGGTCTATCCAGTTTGACTTTTATGTAAGGATACTGAAAGGAATAATCATGCTGGTTACTATAAGATAAAGCAAACAAAAAAATTGTAGGTTTGCATATAGCTATTTCTTAGTACAACAGACAGGGTATCTGATCAAGGAATACTAACTTTTATTTTTCTTAGAAATGGGAAGATTTGCTGTACTACTAAGTGTATTCATCTGAATTTGGCTTGCTGTATCCCCAGCTAGTGCTTCTCCTCTGGCATCCAGTACAGTGTTTTCTGGCTTTCGCCTTTGCACTGGCCAAGAGCAGAGAGCTGTTCCAGACACACTACTGAACCTGGGGTCTAATGAAGCATTTCCATCGCAAGATTTCTGCTACAGTAATTGTTCTTATACACAGATGTGTAATAATATGCCTCAGCTAAGAGTCTAAACTTTAAAAGATAAAAAGCAACACAGATAAAATAAACCAACGAGAGTGGGGTTTTTTTTGTCTGAATAATTTTGGTGCATTTGGTGAATTTTAATGCTTATGGGAATGAAAGATTTTACTGGAGGCAAAGCAAGTGTAGGCAGTAACCATAGTGACTTCTACACATATCAGCTTTGCCAGTGTGCTTCAGCTCTAGTCTGTAAAATCCTAGTTATCAAACATTTGTAGGTTCTTGTAGGCAATCACAGTTAAGGGTTGATGCAGGGGGTTTATTGTCCTTTCATAAAAGCCTGGAATCACAGAAACACAACAGTCTTTTGCCAGATTTCTCACTGAGGTCAAATGGAAATTATGAAAGCATCAAAGGTTGCCACTGTGAATATTAACGTTATTGCTGATGCCTTTCCTTTGCACACTGCCAGGGTTAAACAACCTGTCAGTGATACCCACACTTTTGTCATATCATTCGTTGGCCCTCAGCCATACTTAAAGTAGAGCCAGTTGACATATGTACTGTAATATGCTTTTCTGTGCTATTTCTAGAGAATTTTACTTTTTCTTCCTTAACACGGTTAATGAGTAGTCTTGCACACATTGTCTTTCTGCAAGAAATATGAAACTTAATAGAAATGAACTACTGAAAGAATATTTCTGCTGTGTTGTTTGCTATGTCAGAAATAACATCACTATTTTTAGTAGTCATGCTGAAGAGTCCTTTCACTGCACATTTTACCTGCCACAGCTTATACTAGAAGCCTCTGGATTTATTCAAGCTAAAAAAAATGAATTAGAAATTGTAGCACATGTCAGCTTAGGAACTTTCTTTTGAGATGGGAGCAAGTTTCGCTGAAATGAAAATGTATAGAGGAAGCAGAACATCTAACTGCTATTAAACAAAATTGTTGTATATTTTAGTATTGAATATTGCAATGTTGAGTATTGTATACAATTTCATTAAAGTATTCTGGAGTTTCTTTAATTATTAAAATCCAGTTTCCCTATCCCATGTTGTGAATATTTTTTCTCCAAAAAAGGAAACATTAAATATAAATCATTTAATTTCTAAGATAAAAGGCAGAGTCACTGATAAAATAGGCTTTGTAAAAATTGATGTCAATTTATATTATTGACTATTTTGATATGTGTAAATACATGCAGCTGTTTATATGTATTACTTTAAATTAACATATAAGATTGAAAAGAATTTGCATCAAATTGTATTTTTGATGCACATTGTGGCATCCAGTGTACCACATTTATTCCCATTACCACTGAACCATATTTTTATTTCTGATGCTGGTGAAAAGTCATTTAAGCACTATAGGTTTTTCCACCTTTGAAAAACTTGCCAATAATATGCTGATACTTTAGGGTTTGACTTTTCAAATTTATAGGGGAAAACCCTGCTATATTGTCAAGCTATTGAACATATTCAGTATGAAGTAGGGTCTCAGAAGAGAAATTCATCAAGAGGGCTTTGTAAAACAGATAATAAGAAGCAATCCTTGCTTTGAAGACCTCTCGATTTATTTAAATGAAACAAAACGACTTTGTTTTCCTGATTCTGTTTCAAGTGAATGTGCCAAGGCATGGATGTCTGTCTGAACTCAGTTTTCTTGAGATTTGTTATTTTGAAATGCTAAAAAACAACAATGAAAAATACTAAGTGCTGTGTTTTTTTCCATAAAAGCTAAATCATTCCATCTCACTTAACTAATGTATTGATTTACTTTATTGAGTCCATAATAGTTCTGAGTTTATGAGCTGTGATGCCTGAAAATGGATTAGTGCCAGTGCCTATGATGAGATATGGTCAGAAGACAACTGTTTTGTCTCGTGGTAAATCTGAGGTTAAAGAACTTGACTTTGTCTCACCTTCAGAATAAAGTTTGTCATCTTGAATTACTGTGTGTCAGACAGAACAAGGACCTGAACCTGATAGTAAAGCCCACAACATGTTTTGACTTGAGGAGGTCCAAACTCCAGTACTTCAGCTGTTGCAGAGCAACACACATTTAATATTGGGCTTATGTAGTAATAAAATTTGCATACTGGAGATACAAAGCAGAATTTTGTTTACACACTCAGCAATTGAGATTACATTGTTATTATTAGCAAATAGCCAAGGAATGTTAATGAGACTGTCTACTTCTGGCTGTGCCTTGGAGATAGTACTTCCACTTGAAGCCTCACATGTGTGAGATGCCTCCTTTGGGCTCTTGAGAAAGCCCTTGAGAAAGCCTTCAAGTTATCTGCAGCTGATGCCACACATTTCTCTCCCTTCTTCCCCACAATCTTGTTTATCTACTTTTGCTTTTCCCTGATGCTTTCTCCTTGGTTTCTTACACAAATACACATCTCAAAGTCATAGTCTTTATATTCCTTGGGTAAAATTTCAGATCCTTGTTTCCTCTTCAAGCAGAAGTTCACCTTGTATTGTAAATGAAGAATTCCTTTTTCCAGTTCTTTTGCTTTGGTTTTTTTGGGGGATCTAAATATAATTAAAGTCAATACAAAGGTAAGTAGCGGAAATTTTATTGACCATTATTTCTAGGAATTCAGACTGAACAGTCTATTTGGGGTATTTTTTCCTTCAGACTGTATGACAGGGTAATACTTGACTAGAAGCTTCATCCTGGTAGCGTCAATATTTACTAATATCTCATTAGTCTTAGTTCTTGTGGTTGGGCATAAATAGTAGCGAGCTTTTTGCAGTACAAATCTCACATATGTATAAAAGATGTTTTGCTTGTGTATGAATTCCCTAACAAATAAGAACAAACTGTTCTTGGTTATTTACAGTGCTTTCTGCAAACATGCAAGCATTTACACCATGCGTTTAAGACCTAAAACCTCAAGCCAAGGCATTCCAGTCTTTGCCATTGTTATCTTTCCATTTCATTATTGTCATTCATGTTCAATGAAGTCGAATGTGAAGATGGAGGTTATAGCTTCAGAGAAAACGAGTGTTTTCCTTACACAAGGCTGGCGTGAGCATGCCGTAAGTCTGTATTCCTGTCCCAGTATTTTGCTCTGAAATGCTGCTACTGGTCACAGTTACAAACTGCCAATGCAATTGTACTGCTTGAAGATGTATTAAGTTATTTTGTTTGTCAAGGGAGAACAGATTTCTTGATGTGAGATTTAGCCAGAATCTGATTATCCTTTAGTCATCTTCAAGTCCTTCTTCTTCATTATTCTTTTTCTGTAGTCTCTCGAATGACTTCTTAGAGCAGCATCTCCAGCATCTGCTGGTCATCTTTCATTTAGGAATGTGTAAAATCCAAAACCAGATAGGAAAATATTGTCTCACATCACTTTTTTATCTATTTGTACTTAAAAAATTGGGAAACAGAAGGAGAAGGGGAAACCAAGGAAAGGGACATATGACTGCAAGTGAAAAAACTGTCATTGCCATGGAGCATAGATCAGAAACCAAAAAGATAGCAAGATAAAAGCCTGTCATTTACCACAAGTCACTGTTAACTATTTTTACCCCAAACAAGAAAGGCTCAGAAAGTCTGCACTGACATTCTCCAGCCAGTGGTTTCTGAAGCAGTGTTACCTGAGAAAAATATTTGCAGGTTTGGTAAAAATAATGCCCCTGTTATAAAGTTTGTTAAAATTTAACAGTGCACAATTGAGTCACTTAACTGCTATAAACTTGCATATCTCCACAGGGACAGCAGGTGTTTACTGTTTATTTTTCTTTTACAATTATTTTGAGATACCAAGTTCTTGGGTACATCCTGAAAATGCTACTGCAAAGAAAAGGCTGGAAGCTCTGAAAAGGAAGAAATAAAAGGTAAATTTAGTCCTCTGGAGATGTTAGAAAGAGGGAAAAAGTAAACTTTTTGAAGCAATCTCATTGTCTTTAAAAGAAGGCATTAATGGTGCTTTTTGTGTGTGTTGTTATTGGTATTATCATCTTTCAGTCTCTTTCTCTTTGTTGCTATTATTCCCATTATTCAGCACTTACATTGAAGGGTAACCGAAAGTTTTTGCAGTCTTGCCTCGAAATGAGTGAGGGATTGCTGTTCACAAAGCTGCCCTGCTCACAGATGTGTCTTCTACCTGGGTAATATCAGGATATAAAGAATTTCTGACATCCTAATCTGCAAAACCCCTTTTTTTTTCTGTGTCACAGGTTATGGCCATACCATAGCTTTGCTAGTCAAAGTTAGGACCATTTTATAACTTTGATCTTCAATGAAGAAATCCATCTCCATAAATTACCTGTCTGTCAATGGGAATGTTTTGTATTTATAGCTACAATTTATAGAGAATTCTGATCCGAAATGCTCTAATATAGACTTGCAAGAATGAAGTCTGCCAACCATCTAACCTTTGGTTCTTTCTGCCAGGCATAGTACAATATCAAGGTCTGTGGCAGAAGAGAAGATTCAGTTACTGCTTATATTAAACAGTAATTTGCACAAACTTTGGGTCACAAATGTTTCAACACATCTTTCTTTCAAAGCCGAGAGGAGTTCCATTGAAAATAGAATGACTTAGTAAAGTGCACAGTTTTCAGAGACAGAATGACATCAGACAGAACTTTTTATCCATTTCTTTCAATGTCCCAAACAGTGGTGATTTATTTAAGAGTGTCACTAGATGCAAATCATAGTAACCCCTTAGCAATAAAACAATTGAGTTAAACGGGCTTTTAAAATAAAAAGTGAAGGCCCATTAAAATTTGGATTATTTCTGCTCCCAATTATTTTAATATTAGTATGGAAATGAAAATTATGTGTTTTCCCATCAGAATGTGTCCCTTTTTATTTGGTAGATTTTTCTTACACCTCTGTTCCTAATGGTGTACAACATGGAAATGAACAATCATGTTTTCTTTGGGATACCAGCATTGCAGCTGATGGTATAAAAATGAGGGCTTTTTCCTGGTTGTTTTAGCCATTAAGTAATAATTTATTGTGATTATTATTCACAAAAATTTTATTTAGATATGATATTGACAATCTGTATTTCTAGCTTTTTGTAGGGTAATAGGATTTTGACAGGTTATTAAAAGTTGCAGATTATTTTCGTAATCATTATTGTATTATGACAAATTACATTTGGCCTTGTGAGGCTGAAATCTGCCTTTGGAGTTTTCCGTGGTCTTGTTGAAAAGCAATAGTGATGAATCTTAGAGGGAATTAAGGAAGAATCTTTGCTTAAGTTCAGCAATGTGATGCATCTTGTAGTAATGTTTATACAATGTGTCCTATCTGTTCGATTCAGGTCCTCAAGAGATTTTAGACTTAAGCAGACCTGGCTAAAAGATGGAGTATACACTTTTTAGCCCTTAGCATTTCTGATACTGCCTGCAAACAATAGAAATGGTAGCAGACTCAAATTTGCTTGTCTAAGACCTTTGCTTAATTTTCCTGTTTGTTTGCTGTAGAAATGAGTGGAGGTGCAAGTCCTTAGAAAGTTTTTCATTGTCTTCTTGTGTGTTCCTTGTTAATTGACAAACACAAGAAGTGACCTGAGTAACACAATGTGCAATACCAGTTTTCCTTCTCTGTTCCTGGAAAAGGATGACACATAAGAATTCACTTTTTTGTTTTTACTGATTGTTGATTATTTGCAGTTTAGAAGGAAAGTATTGCATTTTTGTTTTTTTTTTTGTTGTTGTTTGCTTTGTGTTTCCCCACTAATTAATATGTTACACTGATACTGGAGATCCCAGTGCTTCTTGCTACTCAAATCAGCAGACAACCTCATTTAACTGAAGCAGTTCCTTCCATCTCTACTTTAAAGAGACTATCTACTAAAATATCAGTAAGTGTTTTAGAAGGTAGCATCTTTCTGTCTCCTACCTTTCAGAATGGAGTTTCAATGATCCACTGGTGTTTTGTGACTTAGGTTTCAATTCTAATTAGTGGAAAGTCTAGACATTTTAAAGAAGATCCAATATGCTTATTCTCTGCCCAGGAATGAGCAGATTTGTAGACTGGTCCTAATGTCTGGAGAGATTTAGCTTCCAAATATGCAAGAAATAATAAGCCAAATAAAATGAAGACCCATAGGAATTTCAAAGGTGGTCTAAGGATATTAAGACTTATTTGATATCAGGGTTTTTTTATGATCCGAAAAGTAAAGCAAAAGCATTAAAAGGGGTAGAATGTTCTGTTGTGTGGTCTACAGTTTTGTCAGATGTCTACTGTTGGTTTGTTTAACATTAGATGATGTGGCTTATTACAGTCTCCCCTGGACTGAATACTGAATACACCTTTCCTTTTGCTGGAGTGACTTGTCCTTTCAGTATAATCCTTCAGGCCATTCCTGAGACAGTAATATGCATGGGTACTTTCTCACAGTGCACATGGGATCTGTTTGGGAATGACAGTCCATTCTTATTAGCAGTATCTCTTATAAAGCCTAGAAACATTTAGCAAGGATAAGAACCGTTAGGGCATCTTCTGCTGGACTGTGATGAACATCCTCCTCTGCATGAGAAAGTTGTGCTTCAAGCCCATCACTGTACGCTTGGTATGCTCAAAACTGGGTTAAGGAAGAGTGATGACATCCTTTGGCTCAGATTCTGAAAAATATATTGTTTTAAGAAAATGCACACTTTCATACTATGTCCTGAAACAGCTTTAAAAGTCTTTGTAAGTTACCAAGATAATCTGACATGTGGCGTTTCCCAAGGCAGGAATGAATTTGATGGAGCAGTGATGAATATTCTTTTTAGCAATATTCTGTCTTTTTTTCCCCTCATTTCCATTTAATCATCTTTTATCTAGCCAAGAGAGAAACTTCTGGACCATCAATCTCAGTTACGCTCACACACACTTCCACTTTGTAACTGTTTCTTGTGTTATCTTTATCTTTTGTCATGGAAACACAAGGAAAATTTGCCATCTGGATGCACAGAGTATATGCTTTTCTACTTCCACTCAGTACTGAAATGAAGGGGTTATGATCCCCAGAGTCAAAATTGCGCTTTGCATAGACAGCACATCTAGGAAGATCAGCTACTGTTATCTTGAAGATGAGCACAGGAGGGAAGGAGGGAGAAGGAAAGCACCTGCTTATGTCTAAACGGCTATCCAGTGCTCTGAAATGGTTTCACCATTGTTTGCAGTCTCTGAGGATGGAGTTCTCCTTAGGGTGCTTTTAGAAAATCCATTGACTTTCTGCTTTGACAGCATAGCTGCATCTTGGAGCCATTGTTACTGTGCTTAGATTTTGCTTTCACCCCGTCTAGACCCACCATGAGTCACTGTGGTAGCAGTCCGCTCTAAAAGACCTGATTTTATTATTAACACTTGCACTGCTTGCCTTTGGGACCCTCCCTAAGTGTAATACAGAAATTTAGTAAAGGGTGGGCTCTGCCCCAAAGATACCGTGAAGTAAATGCAAGGTATTACAAGGGCCACCTGCAATTGGAAGAGCTGGATTTTGAGAAGGGGACTCTGTGTGATGGAGCTTCATCAGTGCAAATGTGTGTAAAGTCTTCATGGGTTTTGTGCTTTTGAACTTGAGTGTTTTCTGCCCTGAAACCCCAGCTTGACTGGTGCTCAGGTGTGCATTGTCCGAGCACTAATTTGGACAGATCATGTTGTTATGTCTGTCTGTGTATTAAGAAGTTGTCTAGATGCAACTCAATCTTTTCGAAGCAGGAGTAGGTAAACCAAGATTTGTGGAGAAACTGAGGAAAAATGCCCTCGGGTAATTTTTTGAAACTGAGGACCTTCATTTGAAGTTCTTACCAACTTCTGTAAGGAAAAATATTAAATGCAAAGTTCTTAAACAATTTGCTTTAGCCACTAAGTGCAACCAAGTGTCTTAAGTAAAGGGTGGGGAAGCAAGTGAACCCTGTATCCCCTGTAACGCTCCTTAAATCTCTGTGTGTTAAAGCAGGCAGGTGGAAACTAATTTTAGTTAACTGTATTGTAACATTTCCCAAATATGTGTATTTAATGGAATGATTTTTCTGAAGAAAACACTGATCTGAGAAATTAAATCCGTGCAGCTAGAGCATGAAGCAAAGCAGTCTGGCAGACTGGATTTCAAACAATCTAAGGGTATTTTGTTACAGAGTTCTTATTCTAAGCTACTGTGACAAGCAGTTGCTAATTCTAAAAATATTCAGTAAGAGTGGGCTAATTTGTGCATCACTGATGTACTGGTTCTTTTTGCTGTCAATGTGTATTTTGCATTTGCAAGAGAAGAGGATATACAGTCTTTATTATCTGTTAAAAAGAAACTGGCAGCTACACATCTTAACTGAGAGTGATTTTGATCATACCTACCAGTATGCTTGTGAGGGCAGAAGGCATCTAAAAAGGTGCCACTGCTATGTGTTTATGTTTTATTTACCCTTACTACCAGTCTAGGATATGGGTTTTTTCTTTCTTTCTATCCATTTTTAGGTGTTATTTTTTTAATGAGTTCCACCAGGCAGGTTTAATGCTTGCCTTCATTTTCAGCCTTTTAGATGATTATGCAGGATTCATGATATCATAGCAGCAGAATCTGCTGTAGATTGATGGGACCCCATCAACCACCCTGCCCACTCAATATTATAAGGATTTGTGTCGTCAGTGGTCGTGACGTTTAGTAGGAAGTTGCCCATTTATGGATACTAGAGCAAATGATATCATCACAATAGGTGGCTCCTGTCTAAATAGGATCATTTATGAAATGAGATTACAGGCATTTATCTGGGAAACAGGAGACAGAGGCACCTGCTTTATGTAGTTGATATCCTGGGGAATTATTGTGTACAATAATCAAGAAAAATCTTCATTTCTAATTCTGTTATGTGGGAAAAGAAACCCTCTTTTTTTTCTGCCTGCATAAAACAAACCCCACTTCCACATGGAATAAGCTCCAGACCATGTTTTCTATTATGCTTGAATATATGGGACATGCATTGCAATCCTATGCTTGCCACACTGCTGCAGTATACTTGTTTTGCAGAGCTCTGTAGCAGGCTAGTGAAAGCTGTGACTAGCCAGACCCTTGGATACATACTCTAATCTGGCGTTTGTTTTTGCAATGAATTTGATTTGTTCATTGATGGTGTATTTTTTCTGATTTGTGAGAAGCTTCATACTCTGTGTTTGGATGCTGACTGCAATACAGCAATAGTCTTTGAATACGGTAAGTCAAAGATGACTCATTTCTTGCTCTCATGCCTTCGTTTTATACTTTCTACAACACCATCTCCTCAGATAGAAAATTATGTGTTAATTAATGTTTAAGTAGTTAATTTTCAACAGATGATTTGCCCTTCCCTCCCCCAGTACTTTGCACCATGGTTTTCTTCCTCCTCATGAAAGCAATAGCTTTGAAATGTCTTTAAGTGAATCACTTTTGCTCTGTTATTTTTAATAATATTGCCAACATTTTTCCCTATTCTGTAATTTCAACATTAAAAAAGAGAATAGATCACACACACAGATTTGGAACTTAACATGTGATGCTAGAATATGATAAGTTCAGTTCAATATTAACCTTTATTACAGTGAACACAATTGGAAAGACGAGGATCTCTTTAGAGATTTATAATTCAGATAAAATAGAAGGGTTTCAGTTTTCATTTGGGTATTAATACAGTCAGATGCATCCAGGTACAAGAGCCTTTATTTTACATTAAAATAGTGAAGAGAAAATGCCTTACAAAAATACAGTTTTCTTTGTAATGCAGAGTGCAGAAGAAAGTAGTACCCCTTATCAAGTACACTACGTGAGGTAAGAGGAAAAACCCTGCTGCATGGTGATAGCACCCTTCGTACTATAGACATGTTTCTAACAAAAATGCTGTTGAACAGAAGTATTCTTTGAAGAGCTTTAAAAAGCACATATTATGCACTCTTTCAGATAGCTAACATTAATTGTACAGTAAGGGTTAAGATTTGATCTAAGAATGTTTAGAGAAATTTAAGCAGAGGTCTGAAGCATCACTGGGTTACTGGGTCTCCTTTAGTAAGATTCGTTCAGTCCTGGTTTTACAATTGGCAACTTTACAGCAAGTGAACAGTGTTCAGATGGCTTGAAATGTTTCGATGGGAATTATTCTTTGTATGTATTTTTTTACCTCCCATGTCTTAAACTTTCCAACAGTGGATTTTTGGCTGTTCATTTCAGTTTTTTGCCATAAGTATTAGCCCTGCTAGTTTTGGAGATGCTTATCAAAAAAAATCAGTATAGATTCCTGATGTTCAAGTTAAATAGCTTGCTCTTTAAAAGTTTATACAGGAATAAAGCCAAAAAAGGAGAAAAAAATCCATAGTGTATAGGAAATAAGAACAAAGGTACAGGCTGGCTGCCATCAATTCACAAGTTCTAATTACTGTTGCTTTTTCACTTCTGTGCAGAAGTTTGAAGGCTTGATTTCTGGAATACCAATGTAATTATTTTACAGGCATGCATTAATATCAGCTCTTTCATTTGCTCATAATTGCTTCATGGATCCGTATCTGTCATGTTTCCTTGTCATTTGAGACAGCCTACATCATTTTTATTTAGCAACAAGTGATCGAAATGATCAGGTAGTGCCCAGTGCAGTGCATTTTAAAATGTATCTTCCCAAATGCGATAACAGTTAAATAGTATCTAGCAGGTGTTTAAAATCCCTGTGTATAGCAAAAGTGGTGACTACTGGCATCCTCTTTATAATGGAACATTTTATTTTAAAATGCTAGAAGGCGGGTGAAGGGACTTCAGCACGAGGATATTGAACAGCAGCACTCTACCTGATATTATCCTTTGCTTTTGAAAAAACTACACAGAATAAAGGCTATTTTGGTCTAATTATTGCATAATTAGATCTGCTTAATATGTTTCATGGAAGTTATTTCACTGTAAATGCCTCTTAAAGTGATCTAGAAAAATGAAGACATTTCCACAGATTTCATTTATGCATGTTAAGCAAAAGCTGAAGGAAAGTGACATATACTGAATGCAGAGGCCAGATTACATGCTCTGTAATTCAGGCATACAACTGTTATGTAGTTTAATTGTTCAAATTTCAAATATCGAACAGTTTGCAGAGTGCATCTTTTAGAGAATAAATGTAAAGAAAAGACTGTGAGATCATTGCTATTTGTTGTCCACCTACTATTTTATTTTTTTCTTTCAAAAGAACTGCATTAATATTTTTCTATCAGTTTTGCATCTCTTTTATACTTTCCCACTACAGGAAAGCAGATTTGGCAGCAGCTTTTAAAAAATCATAAAATAAATTAAAATTTATAGGAAAGATGCTTAACATAAATGGAGTAACAAACATGCTGAAGGGCATATAAATAAAAACATTCCATCCGTTATATTCACAATAATATATACAGTTCTTAAATTAATTTAATAAATACAGAAAAGGAGGAATGACTGTACCATAGAGCATACAACGTTCCACTTTCGCTTTATCTAATAAGTTTTAAAATTATATATCCTGGAGTCATACAACTCTGTAAAATAGATTACATCGTATTAGTTATGCTCCATAAATTTTGCTTATTATATTTGTTGCATTCTATTGTTGCCAACATTTTAGAAATCTGAGCCATATTTTTCTGAAAACTTTGTGATCTATACACCTGATATTTTTGTTCTTAGATACTTAATTTCATTCCAGTAGCTTCATCATTGCAATAAGTTTATCTAGTTCTATTTTTGAGGAGAAAGGCTTGAATTTTAGCTGGAGTACTTCAGGGAAAATCACGAATAAATGGACTTCTGTACATGCAAGTTTCACGAGTGTAGTATAAATGAGATCAGATAGATGTCTGATGTGTGTCTAAAGGGAGTTAAATGTTCACACAAAGGAAAGAATATCGGATCCACATTTCCATGTTTCCTAGTTGCTGTCAAAAATAAAATCCTAATGAATTATTCTAGAAGAGTAAGGAAAATAGCTGGCTTTTTACACTCATTTTAAAAGGAAGTTCTGTTCACCGATAGGAGTTTCGCACAGGGTCTGTGAGCGTCAGCTTATTTTCTTCGAATACCACAGGCAATATATTTTTTCTTTTTAGATATTCTTCAAAAATTCTGTCCAAGGTCAGTGTAAAGGGCTGGAATATATATGAAACCACACATCCTTGACTGTAGACCCCATGACTAAATCAAATTGAATTGCTTTTAGTTTCTCATCATGTAATATAAAATATTTATACATGCAACAATGAAAGCTTTGTATGGATTAGTCCAATACGAATTATATCTGCCATGTAACTTAATTGTCTTTAATAGATGCACTTGCAAAATTAATAGTAAAGCCTGAAAATCACCCTGAACAGTGTACATGCCAACAAAGCATACAGAAAGCAGCAATGTAGTTCTGCTTATCAAGCTATTAATTCCTCTTAGCAGTACATTACCAAGGTACAAATAGGCTAACAAGTCTGTTACTGTCAGACAACTTGCACATAGCATTTAGTGATATATAGAGAAAATTTCATAGTAGCTCATAGATGTCTTTTCCTGAAGGAAAGTGAAACTGCATCAAAGTCACCGTTAACAACTTAAGATAAAGAGTGTGCAATTAATAAATGTTACTGCAGCATTTGTGGTAGCAAATGCAAAGTATCAAAGGCAAAGATTCAAAGGTGACCACTGTCACTGAAATTGAGACAGATGTCCAAAGCAGAAAACACTTAAGTGTCATGAAGTTCCATGCAACATCTGAGAAAGGCATTCTTTGAACCTGATAAAGGTTCAAGTTTTAGCTGATCTGTATGGTAATGTGTTGTGAAAACAGTCATGTGTTGTCTGTCCTCCTAGTTCTTAGCACTCTATATCTGTCTTGATGTGACAGCAACAACATCTTTTATAAATTTCAGTTCATTTTCTAGGTGACCTGCCATCATCAAATCCTTTGTATCTAGGGCTTGATCACGCTTCTGCTGAAGCTGCTGGCAAAACAGTTACTGGCTTAACTGGGATCATGATAAGGGCAACCTACCATTTAATAATGCAGGCCAGAAAATATCAGGCTGCTTTTGCACTTGTCAGATCCAGGTACTTCTCCTGCAGGCAGAAATCTCACAGCAGTTCATGAAAAGGAAGAGCTCTTCCAGACCTCGTATGCTTTACCCACAGAGAGAGGAGGGGCAAGGCCAGGCCAGGCCCGTCAAGATAAATATTCCTACAACACAGTGCAATCGATGGCGTATCTGATGAGTATGTGGCTTAGGGGAGCCAGCAGACAGCACTCCTCAGGCTGCGCAGCCTATCTGTAGCACCATGCCCCTGCTGCCAGGACCCCAGTGGAGTCCCGCACTTTGAATTCAGAGGATTAAAAAGCAAAAGAGGTGTTGTTGATCAGATGTTACCACAGCCAACATAGTAACTCCCTCACTGGGGTATTTCCTCGGCATGATGATACGGAAACCCCCACAGAGGTAGTTTGTCTCCTATACAATTTTTCTTGCAGGTTTGGAGGGAACACTGAACTTGGCATTGCTTTGAGGAGTGGACCCAGATCAGGTGTTCTTGGTTTTGAGGGAATCAGGCTTTTCCTGGGAGGTGCTTTTTCTTAGAAAGCTCTTCTTTGTGCTGGCTCTCTCCTTGTAGAGACAAGGCCTGAGTTGAACACCCTGAAACCTCACATCCCTCGCTGTTCGCATCATCTGCACGGCTAGGAGATGCCACAGAATTTGGGGCTACTCTATTTGTTTCTCTAGAGGTGATTTCTTTATCCCAGTTTTCTTTTTAGTGCTATAAATTCTGTCAATATCTCTTTAAGTGAGGTATTGTTGTTGTGACAATCATTCTCGCATCTGATTTATTGTACTTCCTCCTGCCCAACTGCTGGTACAACTGATAGGCAAGAAAAAAAAAAAAAGCGTTTTTTTTTCACTTGGTGCCTTTGACAGCATTTTGTATCTATACAGCCTCACTGTTTCCTCAGTGAGTGAAATCATTTGGCTTCTTCTCATTTGTGCAGGCTTAGTAGCAGCTGAAAGGAGAAAACATCTTAAACCAAGAGGAATAATGCTGTAATGTCATAAAGATTGGCAGGCTAAGTAACTAAATCTCTTAGGGACTCTCAATGTTATTGATTATATTGAGTCAATGATATTTTCCTTATAAATACAGAGTCTGTATATATCTTGATAGCTTAAATTATACCTTACAATTATACAATTAATCTTTGCTGTTGGTCAGAACTGCCTTCTAAGCATTTATCTCCCCCATATTTTAACTGAATTTGTGGCACCGTTTCATTATTCTTTTAGCAGATCCATCTGAAGAGGTTCTCATCCTGCCCACAGACACTTGTTCTTTCCCACTCCCTGCCCAAAGCGTGCCCAGTTGTGCTGACTTGGCTCTTTCTGTGGCCGCACTCCAAACCACAGCTTTCACCAGACTGGCTTTTTCAAAAACAAACAAGAGACAAGCTAAACAGGCCTTTTAAAAAATTCTTTTCCTTTTTTGTGTGTGTGCATAGTCCCATTTTCTTTGAATGAACTGTTTTCACAGTTCTGTTTCAAAACACATTGGATAACTTGTTGATTGTCATGACATGGGGCTTTTGTGGTTGATACAGGAAATCATCTAAAACTAGGAGCAAGTCTAACTTCCAGTAAGAGCCTCTTAAATCAGATGTGCATCCAAAGGAATATTATCAAACTTGCTAAGCTTATCTGCTCTAAAAGTTGGATTCCTAAAATAGATTGAATTATTAAGAAATCAATAACCTCTTGTGAGGGGAAAAGTAAATGCAAGATTTTTGCAACCAATTTTGATAGTGTTTCTCTTCAATATTGCTGCAGAACAGGATGGCTAGTTATCAGTATAATTCCCATTCTGGCAGCACTTATAAAGTAAATGAAGGATGTTGACTTGGTGGAAATAAGCACTGTCTTGAGTAAGACCTTGTTTAAATAGTAGGAAGCAAAGGTGAACCCCTGTCCTTAGCATTCACAGTGCAGCTGTCAAAATGGGTTCAGTGGGGTGGTGAAACAAATAAAAATCAAATTTGGGATGGTGAGCTAAGAAATCTACTTAAATATAACATTTTTTGATGTAACATGTGGTAGAGAAGTTGTATGGCATAGCACACTTTTTAGCAATGGGATGTAGCAGCATTGTGCAGTCCTCTGAGTGTTCTTCAGATTCCCTATGTACACTCTGTAGGAAGGCAGTTCCATGGTCATGCTCTAAAATCCTATAGATTTCGATGCTGCTCAGACTTTTATGGAGCTTCATGGAAGACAATTTGTATGGTTCTTGTTATATTCATGTCAATATTAGTATTGTGTCTTATAATGCAATGTTGCCTTATAAAGAAAGCAGTAGGAGTAATAGTTTGGCTGCACTTTAGATGAAAATGAGTATGAGCTTCCTCTTGGTTTTAGTGGGTTCTGGGATAAGGTCCTGTGGGAAAGGGGAAATGCTTTTTAACATGGGAAACTCCCTTTCCTGGGACTGTGCACGTCGTCTCAGCCTTTTGTGTTCGCTGTCCCTTGAAGCTAGTTGTAGTACTGCTTTGATGGATCCCTAATGTGCCTGTTGTGCAGAGATTGCCTGCTTCTTATCAAACTCATGATTCCCAGATAGGACAAAGCTGTCTAGACACTAACTGCTTTGTATTAAACCCCTCAATGTCTGATCTGAACATGGGGGACTATGGATATTCCTGTGCTTCAGTGAGCAAGAAGAGATATATATTTATTATAATATACCACTTCTGATTTCTCTTGTTCTCCTTGGATCTTATGTCTTCTGTACCTGATCTCATACAGGAACGCTGTTGTGTGTGAGAAGAGGCAGGCATCTGTTGATACGAGCACACACATGCCAACGCTTTCAGTAACAGAAGCAGAAAGAGCAGTGTGTGCCTCCTCTGACACACTGCCAGATAGCAGGGGCCACAAATGCCAGGGAGGATACGAAAAATTTCCTGGTGCCTTCCCTCACTCAGCTCATTGCCCGACTCTGTATCTGCACACACAGTGCAATCAGCAAAGTGTGTCCCAGCCTGGCACCAGAGCTCTAGTTATGGACTCGAATTCTGGTCCTAACTTCTAATTGTAGGTACGCAACTCTCAGATAAGCCCTTTCAGTAACTGTTTACATTATTTTTTTACAAATAATCATTGGATAGTGATGAGTTTCTGAAGTGAATAAGACTGTTGATAAATAAATTTAAAATTTCCACTCTTAATTTGTACATGAAGAGTCTCACTTGGGGCTGCAATTTAACCAGTACATAAATACTTCAGTCTTCACTGTTTCATGCAATGAAACTGTTTATTCTGATCTTTGCAAGCCAAGCTCCTGTGAGACCAATAGGTGATTTTTTTACAAAAGTAACAGAACAG
Source organism: Tapera naevia (assembly GCA_033556795.1). Lineage (NCBI taxonomy): Eukaryota > Metazoa > Chordata > Aves > Cuculiformes > Neomorphidae > Tapera > Tapera naevia. Next base: position 16,504,117 of record JAUMJJ010000079.1, on the reverse strand, counting down.
TTTTACTGGCTTTTTACCAAATTAATCCCTCTGATTCAGGTGGTTTTATTTCTCTTATATGCTTATGCTGTGAACTGCGTATACTAGAATGTGAAATATCTTCTTGGGAATTTGGGAAAAAAATATTGGTATAAATACATTATTCCTGATCAAAAAAAAAAGTATAAGTTTGTTAGGCACCATAGTGGAGGTGCAATTGCTGAAAACATTCTTAGTTGTTAACAAGGCACGCAGTTTCTTGGAAGTCATTCCTCTGTATAGGAGGGAAGATAATACTTTACCAGGCAGCAGAAGGCTGCTTTCTTTGACATAAAAGTGCAGGAGTTGCCCAGCTGATATATATGGAAAACACTACCTACATAAATTGATAGAAATTTCATCTGATGGTGTCCATAAATGTTTCTGTCTATGCTGAGGAAGAGGAAAGTATCATCACAGAAGGGCAGACATTTCCATTAATTATCTTCTGTCAGTTTGGTGGGACTCTGAAGAAGCCCAGTGAAAGAGACTCTGCATGCAAAAATCAGTGAAGGCACTGAGGGAACCTGGCTGCTAATGTGCTCACTTTCAAATCTCTCTTCGACCATCTTTTCCATTTCTTTAGATTTAAAATCTAGAATTATAGCAGTAGTCAAGCAAGGGCAGACTTAAAAGACCTAATAAAGGATGCAGATTTGCTTTAGCTTCCAAGAATTATTGTTTTGAAATTGAAAATATGTGGAAGACATTGCCACTGCTGAGACTTGGTTTGAGACTATTGTAAAGTAGTACTTGGAAGTGCAAGTTTCTAGCAATTCTATGCTCACTTGTATTTTAGTTTTGAAGCACTGAGAAAACCAGCTAGCCTGAGCAGTGCCATGTGTGCCCTCCTGCATTGCTCATGAGACTTAAAGAGGAGAAATTGTATTCACAAGTAGCACAGACACACAGAAATCAGCTCAAATATTTAAAATTGTATCTCAAAATGGTATTGCTATAATATTAATTTAATGGCACAATTTCTATTTTATTGATTTCAGATCCAAATTCTAGTAGCAGTTAGATATCGAGTAGGATCAACCATTATAATTTTTTTTCTTTAGCACTTCCAGTTTTCTGAATACAATATGAGCATTTTCCCCGTGTCCTCCAAGGGTGAATTAAGATTGTTTATTAAGTGGTCTAACAAGGGACTTTAACTATGTGTCTTCGAATGGGTTACACTGAAAATAGAAGAGGCTGCACATGAATTTCTGAAATAGTGTGCCATTAAGAATCTGATTTTGAGTAGTCAGTTGGTTATGAAAAGATGAGATTTCCATGGAATTGCAGGCTAGGGGACTGCATAGCTCCTGGTCACATGGATATGGCACCTGCAGCCGTGCTCCAAGGGAATTCAGACAAAGCTGATGTGCTTGAAATTTTTTCAGAATCATCAAAATCTATGAACAGATCAAAACAGTACTGGATATTGAATAATAGAGATTCCTCCAAACAAAATGTTTCAAATTAATGTTTTTTGTGCTTAAATTTAAGTGGTCTTATACATGCAGCTGTGATGCGTCACGAAAGTAACAATTGAGAACAGGATTCCTAGTTACTGTTTCCGACACAGAAGGGGACACTGTGATTATCATGTTAGCAGCTGTTCTCTTCAAATGACGGAAAGTCTTACAGAGAAGTTCTATAAAATATGGGAGGACTAATATAAAGATGTGCCCAAGTAAAGGGAAGTAGCGATGTAACAAACCTTCCCTAAACCTACAAAATCAGTAGATTCAGACATCTGACTGAGTATTCTGTAGCTTGATTTCAAAATGATTTTTGTATGAGTTTCATTTGCTTTTTAGCAAAAGGTCATGGAACCTCAGAGTCAAATCATTGGGGTGTTTGCTAGTAGATAAATATGATGTGATAGTACCTTAATGTCCATCTAGAAGACATAAACATAGTTCTTCCTCATCAGCATTTAAAAAGCTGCCTAAATGCTACAGCCTTGCCCCTTACTGACTTGTGAAAAGCATCTCTTAAAAATCATGTTCATGAGGCTAGGGGGTAAACTAAGAATCCAGGAGAATCTTTTGGCTGTTATTCATATGTTCAAAAGCAGGTTAAATATTGATGAGAATTTTCACAGGAAATTTTAAAACATGTGCAGTAAAACTCACTTGGTTTTCCTTGCAAATTTATGCATCAAAAGGGACCTGGACAAACCAAAAGTATAAATATCTTGCATGGAGACTTTTTCAGGATAGTTTTTTATAGCTTTTTGTTCTCCCTATTAAAACAAGAATAAAACAAAAAGTGGTGTTGCACTGGTAATGGCAACATTAAATGAAGAAAAGAGCTTAGTATATTGCAAAAACAAAATATATTGGACAGATGTATTGTCGTAATAAGATATGAGTAGCACATGCTTTTGAGAGAGGAAAAAATGTAAGCTCTTTGCCCAAGAAGTAAGCATAAATCTGAATTGAGAGCTGAAAGATCCTTATTTTCAGGAAGACCACACTGATTCATGTAGATTAATAAGAACATGTTTATATATCATCTTCTTGTAAAACCTGAGATCTGGTTTAGTGGAGGGGTTAGTGATTTAGCATTTTTATGAAGCAGATTATCTTTTCAATCATTAAGGCATTACTTTAAATGATTACAAGTTTTCATCGCTGTAACTAAGGCTTAGTCTGGAGAGCTGATTTTACTTCCCTGTGTGTTAGCTTGGACTAGATTGCTTATCATAAAATGGCCCATTCCCCACCCCATAGAGTGCTCTTTTTTTTTTTTTAGGAAACGTTTAAAATAAAAAGTTCTTAATATATTTGATTGCCACAGTATGGAACAGCAATTTAAAGAGTCTTAGGTTATATGGATGGTGTGTAGGGAATGATGTGTAGTCAAACCAAATAGAAAATTCAGTAATGTAAGCTTTTTCTGCAGTTGCAGCCTGCTTTTTTCTCATGAAAGGGAAAGAATGTAGGGCAGACCTGGATAAAAAATGAAATCCTTCTCTGAAGTTTCAAAGTTGACCTGCATTTCTTCTGTTTAAAACCTAATTTACTTTATTCTGATGACTTTGGAGATTTTGTTCCACTGATTTTTTGAATTTTTTTTTTAAAAAATTGCAGGTGGAGAAGTGAAATTTTTAGTGAAGCATTCAAAAAGCTATATTTTGATAGAATTCATAGTGTTTCAGTTCATAAAAATACTTTTTTAATTATTAGTCTCCTGAAGTTATTTTAGAGAAAAAGTTTGACAGTATCGATCAACTATTTTGAGAACATTTCAATGGGAGGAAAAATATATTTGTAGAAGCAAAAAAATTTATTCTTTTTTTTGTGTTGTTCTTCTGTGTTATGGTCCAGACCACAAGAGGTTGCATGGAGGAATCGGATCAGATGGGCACCATAATTGCCTGTGTGGCTCTGTGTCTTTGCCTCATCCCATGAGGAGGAGATGAGAATCTTCCCTTAGAGCTAGAGAGCAGACCAGTCCCGTTGCTGACATGGAACATATTCCAGATTGAGCAGAAATTCCTCACTGGCGATAAACTAGTCTGATAATGCTCTCAGGGCACTGCACAGTGCTTTGTCCTCCAAGAGCTTCCCTTGAAGGGAACACCAGGCAGGACATCTCCTCCTTCATGAGTAGAGGTTTTGCTATGTCTTCGGATATGAGTGGCTCTGCAATGTATAAGTGTAGCTTATCTTCCTCATTGTATTGGCGTAGCTTATTTTCCAGGTCAATTTGACGGCAGCTTGATAGCAATGCTGAGTTCCTTCCCATACTGCAGAAGCACACATATGGAGAATAAAATGGTTCACATTTTGAGAGAGGTCCTACAGCAATGGCGAACGATGCAGTTGCATGTTTTTCAGATTCCTCCTGGCAGTCACATCTGTGTAAGTCCACAGAAACCTGCATATAGCCTATACGAAGCCTACAGATACATGAGAATGAACATTGTGCCTGATTAAAGTATGATTTCTATGAAACCAAGCCTAAAGCAAATATCCAAGAAAACTGATGTAATTCCAAAAAAAAGTTAGACACCAAGAAAAAGTGTGATTTTGATATCTTGGGACTATCCTGATGACAATAACGTAGACAACACACACAAGTGATATATATAGTCTGGACAGTTTGTGATGCAGTTAAACTATCTGAATAGACTTACACAAGACATAATATTGTTCTCATCCTTTATAGCAGAGAAATTCACCATTTAAAGAAGCCATCACCATGCAATTCATGGTGATTCATTGTGCTGTGGGACTGAAATGCGAGGTGGAGATGTGAAATGTATTTGGCCTGTTGTCAGTTAACACCTTTCCTTTTGTCCTGATTTATCTATATAGCATTCTTTTGATTCTTGATAACTAGGTAATCAGCATACGAATTCGTCTAAGAAATCTGCGCTTTCACTGCAGATCTGTCATGCAGTTTCAATAGGATTGACCACTGTTTCTTAGTGCAACTTTTTATTAAATTTTTTATTATACTTTTTCATCATGTGTAGCTCCATTATTTACTACAGTGAAAAAACAATAATGAGCAGTACAGGAGAAGTAGATCTGCGCTATAGTGCAGTGATGGCAGGAGCTCAACCTGTTAGCTTTGGGAAGCTGTGGTCCACACTAAAGGAACCTCTGCCTTGAGCAAGTCAGCCTGTGAAATAGCAGTATTGATTTAGAGCCAAACACTTATTCATTTCTTTGTTTATTTATTTATTAATCTTATTCGTCAGCCCTGGCTTCAGGCTTGGTCAAAAGCCTCAAATTACTATTGATTGCCTTTCATTTATTTGACTTAATCATATTCATTTAGCCAGAATGCTGCAAAAAGAGGAAAATTTTAAGAAAAGTAACTCCTGAAGGTAGACTAATAGCTTGTATACAGACAATTAAACTTACAAGGGGATGCATATGGTGCAGACTTACCCTTGCCAAAGTTTCACAAGCAGGCATTTCCAGATTCTGGACAAAAATGTTGCACCACGCTGTGTCAATCTGTCTGCGTCTGAGGCTGACTGTCTCTTGGATGCATGGTTATTCTTTAATATTGGGAGCTTTACTCAGGCAGAATTACTGTGCAACATATTGTGCATCACTGTGCCTTGCTTAAAATGCTTAGGGCTAAATGCAGTACTGACGGGAGAATTAATGTGTCCCTTTTCTGCTTTATTAAGGAAAGTGGTAAAGTTGTTCAAAACAGCTTGCATTAAATAGATAAAATGCAAAACTCCAAATAACTCTCTTAAATATGCTCACAATCAATATGTTATATGTCAAAGTGGTGAAATAACTAAAGGAAGAATATTGCACCATGTTGTCCTGGATGGATTTAAGAAGTATGCTGTAAAGATGTTTATCTTTACAAAATCGTCTTTCCTTCTAAGTAGATGTGCTGCCTGCGAATTTTAGGAAAGTACATGAACTTTGGATATTTATCTAAACTCACTGTGTGAGGTTCTTGACATCAGTCCATTGCTGAGAATATATGTACATATGTATATATGTGTATGTATATGTATACATACATAAATATATGTATCTGAGCAAACTAATGTGAACCTGTTGCACACCACAGCAGCATGTCTGTCTTCATCCAAACACAGCCCTGAAATGTGGAAAGATCATTATCTTTATTTTAGGAATTAAACAGAAGTTCTGTAACTTCCCTCGTGCCTAAAGGAGCCAGACCCATTATGAACCAGTCTCACAGTACAGCCATAACCACTAACCTGAATGATGGACACACTGGAGCAGTCTTCAGTCTTTCACAAAAATTATTCATGATTTTTTCCTCACATCTGTTAACTGACTGTGACAAAGTTCTATGACAGCCAGTATTGGCTATGTGTTTTCATCAGTTAATGTCCTGAACATTCATATATCCTGTCCTTGCTCTGAGTAAGGACACCTTTGGCTACACAGATAGTTTGAACCTCTGGAAAAATTGTGTCCGTGTGCATCTGTGGCGACAGAGGTAGTAGAGATCTTTGATCTCATTGTTCCTAGAACTGAGATTAGGAAATTTCAACTGTGATCCCTCTGCAATATAATTCATCTAATATAGCCCTGGAACAAAACAACTTGTTGGAATCACTGGTGTTTGCCAGACATTCCTGAACCACTTAGGTTTGGGGAGAGATATGCCTCTTACCTGAACTAGTGAGAGTGTAAGAAGGGTCTTTTCTGGCTTGTCCAGTATGAAAGTCATCTTCATACATGCATGTAATCATGACACATAAAGTCATTACTGGGAACTCAATGTGTATTACTAATGTCAAAATCATCACTTCACGGTGCAGGTATGTGCTTTCGATTCAATTGATCTAATATCAAAGAACACACCCCTAAAACAGTGCTGGAATAGAACATTTAGTCAGACTGTTTAGATAACCTCCTAGTAAACTAAGTGTCAAGCATGAATCACGGATAATAAAGACTTTATTGGATAATCTATAGCTAATTTTCTCCTGAGATATATCAACACCATCTAATTTAATCTGGAGTTGCAGTAACATATGATCATGGTGCATACATCATCAACTGTATATGAGGTTTTGCAATGCACATTTCCTTTCTGAGTGTTACCTCATAGTGTCCCTGCAGTCTGGCTTTTGTTAATAAGTAGCACGACTAGTGAAAATATTAATAATTTCCCTTTCTTATTGCCTTGTTTGGGAAATGGGTAAAGGGTACAGGAAAAAGGAAAAGGCTTCCCATTATTTTAGCCTTTCCTCATTTTACATCAGTGTCTGTAAGTAATCAGGAAGCATAAAGTTGTGATCACAGTGAAGGATGTGAAGCTAGAGTATTTGAGATCACACAGCTCTTTTGTCTTTTCCTTTAGATGTAAAAAGGAAGAGTTTAAGAGATTTCCTAAAAGAGCAGCCTAGCGTTATGTCCTTTAAAAAATAAAACATGCTTTCATTGTTACCTCATCCTTGAGTAAATTTTACTTGCCTGAGAAATGGCCTTATCAGTAAGACTGATTATGTGGACAAGATTGGCACGTATAAGCAAAGGTGTAGCATGGTAACATTGATTATCTGAAGCCCAAATATCAATTACAGGGCCATTACGTTAGTCTTTATGAGAGCAAAATCACCCTTACTCCCAGTTTGTGTTTCGTATCCATTTTGGCAATTGACTGGAAGCTGCCATGATTTGTTAATGGAAGGATTGTCTCTGTTCTTAGATATATACTCATGCAAGTTTTTAGAGAGCTACAGAATCAGCCTACATCCTCTGGCAGAACTCTATTGCCTAGGTATTTTTTATGAAGATCAGAACTGATAAAAAAAGATGCATAATACTTATTTTTCATTATGTCCTCTGAATATTTTTACTAACATGGGTGCTCTATACAGAACTTGGTTATGTGTGACATGTACACCAAAAAAAAACAAAATAACTCTTTTCACTTTAGTTTAAGCCTTTTCTTTCCTTCCCACTCACTAATACATCTTTTTAGAGCCTTTAATTCTTGTTTGTGGCTGGGAAGTCTCACAGTTTTCATGTATTTCCTTAGCCCTCATCTTCCTAACTAAGCAGCCTTAAAGCAGCTAGTTGCTGTGGAAGGGTTAGGTATTACCATGGCATCATGACGTGCAATAACACCTAGTAAAAGCCTGAGCATTCTGAGGAACCTTTTCTGTTTGCTGTCTGACATGCACTCTCTTAATGCAGCCCTCAGGGAGGCTTCTAAAACTCCTGTGACCTTCAGCCAAAAGTTAACTGCAGTGGTCAACTTGAGTTCGCTTGCATAGCACAAGCAGCAAGGTACATACCTGCTCTGTACCCCAGGTGGTGGAGGCAGCGTGGCAGTCTTTCTGCTCTTTTGTGGAAATAGGGCAGAAACGACTTGATGGGGAAACTGCCAACTGATGATTTCCCCAGGATTTTCATGTCAGTAGAAAAGGAGATAGAGTTATCTCCAGCACTGGGGAGCTTCATGGATAAGGAATACCTTTAGGAGAGGAATTCCAGGTGCTGAGGTCGTTTCAGCTGGCAGACTGTCCTTGAGGTTGCAGTAGCCAGGTCTGGGTAGAAGATCAGGGAAAAGCAAACCAGCCTGTGAAGCTACCATCTGGCACAGGAGTCTTGGTCACATATGAAAAAAAACCTTCGCCTGTAGATTCAGGTCTGGCATAAGGAGATTAATCTTTTTTTCATCCATCCTGTGTGTGCATTCAACTTCTTAAATATAGTCGCTGCAGCTGCATGCTGTGAGTCTCTGTTCATTTGAAGAAGGATACTGAGCACGTTTATAGTGTCATGTCTTATGGAAGAAACGTCCCCCCATTGCCTTTAGTTTTTCTGGGGTCGGGACACCTTTTGCACAGGCCAAAACAGAGTTCTGCATATGGGTCAATATTCATATAAATGCATAAGCACTGTGTGAAGCAAGTGTGAAAATTGTACCAAGAATTAACAGCACATTGGATAGAGCTTTCAATTATTCATTGAGAGCCTACTTACATTCCTCTTTGGAATTATATTTAGAAGTGTAACTGTGTGTTTTCTACAGATTTTATGGGTTAGAAAATCATAGGATTAGTAAGACCATAAGTTAATCCGGATGTATGTTAAGTAACTCATCTAAAAAATGGATGCTTCCTATATGGGAGATGAATAATGAATTCTGTTTTCCTGGTTAAAAAAATCCCTCAGGTGCTTTTCTGTTTTCTGCTGAAGCTGAAATTTTTTAGTCCTCTGACAATGTCTTACACCCTCCAATATGCCTTGTTTCTATGGAGACACCAATGAACTGCAGCTTACGTTCTTCTGCATATCACAATACAAGGTTGCTTCAGAATTTTCCTAGTGCTTCACTCTCTTCTCTTTTAATTAGAAATTAATCAATAGGTTCAGTACTCATCCCTTGCACTCATGTATGCATGCTCAGACACATATGATCTCTGTGGCTGTAAGCCAGCCTATAAACATAATGTATGCTTCCGAAGTTTTATTTTAGAGAACAGCGCATTTTATCTTGAGGCTTATAAGACTGTAATTCTGAGCTGTATTGGATGGCAGGGGGGGAAGATGGTTATCTTGTATGCAGTAGATGAGATGGGAGGATTTTATGATAATTCATGCTTTTTAATAATAGGAAGAGTGTGTGGAGTTCTGGAAGGGGCTTAAAGCAGATTGTTGGGATCTCTGAATTTTATTCTGTCAGTATTATCCAAGTTATTGTTTGACTCCATTGTCTGCCCGCGCCCCCATAACTTTTATGTGAAATTTCCCCCCTTATCCCTTCCACCTCATATGGTAAATAATTGTGTGAAAGTTCTGTAGATCTAATTTTCCAAGCCATATTCTTCCTCCCATGTGTGTGCAAGGCTTCCTTTTCAGGCAGTGGGAAATAAAAACTTGTGTGGCAGAACACAGAGTGTTTGCAAAGAGCATAAGAAAGAAACGATGTAAATTACCTCTCTTTTTTTAATTAAAAAAGTACTATGAAGTAAACAGTATTTTTAATTATCAAGGATCAGTGGGACTGAAATTACACTGGACTGGAAGCTGTATGCTACTGTCAGTAAGCTCTTTGAAGTCAATAGCAAGCCTTGTCTTCCTGCAAAGTAGTCTGTGTTATTTATCCCTGGTTAAATGCAACAGGTAAAATAGCACCACCAGGTTATGCTGGTGCCCTGAGCATTTCTATTATTATTATTAGGTCATAGTATATGGACATAAATTTCCAGTAACAATTCAAAATAGCATTTGCAGAGGCCACATAACTGATAACAGTTTATGTAAACCAGCTCGTGATGGCAACAGATTACATCTAATGCTCAATTTATGTACTTGCGCTGAGATCTATGCTGAGCAACTTTTTTCTGGGTTTTTTTTGTGCTATACAGCTGTCTGTCTCCTCCAGCTGTCTCATACGTTGGTTGTGGTCTCCTCTAGACAAAGAGGATATTTTTGTGTTCCATTTGTTTTTCAACTTCTTATGGACTTCTGAAGTTGAATTGTTGTTCTTAATGCTGCAGCAATGTAATCCAATGGAAAACAGAGTTTTGCTGTTACACTGCTGGCTGGTATTTCTAGGCCAATATGTTTGTATATAGGGTTATACATACATATATACAGATATCTGTATATGTTTGCCTTTTGTTACCCTTTCTGTTGTCAAACTGAAAAGCAAAAAAAAAACAACTAAGCTTTTTTTATATGAGATTTCAGAAAGAATGCCTTCTTTGAACTCTGTGAACGTTTATTGCCCTCTCAATTTATTTTATCTGTTCAGTATCTTTGTTAACAGATAGAAAGCAAGGTTTAACCTCTAAATGGACCAGAGCATTATTTCTTTCTCAAGGATGATAATTGTAGCTATGCAAGCTAGCACATAATAGTTAAAAATATCCTTGCTTTTGACAGAAGCTAGTGGAGTTGGAACAGAGATGAACAAAGCTTATTAAATATAGCTCTTATGAAGACTGCTCTGTAATTACTGTGATTTTTCTTTGTATCATTATGATCTTAGGCTGATGAAAACAATGAATTGTGTGCTTTCAAGAGACCAAGAATTATTCAGCCATAGAAAGAGATCATACCTAGAGTAACAACCCTGTTTGTTTTCTTTGAATAGCCTATGTAAATAATACACTATAAAGGTTAAATAAGTCCTTTCACCAAAGCTCCTTCTTCCACTGATAAGAGTTAAACATTTAGAGAATGCTCCAAGAAGGACCAAGAACATTTCATTCCATGAAATTGCATGCATATCCATGAGCAAATCTTTGTGTACTCCTTTTAACTGAGACTAATTTTTAATGTATAAAAAGGCATCTGCTGATTTTTTTGCATGTCTGGAAGTGTCTTCTGAGATAAAAACCTCAGAATGAAATGACCTATATACCCAAAATGTTATGGGTACAAAACTGTCCAGTTGTCCTTTGCTCTCACACTCCACAGATCCAAAATAGATCGAGGGACCTAGATTTAAATTTTTTCTATCTTTTCTAACCCATGAGAGATTTCCATGCTTTTTGGCACTGAAAGGAGAACAAATAGGAAGGGTATGTTCTTGTGGTCTAGATTATTTTCATTCTCTTCAGCTCCGTTTGATATGACTGGAAGGCAGCAGACCCTGACGTAGCTGCTCTATGTCAAGCGCAGTGAGCTTCAGCCTCCTAATGAAGAACTTGGCCAGTGCACAAGTCCATTGTTTTCAGGAGTGCTCTTGCTTGTGAAGATTTCCCCTTTGACTATTTATGGATAATTAATATTTTAGAGACCAGAATTTTGACACTTAAAATTTTAACTCCTAGTGTCTAGTAGTAACAAAGAATAACTGTTTCATTTTCTTATTTTTAGAGTTCATGAAGGAAATTAGGTGCATCAAAACTGCCCAGTATTAATTTCAGACTTTCAGTATGAAGAAAACATGCTAGGGAACAATCAGTAATTTCAAAGACAAATTTATGGTTCAAGATTCAATGATATTCACTGTTATGCTTGTAGAGCTGGAAGGAAGATAGGGCAGGCCCATCTTAAATAAGGGCTGGGTACACAGCCTTTTCAAGCAACTGCTTGACAACTCCTTTGGTGAACCTAGCCAGCTTTCTATTAAAGCCATTACTTTTGTTGCCTTGGCTACATGTACTGGAAGACTTATCTGAAGCCTCACATTCATGATGGTTGTTATATACCTTCTCATTTCTAGCCTAATTTATTCTCTGTTAGTCTGTTTGCATGTCGCTGGTAACTATTGAGTAAAATATTTTTTTTCTTATTTGTGTTTACCTGTTTTCTATGTTTAACAGAGAGGCACTTCTTGTGCTTTCGTTAGTTATGATGGATGTTTGTATCTATTGTACATTCATATGTATTCACACTATGTGTGTCTATTTAAATAAGCAATATTAACTTCTATTTAATATTATTTGTTTGTCAACATGTTCCCTTCTGTGCAGTTTTTAAGCAATTTAATTGTTTTATCAATTGCATGGAGATAATTCAAATATCTGAAATCTGTAGGGGTAAACTGTGGCATGAAATAGTGAGTATAAAGAGGTAAATAAAAAGGAGAATGGAAGTGAATAGTTTAAAACCCAATCTGAAGCAAATCCAAACTTTCCTGTAGGTTTGGTTAAGCAATAACACATATGTAAGCAGTCAGCTTTTCTATACCAAGGTTTTCCAAACAGCTTTCTGGTAATGCCACAGTTAAATATCAGTGAATTCTACAAATAATAACTATTGAAAACAATTAAAAGGAATATTTTTGACTAATGGGAGTTTAGGCCTTGCTGGAGAAAACCTGGCTGATGACACGTTCCAGTTGTCTGATGTACTGCCATAATGTTTGGTCTATATTTCAACCTTATTTAACAGATTCATTAATAGTATTAAAGAATGCAAGTGAACAGTGTGTTAATGAAGTCAGCAGATGATATAAACAGCAGGAAACAGAAAATAGATGATACTTAGAGATCAGAAACATAAGCAAGAGGAGTTAACAATGTGACATATTCAGATTGAGAAAAAAGAGAAGCTAATGCATCTAGGATAAATTACTTCAGAACTGATTTTATATGGCTAATGGATATTGCATGTTTCTCCGGTTGAGAAAGGTCCAGTTTATGATCAGTGTAATACCTAAAAGGGCAACACTGTCTTTGGAAGAATGTGCAGGTAGATTGTGTAAAAAAGCAAACAACTAATTGCTGAGTTTTACCCAAATAGGTGGATTGTAGGGGCGATTTGCTGTTGTTCAAGCAACAGTAGATAAGATTCAGTTATTAAGTGGACTAATTTAAGAGGAAAGACTGAAATGTAATAGCCAAGCAAACAAGCAATGGAGAGGAAGACTACTATAACCTACATTCTTCAGGTATCTGTAAGCATTTAGAGAAAATATGACTTAGCGCTACCACATATTTGATAGCATATCAGGAAAACATTATTTATTAGGTGAAGGCAACCTTTTGCTATATTATGTCAAGAGTTAAAAAATAAACACACAGATACTGTAAAGCATAACCTAGTGTCAATTAATAGAAACCTAAAGTAGGCTGTAGGCTGCCGCTCACTTCACTACCATATGGAAATGTCGAGTCTCTTCAGCACCCCTCTGTCTGAATGCACATTTCAGAGTCCCTAAATTGTTTGATATAATCTTTTTTTTTTTACTTCCCTAACAATATCCAAATTATAGGAGGGGAGACTTCCGAAGTGTTCCATTCAGTAAGCCCAATCCCACACAAGCTCTAAAATATTTCCCCTTTCCCGGTGTGGTGACATGCACGCTGCAGGCAGACTGACAAGTACCTCCTCCACTTAGAACATATAATCATCAGTATCCTCTGAGCTCATTGAAAATGTGACTAACTCGAGCCTCAGCTCATACATCGTCAAATCCCGCTTGTTGAGTCTTGTTCCTGTTCCAGCTGGAGATGTGCCCACGCTGGAATTTCGGAATCTAGTTTTCACATTCCAAAACTGAACAAAGAGACTCGGACTCGTTTCTAGCTTTAGTCTCCTAAACTGCAGTCATGTCTGTAAGTGAAATGCTGAAACACTAGTTGTCTGGGAAAAATAAATGAGTGATGATTTTAAGAGAGATGCTGTGGCTACTCAGTGGAGTAGCTTCCAGCTTTTTGGTGCCGTTCCCAGAAATGCTTCAACCATGGTGAGGAGCTCAATTCTCTAATTAAAAAAAAAAATTGTATCAAATATTTTTCAGCTTTACACTCTCAAATTAAAGCTTAAAAACCTCCAAGGAAGGAAAGGAGGCCAGATTGGAGGGGGAGGAGGTGAGAGGAAGGAAGCGGGTGGAGAAAACCACTATATTCCCAAGATGCAAGGAAAGTTGAAAAGTAGAAGAAAAAATATATTAAATCAGTGTAAACTAAGAGGTAAGTTTAAGGCATTTTTTTACATTGAATATATGTTTTGTTGGGGTATTTTTAGCAGTAAAATTCTGTATATTTTAAAAACATTTAAAATACATTAAAGTGAGGTAATTGCTGTTTTTTCGATTTCTTCTGCTATAAAATTGATCTATATTTTTGTTAAGATCTATCAAAGGATGTGTTGTGCTGGGGTTTTGCTACTTTTCTGCTGTTGCTGGTTAAAACTGTCTATTACCTCACCAATGACCTACGTGAAGTGAATCAACATTTCATGGCAGCAGGCAAGGTGTTTTGTTGTAGAGCAGCTGCGGAAGTTAATTGTTTATGGAGATTAGTTCAGTAGTGTATTGGTGTGGCTTAGGAAAGGAGGCTCTGAAGTAATAGATTTTGGTGTAGTTAGGAAGATGGTTGACCTGTGTTCTGAACTTGAGATCAGAGCATTGCCTTATGTTGTTTAAGTTTGCTGTTATTGCTACTTGGTGTGCTGCCTATACACAGGTTGTGTAAGTTAAGTTTTGATGAGAGACCACATGCCAGCAGCTGAATAGTAGAGTCTGGTGCCCTTAAAAGCTCATTTATTACTGGGATGTTTGTTGCTATACTGCCAGCAGCCTGCCAGAGATGTAATAGAGTAAAAATATTGCTGATTAATATGACTGTGCTTGTGTTGTAACACCATGTGATACTAAAGACTTTGTCACAGATGAGTTTAGAAAGGAAGGGAACGGAAATCTGCAAAACACAGAGGCAGGTGTAAGCAGGTTTTGCATAGTTATATCAGCCAGGCAGAACAGGGAGGCAGAGGTGTTCCTGCAGCCCTCAGCACTGACTGTATATGTAGACTAGTTATTTGCCGCGTTTTTGTCTTTGAAGGTGGGAACTGGGTAGGGCGAGTGTATGGCAGCTGCTGTAATGGGAGACACCAGAGCTCTCAATAGCTGATGGTGAAGAAGAACAATACAGGAAGGGGGTTTGTAGGGTTGCTGCTGCCTTCCTCTCTGATCGTTATCCAGCTTCTGCTGTGTCCAGTCCCCTCAGGGTGGAGGTTGTACTGTGTATAAAAGCTTATGATGTCTCAATTGTTCACGAATTTATCCAGTCTTGTTTTCTAAACTGTTTACATTATTGATTTCAAAACCATGTTATGGAAATGCATTCTATAAATAAATCACATTATCTGTTTTAAGCCTCCTGTTTGAGGATTTCATGAATTGCTTCAAGTGTTTTTACTGTGAAAAGTGAATAGTATACCTCACAGAGATGCTTATCATTGCCACCTTAAGCTGTCTAATTATAGCCTGAAAAATTGTGGTCTGATTAGATTCCTCTGTATTCCGTATGTCTGGTTATCCTTGTCCTCTGTACATTTTCTAGCTTTGCTATGTTTCATCAGTGATTCAGATGAATATGTTAGTGATTTGCTGCTTTCTGAAGGCACGTATGTCTAACAGCTATCTCCCCTTGCTTGCTTTCACCATTTAGCCTTCCTTAACTTTTGTAAATATTTTTTTCAGAGTTGAACTGAATGCTTAAGTATTTCTACAGATAGCAGTTACATAAATATATGCATGGCAGCTGTACACTTCAAGATGAATATATTATGAGTGAAGAGCTTGAATACCACAGTATTTGTACTATTTTTATTCAGGCACATCCTGAGAATTTAGTATCAAATGGCCTGATTCTGCTCTGACTCTAAAGCCGGTCAATTACACTAGAAACTCCTACCAGACTCCGCAGGGTCAGGACTGGAAGAGAGCTCAGCAATACTTTCAGAAATGTTCTGAATTGTGCATGAAGCGAGATATTAAGAAGCACAAACTTTTATCTATTGCAGGAGAGGCAACTTGGGAGACAGTTAACTACAGTCGTGTAGTGGATGCAATTGTAGGGTTGTGGAGAGGTAGAATATGGTGATAGCTGAGCAACAAGAATTGTGAGAAGCAGAGAGAGAGAGCTGGGTGGCAGCTGAAGAGCGAGGGAGTGCTAACAGAGCCCTGCGGGCAGGCAGCAGCAGCTGCAGTTGTGAACCCCTGAGGGTGAAGGCGTGCCACTTCATTAGTCAGATACTCTCATGCCAGTATTTCTTCAGACATCCAAAAGGCCTTGGACACCTATGAAGGTGAATGGGAATTTGGCATCCCAAGGCACCTGTGCAATTTTCGGCTTTAAGGTGACTCAACAGAAATAAAAGTCAAGGTAGGAATTGTGCTCAAGGACAGACTAGACAGCTAATGTCTCTAGCAGTCTTTATTTTGTTCTGTGTAGATTAATGGAAAGCATTTTCCTCAGACATTTCGAAACCATGACCTATATTTTAAACAGAGTCTTAAATAAATATTTAATAGGGCTATTTAATCACAACTCCATCACCAGACAAAATTATCCAACCAAAAAATTAATCATAATGAAATTCTTCACAGTACCTGGCATGTGTTCTTGTTCTCTCTCTTCTGTGCATGTTTTGAACAGTAAGGGGTCCCTTTTAGATTGATATGGTTTAGTGTGAGACTAGAAGAAAAAATATATTTAAAAGAGATTTTATATAGAAAATCACCTATTTTGGGCATTTTCTTAAAATCAGATTCCTTTGCTAATTGCAGATGCAATAGAAGTAGGAGCACAATCCAGGTTGTTGAAAACTCCGTATGTAAAAATGAACCATTTACTTGTAAACTAGCAGCAGCCCTTACAAGTTAATGTGTTGGTGTTAATATATCATTTACCAGCTGTGTTTCATCAGCTTCACTTCACAATGGATGTAAGACACAGAGTGCCATGAAGACATTCAGGCTGGCATTAATAAAGCTATGCATGGCAGCGCTTCAGGAGGAAAAGCTGCCTCTTACACTGCTTATTTGAGGATTTATTCAAATGTGCAAATAGAGTGAATCTAGCCAACTAACAGCAAGCTGGAGTAACAAACAACAAATGCACTCTTCTATCATGTGTCACTATGAGCCTTGCTATATCCTCTGACCTGCCCTCTCTAGACAGGCAATACCTCTCTGTCTTATACAGGGCAAGTCTTAGTAATGCTTCAACACTTTGTTCGCTACAATGTTCATCCAGCTGCAGCTGGATCAGATTGAATGTAAATGAAATGTTATCAGCAATTTGAGGAATCTTTGACATGAGTTTTACCAGCAATTCTGCTGGTAACTGGAAATACTAAAGGCTTTCTCACTGCCTGATATCCATCCTTGACATATTTCCTTCTCTCAGGTCATGCCAGCAGTGCACCTGCTCCTTCTTACAATGTGTGACCTGTCCGTTGCATTAAGCAACCCGAGGTGCCTAAGTTTTTCACTTTCCACACAGTCTGTGTTCCTCCATGATCACTAGGGTTAGAAAATAGATAGATGCGCATCACGATGGAGAGGAGGACTGGAAGCAAATCCTTTTCTTTTTAGAAAGTAATCCAGACTGGCAGAGGATGGCACCAGTATTTCCTCTCCACCACACAGAAGATAGTAGGTAAAACTTCAAGGTAGAAAGATTTAAACACTGAGTAGACTGGAGAAAACAAAGCATCATTTTATGCTATCTTCTTCCTTCTGACGTATTCCAGCCAAAAAAAAAAGGGCTCTCCTGAGGCAATCCTTCCACTTTCCCCAGTAGCACTTTTCTGGTCAAGGGCATGGTGTGCGTACAACTCTGTAGTCATCCACGAAGTTCCCAGAGTGAACTTTATCCCCTTGATTTTCATCACTGCTGTAAACACAGACAGAAATAAAATAAGGTCCCTTGAAGAAGTTGATTTTCATTTCTGAAGACATTATTTAAATATTACTGTATAACAAAGTATACTAGAAGGCTCCAATCTTCTCCAGATTTTTTTTTTGTCCTTGGACATTCCGAGGCATTGTTCAATGCAAATCTCACACATGGCTCCCTGTTCTGGCAGTGCTCAGGGACAATGTGTTCCTTTGTTGGGTCTGCTTTGCTCCCAGGCTATAGGTCTTTTTATTTTTATGTGAAAGAGTGTGAAGTTACACTAGAAGGGGTAACAAGAAGTACTGAAAACTGTTTGCTACCTCTTAGAAGACTACTACTAATTTTAATTTTACAGAATAAATTGTTTCTGAAGTCAAGGAAGAAGCTCTAGCATGAAATTTGAGACAAGCTTTGCCAAATTTCTCAGCAGATGAAATAATCAGTGTTTTAAAGAACAGCTTTCATGTATCCAAGTGGGGTTAAACATTTAGATGTACACTTCCAGATTTTGGGGACATGTACTGTTATTTTATGTGGTTTGAACACTCTAACATGCCTATCAATATTAAACAACTAATGACAAACATCTCTCCTGACTTTTATGGCCATCCAAGATGTGTGTCTTCCTCACACCCAGTGCTGTTGTGAGCTCTCATGAGCTATGCATGGGCAGGAAAGTGATTGACACTGTAAGCTGAGCTAATGGACAAGGAAATGATGTATCTGAAAGAAGTTTTGCTTCTTAATTCTCTTACAACATCTGTGCTAGGTTATGGATAGGAAGAGGAATCTACTTTTGGTTTGAGTCAATGAAGCAATATTGGTTGCCTGGAACAACGAAGGAGTTGATTCTTGGGATAGTTTCCTTCGCGTTCAGTGTAGCTAAGCTTACCTGCTTAGGAATGCCAGAAGAAACTGCAAACTGCTTCTGAAAGGTAAACAGTGTAGTGAAGCAAAAGAAAAATATTCTGATGGAAAAACAGCTTATGCATGAGCTGGTTTGAGCTAGCTTTCCCAAGCTCTCCAACCGCTCAGTCTGCCTCTCTCCCAAAACTTCCCCCCTTTCAAAGGAAAAAAAAAACTATGGAAGGAACCAAAATCACACTAAACACTAAATATATGTATTTATGTATTTTGTAAATACAAACAACTACACTGCAAGGATATGCAAAGGAGCAAGGGAAGAGGGGAAGGGAAATGGGAAAAAGGACAAAACGGATCTATATAACACCCAGCATACTACTACAACACCCAGTAACTAACAAAGTAAAGAATTAATGAAATCTTACCATGCCACCTCCCCCGTGGAGAGCCGGACGGCCAAATCCGACCCGTTAAAAAATTTTCCACAGGCTCGGCAGCAGACAGGACCGACGCAGGGACCTTCTGCTCCGCAGGCCTTGCCGAACGAAGAAGAGAGTGTACTCTCTTATCTACTCCCTATTTATATGTTGGGTTACGTTAAAGGAAGATATGGAATACTTCTGTGGATCAAAAGTCAATCCACTACAATGCACTATTGTTTTAGGCTTCTACAGATGGAATAATAAAGAAGTACTGAAATATCTTTCTGACCATGCAGTGACCTCTAAACTCTATGTACTAAACTGGGTTATTTCAAACACTGGCCAATTACTGCACTCCAGAATGGCTAAGAGAAGCATTACCCAAGAACAGAAGGTGGACTGAATCTTCAGTTAATGACCATCTTTAAAAGAAAATAGGTAGTGAATATAAGCTTGCTATTTTATTACCATCTTTAGTTAAAGAAGTTGCCTAGACTGGAAAAGTTTTTTTCTATGCTAACATTCATCGCAGAAAGCTGCCTTGCAAATGCAACAATAGCACCAACTTTAGCATAAAGGCTAAGATTATCAGACAAGCAACTCTGTGCTGACATCCAGTGTCAAAGGTGTCTTTTTATTCCTAGTTATTCAATTCAGTTCTCTTCTAGGAACACATTCAATATTTAACCTTTTATGCTGGGAATACATGTTTAGCAGGCGTTTTAAAGTGGAATTATTTCATACAATCACAAAGTTTGGACGGCATCCCTGGAGATTTTCCATTCAAAGACCACTTGCTTGAAGCAGAATGCTGAGAGGGTTGCCCATGATATTGTCCATATCAATCAGGTTTTGTGCATCTCCAAAGATGTGAACTCCACAACCTCTCTGGGCAACGTACTCTGGTGTTTGACCAGCCTCACGGTGAAAATGTTTTTTTCTAATTTTTAAGTGAAATTTCCTGGATTTCAATTTGTGCCCATTGCCTGTTGTCTTGTCACTTGATATCACTGAGAAGGGTATAACAGAGGGACAGTTATTAATTTGTAAACTGTAAAAAACTGTATTACTTAAAAAACAAACAGAGAAATGTATGGAAAATAAAATTATTATTATCGCCCTTACTCTGTTCTTTACATCTCGATCAATAGTCTCTAAAAATAATAAAAAAAAAGAGCAGATTGGATGTGATGATTTGCTTACCTCTGTTTGCAAAGAGAGGTCAAATAGATCCTTCTCTTTCAAAGCACTCTCTGAGCAAGTTCAATTGAATTCAATGCCATTCTAAACTAACTTACAAGAGTGAAAATCTGGTACTGTGTTACTTTGGACCATGGCAGTAATTCTCTTTTGTTTCAGAATATTTTAGGACCTGGATTTTCCCAGTGGATTTGTTAGACATTCCCTATAACACTATGCTTTGGTCAGTACTAGATCTTGTTGAAAGAGGATTAAGTGTTCATTCTCTCTTGGAAGGTAGAACGGAAGAGGAAGATTATGGGCAAAAGCATTTAGGTGTGGTTCACAACCCAGGAATTTATCTCCATCATGATCCAGGCTGATAATCAGAGCAGAGCATGAAGGCAACCACAGTGCGTTATTTTAACAATATTAATGCCTATAAATGAGTAAAGATTTTGATTATCCTCTGGTGCCCATTCATAATACAGTTTTTACTGGGGAGACCTCTTTGGAATCACATTTATTATTCTTGATGATAACCTATTTCTCCACTATCTATTATGAAAAAAAAAGTCAACAGTTTTTATTACTGTAATTCACAAGCTTAGGTCATTCTGCAGGGCTGTGTACAGTGCAAAGGATAAATGTCCAGCATGGTTTCTTTCGTTGCTGTGAGGGTTTTAGCAGCTGCCAGGATTTTTGTTAGTGTAGGCTGAACAGTACTTCGCATATGTGAATGGCTTCCAGCCATTATATCATAATCCAGTGACCTGCAAATATAAAAGTGCATATACAAGTGGGTTTGATTGCTGTCCATAAGAAACAAATTAATAATTTCTTTGTATTTGAAGAAGAATTTAAGATAATGCTCACACAATAGGGTGAAGGTAGAGAATAGCCAATATTTATTCCAAGGAACTTTCAGAGCTTATCTTAAGGTGGAAGAGGTAATATCCAGTTTCCTTTGCCTCCCTTTACTGTCTGTGAGAGAGGTTCACCTTTGTCTCTCCCCAGAGGCTGTGGAGTGAGGGAATACTTCCAGCTTCCTTCTTATGCAAACGCTCAAGGTTAGGTGGAAAGAACTGAAATTCTCTTAAGAAACCAATATTCTTGATAACTGCATTAACAGAAATACTCATGTCACTCTACAAAGCTTTCTGAATCGAGTTGTGAGGTTGAGTTCTGGAGTTCTAACTACTAAAAGATCTATTCATATGATTTTAATTCTACTGAATGCTAATACTGCCCAAATCTCTGGTGTAAGAAAAGTTAGTGTTCTGATCTGTTTGGCAGCAATTTAGAGAGGCAAAGATATGTAAGGTAATTAGCAGAAATCTCTGAAAACTACAATGGTTTAGGATTTTAAGATTTATCAGTTGCAATATCACTACCACTAGAAATTATAAAATTTATTTTTCTCTCATAACTATTCTTACTTTTTAAAACAAGTAAGGGAAGATGAGGCATTTTCTCCCTCTGTGAGTATTGTTTTAGGGACTTGAGTCTTTGTTGATCTTAAACTTACCTTTCTCACTAATTTACACAAGTTATGCTTCATAATTGTGTTCATCCTGTTTTCCTGAACATAATTTTTCTGTTGCTCTTCTAATGCCAGTAAGTATAATAGAAGTCTTATTCATGTATGTCTTTGTTTGATAAATTATTGAATAATATAAATGAGGTTGCAAGGAAATTTTTGGATATTTTTGTGGATTTATCTTTGCAGGTGTACGTGTATTAATGTCAGATGCATTCTGACTCATTCATATCCATTCTGCAAATCGTTTCTTGGTTCAAATCAATGCATATCTTTTGTACAAACACTGATCATTTTGGTAATCTATCTGTAATATGGTATCATAGATTTATAGAATCATAGAATCATAGAATGGTTTGGTTTGGAAAGGACCATGAAGGTCACCTAGTCCAACCCCGTTACAGAGAGCAGGGACCTTTTCAACTAGATCAGGTTGCTCAGAGCCCCATCCAACCTGACCTTGAATGTTTCCAGGGATGGGGCATCTATCTACCACCTCTCTGGGCAAAATGTTGAGAAATAATTTATGATGGCTACATCCTATAAGCCATTGCATACTTCTATGGATGCACTGATTCCAACTATGAGTGTGATTAAATACAAAAGACCTGAAAGTTGGATGTTCTTTTCTCAAAATAAATGCTAAACTCCATGCTGAAGACTCAAGGGCATGATGTCAAGGACTGGCATATCATACTAAGGCTCATTTCTATAGAATATAATTTATCTTGTATTTTCTAGGGTAACTTGCCTCTTACTGAAACTTTTAAACTTACGTAAAGTAGGTGGGTTAAAGAGAATAAGCTAAAAAAAATAAATATATTCCTTTCCTGATTTTCTGAGGAGTAATTTTACATTATTTTTAAGTTATGGTTGTCACAATTAGACTAGTCTTTTTAATTTCTTATACAATATATTTTAAGTCTGTAACAGTAAATAACATTCCCCCCCTCCAAAAATCTGTCACGTTTTCCCTAAACTGCAAAGGTAATTTTCTCTTAGGTGAATATTTGCCACTGGTTCCTTTATAGATGGGCTTTTACTAGATAAAAATCTCTGTGGAAACAAAAGAAGGGCTTATTCTAGCCTTAAAAGAATGGGAATTATCTGTGAGACCAGGGAGCTTTAACATGTTAGTGGGTTTTTTTTCCCCTCGTTGCTTTTTAGCATATTTTGCTAAATGTGTGACCCCAAAAATAGTCATGTGCCAGAAACTTGAAAGAACAATAAAAGCCACCAAAGCCAGCTAAACTGTATGAAGTATACTTTTAAGCATAAGATTAAGAGTTCAATCTTTTCATTCTCACTCAACAGTTTAAACATGTCCTTGCTGGTCTACTCTTTAGAATTTTTTACTCTATATTGGTGTAAAAATGGTGGTAGAAGACCACTGGTACATAATATTTAGTAAATAACTGTTAATCCTGACATTAATCATTTTCCTTCCAATTTTATCAGCATTTGATTAGAACAATTGGCATAACCCCAGTATAGCTTTAAAATAATGTCACTGCAAAATATTCTGTAAAATAATTCCAAATAAAGACGATATCTATGGTAGACATAAACCAAGTATATTCATGAGGGTTTGCAAGCATATAGTAGAGGGCTGATTAGTAAGATCGGTAGATAAAGATTGGTAGCACTTAGGTTCAGTGCTTCCAGATGTCTTGAAAAAAAATATAGACATATGGAAAGTAGGCAAAAGAATTCAGAGCAAGGTTTTAAATCAAATTAAACCGAAGATGTATTACTGCATATGCTGTATAAGCATAGATGCTACTGGGAAAACAATTGTTTTAGCATCATGGGTTCAGTCAGTCAATGGATCTTCTAGTCAGTAAATCAGTGGAGTCTGTCATTATTGAGAGCTCATTATGAAACAATTTCAGAGGTTAAAAGTAAAAACCTGACATATGAGTCTAAGTGAAGCATAACTATTCACTTTTCAATATTCATCAAGAGCACAAAGGCTATGTTTAGGTTTTCGGATGTTTATGAATAAATGGCATTTTTTATTAGTTATCATTCCTAAACAACAGTGTAACAATTCAAGCAATAATTACAAAATGTTCATGTCTCTTCCTGAGTACTGAACTGACCCTGCAGGATTGCATGTATATACTCTGAAGGAGTGATAGACTCATCAGTCTTGAAGAAATGATATACTCATCAGTCTCAAAGGAAAGTGCATGCTGAGAATATGAGGATAGGAACTGACCAGTAGTGAAACTTGAGAGATTAGGAGGACTTGATTTAAAAGGCGAGGCCACCCAAAGAAGGGCTGGTGGGTGACGTTGTGGTCGGAGGCTGTCTGGGGTGTAGTGATCATGAGATAATTGAGTTTTCTGTAAACAATGTAGCAAGAAAAGCCAGGAACAGAACATCGATGCTGGACTTTTGGCAGGCAAATTTTGGATTATTTAAGGAACTAGTCAGGAAAGTACCCTGGGAAATAGTTCTTAGTGGCAAGGGGGTCCAGGAAGGCTGGATGCACTTCAAGAATGAAATCTTGAAGGCGCAGGAGCGGGCTGTCCCCATGTGTTGTAAGAAGAGTCTTAGGGGCAGACGGCCGGCCTGGATGAGTAAGGAGCTTCTGAAGGAGCTAAGTAAGAAAAAGAGGATGTATTGCCGTTGGAAAGAAGGGGACGTAAGCCACGTCGTGTTCAAAGATGTTGTTAAGTTGTGTAGGAAAAAAATCAGGGAAGCAAAATCCCAGCTGAAGCTCAAATTGGCCACTTCTGTTAAGGATAATAATAAGAGTTTTTATAAATATATCAATGGTAGAAAGAAGGGCGGCAGCGATCTCCACTCCTTGGTGGATGTGGAGGTAAATATAGTAACCAAAGATGCAGAGAAGGCTGAGGTACTTAATGCCTTCTTTGCCTCAGTTTTCAAGAGTAAGGATGTCAGCTTGCTTGACAGTTGGCCCTCTGAAGTGGTTGATGGGGGCAGGGTGAAATATGGCCCTCCTGCAATCCATGAGGAGGAAGTTAGAGACCTGCTGAGCTGCTTGGACCCTCATAAGTCTATGGGGCAGGATGGGATCCATCCTAGGGTGCTGAGAGAGCTGGCGGATGAGCTTGCTAAGCCGCTCTCCATCATCTTTCAGCAGTCCTGGCTCACTGGAGAGGTCCCGGAAGACTGGAAGTTGGCCAATGTGATGCCCATCCATAAGAAGGGCCATAAGGATGATCCAGGTAATTACAGACCTGTCAGCCTGACCTCGGTCCCAGGTAAAATCATGGAGCAGATAATCCTGGGTGCAATCATGCAGCACCTGCAGAATGGCCAAGAGATCAGGCCCAGCCAGCATGGGTTTAGGAGGGGTAGGTCCTGCCTGACCAACCTGATCTCCTTTTATGACCATGTGACTCGCCTGGTGGATGAGAGGAAGGCTGTGGATGTGGTATACCTGGACTTTAGCAAGGCCTTTGACACTGTCTCCCACAGCAGACTCCTAGAGAAGCTGGCAGCCCGTGGCCTAGATGGGAGCACTCTGTGCTGGGTTAGGAATTGGCTGGATGGCCGAGCCCAGAGAGTGATGGTGAATGGTGTCTCATCCAGTTGGTGGCCGGTCACCAGTGGTGTCCCCCAGGGATCGGTATTGGGTCCCGTCCTGTTTAATATCTTTATTGATGATCTGGATGAGGGGATTGAGTCCATCATCAGCAAGTTTGCAGATGATACCAAGCTGGGAGGAAGGGTTGATCTGCTAGAGGATAGGATGGCCCTACAGAGGGACCTGGACAGATTGGAGAGCTGGGCTGATTCTAATGGGATGATGTTTAATAAGTCCAAATGTCGGGTACTTCATTTTGGACACAACAATCCCATGGATAGCTATAGGCTGGGGACAGAGTGGCTGGAGAGTAGTCAGGCAGCAAGGGACCTGGGAGTGCTGGTTGACAGGAAGCTCAACATGAGCCAGCAGTGTGCCCAGGTGGCCAAGAAGGCCAATGGCATCCTGGCCTGCATCAGGAATAGTGTAGTAAGCAGGACCAGAGAAGTTATCGTCCCCCTGTACTCGGCACTGGTCAGGCCTCACCTTGAATACTGTGTACAGTTCTGGGCCCCCCAGTTTGGGAAAGATGTCAGGATACTGGAATGTGTTCAGAGGAGGGCAACGAAGATGGTGAGGGGGCTGGAGCACAAGCCCTACGAGGAGCGACTGAAGTGAGTTGGGACTGTTTAGTCTGAAGAAGAGGAGGCTCGGAGGAGACCTCATTGCTCTCTATAACTACCTAAAAGGAGGTTGTAGTCGGGCAGGGGTTGGCCTCTTCTCTCAGGTGACCAGTGACAGAACCAGAGGGCATGGACTTAAGCTTCATCAGGGAAAGTTTAGGCTTGATGTGAGGAAAAAGTTCTTCACTGAAAGGGTGATCGGCTATTGGAATGCGCTGCCCAGGGAGGTGGTGGAGTCACCGACCCTGGAGGTGTTTAAAGGGAGACTGGATGAGGCACTGAGTGCCATGGTTTAGATGATGGGTTGGTGTTAGTGTTTGGTGTTAGTGTTGGGTTACAGGTTGGACTCAATGATCTCAGAGGTGCTTTCCAACCTTATGATACTGTGATATTGTGAAACTGTGAGATATAGTCCAGATATGATTCTCATCATTCACAGCTCAGAGAATATTTAAACCATTTAATCTCTCTCACTGCACTGCAGGAATTGTAACCCTGTTATATATTCATAATGCTTTATACGGTTTATGCAAAGACATTTAAAAACTGCTAGATATGGCTCCCAATAACCTTAAATTAATCTTAGCTCAGCTTTTCCAAAAGAGCAAATATCAGTAGACAAGTGACCTTTTACCTCCACTTAAAAAAAAAAAGGAGGCAAAACTTCATTGTTACTCCTCTATATACATTATTGTTCTTAAAAACACTGGCATAAAGTTGAAAAGATTGATTCAATTTTATTCACAATAATTCACTAAAATTTGGGGAAATATTTACCCATATTTTTCAGTGTAGTAGAATGTCATTGTACTCACTTCCATGGGTTGGTGCTCTTGTGTTCTCTTGTGTCCAGTGTGGTGTGTGTGCTACTACTAATCTGACGTTTGTCTCATGGTTTATGGTTACCAAGACAAATTTTTTTTTTATTAATAGCAATATGCAGTTCTCTAAAATTTGTTATATTTCGTGTCAGGTTTCCATACAATAACCAATTAACTTTGACATGTAGTCTTATCAAGTGCTTCTTGAAAAATGCATGCTGTCCATGCCACACTCTTATCTATCACACCAGAATTATCTTCAAAGAGTTCTATCAACTTGGTTATGCAAGACATTATATATTCGTATTGGCTGCCTCTAATAGAATTAAGCTTTACTTAGTGCTCCCTTCCCAGTTGCAACAAAATTATTTTCAGTATGTATTAAAAAATGTTAAGCTAGCTGGTGATTCTATATTTTACCCTGTCTCATTACTTATTTGAACAGTAGAAAGTTGTCTCAACTTTTCAGTTCTTCATTTCTTCAGGAGCTGGTTCTGCCATCACAGAATATTGACTGTGAAAGCTGAGTAAATGCTTTGCTAATAGGAAAACATTAGTAAGCAAATCACACTCATGTACTTAAATGACAGAAACATGGAAGGAAAATAGCAAGTACCAGAGAGTGCAAGAGAGGAATCTAAAATTCAGAAGAAAATTGTTAGTGCTAATAATCAGAAAACTACAAAAATGCTAAAGAAAATTACCTTTATGGTGCTGTAAATATCACACCTTAAAAAACAAAGTCCTGGAGGCTTGGATAACTTAAAAAAAATACTACCTTTTGATTGTTTTTTTTCAAGTGGGAGGGTTATATTTGTCATAGTCAGCATTTTTGTGCCATAGGCATAATTGCATTTTACTACTTAAATTGCATTTATTAACAGATTGTCAACTTAAGTACTTGTTTTGGAATTAATTGTAATATATGAAGTTAGATATATTAACTTCTTATTAATGGTGTGTCATCAAGACTCTTACAAGACTAACAAATATATAATCATAAATTATACAGTATAAGAAAAAATAGTACAAAATGGGAAGTTAAAACAGGCTTAAAGACACAGTAAAGATAGGAGTAGTCTTTCATATCTATGTGAAGGCAGTTTATGACCAATACAGGCATTATATAGCAGAGTGAAAAGAGGTAAATGGTAGAGATGGCCTGTACAGCCTGAAAATGGAACCATGCATTTGCATTTATGTTCCTATTTTTTTATGAGATAAGGTAGAATATAATGCTAAAGACCTTCTCCAGAACAGTCTGAACAATATGAAAAAAAACATATTTGTAGAGATGGAAATTTTTAATCTTTTTAAATATTGGATAAATATTTTAGTACTAAATGACAATCGGATATATCATGATATGTGTGAATTAAATCTCAGAGAAAAGTAAACAAGACTGTAGAAGTCTGGAAATCACCCACACTATGAAGCACTGGGAAATAATGCATTGATTATGTTGTGGGAGTACAGTTAGATACTAGAAACAATTAATATTTGGTGAAAAGTGCATATTGTTGTCTTGCAGAACTTTCTCAGTGGACTAAAAACCAGTTTGTCTCCTAAACTGAGAAAAAAAATCATTATCAGTATGCTGAGTGCTATAAATTTAGCAAATTATCAATCTTTTTTCCTTCCTACTTAAATCAATGGGAATTCTGATCTGCTGAATTACAGTTAGTGTTGCGCACAGAAACACAGTGTACTTAGAGTACGTAGGAAGCACAATTAAGACAAACCTATATTAGGCACATCTACCATATACTTGTTCTTTAGGACTGTAGACTTGTTCTGACGTTATAAAACATAGAAGTAGTATTTCCAGCTGAAGGGCTCACTAACATGCAGCATGACCCTTTGTTCGCTTTTTCTTGGTGAAAGAGGGTATGTGTCAGTCTCTTTTCCGAAGTAACAAGAGATAGGACGAGAGGAAATGGCCTCAAGTTGTGCCAGGGCAGGTTAAGATTGGTTATTAGGAAGAATTTCTTTACTGGAAAGGTTGTGAAACACTGGGACAGGCTGCCCAGGGAAATGGCTCAGTCATCATCCCTGGAGGTATTTAGAAGTTGTGTAAATGTGGTGCTTAGGGACCTGGTTTAGTGGTGAATTGGCAGTCTTAGGTTTATGGTTGAACTTGATAACCCTAAGGGTCTTTTCCAACCTAACTTATTCTATGATTCTGTATTTCAATCAGTTTAGGAGATCAATGGTTTCAGCAGAAATCTCATCAATTGCATGTCACCTGAGAATGTTTTCTCAGACGATTTTTTTTCTTGCATTGAGTTAACCTCTTATTATCTTTGAGAGACGCTGCGAAAAGGTGAAAGGTAAATAAATAAATAAATACATAAATAATATTTAACAAGTTTGAGCATATACAAGCATGAATTCTGACTGAGTCAGCCGTATGCTTTCACATCCATGTCATGTATCACCCAGACAGTGGAAAACTGCTAGAATGGAATGGATCCAGATTTTCTAAAAGATATTGATAAACAGCTTCAGAGAAATGCCACAGTCTTTACAGATGTCTTTTGTCTTTTCTTTTTTTTTTTTTTTTTTCTGTTAAAGATACATGTTTTGCAGGAACCCAAACCCTTATGATTGTGATGACATTAAAGCAGTTCATTAAGACCTGATAATGTGAGGAAAATGGAAGCAATTTTCTTCCTTTTATTCCTTACAAGTCTGGCTTACATAAATATATACATTAATGTATTTTGAAAATACTTTTCCCTAAAATATTTAATTTATTGTAAACAGCCATCTTTTGCTTGTGTTTACTGCCTGTGAAAAGAATAGAGAAGAACAGTTGATAATAATAACCATCAGATCTTACACTGGCAGCAAAAAAATGATTCTTGTTAGCACATTATGCAGTCTCAGGAGTCATCTTCTGTGTAAATGAGTGTA
Source organism: Tapera naevia (assembly GCA_033556795.1). Classification (NCBI taxonomy): domain Eukaryota; kingdom Metazoa; phylum Chordata; class Aves; order Cuculiformes; family Neomorphidae; genus Tapera; species Tapera naevia. Next base: position 16,474,618 of record JAUMJJ010000079.1, on the reverse strand, counting down.
GTGCCCCTGAAGGAAGCCAGACTGACAGGGCTCTTCACTCAAGTCTTCTGTTCAGGCTATGTTCAGCACAGGGAGCACCTTCACAAGTACCTTCCTTCGCCCTGTACTGAAGCGATGAAAGACAAATCCCTGTGTCCATGTTCTCTTTCTTCTCCTCCATGGATTTTTTTTTCCAGGGGTATCATTAGAGTCCATTTGTCAAATTATTGCTCTTTGAAACAGGAGGGAAACTAATCTGTTCTTTTGCTTGTGAAAGCTTATTCCTTGCTGCTGTTTTTCTAGAGTGATTTTAATTAAAGCTAAGGTGTCATGTAGCAGGAACTTTCATAATTCTGAATATAGAAAGGACTCCAAATGCTAGTGGGTTTGGCCAGCTACTAGGTAAATTCATACTTTATGGGTTTGCTTTGTTCTGGGTATGGATTTTCCAATGCCTGAAAATTTTCAAGAAGGGAGATTCTCGCTTGTATCTATGTGCACACCACATTCAGGATACCCAGACTCTGGCTTCAAAATAAATTTGCTATGGAAACTAAACTTTAGCAACTTGTTTTTAAGTGTTCTTTTCCTAATAACTTTATAGAGCTCCCTTCTGCATTGTTATTATTATTACATACACACTTATGCAGACAGAACGATTTTGCTTACCAACTGAGTTAATTTTGGAAACAGAATGGGCCTCCAGTACCTAGCTGGATGGGCACAATAATTATACTGCTTTAATGCCATGAAAAACATTTGTTTCTAGGGCCTAATAAAACGTCAGTATAAAGTATCTAAAAATTGGAGTGGTGGTATAGCATTTTGCCATATTTTAATACAGAAAATTTGTTTAGCCTTTAAGGAAACCTTTATTTACATTGTCACAATCTATTTGGATATTAAGTTTTGAAATACTGTCTGCTCAGAAATTAAAAGCAAAAAATACTGTAATGGTTTCTATTAATAGAGTTTATTCTAATTTACGGCAGTTTCTTTTTTTTTTTTTTTTTTGAGAAGGCAGGGCAGCAACCATTCACCAAATCCCTCAAGCATTACCATTGGAAAAGGACAGGGTACAAGACAGTGAAAACATTTGTTTCAATGTGTTCATTTATCGCTCAGTCTCTTCTGGGTAGCCACCTATTCCTGTAGCTGTTCACAAACTGGAAGAGTCCATTTAACTGTTCTAATGACTATTCTTTAGACCTAGTGTTAGAAAAAAATTCTTTAGTATTTAAATAATTCCATAGCTATGGGAAGCCTTTCATTTAAAACTTAATCTTGGTACAGATTGTTGTTTCTTCATGAGAGACACATATAAACCAGTTAAAAAGTAGCCTGTACACTATGTTTTCAGTCAGAATGCTCCTTTTGTTCCCTAATTTGACATTTGTAGGAAATACACAATAAAATCCTCTTCACCTGGATTGAGCTGTTTAGCTTTGAACTTTGTTTAGTTATAACAGCTCTTCTTACCTGTCCCTTCGGTGTCTCTCTACCTCTTTTCCCAGGAACAGCAATCACTTCTTATTCATCCTATTCTAGCTGTGTTAACCAAGTTCATCAAAACCACTGTAAAAGTCTGTATCACTAAGGTAAATTGTGGTAAAGTTCAAAAGTTTCATTGAATAGCTGTTAACACCATGGGGAAGAACAAAAAGTGAGAACTTAATAAATTGAAGATCTAATCAATTCTTTTGAGTTTTGCCTGTGTGGAGACTGAAGAATCCCCACACGTTTTTTTTTTTTTGTATGGATGGCATTATAACAAATAGGAAAGGAAACTTCAGCTTTGGAAATGAGTAACTGTGGTCTTGATGCAGTAGTAAAGAGGAACATATCATCACGTTAGAAAAAAAGAGGTTTTCTTTTTTAAGATTACTTTTATAATTTTAAAAGTAAGAAAAAGGTAAAATTAGCTGCAAATACTGTTAGATCCATTTTCACAACTTTCCATTAATTTTAATGGAATTGAATTTACTTATTATCACCTTCAGTGCCAGAGTGGATGTTCAAAACCAGATACCATTAGAAATATTTTTTTTTGGCATAATGATGAAAACATAATGACAGCAAATGGCAGGATAATTGTGATTTATAATATGAGCTACCTAGAATATATTTTGCTAGCAAGACTTCAGTAAATACGTTGACATGGACTGCATCGCATTTTAAATTATGGTATGAAATCACAGCATATTGTGAGAATGCAGCTTCAAAGTAATGCATATACATGGAATTTCCCATGCTTTTCAAGTGAAAGCACTTCAATATGAAACTGTTCATGTGTTATACTCTCTGGCCTTCAAAGTTTTCTAGGATTTCTGTTGTTCACACCCATCTCTATTACTCTTTTAAATTATCCAGATGAGAATGAGCCACACAATTCAGGCATATAACACAATCAGTACCACTTACCACACAGCACTGTCCATTTTATCTAAAAGATGTAGTCACCCACAGGTAGAGTTTTGAATAGCTTTACATTTGCACTCTAAATGTGATTCTCCAGAAGGCTTCATCCAGTCTCTAGAACGCTGTGCAGAAACATTGGTTTGTCATCAGACAATGATTTGCAGGATTCAAACCAGAAAACTAAGCTGATTGTAACTGAATGCAAGGGCTCTTGTGAGGATCAGCATCCTGATGGTCAAGGGGCTCACCCTTAGAATATGAAGTCTTGAGTTTGATCCTAGAGTGCTATCATCTGTGTGATGCTGAATTTAGTCTCTCTGTACTTTTCTCCCACCTGTAAATGGAACTGAGGAGAACCTAGATAATATAGCTGCAGGTGCAGGGTACGTATATAAAATAGAAAGTTAAGTACCATCTGTAGTTTCTAAAGACACTTGCTGACGTCAAGGATTATATTATTTTTGAACCTGCCATTCTGCATTGGAGATTTTCACTGAAAAGTTGAACAATTCAATACCCATCTGAAAGTAATCTCCATTCAGCACAACATTATTCAATTTTTTCTTGTTTAGTATGCTTGAAGGATTTGTAATTGTTTTAAATTATGTTATACATTACTTTGACATAGTCACTTATTAAAGGAGCTTTGTATGGCATCAAGGTACAGTTTTTTTATACTAGAAATCAATCAATAACCACACAACTTGTTGTGCCTGAGGACATTGCATTTCTCAAAAAGACACTCCTGAAATATTCAGAAATACCTCATATTTTCCATTCAGAATTTTACTAAGCTATATCTTCTGAGGAACCATTCACCAGAAATTCTTCATATGTGATGCACATCATTGGTACTGATGCTGAGAGAGCTGTGATGAACAAGCAGCGTATGTTCTCTATTTTTAAGGTTTTGGACAAACAGGCAAAAGCTTAAAGCCTTATGCTGTCTATTGTATTGAAAGCTTATAAATTTGAGGAGAACAGGGCATTTCACCTGATGGCAGAATCACAGAATGGTAGCATTTGGAATGGACTTCTAGAGATCATCTAGTCCACCCCTCCTGCTAAAGCAAGTTCATCAGTAGCAGGTTGCATAAGAACATGTCCAGGCAGGTTTCGGAGAATGAGATTCGGCAGCTTCTCTGGGCAGCCTGTTCCAGTGCTCTGTCACCCTCACAGTAAAAAAGTTTTTCTTCATGTTTAGATTGAACTTCCTGTGCTCCAGTTTGCGCCTGTTGCCTCTTGTTTTGCTGCTGGGCTTTGTTGAGAAAAGTCTGGCCCCATCATCTTGACACCTGCCCTTTAAATATTTGTAAGCATTGATAAGGTCTCCTCTCAGTTTTCTCTTCTCCACGCTAACAGACCTGGGTCTCTCAGCCTTTCTTCATATGAAAAAATGCTCCAGTCCCCTAATTATCTTCATGGTCCTGTGCTGGTAGTCCATGTCTTTCTTGAGCTTGGGAGCCCAGAACTGAACACAGTACTCCAGATGCACCCTCACTAGGGCAGAGTAGAAAGGGAGGATAACTTCCCTCGAGCTGCTGACCACTCTCTTCTTAATGCATTCCAGGATGCCATTGGCCTTCTTGGCCACGAGGGCACAGTGCTGTTGCTGACTCATGGTTAACTTATTGTCCACCTGGACTCCCAGGTCTTTCTCTTCAGAGCGTCTTTTCAGCAGGACAACCCCTAACCTGTACTGGTGCATGGGGTTATTCCTCCCTAAATGCAGGAATCTACGCTTGCCTTTGTTGAACTTCATTAGATTCTTCTCCACCCAGCTTTCCAACCAGTCCAGGTCTCGTTGAATGGCAGCACAGCCTTCCAATGTATCAGCCACTCCTCCCAGGTTTGTGCCATCAGTGAACTTTCAGAGGGTGCACTCTGTCCCTTCATCCAGGTCACTCATGAATATGTTGAAAAAGACTGGGCCAAGTACTGACCCCTTTGGAACGCTGCTAGCTACAGGCTTTGAACTAGACAACCCTTTGCCATCCAGACAGTTCTTAATCCACTTCACTCTCCACTTGCTTAACCCACACATCCTAAGCTTACCTGTGAGGATGTTACAGAGGGCAGTGTCAAAAGCCTTGCTTGAAGTCGAAGCAGACGATAGCCTCTGCTCTCCCCTCATCTACCTAGCCAGTCGTAACATCACAGAAGGCTGTCAGACTGGTTCAGCATAATTTCCTCCTGGTTAATCCATGTTCACATGCCCAATAAACTTCTTTTCCTCCAGATGCTGGAGTTAACATCCAAAATGAGCTGTTTCCTTGTCTAATAAAACATGATGTATTTCATGATTCGGGAAATGAAAGATGTGTTGTAGGGGCAAAATATTTATTGTTGCTTTTTATGTAGTGTGGGTAGATCAGTATGAGGAAATCTAGACAGATTATTAAAGAAAAGTGGGAAGAAATATCCATGTATCTTCCATTATTTTAACTTTATAGTTTGATAGAGTTATGATTTATTTTTGATTGTTTTATGCAACCACTGTCAATGTAGAAAACCAGCTTGACATCCATTTTGAAAATCTACTAATTCAGATCACAGTCAGCCAGCAGAACCACAAACAATGAATGAAAACCTTACCGCTTTGCTGTCATCAGTTGAAGCAATATTTATTCTTTTTTTCTGAAAAAAAATATTACAACAGTAGAAAAATTAGTCACAGAAGGATTTCTACCTCTTTATGGTGGTATAAAAATATAAAATATTGCCTTTTCGTGGTAATCAAGTCTTTTTGCTATGTGGTTGGAGATCTCAATAGCAACCACCACTCCTGCTCTTGAAAGGCAAACAATAGTAATAGCACCAGGAGCTGTGAAGAAATGTCTTCTTGTAGGTGAATGAAATTGAATGCCACATTGTACCTTACTCTAAATAACTCTGTACATTTAGAGGCAGAATAAATTCACGTTCATTCGTTTATCACTTTTCAATACCTGTTCAGTTTTCTTGAAAGAATTTCAGAAATCTGTAAACAGCTTTGACTTGGTTTTCATCAATTTCATTCCCAAATTGCACAGTCACTGGAGAATTATAAACCTGGAACATTTTTGCAAACAAATTCTCCAAAGCTTTGAACTTAAATGAGACGTTTCTTATCAGTAAAATCAGAATACTGATTAATCCAACCTGATACTTTATATTTTTCTACTAATATGTCTGTTGCCAGTTTGTAATATCATAGTTTGAATGTTTTTTTAAAGTTAATTAAGCAAAATGTCATATTTAGTTTTTATAGTGAATCTTAGTCTAATTATTTGAATTTTTTTTGAGCAGAGGGACTTTACAAAAAATGTATAACTACCATAGACTTATAAAATGAATTAAAGGCCATCTAGTCCAATGCCCCAACAATGAGCAGGGACATCTTCAACTTGATAGAGTTGCTCAGAGCTACGTCCAACCTGACCTTGAATGTTTCCAGGGATAGAGCATCTGCTCTTTCTCTGAGCAACATATTCCAGTGTTTCTCCTCTGTCCTTGTAAAAAATGTCTTCCTTATATCCAGTCTAAATCTACTCTATTTTAGTTTAAGACTGTTACCCCTGGTCTTATCATAATAGGCCCTGTCTTTCTTGTAGGCCCCCTTTAAGTACTGGAAGGCCTCAATAAAGTCTCCTCTAGGCCTTCTCTTCTACAGACTGAACAACCCCAACTCTCTCAGCCCTTCCTCATAAGAGAGGTGCTCCATCCCTCTGATCATTTTTGTGGTCCTCTGCTGGATCCACTCCAGCAAGTTCATGTCTTTCGTGTGCTGAGGGCTCCAGAGCTGGACACAGTACTCCAAGTGGGGTCTCACCACAGTGGAGTAGAGGAGCAGAATCACCTCCATCAACCTGCTGGCCACACTTATTTTGATACAGCCAAAGGTACAGTTGGCCTTCTGGGCTATGAGCACGCATTGTTGTCTCATGTCCAGCTTTTCATCCACCAGTACCCCGAGTCCTTCTCCACGGGACTGCTTCATTCCCCATCCTGTATTGATGCTGGGCATTGCCCCGACTCAGATGCAGGATCTTGCACTTGGCCTTGTTTAACCTCATAATGTTCAGGTACGCCCACTTCTCAAGCTTGTCCAGGTCCCTCTCGATGGCATCCTGTCCCTCAGCTGTGTCAACTGCACCACTCAGCTTGGTGTCATCTGCAAACCTTCTGAGTGTGCACTTGATCCCACTTCTATGTCATTGATGAAAATATTAAATAGAGCTGCTCCTAATATGGACCTTTGAGGGACACTACTTGTCACAAATTGCCATCATTGAGCTATTTACGACTGCCCTCTGGATGTGACCATCTAATCAATTCCTCAGCCACCAAACAGTCCACCCATGAGGTGCAGGTCCATGTCAAATGCCTTACAAAAGTCCAGATAGATGAAGTCCATAGCTCTCCCTTTCTCCACTGATGTGATTACTTCATCATAAAAGGCCAGGAGGGTGATAAGGCAGGACTTGCCCTTGGGGAAGCCATGCTGGCTGTCTCAAATAACCTCCTTGTCCTCCATGTCCCTTTGTATAGATTCTAGGAGGATCTATTCCAAGATCTTCCCAGGCATTGAAGTGAGGCTGACAAGCTGGTAGTTCCCAGGGTCCTCCTTTCTACCTTTTTTATAAATGGCTGCAATGTTTCCTTCTTTACAGTCGCCAGGGACTTCACTTGGCTGATGCAAATTTTAATAAACATGGAGAGTGGCTTGGCGACTAGATCAGCCAATTCTCTCAGGAATCTGGGATGCATCTTGTAAGTCCCATAGGCTTACGCATGTTCAGGTTTCTTACGTTGTCACAAACCTGATCTTCACTTACACTGGGAGTGACTTTGCTCCCCTAGTCCTCATTTTACAGTTTGTCCACTTGAGAGTTGGGGAAGCAAGATTGTCAGAGAAGACTGAAGCAAAAAAGTTGTTGAGTACCTCAGCTTTCTCTTCATCTGCTGTTACCAGTTTACCAATCTTACTTATCATGGAGGATATGCTTTTTTTTTGACCTTCCTTTTCTGGCTAACATACCTGTAGAAGTCCTTATTATTCTTTGCTTCCTCTGCCAAGTTCAGCTCAAGCCACACCTCGGTCTTCCTGAACCCCATCCCTACACAATCCAGCAGTGTTCCTATAATCTTCCCAGATTACCTGTCCCTGCTTCCTCTGCCTATGCATTTCCTTCTTGCCCTTTACTTTGACCAGCAGTTCTCAAATCTGCCATGCTGGTCTCTTGCCTCTCCTGATTTTTTACACCTGAGGATCAAGAGCTCTTGAGATCTATGGAAAGCATCCTTAAATATCTACCAGCTCTTTTCTGCTCTCTTATCCCTGAGGACCATTTCCCAGGGGGTTCTATTGACATAACTCCTTAAAGAGCTAGAAGTTTGCTTTCCTAAAATGCAGGGTCCTGTCTTTACTCTTTGCCTGGCCCATATCTCTCAGGACTGCAAGCCACATCTGAGGCACTAATGTGCAGTTTTAGCTGTGCAGCTCCACAGATTATTGGCACAATTACAGGTATCAGTATTTTAAGGCAGTGTGTTCTTAGCTATCCAAGCTTGGACTCCAGCTTCAGTGCTTCACAGTTGATTTACTGCTGACACTTGCTATGCTTTCTTTGCCTGGACTTTTTATATCACAGATACTACTGCACCTCTTTCCTTTTTGACAGTAGCAGGTTGAATGGAGAATCACATGGCTGAGTAAATGAAATCTGTAGGAGATATAGGACATATTCAAGTAAGCCCTTTATGCTGTACTTGTCAATGGTTCTATTCTATAGTTCATAAAAGACATTATGTTCCTCATGGTAAAGTGTACTTTCTATTAAGCTTTCATTGAGAACTAAGAACTGTGAGAGAGCCCCAAAATGCCAGAGCTTTGAGGTAGTGCTGCCTGAACCTTTCCCTTATAAAGAGCTTACTAAAGAATATCCAAATGGCTTTGAAATTCAAAAAGCCAGGTTCTCTTTGGCTATGAACTGGAATAACTAATGAAAGCTGTAGAAAACTTTGAGAGGCCAGATGAAGCAGAATGGAACTACAACATGGTTTATAAATCAGTGACCTCCTTCTACCTGTGACCTTCCAGGATGATCTTTGCTTTCAGTCATCTCCTCGCTGCTGTGTTCCTACAAACTCTGATATTGCTTATTGATCCTTGGCAGTATCTCATCTTGGTTTGCTCATAGCCCTTTGTTGCTCTTAGCAATCATTCAGACTCTCTTTGAGCTTCAGGATTTGGGTGTGCTCTTTGCCTCTTCCTGTCTCTGCCCCACAGCATCTGAGGCTCCTGCATTTCCCAAAGAAATAGGCAACTTCTGCCACTTCCTAAGGCATTCCACCAGACTGTCACTCTTTTTAAAGGAATGAGAACAAATTTAAGAAGTTGATCAAAGGGAAAGAAGCAGGTTTACATATCAAACACTACACATGTACATCATCAGAGTGATGATGAAGATTCCCCTTGTGTGATCATACAATATAGCAAGTGTGTTAATTGTATATATGTATAAAGTGTATAAAGTTTGCCATGTATGACTTATGTGTCCAAGAGTGATGCTAATCCATTAATGTGTATATTTGTATATTAATGTTAATAATATATTCTGTTAAAAGATCCTATGAATCACTTAAAATGCATGAAAATGTTTTAAAGGATAGCAGAGATTCAGAAGATAGATACACAATATCCTAACAGATAAAAACGTTATTCGTTTAAAATGATGGTACATCCTGGAAAACATTCTTACTGACTTAGGCATTAAGAAATGAAGAAGCCAATTAAACAAACACTCGTGGAACACACCTTTCCTCCCCCCTCTTCAGGCCCAGCTCCAGACTACACATCTCTCCTGGTGTCCTGGACTTCACTCCCCTTGCTACCACTGCAGGACACTCTCAGGCCTTTCAGGTGCACAAGAGGGTGTGCTCAGGGACTTGTTTCCTTCTGCCGCTCCTTCCTTCTGACTTATCTCCTCTGCTCTGGTGGAGGCCCTCCAAGGGGACCCTTCCTCACAACATCTGAGCAGAGGCACCATGTTCCCCTCCAACTGGTTGACTCTTTGAGTGGGATGGGGCAGATTGCAGAGCTAGCTGGGACTATCTAGGACTGTCTGGAACCACCTAAGACTGCCTGTGACTGGCTGATACTGGCTAGGATCAGCTGGAACCAGTGCAGGGCAGTGAATGGCCACCTCTCACGTCGGACACCAAGCAGCCCATGCTGCCCCTGCCACTTGTGCCCAATGCATGCTGTAAAGTTGTTGTTTATTAATTGTTGTAGGGAACATTTACAAATAGCAAGTGGTCTCCTCTTAGAGTGGACTGTGTGGAAGTGGAGGTGGAGTGGATGGACTTGAAACCGAAATCCAGGTTGTAGAAAACTTGCTCAGAATTATTTATTTTAAAAGTATGTTCCTTTTTTATACTTCAAATTTATTTTGTCTTGCTCACCTAAGAAGTTCTCTGTTATTGAAAGAATACTGAAGGTAACATGACCTGTGTAATGTTCCCAGATAGATTTCAGGTGGTGAGCAACTGTTCACTGCACATAAAATTCATGTTTCCTTGGTTTTCACAGGAACTAAAATGTTAAATTCCTGTTACAGTAAGGGCTTGTTCAGGTAGGAACACAAGCACGCAAGACAAATATCTGGCATCAATGACTATTCATTTTGATGTTGTTCCTCTTCCAGGCTGCCCTTGGGATATATCTCCCTTTTAAAAATAGCATAATAAACTTAGAATAGGTATAAAATTACTAGAAATGTTTTTTTCAGACAGGTCCAGATGGCATTAGTTCTCTCTTCCATAGGCAAAGTTTGAGGGTTGTCTCTGCTGTTGGTTTTCTAGGCCAGCTGCTTACTGCGTGTCACTGCTGTGTGCCATCCCGAGCAATACTGCTGTCGTTGTTTCTCCTGTCTAAATATCTGAATTGCACAACCCATGTATTCAAATCAATAAGCTAAGCTATGTTGCAGAAACATAACAGGAGGTTTTGTCTCAATATAGTAATCGAGTCATATATCCACCCAGTTGGCCAGGTTTTCCATTTGTGTGACTGAGCAGAACTCTACTGGAATTTATGAGCTAAATGAATAATAATAGCTCAGAATTGCTACAATTGTTTAATCAATATAAGTGATTTGAAATCCTTCCTACTATATTTTATTTTGTCAGTTTAAAAAAAGCAGTAGGCATTGGTTTATTTGAGACATAGGATTACATGCCTGTTTCAGTGTAAGGACCAGTTGTCCTAGTGCTTTGTAGCCAACTGCTGTTTTTTATAAAGGCCTAATATACTGTTATATGTAAACCTCCTCTGTGACAGGTTTCTTACTTCCAGCAAGATAATTTCTCTTAGGAATCCTTATTTACTGAATCAGACCTGAATTCTCAGGTGTGTAGAGTTGTCCCATTAAATCCAATTGAACCACTTAAGGCCGGTTCTAGTGCTCATCAGTCATTGGTATGCATGAGCCAATTCATGGTAGTTACAGTGCAGGTCCTCTGGGTGTTGCAAACCTCCTCTTCATATGGAAGTCAGTAGAATTGTGAAAGGACTCACCGTGTTTGATGAGTTTACAGACATTATCCACATGCACCCACAAAAATACAAGGTTTCCAGTTTCTTGCCCAGCCATACACTAAGTAATGTAAACTGTTTCCTGCCTGTATTTTCTGCTGTCATTCAGGCATGAAGAGTTCTCTCCAGTGTTCTTTGCCATTTAGTAATACTTACTATGGCAGCATTTCTAGCTATTGCAAATTTTGTTTCTTTGTAGCATTTTATTTATACTGTGCAAAACACTGTAAACATGTTAGCATTATAAGATGCTAGAGAATTATTTTTATGTTGCCTTTCCTTTTCAGTACTAGTAGGCTGGCTGTTCGCAATTTAAATCTGGTGTTTGGTAATAGCACAGCTTTTCAATGTTTCATCCTAGTCCTATACTTAACCCTTTTGTACTGCAATTGCTTTCACCTTCTTCAAGGAACAAGTCTCAAGATCAGATCTGAAATATTTCATCCTTTTCTGTGTTTAGTAATATCTGTATAAAGACTTCATAAGTGTATACATGAATTTAAATTACAAATAATAACCAAATAAAAGGGAAAGGACAAATCTTTCCAATGCATGCTACTAACTTGAGTAGTTACTTCTTCTGCAGTGCTCGTTTTTGTGCTTTCCAACCACTCCGTGCGTTGGCTATCACCATCTGTTGTGCGGTAGCGGAACTTGTGCTAGGAATCTCTCTGCGTGGGGCTTGACTTCCCCAGTCTTTTGGCGAGCAGCGAATATACATTTCTAAGTACTGTAAAATATGATGCATTGCTCATTTATTTTAAACAGCAGCAAAATAGTATTCTTAGGCTGTGAAGATAGAATTCAGACTAATTAATTCTGAAAATGTGACTATTGTCTGTAAGGTAGAAACCTATATATTAAATGATGTAGTAATTGGATAATAGAAAGCAGGACACTGTTTAGGAGAGGTGTATTCGAATCTAAAAGTGTTTAGAATGACTGAATACGCTTGCAGAGAGGAAGCGCACAAACAAAACCCATCCTGAATAATAAAATATTTACCAAATAATTGGTTGTGACTGACAATGCTTGCTTTGGGCATGTTGCACTCTTACCAGATGTTGCTCTTGAGAAAGCTTTAACATATTTCAGAACATTCAGATGTAGGACTTGTTACGCTCTCCATGTGTGAAGAGTATAGGAGCTGTCACTGGAGATCAAGGTTCAGCTCTTGAGTTCCATTCTTAAACAATATAAAATAATCTGATTTAAGTTTTATTCATCCTTATTGTAAAGCTTCTGTGCTGCTAGCATGGTATAATGGACCCTAGTGGATCTAGGAATTCAGGAACAACCTTATCCAGTATGGGCTAAGCCATTCTGAGCTGGAAGCTGAACCTGGAAGTACTCAAACTAAAAGAAAATCTTGTTATCTCACTCTCACCAAAAGCAAATATCCTATTTGCTTTCTAGGCCACTGTATATTGCTCGGCCATTATATAGAGGTGCACTAGGAGTCACAAAGTATCTGCTTTCATTAAAACAAAGATCAGGTTTTAGAGTAAAGTTTTGGGTTTTTTCCAGGAAAGATAGCATGTCTGTTACTACTTATTTTTTCTTCTTTGAAGAATTAATTTATGTGACTTAAGGAAAGAGATTTAGTGTAAACTCAATATTTTGAAGCAGAGAAAACAAATATCAAGAGAGGACACATTTGAGAGAAGTGTCCTCAGGAGAAGAGATACTAATAGATGTTAGAAGAGGAAAAGTTGACCAGCCATGAGAGAGATCATAAATAACATAATAGTTCTTTTTTGTCTTCCACACAGCCTTCTACTATATTCCTTCAATATGTGTTGTGCAAATCCAAAATGTATTTTCTCAGTTGTTGGTTGTTAATGATAGCTATGAGAAGTTTATGTTACAAGAGAACATAAATATCACAAGAGCATCAAGGCTAAAAGTGAAGACAAGTGGTTTATGATTTCATCTAATCCTGTCGAGGTGAGATTGCGTTCTTGCAAATAGCCAATACAGCAGAGACCAATAATTATACTCTTCATTTAACTATCATTTCCCTGTGGTCTTTAAAGCTTGTATTTCATGTTATAAGCATGAAAAAGGCAATGAATTAATACTGCAAAATGCTTTAAACTATAGATTGTGAAGTGCCTGCCGGGAACATGTGGGTATTTGTTAAAACTTTAGTTCTAATTAATAAGACGAAATGAGTTGTTTCGAGATGCTTAGGGAACAGTGTCTCTTTTGTAATGGGCTGTTTTAATGGAAGAACCATGGGAACATAGTCTGAATATATTTAGTTGCAATCTAACATAGTAAAATATTTAGTCATTAATATGGTAGCTCAAATCTTATCTCTGAAGTTTTGTAATAAAAGCTAGTAATGCGTTCTGAAGCAAACATCTTAAAATGCTTAAGCTATGGTCACCTTGTCTCTGGCAACTGTCCTGTAACTACTTCCAAAGAAGTCAGAAAGAAAAGATGTTTTAAAGTTAGTTTTAAATATCTCTCATAGAATAATATGCATTTACTCGCAACTTCAACCATTTGGGAATTTTCATTTTGGTTGTGAAATGATATCCTAGGATGTCCAAAACCCCAAAACGTTATGCCATTCTGACATGTCTCCTTCAGATGACCTTGTGGTGTAAGGGCACATTAATCTCAGAGGGGACTCAGATCTAACCTTCACTTTTTAGCTAAACACTGTTTTCAAAACTAACCTAAAGTTACCCAAATTTGTATTTCTAAATTTCTCAAAAAAGGCTGTATATTTTGCCACAGCAGTATTCTCAAAGGATGGCATTCTAGATCCCAAATCTGTGCTATGCTTTGTTGAAGGAAACTAGTCTTAGCTGTTATTAAAAACATTATATTGAATTTCCTCGATTTGAACTGAATTCTATAGAGAGAGAAGTGATCAAGTCCCAGGACATTGAAGTGTTCTTATTACTCTGATCACTTATTCCATAATATAGTTGTGTGGAAAAAATTGCTAGCCTGAAATCAATCCAGCTTTTATGTTTTTAAGAGGCATGCACATGTTTAAGTTTGTAGAACTTAACTGAACAGTCCTAAGAGTGCATCTGAAGAATAATACAGTTTCTATTTGCACACTCCAAATATATATAAGTAAAATCACAGTAGTTTGATTCAGTTACTTTTCAAAACAGAACAGAGCTTTTTTTCATTTTTTTGCAAAAGGGTCATCATATGTTTTGTACTTAAAATGTAAAACACTCCAGGTGTTTATGATGAGTAAGAAGAAAATCAGCTTGTACAACATCTGTTATTGACTGTAACGACGAACTGAGTAGTTTTTTTCTGTCTCTGTTATCTGCAGTGTGACTCTTAAAAGTAAAATCTAGGAAAGAAAGCATAAAATTTCTATACAGTTGTAACTTAAGTTGTAATTTTCAATTCAAAACAAAATGCTTTTAGACATTTTGGAAACTCAGACTAAAGGCACTCTCCAAAGGAAAATGTTTCTCTCAGTCTGTAAGTTGATGTTATTTGGTATTTTATGCATAATGTTAAGCTAGGTCTACATAGATCAGAGCAGCAAGTGTCACATTTACTCTACCCACATCATGAGCCAGCCAGATGTGTGAGGTAGTTCGGGTCACATTTTAGGGAATATGTCTAGCCTGGTAATCCACACTGCATGGAAGAATGCATTTATTGGGTTTTAGCATAATTTCTTACTCCTATAGACATGTCTACTTGTCTCTGTTACTCCAGGACAATCTGAACTGGATTGCAGACTCATGCTGGAAAAAGAAGTGCCAATACCATGAACTTCAAAAATACTAGACAGAAAAGAACCCATAGAAAACATTTTCAGTATTGATGGAGGTCCTCATTCTCTGTTTGAATCTTTCTAAGGTTTCCTCATTGTAGCTCTAGACATCAAGATCAACAGAGATGAGGTAATATAAAACTGGAGAGCACTGCAGTTTTGGGGTGAAGTATGGGGAAAATTTATGCCAGTATCACGTGATACATATGATCAGTGGGTTAGAGATGAGAATATTAACAAAGCAGAGAAGATATAGAGATTATATATGAAGATGTGAGTGGGGGCCAACCCCTCTATACTGAATTGAATACTTCCTATGTTGTGTAAGGGGAGTTAGTTCAGAGCTGACTGGCTTATTTCAACTCAAGATATAGAACAGGTGAGATAATGGAAACAAACACCTGTGTCTTTGTAGAATTGGAGATACAGAGGTGGGTAACAAATGAGCTGAGCTGATCCAATCAGGGACGTCTTGTAGTTTACTGGAATCCGTCGTAAGATAACTATGCAAAGCACCTGAATAACAAGAACATGCATGAGATAAAGCCTTCCTGTCCTTGGATTAGCAGGCTAAATGAGTCACAAGCATAGCTGAGTTAGATCAGGTGGGAGGCATCACAGCAAACTGCCAAACGCTTCTGGAACAGCTTGCTCATGGGACTGCATGGGCTCCTGACTCACAGCATGTGTTCAGGCACTCGTAGCAGAAATACAGTGCAAATCCTGCCGTTGCTCAGAGATAATTGTGGAACCAATCTCATCCACTGCAGGTACCAGACGGTCAATAGTCTGATGTCTCATCTTCCTGCTCCCATTAACACATTCCAAGACATCCCTGTCCTAACTGGTTACTTGGTAAATATGTTTATGCAGTGAACAGTTCCAGCTATTGCATTCCTGCTCCTGGGTGATATGAGTTGCACTCTACCTGTCCTTGGCAGGCCCTATTAATGAGTATGGCTTAATGACATCTCCCTTTGATACAGTCACACTGTGCTCTCTGTAATTGTAGCTAGCTGTGAATCTGTCTTCGGGGTAAATTTATATTGATGATGCAGTTGCCTTAAATTATGTTCTTCAGCTTTATGTGTTCTGTTTGTCCTCACCTATTTTGCTTTGTAGCCTTGTTTTTGTGCCCTTATTTCCTAAGCAAGCTGGGTTTATGTGATCACTTCCCTAATTATTCTGGATGCATGGCTCAAGTTCACAGAGGAATACCTTGCTCACCATGGCAGGAGAAGGTGGAGAGAGTGTAAGATGGGAGGCGAGGATAACTCAGAATCATTTTTACATAGTAGCACTCAACTCAATGACCACTACGCTTATACTGGCAAATGCAGTGTGCAGAGTATCTTGGTTTAACCTTTAACCATTTTTAACCTTTGATATCAAGGTTAAAAATGCCAATGGAAAGTCTCGAGACCATTTTTAAAAGCTCTTTGAGGGAGGAACGTGCAGACTACAGGAATGAAATGGAGAGACTACAGGAATGAAATGGAGAGACTGCAGCATGAAATGTGGAACCTGAGAAGTGTACAAGGTGCTGCAAAAGGGTACTGTGAGATGGAGGCGTACTTAGGAGGCATGGAAATACAGTGTGCCTCTTAGATGGTAAAGATTAGAGATCATGGTGGTGAGAAGCAGGCTGTGGGGAATGTGACAATGTTGAACCTTAGAATGAGGGCCGAATGCATACTAGCTAGTTGATTAGAAACAACAACAACCAAAAAACCAAACTCCCAAACACTTGAATATAATTTCTGGTCTTGTAGTAAGAATATCTCTGGGTACTGAAAGCCAGTGAAAAATTAAAAAAACAAATTACACAAAATGTTTGAATTTTATGGTCAAATTTATAGAATGATAAAATCACTAGAAATTTTGATTTGCGTCTCTCAGTCTTAACTTCTAAGTATTAAACACAAAAACATTACTGATAAACAAATATAGAAGTAAGATTAGTAAGGTCAGTATTATGATCTAAGTCAGCTATTAAATAAACAGGATATTATTTCTCCCAGGAAATTTTATTTTCAGTTTGGAATCAGTTATATATTATTGCACTTCTCACGTACATGTACATTTTGAATACACAGACATACATGTTGTGCCAGTTAATATTTTGATGGTGTCAATTAAATCTCGAAGATTTTACGACTTTTTCATTCATGTTATGTTCGTTCTTTTACAAAACTGCCCTTTAGTCTTCCCTGTCATAATTTTTAAAATTCAAACAGTTTCATGATTTGTTTTGTGATGATATGGTGTATAGCAACCTTGTTGTTTTCTTATGTTCACTGTCATCAGTACAAGCCCAAGGATTCACTGAAATGCAGATTTTCAGTCAGCATTTTCATTGATCAAAACAACTTTCCCCTTTCCTGTCCTGGACAAGGAGAACTCATATCTCTGATAATCTCCAAAATTCCTTTATTCTTTCCTGGATCCTCATCCCATGCCAGCAGCTCATGTGGAAAAGGGAGGAATCAATATCTATTGAATGTGACTGACATGAGTGCTGAAAAGTCAGAATTCAAATTCAGTTCTGTCAATTCAGCCTGCCTTGAGTGAGAGAAGTTTGGAAAGTAACTGAGAAAGTGCACCAAAGCGATTGGATTAAAGCGCAGAATAGCTGAGTCAGGATAGGTGGTTGTTTTTTTGGTTTTGTTTTGTTGTTTTTTTTCTGGAATAGTCTGTATGCTGTAAGAAGCAGTTTTGCCACGTTTGAAACAAGCCGTTCCAATGGACAGAATGCATTTTCTGACAAATTTCTTTTGGTCCCTGAAACCACTGGTGGAGGTGAGGATGATTGTGCCAGCAATCTGATTGACCCACTTGCCCTTTTTTTTAGGATGGTGGAGCAGGGTGGGAATTTCCTCCTCAGTCTGAAAGGTCTGCAGTCACCTCTCGCGTGCCTTGATGCACCAGGCATTGAGCCATGGAGATTCTTCAGTTCTGCCATGCCAGCTGCAGTGATTTCCTTGGGGACAAGGAAATACTGACCTCAGCATCTCTTCTGGGTGGTAGTCTGAAGAGGCACTCTTCATTTTTCTGTAGCTCGGAGCCTTGAGGTGCAACAGGGAGAATCAGTCTACTCACTTCTTACTCTGGTTCCTCACTGCTTTACTAACAAACAGATCTACTACTAGTATTTGAGCTTTACTCCTCACCTCCAGGTAGGAGAGTAGTGGGAGCTTAAAACATTGCTTCATTGTGAGACTTGTGTGTGGAGAATGACAAGGAGTTATTATGTCTAAACCTAATGCTGCGCGTTATTGATTATGAGCTAGTATGGGGCATAAGTAGAAAAATGGCACAATTTCTTTCCTTTTTTTTTCCGTTATTATCATCTGAGCTAAAAGGAAAGTTACAGGGATTCATCTTGTTCATAGTAAAGTGAAGGTTAATTAGGAAATACTTTTCAGAGCACTATTAAACCCCCTTAGATTAAAGGTTTCAAATACTGGAAGTATAAACTACTCTTATTTATTATTCATTTATTTTCAGCTGCTTCAGGACATATGTAAAACTCATTTCTAACTAAAAAAAACCCAATTAATTGTCATTTCAGACCAAATTTTTTCTGATTTTTGTTTTCGGGAGAGGGGAAATGTCATCTTTGGAGTGAAAAGCCATCCATAAGAATTAGAATGCATATTAATGAGAAGAGTTTTATTGATGCTCAGGGTCTCCACAGGAAAAAAGTGTAACCATTAAAATCAGTGCTTTATTACACACTCTAAATTATACATAAATGCAGCCTCAGCTTTTCTTCCTGTTTTTAAATCATTCCCCTGTGGTCTTTTCTTTCGTTGAGTTGATGAGAGCAAGATACTGAGGAGAAAAGTGGCAATGCATCATGCTTCCTTAGTATGGAGGTCTGAAGAGCTGCAAGACCATTTCCAACAGTTGCCTGGTCTAAGCCATGCAGGGTCACGTCTCAAAGAGGAACTGGCCAGTTGACCTTTTTATTAGACACTGTCTCTTTGCCCTTGGGCAGGGGAAGCCCAGAGCTGAATTCCTTGTCTTGGGCAACTGATTTCTGTTGAGAAATGGCAGCAGAGGACAAGTTCTAGATGGTGCTATTATGTATTAGCAGGTTATGAAATGAGGATTATGGGTCTAATATTTATTTTATTAAAGTTCATCTTTCTATATCATTGTAGAGTGTCAGTGTTTATTGGAGATCTGTGCATGTTTCTAGAGTGCTCATTGCTGTTGTTTCTGAGTACTTGAAGTGCCAAAGCTATCAATTTGACTGTGAAGCTAATTTAGGCTGTAATGCCCTTGAGTATGTTTTTTTCCAGATCAGGAAATAATCTCCATGATTATAGGCTCTGTTGTGTATTAATTGACCATGACTTGTTATGCATCCTAAACTGAAGATGCATAACCTATTTCAAGGTCAGTCAGCTCCTAGCCGAATGTCTCAAAAGGGTAAATATTGATGAATTCTAGTGTTAAAGGCAGCTTTCCCTTTAAGAAGTTAACTCTGCTCTTACATGCTCTTATATAAC
The DNA here is from genome assembly GCA_033556795.1 of Tapera naevia. NCBI lineage: Eukaryota > Metazoa > Chordata > Aves > Cuculiformes > Neomorphidae > Tapera > Tapera naevia. The sequence continues at coordinate 16,455,363 of JAUMJJ010000079.1, read as the reverse complement.
ACATCCAAAGCTCGTCTTCTTTAGATCTTCTTAACACAGATATTTGTAGCAAAATTTTCAGGTTTTTTTATAATTAATGAAGAGAGACAATAAGTTATTAATGTTAGAACCATGAGTAAATGCCTTTGCAAATAGTTGTTTGCTGCGAATGTGCAATTTTAATTGTGCTCCGGTGAAGTTATCAGTGAAGCTGTGGAATGGGAGTTGTAGGGCTTGCTTGCAGAAGAACAAATTGTACAGTATGAGGAAAAAGAAAATTAAGAAAATGTAAGAGGATTTGAATTAGTAGGCACTGGAAATCAAACATGCTGTTTGAATTATAGTCTAATGTTTTAATCCACGTTAAGGACCCAGAGGTTGTAGATTTCCCTACGCTAAACTGTATGACTGAGGGGGAGTACTCTGTAACAAAAGGCTGGACAGTTGGCCCCAAGTTCATGTGTAGTGATTGTGAATTTCAAAAAGGAAAGGAAACAAAAAAAATTAATAGAAAAAAGAGGAGAAAAATACGGAGAATTTCCTTTACTGAACTTCACTGCAGTAAGTGAAGCCATTGAAGACATTTTCCAAATGGCTTCTAAGCTGATGATTTCATAGCAGCACATATCTTTTCCTATTTCAGTGAAATATGTTATAGAAATTTTAGTTTTCTGTCATCTTAGATTTTTTTAGAGATATGATGAGTATGAATCTTATAATATTCTAGACATGTGCATCTATTTCTGTGTTATTAAAATGACCTGCATTTCCCTAAAACTTGCTGTTTGTATGTCTCAGTGGTCTTTATTAGGTGAACTACTGACCTAATCATTATTATCTCAAAGCCTTCAAAATAGAAAACTCAAACTAAATTATTAGCTTGATGGAGACTGAAGAGGAAACTGGCAAGGACGCTGGCATAGAACATGGTAGTCCTGTCCTCAGCCTACTCTCTTTTTAATACCACTGTGTCTTGGCAACTACTTGAAGTTTATGTAGTGTTTTTTCGCTAGTTCTCAGCACTGACTCAAGACATTTTATGATCTTTTAAGTACTGGTATCTTAGCAAAAGAATAGTCACCTGAATCGAGCTTACTATCAAAAATTCATTTAAAGAAATAATTAAACATATTTCTTGGACAAGACAAGAGCCAATAAGCTTAATTAAATTAATTATAAATAGGACATAAAATACTATGCCAATACTTATGCCAATAAGAAAATACTTTTTATTTACAGAAAGTTATTTTTGAGTCATAATTTATTCAAAGTTTTTATTGTAGCTGAACTAGAACAAATACTGCGCTATACCTTATACTTTGTGGGTAGCATAGGACTTCTTTCTTGGAGAAAAACGATAAATAAGAAGCTTCTAATATGCTTTTGAGGAAAGAATAATGTCTTACATTCTGAAAGCTTCATATTTTTTTAGTTTCATTACTAATTTTGTATTTTTTTCTTTAAAAACTATGCCTCGTGCTTTTAAGTCATTTTACAGCAACAACACAAAAAAACCCTCAGCACCGGGTCACAGCTGAACACTTGTGATTGCTAATTCTTTTCAGGCACTCCAAGCCTTGCTGGCTTCTAGAACGCAAACCAAAGTAAGCAATGTTGGAAAACTGTGGATCTATATAGAGATGTACTGTCCAGCTCCCAAGCAGTGCAGACCTGATGCTGTGACTGTGTTTACTTCCCTAGAAACACTTTATGTTGCCAGCACAACTGAGTTTAACCAGGTGCCAAACTACAGTGCAGTTGAGAATAAGGCTCCAAGACAGAAAATGGACAAAAGTGTTCTCTTCTATTTTTCTATGGTTTTTTTGAAAGAAAAAATCCTAACAATGTATAACTTCACAGATTTTCCTTGAATTCCATTGAAGAAGAGTTTGCAAGATGGATAAAATTGTTCTTCGTTATTGAAAAGAGTAAAAATCCTAAAATGAAGAAATTCCTGAGAACTACCTCCCTTAAACGATTCAGTAGTCTGCTCATTTTGAGGTATATTGCAACTGGGAGGCAAACTGTATATTTTTAGAGAAGGAGGTAGGAGGTAAGCCTTGTTATTGTATCTGGTATGTGCCTCATCCCCCAGTTCTAAAATTAAATCCCTGGCTGGAATTTAAGCTGAATGCCTGAAGCTAACTAAAAAGACCACAATTTCTTAGTCCTTCTGGATGGAATTCATTTCAGGTAATACTGGTATAATAGAGATGTCTGTATATTGAACGGATCACCTTCTTTTATAATGAATGTTGAGAAATAGGTGGTTTTAGGTTTGTCTTCTTTCAGATCTGTTCATCAGATTTAGATTAATTGTGCCCTTAAAGTGGCCGTTTTTCTCTTTTGACTGTGAGACAACCAGCTTAGATATAATTCGAAGTATTCATCTGCATTTGATTGTATCAGTCCCACTCTACAGTGTTTGTTGTATAATAAGAAAGGACCCCTCCCCAAAGTAAATTCAAAATCCACTAGACTAGCTTAGAAAAACTGCTCAGTCCAGCGTCGTTGCTGCTTGATTTAACTTCTTCTATACACTGCCTATCTCACCTAATGAATTAAGTTTAGTTGTCCAGTCTTGCAGAATACAGTGCCTCTCTCCTTTTTCCCCTTTTACATTTAACATCACATTCATACATAATAAAAATGTCCACAAAAATATATAGCCACAGAAAAATGTTGCATTCTTAATGCAGCCAGTTATTTTGAGCCTAAATTTTCACAGCAGGGTTTCAAAATGGATGTGATTTCTTTTCATCAATAAAGTCAGATAAATACAGCCAAAGCACAGGATTTTTGTGGTTAGGGGAACTTTTATCTCTCATCTCATTGTAATTTATCTAGAACTGTGAGGAAGACTGCATCTAAGAGTGTGGCTCATCCAGGAATATCCTATATATGAATGTTCAAGAAGAGATTTACTAGATAGGTGACTTTTGTATTGTAAATCAACGAAAGTTTAAAATTAATTCTGTGATAATGGGGATAGTGCGGCTTTTCAGCCATTCAGCTCTATGAAGGAATACTTCTAGGTGCGTGGCGAATGGAGACATTTAGCTCAGATTTTCCATGGGATCTGTGCTAACCAGCTGGCCTAACTTTTTTGGGGGAGTATGCTGAGAGAAATATCTTCCTCATGTATTCTGCAGCTTCTCAAGAGGCACCTCAGGGCTTTTGGGTAAGGCCCTCAGATCCACTGCCATCTGTCATTTGATGAGTAAATCCACTTTCTAGATAGCCGGATGGATGATTGCCTTGCCACATCATGACTATAAAGTTGAAATTGTTTGGGTAAGGAAATAATAGAGGATTACTCAGGAACAAAGTGAGTCCACAAGAAGATTTGAGTAAGGTGTATCAGTAAGAAGGATGCTGGAAGCCAATCTTACAGAGAAAATAAAACTCGTAGGTGACCCTATTAGAAAGTCAGTATTTTCTGACAATTACTTTTTCCAGCAATGAAGATAAATTGGTGTTTTCTGTTGTGACTGTAGGAACGCATTGAAGTATTTCAGAGATCAGTGAAATAGCTTAGCAAGATGATCTTTACATCCTAGATGATGTTTAAGGTCCCTTATAATCCAAACCAAGTACCACTGTTTCTCCCGTGACTGGTGCAAGTAACGTGCTCAGGCGGTACCTAGCTGATCTTGGGCAGTGGGCTCCTGTGAGATCCTCCCTACTTCTTTTTTCTGTAATGTACTGGTGCAAGTAACGTGCTCAGGCGGTACCTAGCTGATCTTGGGCAGTGGGCTCCTGTGAGATCCTCCCTACTTCTTTTTTCTGTAATGTTGACTGCAGGGACAGGAAAGTGGATATTTCAGTTCCCAACTGAATGTCCTTCTAACAGAGATGCAGAATCATATTGTCTCCTGTGTTTTTATTACATACCCCTATGAATTTTTTTGGTTTTTACAATCCAATACGACAACTTCAATGGGACCATTATTCCCACTTCATCCTTTCCTGCTGCCTGATAACTGGGTTAAATTCTTGAGAAAGGAGAGGTGTGATATCAAAATCTCTTTTGCTGAAGATGGCTTTGGAAGAGACCTTTTTTCCCGCTTCTTGGATAGAGGCAATCCTAGACTGATACAGAAGAGATGGAAACCGTTCCCTTCATTCTTACTTGTCAACCTTGTGTTACCAATGACAGTTGCCACTGATGCTGAGATCTTACTGCTTCCCAATAAAGGCTCTTATATGAACAGCTTACTCTTTCCATAATAGTTTGCAACCCTGCTAATATGATGGTGACCAATGTGCATATTAGGATTTTTCAGTTTTTGTCTACCAGTTATATATTTTCTCTGCTATACTTATTATTTTTCTAACAGAAAATCTGATAGACTACTCTTAATTTTCTCATGTATGGGAAGAGAATTATTTATGCTTGTAAATCCTAGTCTTCAAACAGAATAAACTTCTTTTAAATTATAGTGTGTTTATTGTTAAAAGCCGAACAGTTTTTTTTTCACAAGTAGTTAAATACTAATGCACCTTCCTTTTATTTCTGATAATAAAGAATATGAATACCTCAATAATGTTAATCACATTTAGATGGTGAGTATCAATATTCAAACCTGGTCCTAATTTCAACCAAGATGGACTACATAACTCTAGAGGTCCTTGCAGTGTAAATGATAGTCTATAACCACGACAGAATATTTTGACCAAACTTGTACATAATTTCCCTTTTTCTGGATTTTTGTGCTTTTTTTTTTTTTCCATTGAACACACTCTTTGTCTCCTTTTCCCATAAAGTAGCTCTTTAAACTTGGTAGAAGATTGCTTTAATTTCCAAGGCAAATCTCTGGCAGCTGTTGCAGAGTGATTCATGGTGTCTACGTTTAAACAGTGATGCCTAATCATTATAAAATGATCCATCTGGGGTTTTATTCTACAGAGGGGACTTTCTGTGCTATGAAAAGACACAAAGCATGTGACACAGGGATGTATGAGTACGAGAATATAGCAAATGCTCTGTCTCATAGCTTTCTAGATTCTTGATCTTCCCCTAAAACTGAAACAGCAGCATATAAAGCTTACTTGTGGGAACTGCAAGTTGCTGACAAAACCATCCTGTTCTTTATTTCGGGTAAGATTGTGCCTATTGGCATAGCTTTGAGCAAGATGTGGTGTGTGAATTGCATCATTGTAATGCCAGCCTGGGGAAGTATGGTGACTCACATATTCCTCTGAATCACATTTTCTCTTCTGCTTCTTTCTTGCTCTGAGGGAATAGTAATTTACTTCTGGAAATTAGTATCTCTGTGCAGTGGTGCAGCTGTTCTAGCCAACAAGTCTGGAAAAAGGCTTCCATCTCTGCCCATTTCTCCCTATTTTCCTTTTGCTCACCTGTTTTAAAGGTCTGGTTTACTCCTACACACTCAGGCCTAAACATTGGATAGTTTGCAGAGGGCTTTAATTGCAGGGTTCTTCCATTCTCTCATGTGTGGGTGCATACTTGCAGGCTAAATCTTGCAGAGAAGACTCCAGATGAGATATGGCAGCCAAGAGAAAATAAGCAGCATTTTATTTTGTCTCAGTCATCCAAGTAGCACAGGACTGATCATTTGTAAATTTTGTACCAATCCATTAATTTAATTTTTATTTATCAATTCACCTATAGTTTTATACAGCAAACAGATTCAGTCCTAATGCAATCCAAAACGGAATCTGTCAGCCTCTAGAACTGTATCCCCTTCCTGATTCTTGCCAGTTTAATGACATTTTACTTGGTGTCATAAGCCCATGGAGGTTTGTTCTGCCACTGCTGCATATGACTAGCACATTGTATGTGGAACTGGATGAGTATCTTGAAACTCGAACAATTGTAGGAAGAATGGCAGTATAACTGAATATCAGTTATCAACACTAATTATGCTATAGGGGAACTAAAAAAAAGTCTTTTTGTATTTTAACACATCTCTACAAAACTTCTCCAGCTCAGATCTAAATGTGATACAGTGTTGCATCTGAGTTTATTCTGGTTTGGTGCTGAAATACCAATCACCTTGCCATGTAGGAGAGGGTTAGTAGATGAAACACACACATGCCGCTTTTTTAAATTCTGATTTGCTTTAACGCAAGTGTTTAGTAACTGATAATATTTCATATAACACTTCTGAATTGCAGAAGCAGAATGTGGTGAGGAGCAAACCAAAAGCACTTATTTTCCTCTGCCAAAGGACTGTAGGGCATTGATCAAGTGCAGCATCTTCAACCAGGGGAGATACTGCTGGAGCAATATTATCCTTGCGTTTCCCTTGTACTTGTTCTTGTAGGGACTTGCTCTTGCATACCTTCTTGTTTTCATTGTATGTAGCTAGTTTTCTGTGTTTGGTGTATGTTTTATATATTCTCTGTTGTACTATAAAATAAATTCTGCTGAGCTCTCCAAGCTGCACTCCTTTAGAGGCCAGGAACTGACCATTTGCAGTACGTGCTTCCTCCCTGGGACCTCCTTGTTATACTGTCTTTTCTCCCTAGATATATATTATCATCCTGTGCTTTTACTCTCAAGGACCTCTTCTAGAATGCAGACTTTATTATAACCGTAATAAGCAGTTACTCTAACAAAACTCTTGCAGTTGACCACGGCTGATGTAGTCATTGCCAAGATCCAACTTATATTCGTTTTGTAACAGGGGAGTCTGCTACATGCACACATTCCTCAGTCAACCCCTCAATATCTTATGGTGAATAGTGATAATTGTGTTTTTACATTCTGTAGTGATGAGGAACCATAATGTCTGTATTAGTACAGTTAGAGGAGGAAGCATAGGAACATTCAGAATTAGCCTTTTTTTGAGAGCTACAGTAGGCCTGGAGGGATAAAAAGCCTCTACAATACAAATGCCTTGCTTAGTGTCTCTAGTATATATTAATGTTGATAACCATTCAAGGGATAAACAGAATGCTACAATAAATTGTAGTGTACTTTCTACTTTGTCTGCCAAATAGACCTGATCTGAACATTGTTTCAGTGCTACATTTTTCTACTTAACTGTGTTATGCATCTGTTTTAAGTTTGAGGTCATTAATGGGGAATCAGAAAGAGCAGGGAGTGTTCTGTATTGTATTAAGAGAGTTGTTGTGAAAATCTATGTGCTGATGAGAGATTTTTTTATAGAATATGCCATGGTGCAGTTACCCTTAAAGAGGTTTACTTGCAACACCATGCCATATAATAGGAGTGTGCTAGCTGTGAACACAGCTTCTTCAATCTTGCATCCTGGTTTTGGTTGGTACTTTGGTTTTGGTGGGGTTTTTTGTTTGTTTTCATTTGGACTTGCTCTAGCTTATGGCTTTCTTAAAGGAAGATTCTTTTTAAGGTATAATAATCTTTGAAGGGATTTATTAGCTCAGGAAGCCAAATGTTTTGACACCCTGTCTCAGGGCATCACCTACTAACGCAACCCAGAAAGAGGTATATCCTTTCTCTGAAATGCCATTGACATTGCTGTTTACTTTGTGATCACTGTCAACACCTAGATTTCTATCAGCTAGTTCGTGCCCAGCTGTATATTCCCCTTTTTGTATCAGTTCATGTGATTTCTCCTTTCTGATATCATACTTTGCCTGGTCTCTGTTGAGTTTTAACTTCAGAATTTTGAACACATTGAACTTTGTCAAGATAATTTTGAATTCTGATGCTGTCAAGCAAAATATTTTTTATCCCTAGAGCGGTATGAACGTGGTTGCTCTGCAATTGTGTAAATCATTATTGAAAATATGTTATAGTGTCAGATTTGGGTCTGCACTGAAGATGTCCTCCAAGTTTGCTGACTCCAAGTTTGACGACTGACAGTTGATAACAGCAGGAGTGTTTTGTTGGTTTTTTTTTCCCAACAGGTGTATTTCTTTGTAGTAGTGGTTGTATCCAGGTTATAACCAACAAGATTGTTTATCAAAATTTGCAGCAGTACTAGCAGCCATGTTAATATCAGCCTTATATTTGCTGACCAGCAGGCAATTGCATTGGCTTTACTATACTTGGTAAATTCTTACTTGTTGTTTATAGATTGTCTTATATTCTTTTTTATAGCTTGGTGGGTTTTTTTGATAGGTTATTTTGCAATATTTTGATTTCCAAAGTGAGATTAATACGTTTCTAATTTCCTCAGTCTGTTGCTTTCCCAGTAGGTAGAGGTCTTATGTCTGCTATTCCATTACTTCTTCCTTGTGTTCTTTAAGGTTATCTCTCTGAGACTGCTTTGACTACTTAGAAAAGTTCTATACAATGATTCATTCTCTGAAGCTTCATATGTCTTCCTTGCCTAAATATTCTTCAGCTTATTTTCTTTTGCTGGTCTGCCTTTGTAAAATGCACTTTGTTTGGTAGCTGATTATAATTAATTTTTCTATGTATGAAAACTGAAGAAAAGCGTTGACCACTTTAGCCACCTTTGTGTATCATCCATATTTTTATCTTCTGTCCAATTAAATAATGGTCTCTTCCTTTCTTTTGTCTTCCCATGACTGCTTAATGTATTTATAGACTTTTTCCTCATTGCCTTTTATGTCTCTGGCTAATTGAAATGCATTTTGCACCCCAGCTTTTTGATTTTTATCCATGTGAGGCATGCGAGTTATCCATTATGCTTATCATTAATCATGTGCTCTTGTTTCCATTTTTATAATGATTCGTTTTCTATTTTCAGGTTATTAAAAAACTACTGATGCAGTTAGAATGGTCTCTTCATATTTTTCCTACCTATACTTCAAAAGGGGTTTGCTCTTGTCTATTCACTATAGTTTCTCTCAGTAGGTAGTGACTCTCAGGCTCATTTATTCTTTAGACTATCTTCTTGAGAGATCTTACTGATGCTTTTTTTTCTGCTTTTAATCTATTTTTTTTTTTTTACTCAGAATAAGGACTTCAAATCTTTTTTTCATGGGGTAAACTTCTTCATTTCATGATTATCCTGTATTAGCTCTACAATGCCATTTAATTCCCTATTAGTTAAAACCAAACCTACAATAGCTCCTCCCCAGTAGCTTTTTTCACCTCTTGAAACTTAGTGAACTTTTGCATTAAATATTTGATGAATTGTGTCCTAAAAAAACCCCAAGAAACATAGTCCCCCAAACCCCTACCTACACCTTGGCAATGATTCTGTTTTCTCTTGCTTGATGCACCCAGAGACATTCAACATGTTATTAGCTCTTCCTGAATTTCAAAATAAGTGTTCTAGATGTGCAATTCGACGTCTCCTTGTCCGTGCTTGCTAAAAAGCCATTTCTTTCACTGTGTCTTAGTGATATCTATGGTGTGTATAGATGTATTTGTTTTCCATCTTAATGCCCTAATATCTGGCATTTACCAGCAGATAAAATTCCATTATTCTCATTCTTATTTATCTTACAGTTTTAATGCAATGTTTAATTTCTAGATTTATATTTTATGAGTAAATCTGGGGGATTTTGAGTACCTGTGTGCTTCTTGTAACCACTTACTCTACTGTAATAGCAAGACATCACTCAGCTGCCTCACATATCAGCTAAAAATACTTTCTGCTTCCTGTCAGGTAGGTCAGTTACCTCCACAGTGTTTAAGGAGATTCTTGAGATTCGGTTTTCATTGGGACTGAGATGGTTTTTGCCTGGCTGCTGGATTTTACCAGGCAATATGCCATTGTTCATAGGATTTAGGCTTAATATGCATGGGCAGGTAATTATAGATAACGAAAGGGAACTCCTAGTTGAACAGAATTGAGGACCAACTCAGGAAGTACCAGGACAGATCAGAAGTACCAAATAAAGGTATAAAATCAGCAAAAAACAGAGCTAGCGAGGAAAGAGAAAATAGAGTGGGGTGTTTATTTGGGAGGGAATAAGGGTGGTAAGTAGAAGAGCTTGAGAGGGGGAATGGAGAGTATAAGGTGAAACAAGTTGTCTTAGAGGTGTTTGGTTTGGGGATGCCTATTGATCAGTGCAGTCTGTGGCAGGACAGCGTAACTGTTGCTGCTGTGGCCATGCTGGTGTCTGACTGTAGCGACTGGACATCTGGGATGCTCTCCCTGATGCCAGTGAAGGACCTCTTGGAAGAATGGACTGGACTTCCTAACAAATCCTTGTAAACTCACTGATCTCAGAGCTGTGAAGGTTTGTTGCTTTTGTAACTACAGCTGGGCAGCTAGAGAAGGGAGAGACTGATTTGATTTCACAGAAAGATTTTAGTCTGAGCTTCGAAGTCGGCTGCATGAGCAATAGCTGTGTGCCTGTGTCAGCACACAGTAGTTGCACGTGGCTGGGCAGCAGCTATTTAGAAGCCTGAGAGAAAGACTGGGATGAGTTTAGGGAAATACAGTGAAAAGAGGAATGAAAGGAAACTGGAATTACTACGTAAGGAGCTGGGCACCCAATTGAGAATGTAGAATAGAGGAATAGGTATACAAGGAGTCAAGACATAATTGGAAACGAATAAAACAATAAAAAATATGCTTTTGTAGCCCTTGCTTATGGAACAATCCTCGTGGATTACCTCCACGCGTTTTTGGGTGAAGAGAAGTTATTTATTTAGCTTGTTCTCAGTGAATCGTTCTAATCTTTCAGGAAAGTAATCATCACAAACTTTAGACTTTAACTGTGATAAAAATACCATTTTTTCCCCTTGCTTTTCTTTCAAACTTTATGTGCAAATTATTTCTATTGTTCTGACTCGGCACTGATAAAATATCACTCATTCTCACAGAACTAACATCATCTGCAAATTATCTCCTTTGTTCGGATGTCTTTTCCATGTAATGTTAACTGACTTCACTTATGACAAGCAATCTTTGTGTCATTCATTTGGGTAAAGAATGTAGTATGTGTATATCACAGCTCTAGAGCTGTTATTGCGTGGATCCCAGATGAAATTTTCTACTGTCCTCTAGTGTGCTGTGTTCACAAAAATAAAAACAATTAACCAAATAAATTTTTCTTGTCTAATCAAACATATTTGACTTAAAATTAAAATAATCTTATAAATGTAGATAATTTAGGAAAAAAACAGCAGTTTCTTGTAAAGGAAAAATCAGTTTTAGTCTTCGTGATTACTTGCTGCCATAACATGAATTACTAGTGACCCGATCTAAACCAGACAACTTAAGGAGGTAGGAGACAGTGGCTTTGATTTGTAAGATTTTGACACTGCTGTGGTTATGAATGATATCTTTGGGCCTGCTTTCTTGCCTGCTGACCCTTGGTAGCCTTGCCATCTGCATCTGTTCTCTCTTGTGACCTCAGATACTGCAAAAGCTCATCTGTTTTTGTTTTATATGTACCTCTGTTCAAAAAGGCTAGAAATAGAAGACTGGAGAAGACCAGAGCCCAAATGTACCATCCAAGCAACCTGGCACAGTAGGGGATGTCAATCTGACTTTGTCATTCTCTTTCAGCTCTTAAAGAAAAATACACTCAGCATCCCTACTCATACACCACTTTAGTTGCTTTTGTGTTAACCCTTTAAAGACTGCTGTATCTATTTGTGTGTAGACAAGAATCAGCTATTATGTTCTGTGAACCTGTAGATATTCAAGTAATTCTTCTTGCTTTCTTTGCAATTTGATAAAACAAATTTTACTGTTATGGGTAATAATTGCTGAAATTAAATTGTAAAGTAGAAAAATAAAAGATACAACATAAATTATCTTAAAGTTGATATTTTTTTATCTCTTAAGTTATTGTATAACTATTTTTAACTTTTCCTTTGCTATCTAAGAGCGCGTTACAGTTGAGAACAATAACTCCATATACTATTGCTTTTTGATGTACAAAATTATTCTGATATCTTTTTGGATGCAGTTTTTCCCATCTATATCATCATCTCATTTTTACCTGATAAATTCCTATGATATATGGTAAAAGCCATGAGAAAAGTTTGTTATGCTGTGAATAAAATATTTAAATATTCCTGTCAGCCTTTATGTGGAAAGGCTAATACATATTTGCATGGAACAATTGTACCATAAACATCATGCTATGTTCCCTTGCAGACTATATATATACAAAAAAAAAACAACCCTGCTTTGAAATTCTCTGTGATATAGTGATTAAACTCAGGACTTTCTTTTTTTAAAAAAATAGATATTCCTTTTTCTTTATAACTGAAATTGCTAAGATCTGATTTAAAATTGTCTAAGCCACCTTTCTGTATGGCAGTGACAAAAATTTCAATTTTAAGTGAGGTTTATGAGACATATGCTGGGATCCTGTGAGGGATGTTCACTTCCCAGTAACATGAAGTGCCATTTACTATCTGAGTGGGAATTGCCAAATACTGAATGTCAAGCCTGTCACTGGTTCATTTATACATTTTGGACCTTACCATTGTGTCATATGGGGGAGGAATGAAAGTGAGAGAATGGTAGAAAAATGCACTTGCAGGAGGGAAAATACATTTCTCTGGAGACACTGGTGTATTTTTAATTGCAGCTGTTAAAGGCATTTGTCTGGCATGATAGGTTTGGCATAATGCCTTGCAATAAAGATAGCTGGTTATACCACATCCTCTGCAACCTGCAAAAGACCATGGCGGCTGCATTCATAGTCTCTGCAATCTTCATGCTCTCCATGTTTGTGTGGCTTGATTACTGCTCTTTTTTCCACCTTGATAACTTCTTGTGTGTGCACCGCACGCACTGGACAGTGTTCAGTTGCCAATGCTGTCACCTATACACGTATCAGCAACTACCTTCTTACTCCAGAGAGCATGAATAGTGAAGGGAAGATCATTACATGTAGGCATTACTTCAGATGAGAGGGAAGAGAGTATATTAGAGTTGAGATATTTTAAATGAATAGATTTTTTTTTTGTCCAATATTGTCTCTGTTAACTGGCAAGAAACTAAGGTATTATAAAATTTATACAGTACCACACCTATCAGTTTTTCTACAAGCCTAATACAATGTGATGACCTTTCTGTGTACCATTTTAACAAAACTTGAATATGATTCCTGTTTTATAAACACCCATTTTATCCTCAGTCACTGCAATCTAATATATTAACGTGGTCTCAATAGATTTGTAACAGTATTGTTTTAGCTTTACAATGACAGATTAAACAAATAAATTTAATAAGATTACTCTCCTAGAAGGGTGTGATTTTCCCACAGATAGGATTGTGGAGCTAATTTTCTGGAACCTGTCCTGTCAGGCCACCTTAACTAAAACTTATGCTGTTAGCCAGCATGGCAGTTTTCTCCATGCCTCTTCAGAAAAGCAAAAATGACACTAAAGACTGGCTGATGGAGAGAGACCTCGCTTGTACTCAAAAGAGCAAGAAGCCCTTTTGTAGCTTTAATAATGACCATTACTATAATTATTAATCATTATTATTTACCTTCCCTGGGCAAAGTTAAGTGTGGGAAGTGTTTATTTCTTATGCCTTGGGCTGTTTTTTTGGCCTTAGTTAGTCCATGAAATCAGAAAGGAGTGAACACCACTGATACTAGGAAGCCAAGGGAGGGATTTTGCTTTCCAGTATTCTGCTTAAGACACTGCCATGCCCTAGATCATGTACAGGCTTCCAGCAAAACACCAGTTGCTGAAAGGTTTGGGTTTTTTTTTGTTCTCTATGAAGATGTGTGTTAGGGCATTTTGACCTATACCCGCACAACCGTAACATTTGTATTCCCCAGTGGCCACTTGTTCACATTCAGAAAAATCACAGTCCTTTTCTAACTACTTCTTGAACAGTAAACTGTCAACGTAAAAAAAAAAATCACTTGATGATACCCGATGGAGAGAAAAAAAATAAAAGCACTTATAAGAAAGAACCTTTGAGCACAAGGCATGATTTTATGATTATATTTTAAATGCTCCAGAGTTTTGTAAAACGTATCTAACTCTTTCAAATGCAGTGCTTTTTTCTCCAACTTCATGGAGAAAGAAAAATGCAGCTGCTTTTGGGGGGAACCTTTATATTAAGCCAGTCTGTCTAGCTGCGGGTTGTAGGGAAAGGGTGACAGCTCTTTCAATGACTGGCAAAAAAGTAGCCAGCACTGATTATCTAGACTAAAGGCCAAAGGGAGAGACATAGCAGATCGCAGCCACCTTTTGCAGTTTGGTTTTTTTTTATTAAAGCAGCACAAATCTGTTTCCTGCTTCTTCTTATTTTCTACCTGAGAAAAATCATTACAAAAATAACAGAACAAGGTTGCAACAGCAACAGTAATAAAAATATCAATACTATTTAGGAACCTTTTTGTTTGATGGTAAAAGCGTGAATTTGATTTAATAATATTTAATATATTGCAGATTTGATCAATGCTCTGATAGATGTCTTTACTAAAAGTCGATTTCTGTAAAGAAGAGCTGTAATGTTTGTTATGTATTCCATGATGGAGGAAAGAAATTCCTGCAGAATCAAAAACTTTGAGATGTTGAACTTTATGAACATTACATAATGAAAAGGAATTATTTCTGTATGAGGCTGGATCAGCCATGTTTTGGAGTTGTGCTGTAATGGAATGCTTTTCTTTGTCATTAACACTGAACTGCATAATAAAAGAGTCATTTCTTGTATCCATGCTCTTTTTATGGAACAGGTTTCCTGAACTGGGCTTTTTACCTTGCTATACATGGTCATATGTTTTCAAAGGATATATTGCATCACAGAAGTGTCTAAGAAGGTTACTTTGGGGAGAGAAGAGACCTGAGAAACAAGACCAGCAAAATAAAATTTGACCAAACTGAATCAAACACTACAAAGAATGTTTCCTTTTCTTCTGATAAACTAAAGATAAACATTTTAGCTTAGTCCAAGTTTAGTGTTATTTAATCTGCCAAATGGGTTGATGTTTTAGTTTTACTGCAGTTGCAGATAAAAGCAATTGTTGATATGTTGAACTTCACCATTGGTTGGAAATTCTGAATTGTGTTAACTAATCTATCTTGTAAATGATGCTAAGTATATAGGGTATTAATGAATTAGAGTGTGACTTTAAAACTAGTCTTAATTTGTATGATAAATATGTTTTGCACAAAGGTAAATGGCAATGTAACTCTATGCAAGTATATGAACCTAGAAGCATCCTGGGGATGAAATCTGTCTCAGAGGCGGTTTCACTCCCATTGCTCCAGTGAAGTACTAATCAGATTACTGACAATAACAGAAGCAAAGTACCACTTTACTCAGTACAGGTAAATTTATAGTTGTATTGTTATATGAAGACTGCATGTTTCCCACCTACCAGGTGAAAAAGAGGAAGCAGTTAAAGGAACAAGAAAGAAAAAGTTGACATACAAGAATGTAGTAAAGGTCTTATTCTTTCTTGTAGATGTGGGTTGAAAGTACTACTAAGGACAGTCAAACTCTAGGGAATAAAGTTCTGAAGAAGAGTAATTTAGAGATTCTCTGTTCTGTTAAAAAATTTTACTTAGATTTTAAATATTGATCAAATTGTAATATCTGGTATTTATCAGCTATTAAGATTCTTCTGATGAGTATTTTGGCTCTGATGACTTGTAATTATGTATTAGTTAGAAGTTAGGTTTATACTGATCACTCCAATGCCACATTGTATTTGGAAGGCAACCAAGTAATTTGGTTAATACTGGATCTAATCAAAGTATCTTACAGGTTTGTGACCTGTGTTGCTATGTTACAGTTCATTATAAATAACCTTCCTCCCACCTCCAGTTATATCTTCACTTCCTCTGTAACATCTGCTAAACTTCTCTATTCACAGTTTGCTTGGCTCTCTCCCATGTTCTATAAATCCCAGCTGCTGGGGAAGGAGCAGCTTGTATAATAGCTAATTTCAACATCATACTTGTGCTGACTGGGAGACCGAACAAATCTGATGGCTGCTGAGCTTGTATGGCTTCGTTTCCAATGGGGATCTTAATTTGTTTCCTCTGCCCAGATGCCAATATTCTCAAATCTTTTAGTAACTTGTCTTCTAGGTGTTGAACTCCTTGGTGAAATGTAGGACAGTGGGCGAAGGTGGTGAGAATAGTGTGTAGGAGAGTCAGAGAACTGACAAATGGCCTGGCAGCTCGGTCACATATGTCTAATTCTCCTATCAAAGCAAAATTTAAAAGGAGCATGAAGCGGGAAAGAGGGAGCAGCTTGTATGTGTGTGTCCTGGTCCAAAAGTGGACTCCAAATTAATGACACGCACACTGCTCTAGGCATCCTCGGTATTTCTGTGTTTACTCTAAAGCAACTGCTTTCCTCCCAGTCCCTCTGGAGCAACCTACAGTAACCCTTCTCAGATCCCTTTAATGACTCCCCCTACCCATGTCCCACATTTACAGACCTCTGCTTTCACAGTGCCTCTCCTACCTTCAGAGCCTTGCCTCGGTCCTAGTTCCTGCCCCAGACTCCAAGTTCAGCCCATAGCTTCCCAATGCTGTGTTCCCAATCGTTCCCACCTCTACTTCTCCCATGGGACGCTCCTGAGCTCAGCACTGTGCCTGCCTCTTTTCCCAACCAGGTCCAGGTGCTGCGATTTACACCAGTACATCTGAGCTGATGCGTTGCCCTTACATTCTGCATTTGTTCCAAATAGTCACTTGGACCAGCTTGTTGCCTGCTGCAACAGCTAAAGCATGTGCTTTTCCTTTAGGCCCTTGCTTGCTAACATCGATATTGATGTTCTAAGTGATTCTTGCATGCATAGAAACCTGTTCACAGAGCAGAAATCTGTGCTAGAGTAGAAGTGAGCACTTGAGCTACTTGGTTAATGGGATGATCGAGAAAGAGGAGTACTTATGACTTTACAAGAGAAAATATAATGGGTTCACAAGTTTTACACAGCAAGGGGAAGGCTAAGAAGGGATATGATTGCTCTCTATAAATAACAAGGTAAACAACAGGAAGAAGGAAGAGCAATACAGTCCAAACTATATTGCCAGCATAGGAATAAACTGGCCGTGAATAAATGTGGGTTACTATTTAGTAGCATGGTTTTAACCATCCAAGACTACAGCTTTGAAACAGCCTTGCCAAGTGCAGAGGAAAGAAAAATAACCTACCTAGGCTTAAGTGGAATCTGTCACATCATGAATGAGACCTCAAGAGGCTCCGTTTAAATAACACTAGAAGCCTTGTACTTGAGGAGTGCCACTAACACACAAAATTTTCATCTGTAATGTACTGCCTCGACCCACACTCCCATGCCTGCCAGAGCCAGGTGGAGTATTCTAGATTGTTCTTAACAAAAGCCTGGAACACTAATACTATCACTTTGCTTTCTAGTGTATCTATCTGTTAATGTAAACTGCTATCATCTTTGCCTTCTTTTTTTGGCAGCTGTGAAATGATTTTACAGTTTTAATTATTTTTCATAATAACCCCCAAAATTCCTCTCTTGACTCACTTGCTAGATGAGATTTCCATTTAGTACATATTCTCTAACTTGATATTTGGTTTCATGGCTAATTATCTCAAAATTATTTTCTGTGTTAAGATGCATTTGCCATCTGCTCATCCAGTCACAAAAAAATAATGGAAAACCTTCTGAATCCGATTGCATTCTCTTAATTACTGGCTCTGTCTCCAGTTGCGTTATTATCCACAGACTGGAAGATCTTAGGCCAAATAATTGATAAAAAACAGTAAGAAACCTTTGATTTTGGTTGAGCCATGGTGACACATACCGAGATCCTGATCTTTCACTTCCTACTGTTGCATATTTTAAGTTCTCTGTCTTTCAAAAAAGAAATAAATGTCTGAGTCACGCTTCTCTCAGTTTTCATATCCAGTATTGATGCTGTTTCCCACACTCAGACCAAGCTCCTGCTGTGAATGAGTGTTTCATTTAACTATACTCTGAGTGTATTCTCTCCAGGGAATTCATATTAAGATACCAGGGTTTCTGAAGAGCTTCAGTGTTTCAGTAAACATGAACTGAACATTCGCTTGTGGCTTCTGCAGATGTTTTGCAATGGCAATGCTTACATCATCAAAAAAAAAACAAACACCACCTTTACATTTTCATGTGTATCTTTTCTTCTTTGGATTGATTGGTTTTTTTTCAGCTTCTCAGTGTTTCTGTATACCATTTTGATGTAATTATTTTAAGCCTTACACTTCATTTCTGTGGTGCTTATTGCCTCCTGATACTTGATACCTTACTTGATGAAAAATATGTTCTTTTTTATGAGCTGGTCTCTTCTGTCCTAGGTTCTTGTTACCAAGCTCTTTCTCAAAAAGCCCATACTTATCCTTTGTTCCTGTCTGTATGCTTGTGGATCTTTTGCTAGATTTTATGTAGGAATATCTCAATTTCATGGTAGACTCTGTTATTTTCTAATCAGATTAATTGAATTATAGAGCTATTACAGTCAGGTAACCTACCACGCAAATGATACAGCACCATTTCTTTCCACTGTGGAAAAATGTTTCATGTAAGCACAACCCTTTTAAGTTGTTAGTGCAAACAGTGTGACTAAAGTCTCGTGGCAAGGACATGAAGTTATAGGGAACACAGATTTGTTGCAGCATTTGATTTTATGCATCAGACATAATAGTATTCTTTGCAATGCCCTTTTTAAAAGCCCAGTTTGGGCTTCTAGTTAGCTGGACAAGCAAGCTAAAGAACTGCTTAAAAACCACCTGGATTTCCTCTGGACTACAGTTCTTTTGTATGCATAATTGTTGTTTCCATGGCAAGATAGCACTGATCTTCATTTTTCTATATAACAAAAAGAAATATCAGCTCAATGGGTAAGCATTGCATTCAGTACTTGCAACAGAAAACAATGCTAATTTTGGAATTTACCTGAATATTTGTTTGAGATTTTTTTCTTTTCTCAAATGCAATTTAACTTTTTCACATGAATACTTCTCTTTTTAAGTTTTCTTAATTTATTTATGCTGCAACTTATTGCGTTAGCATAATCAAAATATGTATATTATGATCTGTCTTAATTGTCAGAAAATCAAGTAAAGAGAAGGGAATAGATAGTCTTAAATTTACTTTTTTTTTCACTGTAGGTGCGTTTAAGAATCTCCTAATCTGGGCCAATTCCAAAGCAGGCACATTTCAGAAAAAGTGAGAAAGGATACTTTGTTCTGCAGAAGTCTGTGTTAATATTTAGCTGTTCGCTATTGCATGTTTTGTGTCTCATTTAATTATGTGGAAGCATGTAATTTCACATCCAGAATTTTATTTCATTGTTATGAAAAATCATTTCATTAATTTTTTATTTTAATACTATGGGACCAGATGGTACTAAAATTACAACCCTAGAGAAAAACTTGTATGCCTTCAGAACGTGGAAAGATAAAAAATATGTGTACTAATGCTTCATCAATTGTCTCAAAGTATTCAGATTCTTCCAGGTAGTTTAGATGTTAAATGAATTTTTGCTGGATTATTATTGACATAATATAAACTTGGCTATACAATTTATACCATAAAACTTCATGCAAGTTATGGCATTTCTAAGTCTAACAGACAGATTCATGTTATTACTAGTACATCATATGATTAGTTCATGAAGACTGAAATATTTATGAAGAAATATGTACTAGGGAATATTTTTATATTCAGACTCCATCTTAGCCAATGTTAAAAATTTATTGCTTTTCAACCACATCTAAGTTACAATTGTTTCTTAAGTTAAACATCACTTGGCAAATTACATCATCTAATAACTAAAATATTTTAAGTAGGAAAACTGAGATGGTGAAAAATAGCTATTGTAAATCATGTTTTTTTTTTCAAGTATTAAATCTGACAGACAGCTAATTTCACACCTGTGTATGTTTTCTGTTGATTAGTGATTCAGTGATGTTTCTGTGATTAAGAGAATTTAGCATTATAAACCAGTTGTTTATGACACTTACTTATGAGTAACTTGTGTATAATTATTCATCATTTTACTGTTGAAAGCTGGATCGTAACTTGTTTCTTGCAAGTAATTCAATATTATTCCTTCTTAATATTAATCTCCTTACTTTCAGTTTTTCAGGAATTTACCCCATAGTTACATCTTAGAACTAATTTGATGGAGGCCAGTAAAATTGTGAAGAAATTGCATAATGTGCATATTTATAATCTCTAAATTTGTGCCCAGGCCTGCAGATAACCTCACTTAGGTGACTGTTTAGGGGTCAGTCAGCAGAGTTTAGTAGAGTTATCTAAAAGAAAAGGCTGTATTAACAACAAACTTCTTGTGATTGAAACAAATTTTCTCCCAGTTAAATATTCAGGTAGAAAAACAAACTGAGGGTGGCACTTTCTTGACATAGACTTCGAACACGGGTTCATAAAGAGAAACTGCTCAATTAAGCTGTGTTTTTCATTTTTTATTTTTTTTTAAATTTTTGCTTCAAATATCTTTTTAGGAAGTAGAAGAAAGTTCTTACTGTTCTAAAACTGGAAGAGCTGTTTATCATAGAAATTTTATTTAAAGGAGTTGGAAGAAAAATAATGGTAGTTCTGAAGAACAGGGAGAGTGATTTTGTTTTAAACTCAGTTGACTAATCTGAGAAATTATAGGCACTTAATACTGACTAAAGTCTTTTCTGGACTCGTGCTTTTTGGTTTCTTGAAAGTAATGTGTTATACAGCTTCAACTTATGTTTGACTCAACAAAACGTTTAATTTCCAAAAAGCAATAACATACAGATTGGACAATTAACAGTATTCTGCCCTTAGGCTAGACTGATCAATGAAAGTTTGCTCCGATAATGATAATGCCAATGATTTGTACTTAATTAGCTGAGTATATTATACATTAATTTAATCTTGAGAGCTTTATGAGGATTTTAATATATTAACAATGTCTAAAATACTTGCAAGGCTTGTTCTAAGATTCTAATTTCAGTGATGTTTAAGTATCAGTCAAAAGCATGAGTTTTGGGTGTTCGCGCTTAAGGTTCCCTGAAATTTCTAAGCAGCACATACAGATTCGTGGTACTTAGCAGTTATATCTTTGGCATAGTGTGTGTTAACAATTTTTATTTCGACTTCAAGGCTCCTTTCAATGATTGTGCTCTAAACATAGACTCCTAATACTGCAGATCTGCGCTTCCTTGTAGCTAACTATTAAAGAAATCACCAGACCATTACAGAAGTATAAAGGAAGTGAAGGTCAAATCAGTGACAGAGAATGCTAGTTTGCTGCAGTAATCTAAAAGTTGAGCTTGGCTGAATAGAGCTACGTGTTGCTATGTACATGATGTAGTAAAGAAAGAAAAGAGACTCATACAGTTGAAAAGAATTAGTAAATTTAAACCTACTGTTTCAGCTTTGCTTTTCACTATTTAGGGTTGAACTGATTGTTTCTGCAAAAAGATCACACTTATTTTTCAGTCATTGAATTCCATACCTTGATTTTTGCTACACATGGTTCTCAGCTCCTATTTCTTTACTAGAACTTTACATCTTTTTGTCAAAGGATGTATCTACAGTTCTGATGAATGTTTATTCAGTTGCAACTGGAATTTTGGATTGGTTTTGTTTATGAACGTTTGTAATGAATATTTACTATGGAAAATTTTATGCATAAGAAGTTTCCAGATGTGCTCAGTTCTGCACCTTATTCCAGCATAGGGACTTTGTACAACTCTGGGTCCTCACTGCACCAGAACAAGTTAGGAGCTTGGAGCTGAAGTTAGTAGTTGTTTTACAGAAAATGGCAGACTATTTTTTTTTTCTGTTTAACTCAATGGAAAGTTTCTGTTACCACTAACAGAACTTTACTTCTTGTTGTAAAAGCTAAAATTAAGAATTTTGTTTCATTTTTTTTTTAAATCAAGCTTAATGTTTCACACTAAATTTGTCTCGTATATTTGCATACTCCCACCTGAAGACAGCATTTCTGATGGAGAGCAGAGACTAAATGGAAGCTCATCTCTTGAGATATGCAGATATATTTAGAAATGTCCTTAGTTCTTGGGTGTTGTTATGGACTGGTCATGACAGAAATCCTTGCAGATAACTTAATGTTCCTCTAAATA
The DNA here is from genome assembly GCA_033556795.1 of Tapera naevia. Lineage (NCBI taxonomy): Eukaryota > Metazoa > Chordata > Aves > Cuculiformes > Neomorphidae > Tapera > Tapera naevia. The sequence goes on along the minus strand of JAUMJJ010000079.1, from coordinate 16,433,473 downwards.
ATCTTTGTTCCTCCCAACCTGTATTTAAGAACTCTTCTCGGGACATTAGAAAAGTCCTATACAATAGATCAGTTCTGGAGTTACTGTCTCTAGCTGTTGGAAGGCATTGCCTGGCATGTCAGTTTACTGCTGTAACCTCCTCAAGGATTCATTCGGCATGTGAGGTCACTACATATATGAGACTGGACCAGTTCAAGGCTTTTGTTGTATATCAGGGTGCTTTTGTGTTTGAGTACCTTTTTATTAGGATCTCAGAAGTGTATCTGCAGCAGCAAAGGCTAGCTGCACACAGGGCTGCATCAGTACAGCTAGTAGGCTAAAGGGAGTGATTATTCCCCTCTTTTCGGCACTTCAGATGCTGCAATTGGAGTAGTATCCAGTTCTAGCCCCTGCCCCACCCCCACCTCGGTGTAAAAAAGTGATAGAAAAATTGGAGCATGTCTGGAGGATGACCACCACGATGGGTAGGGTATTGAAGCGTATGATGTACGAGGAGACACTGGAGAGGCTTGGATTTGTTCAGCATGGAAGTTAAGAGAAGAGCAGAGCTAATTGCTGTCCTCAACTGCTTAATGGGTCATTACAGCCAGATAGAGCCAGACTCTTAATGGACATGCACAGTGAAAGGTTGAGAGGGAACAGAGAGATGTTGCAGAAGGGAAATTTCAGTTCAGACACAAGGAAAAAAAATCGTCATGGTGAGGATGGTCAAATACTGTAATAGTTGCTCAGAGTGATTGTTGATTCTCCTGCTTGGTGGCTTTTGAAAACTGGAGTTTTCAGGACAAGGCCCTGAAAAAAACTAATGTTACTTGGAAGTTGGAACTGCTCTGAACTGACAGATAAACTCTAGCAAACTCAGGAAGCGTCTTCCAGCCTGCACTGTTCTAGGTTGATATACATTACTGACTTTACATGAAGGACATCATTCAGGAATCTTGCCCAGATGTGGATACATCCTAGACATCATCTCTTACCCATTCCAATATTTACGTCATTTTTTGGTATAATTTTGGTATTTCAAATTGCCTCCTTAAATCTGTTCATCAAGTCACCTCCCCACTCCATTTAATTGCTTTTGAAATCTAATTCTTATATGAGAGGAGAAAGGTCTGAAAAGCATCAATTTCAGAGTACCATGGTATCAGAATACATGACCTACTCTATGAATGTGCTGTCCCGTTGTGTGTTTTTTTCCCATGTATTTAGTTCTGTTATCTTATGCTCAACTTGCATTTGTACCATCTTTATTTGTTCTTATGAGGCTCTGAGATCATTGGTGAAATCTCTTCAAATGAGCAAAGAGAGAGAAGCGGGAGAAGAAGAAGGACAGAAAGTAGAGGAATGGTGATACATAGACTGACTAGTTTTGCATTAGTATGTTGTTGAGACTTGAGCCTGAGTCCACAGAAGTACAATGACTCTTGCAGTGGCTCTGGTGCAGACTGTCTTCAATTTTGTATTTCATAGCAGTCTTATCGGTCCTCGCTCTCACATTTTTTTTATCACCAGTATTAATTCACTGGTATTTTTCATAAAGACGCAGCAGTGTGATTAGGAGGTGATAAGTGTCCTACCCTTGGTAGTGAGAAAGATGAACTAAGTCTAACCTTTGAGCATCAGATACTAGAAAATGAGTGTAAAAATGAGGAGAAAAAGATGTATATTTCCTCTTTATAAACACATTTTGTATTATTTGGACTCATCACTTTGATAGTGTGCATTTGAAGTGTGTATCAAAAGTGTGCTAAAGTACATGCATTTTATTACTGCATTTATGACTGTTTCTCTGAAAAGAAGGTATTTGTGTTCAGATCACCAAGAGAAACACTGGCATTTTTTTTCCTTTCTTGGGTGATTTATATTTTACTTTTTATTGCTTCAGTTATTTTTGTTTTCCTCTGAAAATATTTGATTGTCTAGTCTTGTAATTCTTTTCTGAAATCTCTTTTGGCTTGGATAATGCACGTTTAATGTGTAAACTCCATATGGAGAAAGATCTGATGTGCAAGTACTGTGAATAGATTCTGGCATTGCTTTAAGCGTAAACTTATATTTATATCTAGGGAAAATAAGGGCTCTTAGTGGTTGCTTTATGCATTTGGTTGAATGTCAGTTCATTTGCTTAATAGGATAGAAGTTTGCTGCCAGGTTGGTTGATTTTCTCCTGCTTTAGGCTTATTCTATTTTAATAATGGCTATTCTGTATTCTATTTTTATTTACAATTCTTTCAGTATCTGTCCTTCTCAGGGCTACTCATTCCCCTTGCTCTGCCTTTCCCCATGTAGGCCAGCTGCTCATCTTTCACAGGCAGCTGGTTTTTTCTATTATATTTTTCCTGTCCTCCAAAACTCTAGTAGGTATTTTTGATTTTCTTAACCCAAGGCAGTAAAAGGCCCTTTGCTATGAATACCGTAGTTAAAAGGAAATATTTATAAAGCTAAAATTGTAAATGCAAGGGAATCTCGTCTTCAGAATGATCGTACCGTAAGTGATCAGCAGTAAGAGGCAGGCAGGCAGGAAAGTAGGCTCTTACACTGCGCAAGAAGTGCTTGTAGAAGTAATTTCAGAGGGATGAAATACATTTATTCGCTATATCCACAACAGCAACTGTTTTTATTATATTTATCTGTACATCCTGCATGATGAACTGACTACTGGTAGTTATTTTTATGTGTAAACACTATTGTTCAGAAGAAGAAAAAGATTTCAAGGTAGACAGATATGTGTGTGTATATATATATATACACATATGTATCATACAATTTCATGCTTTTCTTTTGATTGCATAACTTGAAACTATTTTGTTTATGTCTTTTATGACTGTTCATGGAAATGTACCCAACCAAGATCTGAGTCCAAATATAGTTGCTTTCTCTTCCTATTTGTCAGCACTCAAAAGAAATACAGCGTTTTGGTGTAGCGTCGTTTTGATTATTTTTGCATTGCGTAGTTTCAAACAAAAAGATATAATAAGCATCTGGAATGCTTTGTGGATTTCACTTGGTTTACATGAATAGGGTTCTTCCTGCAAGGGCAGACCAATAAAGTATCCTTCACTTATTTCATTCTTATGGTAGTGACTGCTTTACTTTCTGTCTATAAGGATAACGTAAGATCTCTTATCAGTGAAGTAAATAATGCTGCCCCAAATTAGGCCAATGGCATTCTTAGAAATATAACAAAGGATGTAAGAGTGTAAGCATTCTGCTCTACCTAACAGTCAAAGCGTTCAAGCTGTGTGCTGTGTTCAGTGTGGGGCAGTTATAACTTTGAGATGTAGCTAAGTTCGAAAGAGTCCAGAGGAGAACAGCAAAGGTGAGTATTAACAACCATGACTCTGAAGACTTAGAATAGAAGAAAGCAAGACATGAAGGAAATAATGAGTGTCTGAACTAGATATTATTATTTTTTCCTAAGTATGTTAAGAATTCTGTTCACCATCTGTGTAGTAAAAAAAATTGCCTGTTTGGGCTATATAGGAAAAAATTCTCCAGATGCAAAGATAGTTTAACAACAGAGATAATTTACTTGAACAGTATTGTATTCCCTGTTATCAGAGGGTTTAGAGGACATTTTAGAAAAAATGTCTGTTGGTAAAGTTCAAATGTGCTGTGCAGGAGAAAAGACTAGTTGGAGTAGTTGTCTAGGTGTCTCACAATGCCTTACCTACATGACTGAACATGGAGTGGGAGATCTCCACAGGATTTGCTTTAGCATTGATGTGGAACAAAGGGAGTGAGTAATGGGAGAATCTTGGCAAACATGATAAAATCTTGCAGTTTGTCCTATAGGTCTCACATCAATATTTCAGCTGATGGTATTGTGCAATAGTGAGATATCAACAGGAGGAAAAAGACACAGATAAAGACAAAAGGTGTAGGAGAAAAAACAGACATGAAAAGAGAGAATGGAAAATGTAGTTCATGATACAGTCAGATTTTATTGGCGCTGTTGTAGCCATATTTAGATACTAATATTGAATTAAAATTCTGAAAATTATTAGAAGTCTCACTATTTAACCTTGTATTATACCTTGCTAGCGCTCAGAGTTCCATTTCACTGACACCAATAAAAACATGTAAAGACACATCGATGAAGTAGTATCAGAAGAAGTTGCATTTCTTGACATTGCAATCAAAATCCAATATGCTATGTGCTAAATTTCCTCTCTGGAACATGATCTATTTTTCATTGCTATTATTGTTGTTGTTGTTATTATTATTATTATTATTGTTATTATTATTCATAAATAAAAGGGGAAAAATTGTTTTCTGTTATGTGGAACTGGAATAATTTCCAGTTTTCCTCTGATGTATTGAGTTCTGGATTCAAACAGGTAGTGATAGTCAGTAATTACTTAACAGGGGTAAAATTTTTTTGACCACTCAGTAAATAGATGTAGACAGTAGGGGGGGAAAAAAAAGAGAAACATAAGCAATAAATAACATTCATGTTTGCAAATAAAATTTAAAATAGTATAGGGAAATGTGGCAGCAGGGATGAGCTGCGAAGGGACTCTGGCAATATCAGATGAAAAGAGAAACAGAAAGGTCTGTTACACAAATGAAGTGGGGATACGAAGTTGATAATAATGTGATATTATTCAAGAAGTAGTCAGAAGGGATGACTGCATCCATTTTCTGAACATGGTGCTGCTGGGACAAGTTATCCTCAGCACTTCTCCCCTTTGTATGTGATTTCTTGTCATACTGTCACTATCAGTTCTGTCAAAACTTGTCCAGGTTGGACTCTATAATGTGGGTAAAGCCCTGCTTATAGCAGACTTTGAAATGTAGTAAACTATTAGATACTATTCAGTATTCTCTTTAAACTCATTTAAAATACTACTAATATAATGTTTTCTTAGTCTTATTACTTTATATAGGTTGAATAGGTATTTTGAGTTGATATTTATTTATAATGGCTGTTTTGCACCAATCATACAAGAAAAGTATATACAGAGCAAGGAATAGTGAACGTGTTTAGCAGAATAATTTGTCTTCACTGTAACTTAAAATTGAATGTTGAACTCACCTTTTTGGAGAAAGAATGTTGGCGTTTACATGTCTGGTTTTATTATTTTTAGTTTCACTTGTATTTTAGCTTAGACAAGAAAAGCTATCAAAATAAAATAAATTTCATATCATTTGAAAGGGAAAAAGAGTTTGTGTCTTCATGATAAATTTGTTTCTTCAAAAGATCTTTCTTATGACCTATTTTGTCAGCAAGTTCTGGTATCTAGGAAGATTATTTCTGTTGGCTAGACAATTTTGAAATGATAGAGTGAGATTAATAATATAAATACAGGTTTTCCTTGTTCTATTGATTTATTGGGTCCCAATTCTCTGAACACTCACCCATCTTACTCATTTTACTTTTGAGAGCAATGACAAAGAAGTTACTTACATGTATGAATGCTTGCAAGAACGAGCATCTTTATTTAGTGCAGCTGATTGGCAACATATTAGAAAGAAATAATGCCTCCTGTAAAACTGTAATTGCAATACTTTAGGTGAATCAGATACGTAGAGGCATAATCTATTACTAGGAAATGCGAGAGAGGCTTAAGTGATATCCTTTTCTGAAATGTGTTAATGGATCATGTCCCTGCTCCTATTTCATTGCAATGGGCAGTTGCTTAAGTACGCTCACTTTAGACATCATTTCGTCCAGCGTGGGCACACTAAAGTTACTCGTCTGCAGCTGAGATTTCATGATTCCCTTAAGCCTATCTATGGGCTGGCCAGTCCTGAAAAGAGCAGTCTTGGTCTACCCAGGTTTGCCCACATGTGCCGTACACTGTTATAATTTGCAGGAGACTTAGATCAGGGGACTGATTTTACTAAAACTTAATTTTATTCATTTATTTTTTTCTGAAGGAACATGGATTCCAAGTTGCATTTGGGTTGACATACAGTGTTCTTATTTCAAATAGACAAACTGAATACTGGGCTATGCCAGGATAAGCATGATCATCAGATTGAGGATGCTTTTATTTCCCTCTGGTGTTGGTGAGACTGTTAACTGGAATTCTGTGTTCAGCAGTTGGGGATTCCTGTTTCCAGAAGCATAGGGAGAAATTGTATGGAGTCTAGCACAGTCCTCTGGTCAGAGCAGTTGAAGGGGCTGGCCACTGAAATGAAGATCCATAGCAAACTACAGCTCTTTGAAGGAGAGTTAGACAGGTTGGAGCCAAAGTGGTTTTGGTGGTGCTGCGTGGTGTAACAAGGAGGAATGGCCCAAACTGCAGGCTGAGAGATTCAAGTAGGACCCCATGAGGCTGATGCAGAGCTAGAGCAGAGCTGACCACTAAGGAATCTCCATCCTTGGTGGCTTTCAAGACTTGACTATCAAAGCCCCAAAACAACTGAACTTGTGTTAGTGACAGCCCGGCTCTCAGTGGGAGACTGAACTAGGTGACTCCCAGAGGTTGCCTACAGTGAACATTTCTCTCTTGCCATTATTGTGAATAGGTAGCATAAGTATGTTCTTATAACATACACCCAGAAAGGACGAGTACTTGCAAAAAGTGATTTATTGCTTTATCTCATGCTAACATAGGTTTCTTAAAAAGGTTAGGTGACTATTTCTTTTCACTGATTGCTATATATTTTAAGATTAGTTTAGATTTTCATCATTAATGCTGAGTTGCCCAAACTTAGGTGAGGTGCATCACAGCATAAACCACGTCCTTTCACCTGATGGAGTGGTAACTTTTTACACTGTTTCAGATCCTTCATTGCTGTCATCTGACCCCAGAACTCGAATTTGAATTAGAATATTGCCAAATTATTAGTGATGTTTAGTATTGAACTATCTTCCAGGAAGATCTTTTCTACCAAGATATAGCAACTTCCTTACAGAGAAAACAAGTTAAAATAAGTTCAGGACATAGTTTCATTATGGCATTTTAAGATGTCTGTGTTTTTGTATAAACTAAATCTACAAATATTTGAGTGTGATATGTATGTTTTATATAATCTTAGTCTTAGAAACTAACAACATGCAATCTCTCAACAATTACCATAATATGTGTGAATTTAATAGGCTTAATTATTAGTCTCTCTCACACAAGCAAAGGCTCTGCAGAAAACAGTGCTCCATGCAACCCCCTTGTCATGTTGGCAATGTGTCTAGTAGAAGTGATTGTGTTTTCATTTGTCACTTGATCTGTATGTGTCAAGCACAACAAAAAGGGTATCTAGTCCTCCCCCACAGTAACAAACTGCAGTGCTAAAATTCATAAACAAAGACTTACTGGTGAATCATCCACATCCACAAAGTCTGCTGCATACTGGTGTAGAAAAGTAGGTGCTGTTGTTAGTTTTCCCAGCCTCTGGAAGGCATGCACTGATGAATTAAAACGAGTGCCCCATGAACTCACCCCAGGGATGCTGAAGTAGGGGAATAAACAGCTATCTTTCCTGTAAACACAGAACCATAAACAAACACCTGAAAATAGTCAAAAAAAAGCAGTGGTCTGAAAGGGATAGTGCTGACGCCCAGCTAGCTTTTGGACAGCTTTCTGGCACCAGTCGTAACTGCAAGCCTTATTTGCACTTAGACTATCTACCCTGCTGCAGATTTGCAATATTGGCACTATAATATGCTACAAAGGAAATGAGGGAAGAAAATAATTTGTACTGTTGTGTGTGGACCTTTGGAAGACGGTGTTTAGAGCTGCCAATAATGTCAGGCAGGCTCTTTGGATTGTGAAAAACCAGTGAAGCAGTTGTTAGCAGGACCTAGAGGATCAGCAAAAAGTCAGAAGTTCAGAAACCAAGTCTCAGCTTGTTCTTCCTTATCAATCAGGATAATAAACTGCACACAGACAGGCAGGCCCTCTCAGTAAAACCTCAGAAAGTCTTTGAATTAAAAGTGAAAAAAAAAATCTTCTGAGCTGCTTCCTCTGCATCACTTCATATTGTGGCAAGTGCATTTGTCATCCAGCAGTGAAAGAAACAGATCTGTGTTATCTGAGACTAGGCTTTTCATGCTTTTGACTGGAGGAGTTTCTGAAGCTTGCCATTGGGGTGTTGTTTTCAGTTTGTCAGATCTGCTGGGGACACTAGTGAGTCTTAGCAATAGACAGTTCAACTGCATGTTTCATGGTGCTGGACTGCATCAGGTTTAATTCTTCTCTTTTGTGCAGCTTCATGCTGTTGTAAAAGCTGTAATCCACCTATCAGCAGCAGAATTGCCTGGATAAACACATTTTTTCTCATTCCTTTCTCTCATGAACACTACAACATCTGATTGGTTAAAAAACAATGATTAAGGTTTTTAAAATATATGAAAGATGTAAGGTCAAGTACCATTATAACAGTGGGTTACTGTGAGATAATCTCTCACAGTGTTATCTCCTCTTATCTGTATGGAGGAATTACTTCTAAATAACTGGCAATGTCACACTGGCACCATAAAGGTCCATCTATTCAGTGTTTGTGTTTGTGTTCTATGTTTCTGGCTTTATTTCACAGCTCAAGTCCAGTCTCCTATTTGTTGTGCAAGACTGGAGCCAATTTCAGCATGTTCTTGTATCTTGTAATCAGGCATGTTAAACTGCTTTTTATACTGAGTTTATTTAAAAATGTATACACATGCACATTTGCATGTGTGTGCCTGCATATATATTTATATACATGTATTTGCTTCAGCATACTTGTTGCTGTTACAGATGTCATTTTTCAGCCAAGAGTTAAAATGGAGATTTCAGAGATTTGTTATTTAATAGATACTATGCTGTCTTGTTCTAGTAGGACTTTCCCAGTATTTCAGAATGATCTGCCAACCTGATTACATTCCCTGTGATTTCAAGTGATTCTGGTATTTGGATTCTGAACAATAACTTTTTTCTACAGCTTAATACTGACACCTGAACCAGCTCAGTCTCATTTCCTTTGTGTGTGTACATATCTGTACATTATGGAAAATAGTTTTTAACCCAGCCAACTCCCAAATACTGGTATGGAATAAAATAGTATTTGCATGTTTAGAGACCATCTATTTGTTATGGTGGAGATTTATTTTCTTCATTTCTGTCCTAAATATTTGTAGAGTACAACTGCATATTTACATTGACTATTTGACTTACTCTCCTTGCCTGGGAGGACTGAAAGTCTTTTATGAGAAAGGAATATAACAGTTCTGTCACTATTGCTGTTTGCTACCTCCGATAGTAAAATATTAGAAGGCTTAAACTTTTTATTGGAGTGACTGTTGTCAAGGCAGTATTGTACATCAACAAATATATAAAAGTCGTGGAAGCAATGCTACATGAATGCATTCAGCTGGTGTCTATGAAGGTGATAGTTACATAAATGGAACTAGACATTTATATAGTTCTATTTTAGGATCCTTCTTCCTGCAAAAAATCTTGTTTTGATTTGCATTTTTGCATTTTTCATGCTAACTTTGAGTTCATTTGGATTTGTTATATTTGGATGTAATTATGACAGATCTTAACATCAAGAAATTATAATTTATCACTTTTTCTTTGCAGAGTCACAGTGTACACTCTGTGGGGAGCCTGAAGGTGAGTATGTTTCCCTATTGATACTTTTTAAAGCAACTAGAGGTGAACACTTAACTCAAATGATACACATGTACCATAGATTGGAAATGATACCCAAATAATGAGAACCAATGAAAGATATTCTTCCCTATGTTAGAAACCAAAACTGAATTGAATTAAGCTGAATAAAGGATAGTACCTGCTCCAGGCAGTAAATATCTTAAAGGACAAATATTCTATTAGAGCAAAAATTGAAATATTTACTTATTCTTTTCAGTTAATTTGGGGTAAGGGAGAGTGTGAAGAGGCATTTAAGGGCATCACTGTGAGGATAGAAAACAAAGAGATTGGACATAAAAGGGAAATGAGAAAATGCTTTTATATTTGATAGTATATTTGCAGAGAACTGTGAAAGGCTAACACTATTTAGCAGGTGAAGTGTATAAATATTGCTTTTTAAACAAAGATAATTAAGCAATAACTGTTATGCAGTGCAAATACATGCCCATGTGAAGGTATTTGGTGGTTTGTTTAGTTTGCTTTTTTCCAACTGACTAATTAAATGCCAAGGTGAGACCCACAATTTACCTAAATTAATGCTGAAGTAATGAGATGATGATTTTTAAAGCAGGCCATTATTGAGGAAAATCTCTCTTATTTATTTATTAACATTGGTGCTGTTACAAAGAAAATGTCAAAAAGCTGACCTTAGATTCATATCAACCATCTGGAGGATTTCGAAGAAACATAGTCTAAAATAGAAAATGTAAATGCAGGAGAAAAATATATTGATTAAAAATTAAATGTAAGAGTTCTAGGCTGTTTCTAAAGATGTTCTGCTTTATATCTTACATAGTTTCTGAAAAACAATTGAAAATTTTAGTGTTTTATAAATTTATGAGGGAGAAGTTATTAAGAAGTGAAGCCTGAAAGTTAAAGGAGTTGAGACCTTGCAGCTAATAAATAACTCAGTAAATTAAATATCGTCTGTTTCTCCTTTCTTAGCTACGAACAAATAATTGTTTTAGAGGGTTTTCGACTTTTCATTCCTTTAATAAACAGTCAATTCTTGATTTGTTCTTTTTTTTTTCTTTATTTGGTGAATTTCTAATAGCACAGATACACATAGGAAAAGGCAGGTGTTTGTTTGACTTACATGAGATATTCCTTTCGTAATAAGGTTTTCCAACTTTAAAGTTATGTGTTTTATTAGTTCTGTTTTATTATATGTTATGCCTGCTTTATAATAATAATTCTCTTTTCATTACTGCTCTTTCTTACCTATTCATCTTTGCAAATTTTAATAAATGTACATGTAAAAAGAGAATGACTTACAAATGACTTTGTAAAAAGAATTAAAAAAATCAGTAATAATTTTTTTTAACATTTATATGATTAAAAACCCACAATCAAACAATTATATGTATTGCTGTAGCGACAGTCCTCAAGAACATAATGCTCAACTTTCAGCTGAGTAGAAAGCAATTCTCATGAGTGTTAATATTTCCTGGATCACCATACTCTCTCCCTTCAAATACAGTATTACTGGATGCTAATTATTAATTCTCTGCTTCAGTTTTAAAAATATTGGCAATTAACATCAACATAGATTAATGACAAGACTTAATTTTTTTTTTTTTTTCCTGTCCAGATTGGCACAATTTCTGATATAATACTGAACATTCACATAAGTGTTACTTGTGATTTTGTGATGAAGCAGTTGCACGACAGTTTTTAGAAAGCCGTTTTTAGAAATTAATTTATTTGTGTAAATAAAAAAACCCTCAAACCATAAAATATATAATTTACAGAATTATATAAAATTCTAGTTATATAAATTTATAAATATATAATTTATATAACAGTCTATAAATTGTATATGGTTTCATAATAAACTAGTTGAGTTACTTAGAAAACTAGGAAAGAACTAAAAAATAAACTTTTTCCAATGTTTTAATTGGAATTTCTGGTTTTTCTTTGTAGCCTATGTCAGAAATTTGAGATACTCTGTGGTTTTTTTCCTCTTTCTTTTTAGAAAAACTCATAGGTCACCAAGTACATTAATATACTTCTGTATATTAAGATGAATTTGCAAAATTGTAGGACATACATCATGGTGTAGGCCTCCTATGTAATTTCCAAAATGGTAAGCAGAGACTCATTCATGAAATAGTAGATGTGGAGAAATCCCTGACTTGGGAGATCCCGAGGACGGCAAGGCTTCGCAGGTTGCCGCTTCTGAGTTCCTCTGAAGCTGTTTATGCTTATGAAGGTTGATAAACCTTCAGGCAGCTAGCAGTGAGTTTCTGAACAACATCTTCTACCTTTTATAAGAAAGGTGACAGAGCAGAAGTGTATTACAAGCCACAAATTCTGACTGTCAGATTCATCAATAGCACTGTTCATGTAATGGTTCATCTTTGGCCTATCCATCACTCCTCTTTCAAAACCAGCGGTTTATCAGTGTACCCAAGTGTAATAGGAAATGACCGTGAAACAGAGCTCTTTGCCAGGGCCACCTTGCAAAGTTTTTAGCGGTGAGTGCTGCACTTCAGGAAGCAACTGCATTTGTCTGCGTACGTGTTGTTGCACAGGGGTGGGACAATGCGGGTGAATGCTTTATAGAGTGAAAAAATATCACATATGAAGGGAGGTATAAATTATCAGAATACGCTGTTTTGCCTGTGGAATTCGTACATCCATAGATGAATGTGTCATGTGTCCTCCTTTGCAGCCCATCCAAAGAGCACGAGTTGGACAACACTGAGGTCTTTGAGAATGTCTTTTGTATAAGCTGCGATGGCTTATGTGTTGTTTCAAAACTCATGGGCTTGCTCTGTGTTATTGACAAGCATGTCAGCTACCATTCCTGTCAGTGTGAGATTTTGAAGCCCAGGAGACCTCTTTTATTCTGAGAGGTAACTAGAGTTGCAGAATGCAGAGCTCATGGTCTAAGAAATTCCATTACAGTAGCTACTTCAAGCTGCTCCATCTGCTGGAAATGCAAGAGCAGTAATGACATGTTTTCAGACAGATGACAGTGGTCACCTTTTGTGGAAGTGGTCTGCATTTGTCATGTAAGCACTGTTGGGTTGGTTTTGGTGGGTTTTTTTCCTGCACAGATTTTAAGTGAAAATGGCACGTTGTAGATATGTGTCTAGCTCAGTCTTTGACAGCTAACATACTCTTAGAAGGACTAGTGTACTCCTGAGAAGTTTCAGGAACAATTATCCCTGTTAATCCTTAAGGACATGTTTCTCTTCTTTCTAACTCCTGGTGATTATCCACAGAAGTTTTTTAAAGGACTATATTAACAAATATTATTTTCTGTATTAACAAGCATCAAACAAATAAGTATGGTGACAGCTAAGATTTCAGTTTAGCACTCTGTCTTCTCAAAGTCTCTGCAAATGGAAACTTTTCTTTCAGGCTTTTTTTAATATCCTTTACAACTGTAGCAGTGACTTCCCGTTTCTATTCATGGCTTTCCTCTGTGTTTTATGATTTTGGTACATTTCTTTTACAGAGTATCTTGTAGTAATTTCAGATAAAAATCTTAAAATGAAAGAAAAAGTTTCTCAGGTTTATTTTAAGAAAATAAATTATTTTCCAGTAGTTTACCAAAAAAAAAAAGTGTTTTCCAGACCTTCACATGCCATTTGTATTTAGAATAAATTAAATTAATTGTTCAGCTGTTTCTATTTCTCATATGTACAGGAAACAGACATACTCAAAACTACATTGCTGTCCAGGTATTTTTTTTAATCTACTCTCCTGGCTTGTGAAAACAAAAACAAAAAAAAACCACGAAAAACCCCAAAACTCCAGCCTAATTGAGTTGGACAAATAGGATGTCATCCGAAATGCAGAAGGTGTTATTTGTACGTTCATTTTAAATTCCTGTGATTAAAAAAAAGAAAGCACTTAAGTTTGTATGCAGCACTGGTGATGTGACTATTTCCTCTGCTGACACTGAATGAAATTACATGTTATTTAGTTCTATAGAGGTCAGGGCTTCAGCATTTGCTGCTTTAGGGACCAGTGTAAGATCAAGGCAGCCTAGAAGATACTGATATTTTAATTAACCTTTGAATAGAAATATGTATGTGTGTATATATATATATATATACACATTTCTTTTTTCTGTTTTTCTTACTTTACTATTTAACGAGTTTTTATATTACATTAATTCTACTCTTTTGAGTGTCATTCGTGTACATCTGATTTGTTTGCTGTATGTTAATTTCTGCAGTGGCATGTTTCTCTTAAAAATATTACTTTTGAAGTATGTATCGTAAAGTAGAACATTTCTTTTATGCTGTGAATTGTCTGTGCTTTCCCTTGGCTTCTAATTTTTACGGTCTGCAGTGCTTAGGGTTTGTGTATTCATCAAACTGTAATACTACTTTGTACATAGACAGAGCTGATCTCTTTAAGTTGAACAGTAATGTCTCATGAATATTGCCTGCAGCTTCTAGCTTACATCGTATTTTAGAAGGATCGTTCTGAGCCTTTGAAGGATAAGACACATGGTGGATTTCTACCAAAACATACAGATATATATATTTTTTTTTTATTAAGAAGAAAAAAAAGAAGGCACATTTCAATATTAATTCCTTATTTAATTGACTAAGGATTTGACTGAGTAAAGTTGAAGTGGCAGGTCTTCTGGGTCATTTCTTAGTTCTACAATGTAGAGCTTGGAGGTGGACAGTTTGCAAGCTGGATTTGGCTTGCACCATATCAGTCCCTGGATCTGTCCCGAAGTCCCAGGCTCGGGACATGCTCAGATGGTCAGTCTGATCTCTGCAGACAACTGGTTTATACAGAAAGCTAGGCCAGCCTTTGCAACTCACAATCTAGCAGGAGCCTTGTACTGCAGGGGAATTGTCAATATCCTTGCCCTCTTCTAGGAAAAGGTCAAGGTAATTCTTAGTGTAAAGCTGAACACCAGTGCGATGCAAAATGCTGTGTAGTTTTATGGGATCTTCTGTATGCAAGACTAAGTTATTGTTTCTCAATCAGTGTTTATTCTTCTAGGTAGAAGAAAAGTCTTAAATTGTAAGGTTTCAGAAGCACAGCTGTAACAGAAAGCAAAGAAAAACTTTCACACATTGCGAACTTCAAGACTGCATTTTTCCAATCCATCTTTTGAAACCCATGCACAAATAAAGTATATGATTATTATTCCGCACACGTACACATTTCATTCTGACTGAACAGATCATGAATGATTTTGGCTTAGTTGTATCATTGATCTGAAATGGTTAAGAAACAGTATACTAGGAAAAGGAACTGTTTTCTGGAGCCAAAAACTGCATTAATTTAGAAGAGATTTCTATGCAGAAGGAACGATGACTTCTCCTAGAGAAGTCATGTATATTTGCATAAATCTTAGATAACTTCTGGCAATGTTCACCTCAATGATGTATGAAAATTTTGAGCTCTTCCTTTGTGCAGAGTTAAACTGATATTAGTAGAAATATTATGTAGATAAAGAGCAAGGATTTTCACAGCATAAGACTTCATGCAGAATGATTTAGACTTCTGTACCTGCTGATTTTTTTCCATCAGCTTTCATCGTAATTTTAGTTACTGGAATCATCACACATCTCTAATAATATGTGACAAAGAAATAGCTTTGAATATGTTGTTGGAAATACTTTTTTGTATCTGCTGACTCACTGTCCATGAAAATAAATAATATGATTGCAGCCACTCTGTTAATAACAAATAACTTGTGTAGATCTTCAGCGCTGGTCTCTCAAAAATATTTCTGCAAACGGATGTCTGTGTTCGCAAATCAATTATGACAAGAAACTAAGAGAGCTTCTCGACTAACATGAAATAGTTACAGTGCTGAGATAATTCCATCTCAACAGTGTTTGTGCCTTAACAAAAGAATCCAAAACTAGCAAAAGAACCACATTTCTGATGTAGATTATTGCAAGTTGTAGATTTCGTGAACTGAAATAAGGTTCAAAGTTAATGTCACGAAGGCACCATGGAGATTTTATTTTCACCTTTTCCTCAGTAATCTGCAGTTCATCATCTTTATGTAGAAGAAAATAAATTCCCTTACTGATGAAGAACATGTGCGTGTTTAATTTTTTCCCTTTGTTTTTAGTTTAGTTTTTAGCTGTTTTTATTGTATATAAACTACTTTAAAAATACTTTTGTGTGAGACATAGTGATTTTCACTTTTCTGGCAGTGGTGAAGCATCTGATTAAGTGGCTGCTAAACCACTTCAGTATTTGCCTTGTATCACAGAAACAGCACAGAGGAGCTGGAGGATATTCCTGAAGCTAAGCCAAAATATTCTACTTTTTTTTTGTACTATTCTATCATGCTAGATGCTTTAGGATCAAGAAAAGTACATGCAGTTCAAACGCTGGCCTTTTTTTCTGTTGGCTAAATCTAATTCTTGATACCGTAAAGTTTATATGTATGTTATGTTTTGTAGCTAGCCAGCTGCTGAGAGTGTAAATCCAGCTTGGGAAAGTGTTTCTTGGAATCATTTATTTTGTGTTTTAAAAATGCTCATAGGAAAAACACATATTATGACTGCCTTTGCCATGAGAAATTCTTTGGAGGCATCAGTATATAATTTAGGAACTCTGCTTGGTACCTGCCTATAAAAGCTGGGTCTGAGTGCACTCTGTTTTTAATATGGGACTTGTTTATACTCCGTAGTACTGAATGTCTTCACATTGATCTAAAATCTAGAAAAAGTAACAGAAGAAATCCTTGCTTTAGCCACAAGGCTAGTAACAGAGGGCTGGTAATCTTCAGCAACACTCGATTTAATTGTAGCTCCCATAGACCAAGAGATATTGCCAAGGGCAAATTCAGCTTTCAAGTCTGAATTCCAGATGTTTGGTAACTAAGCAATAGATTCACTGAGTGATGAAGGGCTTCAGGTAGCAAAGGGGTCAGATTCCACTTAACAAAGGAGAAGCCAGTGTTGTGGAGTAGGAGTGAGGTTTTATGTAGTGGGACTTGCACAAGAGCAGAATTGTGAAAACTTAAAGAACCGAACTACCACCAAAGGATAGTCAAGAGCAGTAGAGAATGAAAGAAGGGAACTGTCTAATTATGTTTTATTTTTATGTCACAGTGTACACTGTTTTTCTTGTGCTGGATCATGACTTATGTCACAATAAGCTAAATGTGATTTATATGCAGAATCTTTAGAAATCTTATTTGTCTGTTAGAATTCAGTGTTTTTAACCTTCAAAAGATGAACTCAGATTACTGATCACCTGAGACGACACAGACACATTTGTGATCCCTCAAAACAGCATAATTGAGACTCAAGTTCTGATTTTGTGAGGTGATAGTAGAGAGACTATGGAAGAAGATTTAACACACCCATTTCCCTTACTGGGGAAACCATGCACGGCAGCAGCATCTAGCAAAAAAGATCAGCTGTGGAAGTGATAGAAGATGTAAAAGAAGAGGGACTAAGACCAACTTTATCACTGGTATTTTTGCTCTGCTCCATTGATGCAGTTTTTTCCAGCATCATAACCTCCAAAGGATGGTGAGTTTAGTGTCTGCAGTGAATTTATTCCCATTTTAGCATTTTAATACATCTGTGAAAAATGTTCATACTCTGCTAGACACATAGTACCTTTCTGCCATAATTGCTTCACAGTAGCAAGCTCAGGGTTTCATGTATCTAACTAGGCATCCCAAACTGAAATGATTAATTTGTTTGAAATGGGAACGTTAAGGATATTTTGCACTAAGTTTCTTCTGCAAGACAGGTGAGGTCAAAAAAATTTTGTGCCTGCATTTGCGCTCTGTTCCTAACGTTACCTTTCAGAAAGATCAGAGTCTGAATATGAAGACATTTAAAGACTTGTGCAAGATCTTGCTTGCTTTATAATAAGTTTTAACTAGACATTGACAAATCAATCATTCCAACTCACAGGGGGAAAAAGTAGGCAATTTGTTACTGTCTCAAAGAATGATGGAGATGATAACAGGCAGGAGAGTTGGAGCAGGATCCAAAGTGGAACACTGACAGGAACAAAATATAGCCTTAGCTGACTGTGTAGTCGGCTACTCTTGCTGCTGACTGATTGCAAGGTCTTGTGGTAGAAGTACACTTAACTACTAGGGTCTAAATACCTAGCATTCTGTAGCAAACCGAAGTTATCCCCACAACTTATAATTAAAAAGAGATAGTAATATTTCACATTGTATTTTGGGATGCTGCTACTGATCTATTACCTAATAGTAGATCATATTAAATAATGTTATTGTAGCAAAAGGAAAAAAAATTACAGTCACGCTATGTATCTTTCAGTATATCTTTTTTTGTCAGTGGGCATTTACTCCAGAAAAACCTTCTGCAAGAGAATTAAGTGGTTCCAACTGAGAATTAAAACAGAAAACAGCGAGTCAACATTTGGATTACTTTTAAGGTTTGAAAGCTCTGGGTATTTCTGAAAGTTACGTAGGAATCCCAAATAAGGACATTTTTGTAGATTTGCCGCCTGGTTTATTAACAAGGTTTCTTTCAGATTTTTTTTTATGTAGTAAAATGTCAGTGTCGCATGTTAAGCTGTAGCAAACTGTCTGTGATCACCTCACAGAGTGCTGTACCGTTCAATAGGCAGCAATGTAACCACATTAATAGAAGGCTCTGAGGCAGAACCTAACACTTACAGCTAGTTTTAAATACCCAATGTGTACATTCTGCTCAGAATGTTTCTGCTTGTTTTATAGTGATTGGTTCGTTACTAAATTCTAAATTTCAAATAACATCTAGTATGTTTTGGTTGAATTTACAGAGCCCTGCTTAATAAGCTGTATGATCTAAAAAAGGGTCAAATAAATCTACAGTGAAGCCAGAAGAAATTTATGAAGTGAAAGTGACACTATTTAGCAGAAGCAACACTTCAATGTAATTTGAAGAAATGAATGATAATTGTTTTCACAGTAAAATGTGGGAGCATAGCAGGGCAATTCCAAGAAGTGCCAGGATCTTCCTCTCTTACTAACTTAGAAAGAGATAAATGCATTGTAAATATTCGCAGCTTTGATGTTCTATTCAACTCACCCATTCCTTATATAGCATTTTTCTCTTTGTGTTGAGCATGTCTCCTATCTCATCCTGAATTTAGAGCCCTAAATCCCCACGCCATTCTTCTTTCTGTTTCCTTGCAGCATAACGTATCATACTCTACTATTAATGTATGAGCAGTGGAGGATTTTGTTTCTTATTTGGACAGGTAATTCATAGATTAATAAATGTTGCATAATTTACTGGAAAATTAATTGCTCATACAGTGATAAGTTAAGCTTTGTAGCAGTACTGAACTTCTGACAAGCTGCTTTCTGGCTGTGATTTCTGGTGGAGAAGAATTCAGGAGAAGTGACTATAGTTAATGCTAATTTAAAGAGCTGATCTGAAATTTTAGGTTAAGGTTCATTTTTAAAGAAAATGAATGTTGAAAAGAAAACTTCTCATGGATTCAAATGACTGTGTGCTTACTAAAGTTGCATAAGTTAAATATATTCACTAGCTGATTGACAAGCTTGCCTTCAGAAGATATGAGAGCCCCTTCAGTCCCTACTCCACTTAGTTCAGAAAAGAGACTCTGAAGCTGAGTGTCCCTTTTCCAGATGAATGCCCTGGTCTTGGTTGTAGAACAGGTCTCCAGCGGCCGATATAGTCATTCTTTCTTTGAGACAGCGGATATTGCTTATCCATAATGGTGCAAGAGAAATAGATAAGTGTGTTAACAAAAAATGGAAGCAAAATGCAATCACCTCTCTTGGTTCATTTTATAAGGAAGAAAACTGAGACAAAGTGCATGGAGGCAGTGGCTCCATAAGTTCCGTTTGTTTAATATTTTATATGATTTATATTTTTCCAGTTTAAGAAATGTTAATGTGGTGGATAGTCAGATCTAAAGCATGGCCTCTTGGTATCTATCCCAATATGCTTCGGAGACATTTGTGGAAACATTACATTTTGGGGAGACCATGCGCTGTATTGCTAGGTGTAAAGTATTACTAGGTGTAAAGTATCACTATTTACAAAGGCAATTTTCCTAACTATTACATGGAACAATAAAAGGAGAATCATTTCTGGATTAAGTTTATGATACTGGCATAAACCTTTCTGTTTTGGATTCTCTTTATTGACAGATAGCTTCCTTTTGAGTGTGACACTGAATCGACTGTACACACTGAGGTGCTTGTATTTACCGCCCTGGCTAAAGCAATGGGGCTACTGGCTCCTGGATAACTGCCACGCTAGCCTATCCTACCTTCATCAGCTCTCAAGGTTTAATTTCAAACTGAGTCTAAAACAGGAGGCTTCCTACAATGACTGACTAATCCAAGTCTGGACACTTAATGTGGGATTTTTGTGTTTTCAGTGTACATGAGAAAGAAAAAGACAAAATAATACTCTGTTCTTCAACATGCTTTGTTTACCCTCAAGTCAATGTTTGTCTCTTGCCATTTTACTGCACTGATTATTCAAACATCCTTTATCCTCAAAACATATCTGGATGTTTACATCAAGTAACAAAGATGAGCTCAAGGGCTGCTGTCTGAGTGCAGATCAAAGGTTCACTGAGTGGGCTGGTTTTCAGTTGTGGTTTTTTTATATGAGAAAAAAAATTGCTAATGCAAAGAAATCAAATATGTAATTAAGCATATAGCAGGAGTTAAACATAATCCTGAAACATATCATCTCCGTTTCTTAGGTAAACTTGATATCCAAATTCATCCTGCCCTTAGCTGACTGAACTGATCTAGGAATTATTTCTCTGTCTTCTCTCTGTGCTTTCCTGTTTGTCTTATTTCTACCAAGTGGACTTCATAAAAATCTAAATCAGAGAATTCAGTGTTGACAATTATGATTGTTTTGATTACTATATTTTTTTTCCAGAGCTGTACGCTTAAGGAATGAGATAGCTGGGTGGACGGACAGAGAGGAGACTTACAAGAATAATAATAAATTAAGGCCAATATGTAGTTTGTATTTTTGTACAGAAAAATATTAAATATTTTGAAAAGTCTTTCAAATAATTTCTACTTCCGCTGCCTCTTTTCCCTAAATGTCCAGGAACTGCACTCACAACATCACAAGTGTCACACGCTAGTAAATATGATGGTTGACAGAATTGTCCTGGAGATTTAATTATTTGGATGTGTGGTGATGAGTGAAAACTGCTGCAGCTCTCAGAAGATGTGCAACAGACTGGCAATTGTTTGATCAGCTTTGGCATCCCTGCTAAAGCTCTGATGAGACTGGAGCTTTTCAGTCGTTACAGAACACAGGCATGTCAGAGCTTTGACTGTTCCCATAGCACAGTAATGCTGTGAAGATGGCAAAAATCTCACTTGCAGAATTGCCGTTGCTATGCTCTGTGTCTGGAATGCATATAACCCCACGATAAGTGTTTCAGTAGCTGAGGATGAGCAAACTACCTATTGACACCTTTACTAGTAGAAGGTGAAATAATCTAATCTTGGAGAAAATCCAGAACTGGCAAGGTTATAAAAAAAAATAAAAAACAGAATAGAGGAAGGGAGTGCCACAGGAGCAGAAAAGATATTGCTGATGCAGGATTTTATAGAAGCTAAGCTTGTGAGTTAGTCAAAGGATTATTGTCACAAGACACTTGTGCATTCTGCTGTTGACCTACTGGGTCATAAGGACAATGATGGCAGTCCTCCACAGTATCTCAAGAGACATTCTGAAGTACATGGTTGTCAGGCCTCGGACCAAGAACAGCGTATGCAATTTTACATGTAAAATTCTACTGTGAAATTGCTGGTTAGTGTTAACCAGCAACCTACGAAAGGTTAATGAATTATTGGTTAGGTGTCACCTGGGCAATTGAGCATGTGCTTTGCCTTAAGCAGTCAACTTTGAATATTTAATAATATTTCAATAATAATCAGTTTAAGCTTATGCTGACTTTTTTTGTTGTTGAATTGCCTATATTTGTTTAACAGCTGCGGGAAAAGAAAGCTTATTTGTTTCATAGATCAATAGGCCTGCCTCACCTACCATTGAATTCCCATTGAAAAGTATTGGCTAGGCTTGTAATTGCCAAGTCAGTCTTAGTTGTCAAGAATGTAAAACTGACATCTACAGTGAAATGGGACGTAAAACATGGAGGGTCAGGGCTATATATTGGGAATTTCAAGCGTATATGTGTGCATCTCTGCTGTGCTGTATTTGCATAATCAAGTTACCAAATATACAGTGCTGCAGTAAAGAATGACTTAAAATAAAAATCCAGGATATCTCAAATAGCATCCATCTATGAAATGCTTTATGAATGCAAACTCATATTTCAAAGGTCTGCTTTCCATGAGAACATTGCTGCTGTTATTAACTGACAGTCAGAATTTTTACATCTATGTTATCAAACAAGTTCATTCTCTATATAGAGATATCCCATGATACCTCGAGCAGTTAACTCATCCACTGTAAACACAGAGAATGAAGTTTAATTTGCTGTTTAACAAAGTCTCCTTTCAGGTGTCTTTGTGGTTACAAAAAACAGACCAAGCCTATTTTTCTTTCAAAAGACATTCAGACAAAAGGGTATATGCAATCACAATGAGCACTTTTATCATTGTGATCAATTTTGAACTTAATATGTTTAATATTTATTTACTATTTAACGTACCTGTTTGGTGAGAAGTGTGAACAGTTACTGATCTGCAAAACTCTTTTATGTAACTGTAAATTCTAAAAGCATTTTACAATTAATTGAATTCATTATGTCTTGAAACCTGGCCTTCTCGGAATATTTTAGAAATTGATAATAAGTCTTCTTTCCGTACATACACCAAATTCTTCTGTAGCTTCTGCATCCATAATTTTCACTGTGAATCAGGGTACTACATTTGTAAGTGGTCATTAAGAAAAATGGCCTTGTATTTAATAGGTTTAGTATCAAAACTTACGGTCTCTTTTCAGATGAAAGACATGTCACAGCTGTAACTATTAGATCCCTTGAACATCTGAGCTTCACAAAGATTTACTTTTTCCTTTAAAAAAGTGCTGAAATATCCTACGACTTGCTCACAAGTGTTACTTGTTCTTAGCTTAGATTTTTAGCAAGGTTTTTATGTGTTTTTTGGTCAATCCAAAGAAAACATCAGGGGAAAACATGTCCACTGCAAGGGGAACAACTCAGGATGATCACTTCTATAATGTTAGTTATGGATGAAGATTTTTGGTTTGTTTTCTATTCTATATATGTTTTGTATACACATACATTGTGTTGTCCTCTTCATCACTTTAGTTACATAAAGTAGTTCCTAAAGAATGGACTACCTCTCATTAAAGAGCTAAAAGTGCTTGGTTTTTTTAGAATTCCTGGGGAGCAAAGCTACGGAACGTTTTTTCGTTATTAATCTCTACACATGTTCATAAACTTAATTCTAAACTTGTTTCCAAAAAATGGAGTTATCTGTTGATTACTTAGCTGCTGCACAGTTCACCAGTGACAGAATTAAACAATAAATGGACCAACTTGCTTTAAAATGTAAAATATGGTCAGTGACCCATAAATGAACCTTAAAAATACAA
This sequence comes from Tapera naevia, assembly GCA_033556795.1. Lineage (NCBI taxonomy): Eukaryota > Metazoa > Chordata > Aves > Cuculiformes > Neomorphidae > Tapera > Tapera naevia. The sequence goes on along the minus strand of JAUMJJ010000079.1, from coordinate 16,410,375 downwards.
TTCAAAAGGATAGTTTGTTCTCAATATCTGGGGAAAAAAAAAAGGGCTGGAAAAAAATTGTAATCTGTAAGCACCAGTCTAACTAAATCCTGGGTAGATTATATATTTCAGCTGCTTACTGACAAGCAATGCCATCTCTCCTCCAGCCTTTACACCTTTCATCTCTTACTGCTGTACGCTATTCATCATTTTACAGATACAGTTACTGTCCTTCTTTCTCCCTCAAGCAGTTTACCCAGCTCTTCTCAGCTCTTCTCTCTTTGTTGTTGTCTTTTTCTCATTCCTCAGCAACTTTGGGCTTCTTCAGACTCACCTTCAAATCTCGTGTGTCAAACCTGCCTACAGCTTGGCTCACACTTGGCCCTGCTGTGACTTGTTTATTTTGATTTAATTAAAATGCACCCATCCAGAACTCTGGGCACATTACTGACTGCCCGCCTTGCAGAACCTTTAATTTCTGCAGTATTTTCACATTGCTTTCTGTATGCGTGGAACAACCTCCTTCTTCAATTACAACAAACAACCTAAAATTTCTCCTTCAAAACCACCTTTTAAATCCTTGCTAGGACTTAACTACTAAAACCCTATTTTTACCTTCGTTAGCCAGGCAAGACTTTATTTCATTTCAGTCCCTGAAGAAATAAACAACTGCAGTAGTTTATGCCTAGTTCGACCTTTAAGTCATTGTTTATGTGTGGACTTTTTTCCTGATGGTGTTAAGATTTTTATGTTAGTGTCAGAAGTATACTTGCATCATACGAACACTAATTCCTGTGCTATGACTGAACAAAACTGCTGGGAAGATTTAGCAGATAGAAAAGTGTGTCTTCCTATGTGAGCCATTGGTGATGATGATGTTCAGCAGAGTTAAAAAAAGAAAAAAAAAATGAGATTAAAAAAAGAAAAAGTTGTGACATTCTCATGCGGAGCCTTGACTTTGTTTTTCAAGTGCCAAGAACATCAATAACATTCTTTAAATATGAATAATTCAAGCAATTAGGAACCTGAATAAATAGATTTTTTAAACTTTTTGGATGATTTTGTTTTTCAAGCAAAAAAGCTTTCTTATTCCTCATTTCTTTATTTCTTTATTTCTTGTTTTGTTTCCAGTTGTGTCCTCCAAAGCTCTTTCTTATCCTTTCTTCCTACTCCATCCTGGCAGTACTGCTTCTTCCTGTATTGTTTTTTATTTGGCATTTCACTTTTTTTGAACGCTTTAGCCATAATCTAACATCCTACTCCTTACTCTCCACCACAAGCAACAAAGAGAAATAACCATGGTTCAAGTCTGCTCATCTGACTTGTTTTTAAAGACCTTTATGAGGTGAGATCAATCTCCACCAACTGTAAAAGCAAGGACAGAAGTAGATGTGTCAGAAAACTGCAAGTCAGGTGAATCCCACCCTCAGTAATTGTTCCAGTTTTCTTTGAGGTGTGCTCTTGGAAGGGCTGGATCATGTGATCCAGCAGTCAGTCAAGACTTGATACAGGCTGGACTGCCTGATTTTTCTCTGGAGCCTCCGCAGAGACTCCCAGTGCACTCAGTTTTATGCTTAGAGATATGGAAAAGTTTCTTGCTTATATATTGCTGGATGAAGAGAGCTGCTGCTGCTGCTATTGGAGGCAGAAGTAGGTATGTTAGTACTTAGAGGCGTACTATGCCGTTGACACAGCACCTCAGGTATGATGACATGGGAGGAGTGCAGAGGAATAGTCCATGTTGCTCCTGGTGCATACTTGTTTGCTAGGCTTGGTATAAACTGCTCAGTTATTTTCTTGAAATACCCATGTTATGGTTGGTGCACTGCTGCAAGTAGTCTTTCACAAAAAAGCGGAGAGAAAATTCCTTCAACTGTAGTTGCAGTTGCTTGGAAAATACTAGAAGAGTGAAAGGGGGATTTAGGCTATCTCAGTACTATCAGAAGATTCCCAGTTACAAAGCTATTCTACAAATGCACCTGTAGAAATGCTTTTTTGGATTAATAGTTTGTGTACATTTCTAAAACTATGTTACTGCAGTACCGTTTTTGATAAATGCCTTTCTTTACTTTTGCAATTAGAAAGTAAAACCGTCAGTGTTATGGTGTTTAGAACAAAATATTTATCAGAAGGCATTATATAGGTAACAAAGGTATTGAGACATCTGAGTGCTTATCTGCATTTTCAAACCAAAAGGATGTTTCAGGTAAATGTCTTTAGTTCTTTAATTAATCTGACTTTGTTTAGGTTTCCATTTTTAATAGTTTTTTTTAACCAGTGATGGATGCAGTAGTCAATATACCAGTTTAATTGTAAAATTTGCTTAAATTTTAAGTTTTAATTTAGTTTATGTAAGCATAATTTTGGTCTGTTTAATTTTAATGTTTTGTTCATTGCTGGTATATAACAACATTGTTTTGTCAGCTTATAATTACAATTCCATGTTTTTTTCTCTGTTTAGATAATAATTTCAGTCCCAGAAAATAAAGCATTACTGAACTTTACTCTGACTCTAAGGTGGTTAAAACTAGTGTAATACTCCGTTGAAAAAATAATTTACATTAAAAATATACATTTTTTATTAATGTTTCATTTGTGGTATCTTTAGAGTGTACTTCTGGACTTTCTAGTCACAAATGCTGAGAAGTATTTAATGGTCTTCATTTTTTTTCTTAGTTTAATTTCAATTAATGATTGAAGTATTTGGTTATCCTCAGAACGCTTGGTTCAATATTTTTTCTAATGGGTATCACATTTCTTCTATTTATTCAAGTATTACTTTATTATTTCAAAATGTTTTTGTGTTTGGGCATTTGAATGTTTTTATCATGTTTTGAAACCTGTGTGACTGAAGAAGAAATTTTACTTTCCCATTCTGGTGACAAGTGTATAGAAAAGCCAACTAACGTGATTAGATATATAGGTCAAATGAGAAGAAATGTTTTTAGCAGTAGAAGTTGTGGCCTCATGAAAGCTCAAATTTCCATCAGTTCTATCCTATTTGGATTGGATTTTTTCTTGTGTTGTAAATGAGTACAATATCATTAAAAAGATATCTGTCCTTTTTAGTGCATGTACTTTCATTTTGAAATGGAGAGAGTAAACTTTGGCTTGTTTTATTTTTGACCTGCAAGGAAATAACAATTTTGTTCCTCAAATGTTTTCTAGTTATTTTGGTGTTTGTTTACCAGAGCTGATTAAAGCAATTCTAGAGAAACTGAAAAGAGTTATTTCAGAAACAAAATATCTTTGTTGCTAAGCTGGACTGACCATTTCAGTCTCTGACTTGAGCCGAGCCTCTTCCCCAATTTGCAACCCTAACTGCTTCCAACTCCACTACAGCAATAAATAGATTCTGACATTCAAAAATACAGGAGCAAATTTAGAGTACAAAAGAAGTTTGAATTATTTAACTTAAACAGTTTTATATTTCCTTCCATTTGTGTTTGCTCTGTCAGTTTACATTATATTTACCTTCACAAAGGCTTTATCATGTGAACACAGTGTTTCATTCCAGTAAGTTACTCATCTCCATTATCTTTTCATCTGCAAATTCAGCTAAAACTTTGACCAAAGTGACAAAGTGAAAATTTGGTTTAGATTTACAAGCAGAATAAGTATCTGCCATTTAAATCTTTTTTAAGATCTTAAAAAATGGATTCAACTAAGTAAATAGAATATGTTCTTAAATTCTTTGTATGTAAATTAGAGTTCACATTAATATGTTCCATCATAAATTGAGTTGTTTCTGATTCTGTTACATCAGTCAAGATTATTTCCTTTTAATGTCTTCTTGCTGGATAAAGTACAGTGGCATCATTTACATTCATGTGCCTTTGAATGTGAATAAGAAAATCTACTAAACAGGATCTGCAGTGTGGATTGGATTAATTGTTTCTATTGGTCTAAGTGAGTTTTTCTGTCAACTAATAATCCTTATTGCACTAGCAATGCTGGTGGCAGTGACAGCCCTCTAATTCTTCGGCCTGGATGTAGGATTTGAATTGCTTTACTGCACACCATCATGAAGACCTTTTGCATTTCTCAGTCTACCTGAATAGTCTAGAAAAATGCGTTTGTGCCAAAAGTGCATTCCAGTTCGTAATCTTTTATTTTTCTCATAAATCTTAACGTAATATCCAGCCTAGTGTGAGATAGTGGTAATTAACCTCTATACTGAAAGCTGTGTGCTTCATGGATCATTGGATATGCTAATTACCTTTTACTAGGACTGTCATCTGTACTTATGTTGTTGTAAGCAATGGAATAACTTCATGTACTTAGCAAAATCAGTACTTATAAAGGTATTTTGATTGTAAAATTTTATTGTTATTTTTAAATAAATCAGAAAAATCTGATCTTTTTGCCCATACTATGGCTAAATGAAACCAAACATCTTAACCTAAATAGATCTCTTGAGACTTTTCTTTTAGTGCTGTGTATTTGCAATGTAAGACGTATTTTCTATTGCAGTTGAGTTTACAGGTCCTTTTACTTTTCTCTAAATTGGGAAAAACTGTTCAAAGCTTGAAATAGATAAATAGATCTATTTTGTGTAATTCAGTAGCTGCTGACATATCATACATATTGCACAGGCTGGGATGTTATCAATATCTTTTCTTGTCTCTACTGTGGTTCAAGAGTATTAACTGTAATGAAAAAATAGAGTATATCAATTGGATTGAAGTAGTTTTCTTGTTTACAACATTGTTGTTCAAAAACTTCATTTTATATTTAATTTAATTTTTAATTTTTATTTAGCTATTAGATTTAATCACGTAAAACAGGCAATGGCATGAATATACCTGAACATCCACTTCAAATGTAGTCAAATTCCTGTTTGAAGGATTGTTTTATCCAACAATAACATGGTGACAAATCTGACTTCCTTGTCTCTCCTTTTTTAAAAAATAAAGATACAGTTAAACGTTTCTAAAATTGATTCAGGAAAACCACAGGGAGATATGAAAGTTTTCTTATAAAGTGAGAGGCTATACCTGTTTGACCTCTTTATGGAAATAAGCCAAAGTTTTATAAACAATTACAATACTGGGTGAAACAAAAATCAACACTATTGTTATTTGTCAACTGAAAGGCTTTGCCATGTCAAGAGAAAGAATCAAATTCCCAAGTAAAAAATTTTCTTTATTGTAAGTCACGTTTTGACATTTTATCACTCATTTATGTAAGAAATAATTGTTTCTGTAGAAGTTCCTGGTGATGTACAAGTTACATACTCAGATGTATGGCATTTTTGGTTCTCTGTTGGGTTGCCAAAGAGTCAACTCCCAAAAACTACCTAACAAAGTCTGTATTCCCAAATTCTAAGTGAGCTCACTGAAAAGGTGGATGATAGAAAGAGAAAGGGGAACTTTGCTGTGAGAAAACTAATAATTTTAAAAGACAATAAAGGTATATGTGATGATATTCTGATTCCGTTTGTCTAGTTCAAAAAGCCATGTTAGAAGTCACAAAGCTTTTGTATTTTTTTTACTCCAGCACAGTAGCAGCTTAACTCAGTTCTTCCTGAAAGGTGTAAATTTTATTGACCACTTAGAGATGTGTGAATTGTTTATTTGTTCAAATGCAGGGCTGTTGCTGTGATAACGCAAATTTTGAACAAGGGTAAAACTCTTTGGGTAAGCACTCCCCGAAGAGTAGCAATATATCTTCAGAAGGACATAATTTTAAAATGAAATCCAGCTTTATTTATATTAGAAGAAAAGTGTCAGGTAGTTTCCCTGAGAGCAGTGATGACCTTTTGGTTGTAGCAGCACTAAATCCATGTCTACATAAATTTGAGAACTTCAAGTATTTTTCAGATTTGGTACTTCTGATGGTCTTTTAGAGTTTTTTCTTTCAGTTTCCTGTTGCATCCTATTGTATGTAACAGTATGCCTTATTTTATTACAGCTTCATTGTTCTCTGGAATGTGACACTTTATTTATTCTCACAGAAATATTACACATGTAGTGAAACTTATAAGAGTCCCAATTTTTAACTTTGAGGTGGTTGTTCTGAATCCAGTTCTGGATCAACAGGAATTTTTCCCTGTTAAAGTGTACTGTGTGCTTATATATTACTTAATCATACTTGATTCATTCAATATCAAATAACACTTGTAAATAGGTGAAATCAAGAAGGAATTTGAGTAATTTCGTCCAGTTTCTGAGCTCTCACAGGATCATCTACACCAAACGGGCCAGAGCAGTGATATATCTGATCTTAAAAATTCAGATAAATGATTCAGTTATATTCCTGATATTTTTTTTCATATTAAAAATCAAAAAGTTTCTGGCTCTGCAGCTTTTATAGTATTTTATGCACATTGGTTTCTTTTCTGTCCTACAGCAACCACTGAGCAAAGCATATCACTCTTTTGTTTTTAACATTTTTGTGCATGTTGGAAAAATATTACTGTGCCACTACTCGGTCTTCTCATTTTTTAACTAATCAAATTCTATTGCTTGAACGTTTGCTTGCAGGTTGTATTTTCTACTCTTTTTCTAATCCCTTTTTCTGTTCCCTGCAATTTTCTTCATTTTATCTCTATCTTCCTTAAAGTGTGGCTGTGAAAAGAGACACTGCATTATTTGAAGCTTGCTGGTACTGAATTGAGCACAATTATTGCATCTTTATCTGTTCAGCTGCTGCTTACCCTTTTACTCTGTGTGTTATGACTCTATGTTGGATTACTGTTTTCTAACACTTTGCGCTTGCTTCTACTGAGTTCCAGCCAGCTGCTGAAATTTCAACCTCTAGTCTAAAAATATGTTTTATTCCAGTCTTCAGTGTGTTTAGAACCCCTCCACACTTAGTCTAATAATTAAATTTAGTCTTGTCTTTACCATCATTAGTGGAATTAAAACACTTGGTAGATCTCAGCCCTTACAATCCCTGAACTAGTCCCAGTTGAAATCCTCTTTCAGTTTGACAGCAAATCATTCATAATTGTTCACTTCAAGCAATTTCTCAACTGGTTGTCCACCCACCTGATGGTGATTACATCTCTTGCCTTGGTTTATTTATAGGAGTGTTATATGGGATAGTGTCAGAAGCTTTAATTAAAAGTCAGACTATGTCATATCTACAGCTTCCCCTTTATACAGTTAGCTTCTCAAAGAAAAGAAGTAGATTGGCTTGACATGATTTTCTTTTGACACATTTGTATAGGTTGTTTTACTGTCTTCTTGTCTAGGAGCTCACAGATATAAACTTTAATACTTAACTCTACAGTTGTTAATTTGTCTAGGTGGTTTTCCATTAGGCCTGTGAAGTTTTTGTTGTTTTTTTTTCTACAGGTCCTTGATAAATACTTACTAATAGTCAGAATTCCAATTGCTAATTTCCTAAAATCTCCGAAGTTAATATTTTCAACCTTTGCTCCGGTGCTCACATTTGATGGATCTGCATCTTCTTTCAGCTGGATTCCTTCATTGTTACATTTTAATATCCTTGTTAAATTAATTCTCTTAAGTAGGTCTTCAAAATTTGTCTTTCATGTGATGAGTTAGGGAAAATGCAATGAATAAGTTACACTTCTTTTGTATAAACTCTAGTTTGGTGTCTGTTCTCTTTTACATTCTTTTATTTTCTTTATTCAAGTACAGTTATGGACCCTTTCTGTTCCCTTCAAACTAGTCTTTTTGATCCCTTTTCATATGAACATAAACAACTCCTTTATCCTCAGTGATATCTTCTCATTATCATATGTTTCTATGATTCCTTTTCTGCTTTCACATCATTAAAGAGCTCCTGCCTCATCCAGAAAGATCTCTTAACTTTTCTTCCTGTTTCCTTCGCATACATATAATTTCTCTTTGTGCATTTGATAACAAGTACACTCTTACTAATGGGAATATTTCAAACTATATGACACTCAGATTAGTGGAAATGTGGCTTGCTGTGTTACTGTACTTACTAGGATGTATTCTTTGAATAAGCTACTAAATAGACTACTGTGTTTTTCTGACTAAGAAAAGGCAAGATGGATTTTGAAGTGTACACACACAGATGAAAAAAATCTTGTGGCATTAATAATAGCAGAAACAGCAAAATATTCAGCTTTCAGCAAACCAAGTCACTTAGATTAGCAAGTTTTTAATTGTTTGAGCTTTTCTGTAGGTGTTCACAATAGGAATCAACTCTTATGCATTGGAGTGTTGACCAGGGACATATCAAGGGTGGCACAGACAATTGAATTGCACTTTGTTTTCCCATAGATTAAGGCTAAATCTCAGTTGGAAGATATTGCCTCTCAAAGAGACAGATACTGTCAATCATCTTATCGTTTATTTTAAGCAAGATAGCATCTCTTGGCAATTGCATAGCCTAGAATTCGGTAAAAAAACAGCAGCTGGGATATGTTGCCTTCATCAATACCTCTGATGATGATGTCACTCCTAGTTCTTCGTCATATATTATCCCTGCTTCATAGCACTACCTGTCTACCTGTACTGCCTCCAGCGTCTCCATCTTAGCTTGCATACTCCAACTTAGATTTTCTTTTCAAGAGATATTTGAGGATTTTGAAGTCCATTATCCTTATTTATTTTCCTCAACCTTCCAACTAATTCAAATGTTAACTATAATAGCTGTTTTCCCAATTAATTTTCTCCCTCTAGATTCTCAATCAATTTCTCAATCAATGGATTAAATTTAAATCTGACATAGCTGCTCACTGAATCAATAAAAGGAAAGCCTTGTCCGTTCTCATTTTCTTCTCAGATTGCTATGATGACATTGAATACACTGGACTCTTTCTTCTTCCTGAAATCAGAAGTAACATACTTCTTATGGATTATAAAACTTCCTCTTTTTGCCTGCCCTTACAAAATTAATCATACCACTCAGGTCAATATTGCAGTCTTGTGATTTGTCTCACAAAGAAGTGGTGAAAATCTTTCTGTAACTTTGTTTTTTTAATAGGACAGATAAAACATTCTGCCTCAAGAGAAAATGATTTCACAAAGAATTGTAGAATATAAGTATGTATACCAGGGTCTAGTAGAGCTTTAAAATACAAGCAGCAACTTGCTTGAGTCAGGAAATAATTTGAAATCTGCAGAGTGTGGGCACCAGTTTTTTTTTTTCAGTGGGCTGTAACAGTTTTTTCTCTATAGGAAAAATGTTATCATTCCGCAGCAGACACCTATACATTTTATTTGAGAATTTTTACCAGATGGTGTTATATGGATTTCCAAAGCTTTGTATAATATCTCCCCATTTATCATGATCCTTGCAGATGCCGCAGAGTCTGAAAATAGCAATACAGTATTTTGTGCGAATTTATTCTTATTCTTTCATATTATTTTCTGAGAACTAATCAGAAATAAATGTGACTGTTGCTACTCTGATTGCATAGTATTGTTACATTCAGTCTAGTCTTGTTTCCACAAGTAACAACATTTACACTGGATGTGAAAGTGAGCACACGTTTCTTCATAACAAATTCTCAGTGGGTTTTGATTCTGCTAGCCTCAATCGTTTATGTACTCATTTACATAGATTAGGAACCTCTATGGCTCTACTCGTGTGTTTGATATATATGTACATATATACACTAATTGACATGTAACCTTACCAAAGAAAAGAGAGATGCCTAATCTGAATAATTTTCAAAAGCAAGGAGTAGTGTTAGTGATTTGAATGCTTGAAGAAGGAAAAGTACTCTAAACATTAGGGGAAAAGCACTGAGAAAACCCCAAACTCTGGGAAAATTTCTTGCATCTTGTAGTTCCTAGATGATGCGTTTTTATTGTGCTTTCTACAAAAGGTCATTAAGGCAGTGTTTCTTCTTTTCTGAGACATGACTTGAGGTGATGGGATCTGCTGTGGAGGAATGCTGAGCCTCATCAACTGGGACACAGGGCACTAGGAAGGCTACTTTGAGTGTCAGATGGGATATATTAAAAAAATTCTCTGAAAGTTTGACCCCTAAGCATTCAATGTTAGTTAAAACTTCTGATTTTTTTCCTCAATAAGGAAAAAAAATCAAATTGTGAAATGCTCTTAAATTCTGAAGTTGAATAAAACATGAGGCTAATAATAAGTACAGATGTTGTTTGACTGCTCATTGAGACAACAGAAATTGTATAGGTGCATGTTAAGTGAGAACCAACCATTGTGAGTTCTGAATGAAGCCAGAACCCAGTAAAAAGTAGAATCAGATCATGTAATTAAGACCAGTAAAGGTAGGGTAAGTTGAAAAGTAAGTTGAAGTACTCCAGGAAACTTTAATTCTTGCACTTCTTAACTACAGAAAGGCTCATTTATGGGAATAGTACTCTTTAAGTCATTTGTGTTTGTGTCTGTATAATACAAATTTGCAGCTGGCTGGTTTTTTTGTATATAATTGAAAGTATGATTAATTGTCATGTTGCCTATTTTTTGGGGTTTACTTTTTATGTGGAATGGTATCTTTTTAGTACCTTTCCAGAATATCAAGCAGCTTGTCCTAAATTTCACTGTGAGCAATAGATTTTATCTAAAGGAAAAGAAAGTCAACACAGTTGCTATTTCTTTAGAAGCTGCAAACAGCAGCAATAGGCTGGGGATACATACTTGAGCCTAAACTCTCCAATGTATTAACCTAGGAATACATATAAACATTCCTTCAAAGAGAATGCTGAATACAGAAAGGCATGTCTTCCCTCATTGCCTTCTCCAGCTGTTGCCAGTGCTTGTGCCAGCTTTGGAAACTCGGCAGTTCGATGATAGAGTAGAGTCCTGGACCACAGGACTGTGTAGAGGAAGATGAGATTCTCTCTGCTACTTCAGTTAGGAGCATACACTGTTTCTTTGGCATCTGTGGGGGAACGATGCACACCATAATAAAAAAAAAAAAAAAAAAGAGAAAGTTGAGAGAGGAGCACTACAGAAAACTTTCCAAAATGAAAAAACTTTCCAAAATGAAATAGTGGGACCAGGAAATGTTCTCAAGGCAACTTCGCCATGATATGTTGTACAAACCTAAACACAAGTAAAAACAGCAAAGAAACTCAGAACAGAGCATGTGAGAAAGTACTAAGGGTATGCTTCAGAGAGCACTGTTCATTGCGCTTTGCCTCTGACAGATTGAACATCTCTAGCCATGTCTGAAATACTCCGCAAGACTGAAACACAGATCAAAAGTTAGGTCCAGTGGAACCAACTGCTCCCTCCAAAAAAGCTATGCAGAAGAACCATCAAGAAGTTTTTATGAAACTTCATGTTAGAAATACATTTCCTACTGGTCTGTGTGGGAGGGATGATGGTGTTTCATGTGTATACTCTTTTCCCCCAGAATGGGTACATAGTAATTTTCTGAAATCTCAGCAGTAGACCACTTGCTCTACAATTCATCAAATTTCTTTATTTAAATAAGTGTTCACATTTATTTATGATGCTTCGGATTTGAACTGTTGGCATACCTGTGTTTATTTCCTAGAATTTTCATAAGTGTTTTAAAATATTTAAGATGTGTCGTTTGGGGACAGGCTAGAAATTGTGGCTTTGGAAGCTGTGGATAATCTATACTATGTTGAAAAAGTATAATTTACCAAAAACTTTAGTGCGAAGTACTTCAAGTGCTAAGATTATCTCTCTTTGTTACTAGACCTCTTATAATGTGAAACATAAAGTGAAGAATTGTTGAAAAGGGAACCTATGTAGTTATTATCTCTCTGAAAATAATGAGTTATGAAGGTCATGTTCCCTGAGGGAATCCTATTTCTCTCTCATGATTGATGGTTTCCCCATTCAGATATTTTTTGCTTTCTCATCACAGTAGATAATTCCACACTGTCCTCATCATGCCTGATCATTTCCACCTTTGTATTGGCCTTTCTAGATAGGTAAGGTATTATCTCTACCATATACTAAATGTGCTGCATCTTGCATAGCATTTCTGTTCCCCCAGACCTATCACAAACTCTTCATCTGTTAAGAGTCTTCTCATTTTTTTTCCTTCCTGACTTCTTTTATACTTCCGCTTTTGTCTAAATTGTTTCTCCTTCCCCCTCCTCAGTTTTCATCAGTACCCCATAAACACTGCCAAGCTTGCACCTTTTATTGCTTTTGTTTTTTTACTTCCTCACCACAAAATTGTGACCTCTCCAGTTACTAACGTGATTTATTTTTCAAAGCCATCTACTCAGATGCTGAACACATGAATATTAATGTCTGTGAATGAAGACATTTTTTAGGTTCAGAGACTTTATTTCTTTTTGGAGCTACTTGAGGTTGCAGAATCTGGTAGCCCAGTGCAGTACAGCTGCTATGGCTCTGCATCCCCAGGCTCAGCAAAGTTGAGCACCCATTTCTGATAAGCATATGTACATATGTTGATTTATGTATACACATATGTATATCACTAGCCATATGATGCATGTGCATATGTGTACACCCATGCACTGCAGTTCAGAGAGACTTGGAGGCCTGCAGTCTTGCTCTGGTTGCTAGTGTTCAGACATCTCAACCACCTTTGTATCTGTTGGAGGGACAGCACAGCAGCGCATAAGCAATCCAAGAGGTTCCTGGAGTGAATTGATAGAAGTGACATTGAAAGAGTGCATTCCTTCTCCAATTGATGGAAGAAACAATAAGGAGAGGTGCTACACTGGACCTTGTTCTCACTAACAAGGAAAAGGTTGGTGGGGAATGTGAAACTCAAGAGAAGCCTTGGCTGCAGTGACCATGAAATGGGGAAGTTCAAGATCCTTAGGGCAGGAAGCTCACTACCCTGGACTACAGGAGAGCAGATTTTGGCCTCTTCAAGGATCTGCTTGGTAGAGTACTAGAAGAGGAGAAAGGTGCCCAAGAAAGCCGGTTAATATGCAAGGATCGCCTCCTCCAACCAACGTTCCCACTCCTCTTCGTCCCTGAGCCACCTAGAAACCACTTTTTACCAAGATGTAGTACTAAAGACTGGCTTTCTAGCACAGAAAAACACTAGTTTTTCTAGTCAAAAAAACTGAGGGTTTTTCAGAACTGTTTTAGCAACCAAGAGTTGATTAAAATATCAAGGGTAAGACACTCATATCTCTCCTTTCAGTTTTAAGTCTTCTTGGTCAACAGCTGGCTGAATATGAGCCAAAGTGTGGCCAGGTAGCCAAGAAGACAAATGGCATTCAGGCTTTTATCAGAAATAGTGTGGACAGCAGGACTAGGGAAGTAATTGTTCCTCTGTATTCAGCACTGATGAGGCTGCACCTTGAATACCGTGTTCAGTTTTGGGCCCCTCACTACAAGAAAAATGTTGAGCTGCTGGAGTGTGGCCAAAGAGTAACAAAGCTGGTGAAGGGTCTGGAGCACAAGTCTTATTAGGAGCAACTGCAAGAGCTGGTGCTGTTTAGCCTCGAGAAGAGGAGGCTCAGGAGAGACCTTATTGCTCTCTACAACTACCTGAAAGGAGGCTGCAGTGGGGCAGGTGCTGGTCTCTCCTCCCAAGTAGCAAGTGATAGGATGAGAGGAAATAGCCTCAGGTTGTGCCAGGGAGGTTTAGATTTGGTATTAGGAAAACATTCTTCACTGAAAGGGTTGTCAAGCATTGGAACAGGCTGCCCAGGGAAGTGATTGAATCACCATCCCTGGAGGTATTTAAAAGACATGTAAATGCCCTTAGGGGCATGGTTTAGTGGTGAACTTGGCAATGTTGGGTTAGAGGCTGGACTCTTTGATCTCGAAGGTCTTTTCCAGCCTAAATGATTCTGAATTTCTGTAGCAGTCTAATATTTCACCCAATGGCAAATCCATTGTATGCTGCCTAATTTCTGACTCTATATCACTTATAAAGTCTGGTTTTCATGGCTGCAGAATCACTCAGTGTCCATGATTAATTCTTGCTATCTAAGTTGTGTTTAAGCTGTATTGCCTTATCATTCAGTGACATTTCGAGGTCCTTTACACGAGATGCTCATTCATTAAATACTGTGGTCTCAAGTGATGATCAAATGACTGAGAGTACAAAGGGGACATAAGCGAGCTTTCAGTTCTGGTTTAGTGCAAAGGAGATTTAGCATCCCTGGTAGAGCTGGACATTAAGTACAAGAAAGGCTAGGACACCTGGAGAAGAAATGACAGTAAAGCTGGCCACGTGTACCCTCAGAGAATGTAGGATACAATCAGGTCTATTAAAACTTCATTAGATTGTTAAAAGTAGGCCTAATGACTAAAATCTATTCAGATTAATACTGTAAAGTTTGGAAGGCAAACAGTGTATGTCTCAAGATGAAGAAGCATCTCAGCAGCTATTATAACCATAACAACACTAGTCATATGTAAAAACTGGTGAAAGCTTGCAAATTTCTGAGAATTTTTGAAAATCTGAAATTTTTATTATAAATTCTATAGACGGTATATAGTTATTTCTTCCTAAATAAATATTTTAAAAGTATTTTCATTTGTAAAAAAGTTTAAAAATTTTTGAAAGTTTTGTATCTACCAGATCTTAAAATAATACACTTCTCCTGGAAAATAAGGGTCTACTGAAAGTAAAGACACAGCATACACAAGCTACTCCTTATGTATATCCTGATATTGGTAATAGACATTTGCAATAACATACCCAATGAGGGTTTTTTTTTGTAACAGGAACAGTTACTGGGAACAGTGTATGACATCTGATTTTTCTGTATTTTAAAAATTCACATTCTATGATATCAAAATAATTGTGTTTTCTAAAAATATTAAAAATAATAAATAAAAATATTAGCCTGGAAGTATTGTATTACTGACAATGAAATATTATGAAAGAATGAAAGTATAAAGGGGAGCAAAGCTTTTTTTTATTTTCAAGCTGTTAAAGGCAGTTCCTGGGGCAATTAGTTAAATATGGCTTTAGCAAGACCACTATAGACATAGAAGCTGTATGTTTATTAATTAAATATATATGTTAGTACATACTTCTGCTATACTTGTTCAAATCCATGGAGAACTGAGTTCTCAGGGTCTGCTGTGATTGAATTCCAAACCTAATACATCTATACGAAACAAGAGGAGGGGGTTGTTTGTTTTATTCTTTTATTTATGCGTTTTATGGGCAAATTTCTGTCAAAATCTTTAGTGCTTATTGTAAATTATTCCTGTGTATTGAGCACTTACACCTGGCTTGTGAACTAACGCAAAAAGTGGTAGTGTCTTTCAAACATTTCTTTAGTTTATAGGAGAGGAATATCTACTCTAGAAAGCAACACTATTATTTTACAAACCATCCTTCACAGGGAATGTTATCACAAGATACTCAACACAGAGATTCATAAACTGAAGCAGATGAAGGTGAATTTTGCTGTGGTTTGTAGAAAAACTTGAACTTACATCAATTTTACAGGATGGACAAAGCATAAATCTGCAGCAAAGAAAGGATAGTAAAAAGACCAAGTGTAGTAAAGAGATAGGCTTTATCTTTAGATGTGGACAACATGTCAGTAAAGTCAGAGGTGATGAACTTTTTAAGAATAAGCAATTTATGTGCTTTCAGGAAGTTAGGATGGATGGAGGGATCAGAAAGTTGGGAGGGAAGGTGAGATTCTGGATGACTGTGGTGAATCGTGGATTTAAGAGGTGAATGAATGTGTAAGGATGAGATCTGCAATGCTTTAGAGCCACTAATGTGTTTAAGACACATAAAAGGAGAAAATGAATAAAAAACTCCAAAAACCAAAACTAAAAATTCTGATCTGAAACAAAGGGTAGGTATTTGTGCTGGTGATCAGTGGGGAAGCAGATGGAAGGACTTAATTTCATTTAATATGAGGTTTTGTAATTTGGGGTTTTGTATGAGTTGCATGAGACAATATTGATAATAAAAGGAGACAAGCAGGAGTGTAACTGTAACTCATTTGACTTCAACTTTAAGACAATGTAAAATTGTGCCTTAAAATTGCCTATTTGTCATCACTGCCTTTAGAGAGAACCTAGATGATGAAGGTGTCTATATTAGATATCTATATTTGGTCAGTGAAACACACTATTCCTCTCCATCCTGTCCTTCCTGTGCTAATTTGCATTTGTGTAGCTCACCTTTGTAACTTAAGGAGAAAAAAGCGTCTGAGGAGAAGAGAATTTTCTTGTCATTTCTGCTCTTTAATGAGGGTAGTCTGCATCAAAACTGGATCATATGTTCCAGCATCCAAAATTGGTATCTTCAGGGAAGAAAAAAGGAAAGGAGGAAAACTAAACGATAAACTACTCATAAATGCATGGCCCAAATCCCATGTGAGAAGAGAACCCTTGCTGAGACACCTGCACCACAACCATTTCCCATTTTCCTTTGCATTTCTCAAGCAGGGAGCACAGAGACAGTTACATGAATAATTTGAGCTCCTGTCAGCTGCTTTGTTTTGCTTGGGGGTAATTAGGCTTACCTGAAGAAATCAAGGAACAGCTATGGATGGTTGGTCCCTCTCCACTGTACCAAAATTCTAACTATCTTTGCCAAACTAAAAGAGGATACAATGTCTACAGATAATACATATTCAGCCATATATACAGCTTGCTGAAGACCTTTACCTGTAGTGTTATTCGTATGTAATTACACAACCAGAGTGTTAAGATAGACTGAAATTTGGCATGGGCTGTTAAAAAGCTTTGTAGTAGTTGTACTTATTTTCATTAGGTTTTCTTCTAAACCAGATGTCAGAACCTCCCGAGCAGAATACTCCCAGTCTCTTTCCATCTCCAAATTTTCTGTTTTCATGATGTCACATCTGTCTCCTGCTTTTCCTTCCTATTATTTCTTTCCTCACACATTAAGAGTATGTGACACCACTGTCAGTGAAACATGTGGAGAATTAAGAGTGACTGTTAGTGATAAACCCAGATGCTAAATATATTACCGGCTTATGCACCCACACAGCTACAATTTTTGTTTATTAGCTTGAGGATATGTGGCTTTTCTGTCACTGTGGCACGGTGTAATGGAGACAAAATTTGGTGCTAACGGAGAGCCCCTTGAGTCACAGACGTATCCTCACAGAGGTAGAGTTTGTGTTCACTTTATTGTGCTTCCACACGTTACTTTATACTCACAATCTGTGTTCACACGCGACAATTGTACATATAATTGGCTACTACGTGCTATCCATTTGGTATATTCTCTATCTTAATTGGCTATAAGTTTCTGTTAATGAGCTGTTACCTGATACCCTGCAGCCCCCCTTCTTTTGCAGCTAAAACCTCCTGTTTCACATTCTCTTTCTTATCTATGAGCTGACATTCCATTTTCTCATAACATACCAAGGTCACTGTATCTTTGTCGTTCGGCAAGTAGGCAGGATTGTGCATACAGGCCTCAAGGATCACAGAATGCCCTGATTCTTCTAAAATATTTTCTACATGGTGCTCCTGCCCCAGGAGATTTTTCCAGATAGGCACTTCAGGGTGTTGTTACTGAGATGGCCAGCTTGAGATTCAGCAGACGCTGGGGATAGTGTAGGTGGAAATGGCTCCACCTGCCCTCTCTCTTGCACCATGTGCTGCACAGCAACACGTGAGCACAAGAACGGGAAAGGACCTCCTGACTGTGGAGTGCAGTCCCCTGCTGTAGCAGGCAGCTATGCCACATGAACTAAGAAAGGCGTGGAATTAGGCTGGAAGGCTGTGGTAGAGTTTATCTCAAACCTGATTAGAGAAATGTTCGGTGTTGTTCAGAGCCGACTGGAGGGAATGATGAGTAAGAAGCTAGATAACAGTAAGTACTTAGAGTAAGAGTAAGTAATTAATAGAGTGAGGAAGTAGAAATAAGAAAGTAAGATGTTGGGGTGGATGGACAACATCAGTGAAAGCACAAGAGTAATGTACTGGAAAGGTTTCCTTTGGCAGAGAGCGGGCAGGGTGTATATGCCTTTGCTCACTGAGACAAACTGAATATTCAATTACTGACAGTTTATATCTGATTATTCACCACTTGCAGTGAATTGGAAAACAGTATATTTATTAAAACTCTTTTGCACATGAAGTCATGAGATAGGTCTGTATTACTGGGAGCCTTTTGGCAATGTGAAATCTGAGGACAAAAATAAGAATTGTACCTTTCAATTTGTTCCTTTTCGTTATTTAGTTCAGATGCATCAGCCCCTCTACCTCTACCAATTTAAAGATCATCAGTATAAATAAAAAGAAAATGTCTATTATCCTAACGTTTCACCTGGTTAAATTATCTTTGGAAAATTTATTGGAAAAAAGTATTGGTCTTTGCATTTCACAAGTGCTGACCAATGCAAGGCCTTTGAATGACCTTCCTTAGTCTAATAATTTTTTTTTCTGTTGGAGTGGTACAATTTGATTCCCATTGATCATGAACTTAGGGATAAGTGTATGTTATGGGAAAAAAAGCAAAAACTGTTTTTCTGAGTGATTCAGTGTTAATGTTGTTACCGCAAACCCCTCTGCCCATGTTATTTCCGGTTCACAAATGTTAAATTCACTTGATACTGTCCTTGAACCATCTGTTCAGTCTTTCAGCTATAAAACCAACACACAGTTATATTTTATCATTTGCTTGAGTGCTTCTGTTAAACTTGTAATGTGTCTCCCTAAAATATGGGATTCTATTTTTTAAAAAAATGCATATTTAATTGATTTTTCCTTTTCTATTTTTTTCTTCTGCTTTGCAGAGAGGTTTGAAATGTAGCAATACTTCTGTAAGAGTGTTTTTAAACATACCAGCATGAGCCTATTTGGAATAACTAGGTATAAATGTCACTAATGAGTAAACAGGTGTTTAATCCAGACTGGGGTATATCAGTGTAGGAATTGTCCAAATATTGAATAAAACCAAATATTAAGGGTGTTATTACAAATCTATTTTTTCTAAGTTAGCTATTATTTCCAAATTGTTTGTCACTAGCCTCATTATAAATTTGTCTTTTCAAAATGCCAGAATGTTAAAAGGGTACCAAAGGTGATGGAGTAAGAGGAAACACTCAAGGTCAAATAGGCAGAAGTGTTCTTAGGGGCACTTTTTGATTTATAGCAAGAACATGTAAATCCAGACTCCATTTTTCTATGTGTGTCTGCTGCTTAAATCTACATAAGAAAAGATAAATACTGTTTATTGGCGTAATATGTCTGTCAAAATAGAAAATACAGTGTGAGGTACAGGATTTGGTCTGGTTTCCTGCTTGTGGATGACCTTATCTAAATTTTTTATTGTGTATGTTATTTAGTCTCTTTTTGTTTTCGTTAACAGCAGTTGTCCACAGCCATGTGTGTCATGAACCCTTCATCTGGATTCCCTGTAGTCTGCAAATCCCAAGACTGGAAGTTGTATCAGATGTTCTACGTTTGATCCCTCCCTGTTCACTTTACGCTTCTCTTTGAAATGCTTCTGGTCATTTCAGGATCTGAAGAAACACAACAGCATGAAAAAACTCCATAATTTTTGGTCCCTGGCTTCTAATTAATCTCTGTTTTCTTCCCCGTAGAGATGTATGATTGATCCCTAGAGGACCGCATAAGTCACATAAACAGAACAAAGAGGTCAAGTGCTATGACAATGTGCTGTACCACATAAAAGTGTAAATGTCCAGTTCAGCTTTAAACTTTCACAGACATTTCCATAAAATGATTTATTTCAAGTTTGGCATGTACTTGTCAGCTAGTTCTCCCTCCTACGGAAAAAATCTTAAAATAGCAATATTTTATTCCCAAAAAATCCACATTTAGAAACAAAAGTATCATTGAAAATAACTGAGCTGCAGAAGTACTCTGTGCAAAAATGTCAGTGGACTGTGAACCAAGCATGCCGAGCTTGTGTGACTGTTTACATGTCTAATGAAAATGACCCATACTGTCATTAGTAAAGACCTCCTAGCATCTCCAAGAGAAATTTTCCGTGCTCTTCAAAGGTAAAATATAGGGATAATTTTAAAAAGTATCCCATATCTGCCTCTGAACTTTAAAGCTCAGAGTCCTGATGCAGTCATGATTTTTTCTCCCTTTTTTTTTCTATCACTCTGGGTGCTCTGGTTTCCAGAGCAAGGACGCCCAGGTTCGTGACATGGTAACAAGCCAGAGGATGTTTTGGACAATCCTCTTTTCTGGATGACTTGACAGATCAGGAGCTCAGAAGGTGTTATGTAGTGTGATCACGATTCGGTTTACATGCAGCAAAATCACTTTCCCTAATATTTATTAAGTAGTCCTAAAAAAATTCTTAAAACTTCTTAAGATTTGAAAACTCTGAAGAGTCTCCTGTATCCTAGTATATAACATTAAATGCAAGACAGTAGTAAATTAGGCTAACTCTCTCTTGGCTACTTAACCACTAAATTTGTGTTTCTTTTATTTATTTATTTTTAAACCAATGGAAAGCAGGCTAATTTTTGAGATAATGTAAAATGTATGAGGCTTTAGAGAGGTTAAGTTTTTAAGCAGCTTTCAAGGCCTTAGATCATTTTAATACTTCCTCATTTAAAGAAAGAAATAAATCCTGGAAAGAATTTGAACCAGTAACTAAGAGACTGCAGGTGAGACCGTAAAAGAAAAACATTATGAAGACCAGGACCTGGTCTGGTTAATATGCTCTGCTGGAGCCACAGTTGCCTCTTCTTTCAAACATATATTTCTTATGCTCGATAAAGCACTGAGACACTCAGCTTTTATGGAAAGAAAAAATTCTGTTGCAAACTTGACAAAGGATATGCTCCTCTCTAAAGACCTGGATATTATTCTTAAGCTTCTAAAGTTTGAGTGAAGTTCTGGTCCTACTGAAGGAAACAGAAGTTTTGCTGTTGGCTCAAATGCCTGTTTTGAAAAAAAGTCTTTAAATTTTGCACAGGTGTTCAAAGTTGTGCAGCAGTGAGACTGACAAGGTGACAGCATTGCTGAGACACTTGTGCTGTAGCCTGTGGAATAACAAAGACTTAAAATTGTTTTCTTTTAGAATTCAAAACAGTAGAAAGTATAATTGCAAATATATATTATCAACAAATATGTTTTTCACCAAAGTGGCCTGGAAAATGTCAAGCCGAGGGTGAATGTTTTAAAACAAGGATGTGAAAATGGGAACTAGATTGGCAAGTACTTTAAAAACTCAATTATAGCAGATTCTGACATTTCAAACACTATAATATTTTTTGCAGAAATTTCAGTCTGCTGCTTCCTATTGTGAAAAGATTTCAGGAACAGTCTGGATAGTTTGGTGGGCTTTTGTGGTACGAGAGTGTTGAAGTAGGAAAGGCTCTTATGACTGAGCTGGACATTGATCAACATTGTGATTTAATAATGTGGAATTCCACAAGTGTCTGAGCAGTTTATGGTGGATTATATGTCACATTTGACTGTTGCTTGCTTGCCATAATGGACTGGAGAAGTCATGAAATGGGGTGCAAAAGCAAAAAAATAAGGTAACATTCAGTTTATGTAAGCAATGAGCCATTAATATATTGTGGAAAGATTGTATTTACCGCAAGATTACATGGCCTATAATAACTTTTTCACATATCCTTCCGAAAAAAGGCTCTACAGGATTAAAATTGAATTAGGTGATCACTCTTGTGATTGTCTCTTATCTTTGTTTATTGTTTTACAATCACAATTGTAATCCAAACAACAGGAGACAGTAAATTCCAAAGGATAAATTGTCTTTTAATTTGTGTTTGTGCAGTGCCTGACACAGAAGGACATCAAATAAAACTCACACAATTGATGTTAATAAAGGCAGATAAAATATCCCAGCATTCCATCAGCAGCATCCTGCATTGGCATGTTTTTTCAATGTTTTCTCTTTGTGTTCCCTTTTCCAATTATAAAGCAAAAGATAATAGGCATGACAGTGAAATATGGTAGGACCTAGGAAATTGCTGGTAAAAATTACTGCTTATTTCTAAAATGAAACGTGAAACCTTTAATAAACAGGAAATGGAATCGTGGGGTATGTTCCAAGAACTTGAGAGCTGCAGATAAAAACTAAATATTTGAGAGAGAGAGACTAAGGAAAACAAATGCCTTTGAATACAGTTTTACAATATGTTTGTAAGGCACTGTGTATACTGAATAGCAAAGAACTCTTATTTGTTATGGACTGCTTCACCAAGGTCACCTCTCTGTGTTTGCATAGCATTCAGATGTAAAAGTTGAGGGAATACACTACATTATAATACCTGATGCAAAAACTTTTCCTTCATTACATCATGGATCATTCCAGTATGTTATTGACAGAGTAAAACTCTGGTTAGGTACCTTTGTAAGGAAGTTTAAGGCTGGAAATCTATTCTGATGTATAAATGGTAAGAGGAACAAAGATGTTAAATCCTGACTGGAGTCACAGTCTTGCAATTCACAACTGCAAGTCACAGTTTTGTCAGGGACTTGATGAAGGACTTTGCACCAAGTTTTAGCTATCATTCTAAATACTTTCAGTTTTGGGAGCAGGGAGAAGAAAGGGCTTTGCTGATGTATCTCACCTGCTGTTAAGTGCTTTGCTGGCTAATGGCGATGGCTGCGATTGATATAGGTGGGAAGTGTATGTGGTATGATAGATGGAAATTATTTTTTTTGTTGTTTTTTAATATAGATATGGACCCAAATAAAATCCTGTCAATTAGATGTTATCTAGATTATTTTCCCTGAACATTCAAGGCTTTTTCTGTCCAGGATACCATGAATAATTTGCCGCTTGCTTCTTAAATTAGAGTTATATTTTGGTATAACGTCATTAAACAAAATGGAAAGTTAATTAACATTAAATTTGCGTATATTATTTAAATACCAGTTTTCAGCATAGATTTTGCAAAGTATTATATGAAGCCCTGAAGGCTGATCATAATTCTCTTACCAGCTTTTCTAGTTTACTGGAAAGGAGAGCTAATAGGTCAGGATTTGAACCCAGTACTTAAATGTACTGATTTGAGAATTGTCTTGTAATTACAAATGCTAATATTTCTAGTAGGAATAACATCTAGCTGTGTGGCAATTCCCTGATTCATTGTTCTGACATTCCTAGACCTAGTATTTCTTTGTACACCTGTACTGTGTCCCTAGTGAGTTTATGAACTGCACAGCTGCTCTTGTGTGCTGTTAAATCTCTGACAGATTTTTCTGTTGTGTGGAGGATTGCTGGATTTTGATCTGTGAATTTTTCTCATCACAGTGTTGAGGAGTAATTGGCTATTTTGTTACTAGCTGTATGCAGCCCTTGTTTTGAAACACAGCCTCATTCCTTGGTTTAGTTTATTTCTTAATTATTGTTTAGGAGTCCATCCTTATTTTTGTTCCAAACTTTTCGTTAGGTGACTAAGAACATTATGTTTAGTAAATATGATTCTTCATCGTCATGGCTTAATCCATATTTTGTGGTAGGTGATGTTCCAACCTCAGCATGTGCCCTGTGTCCTGTGTGGCTGCCAGCTACAGTACAAATCTTTTCTCTTTCATTTAAACAATTTTGATCTTCCCTGGTGATCAGTTCTGCAACAAATGCATGGCATTATGCCACTGTGGCATAGCCCAGGATATCTCATGATTCATGTTTAGAGCAGAGAACTCCAGGGGTTTCTGCTGTGTAAGCAGTACAATTCTTCTATGCAGTTTCATGACATAAACTTTGTTACTACTCTATGTATGATTGTATCCAAAACACGTCATAGTTGTTTGAGATCTTGCAGAAGGAGACAAGATGTAAAGAGGATTGGAAAAAGGCAATCATAGTGCTTGACTGTAGACAGAAAAGAGAGAACAATATGGCAATTGTCAGTTAACATCAATCCTCAGAAACATTCTAGAGCGAAAAGTCAAATAGAGTAGAGGAGCAAAGCACTAGCTGTCATGTATCTTATATTTGATGTGCTACACTGTCTAGAATACATTTATTAACAGCCTAAATGATGGAAGAGAGTTTATTGTATCTTCATTTGATGCAGAACTGGAAGAGACAACTCATACACTAGAGGATGGGATCAGAATTCAAAATGATAATGACAAAATGGTAAAGCATGTGAAAATATAAAGCAGGGATTATTTATTGCAGTGATACAAAATAAGGACAGCTGCTTTGGTAGCAGTTTTTCAGAAAAAAAGCTGAGCATGAACCCACAGTGCGGTGAAAAAAGCAAGCACAAAGCTGAAGTGCATCTGGAAAGTTGTGTAAAGTAATCCTGTACTCAAGAATAAATGAGGCCTCTGATAGACTAGCCAGCTAGAAAACTGCAGTTTAGGTCATTGTACTTGAAGAACTACATGGTCCAGTGGAGATAGTCCAGAAGGAATGAAGGAGATAGATTGCGGTTCTGGAAAATTTGACCTATTTTGGTATTGGAAAATGCTTTAAAATGGCAAAGTCATTGAAAAACTGTCATAGATTTCTTGGTAAGTGATGGAACCTCCACCACTGGAGGTTTTAAAGAACTGGTCAGACAAACTGCTATTGGAAAAAATGTAAATATCATTTCTTACCAGGGGTCTAAGTAGATAAACTAGATGACCTCCCATGGTTCCTTCAAGCCTCATTTTTTCTGTTGTTCTGTGATTATTAAAGCATAAGTTCAAAGTTTTGATCGCAGCTGAATTGGACAAAAAATAACTGGTTAACAGTTCTTCATGGATCATCATATAGAGAGAGTTTGACAAAAACAGTCAGGGAGCAGGGTGCTGCTGTCTGCTTCTCAGGGCCAGGGTGACCCAGCACAGGTTGTCCCCTCATCTATGGGGCACAGTTGCAGGGAGCTGAACATAGACAAGGCAAGCAATGAACCAGAGGCTCCAGACCAGAGCAAAAGGAGATGTGGCCAGAAGTGGGGATGGAGACAAGGCTGTAACGTGTGTCCAAACTCCATCAGGAGCCAGGTCCAAAGACAGGACTGCAGACAAGCTACAGCCTATGTCCAAGGGGCCCGTTGAGATGATGAGCTACCAACAGCACAAGCCTCAGAACCATCAAGAAGACAGGATCAGAGACACCCACACACCTGCAGCATTGCTCAGGAAAGGACTGAGGGCTCTGAAGTGAGCAGAAATGGGTCTCCTCCTAAGCAGAGAATGGGGTAAGGCCCTGTGGTATGCTGGGCAGGCCATTGAGGGCTGTTAGTGCCTTCAGGGACCGATAAAAATGGTCTTAAAGGAGCGCATGTAATTTCCATTTGTTCTTCATGAGGAACCTCGGTTTGATAGACCCTGAGGTGCATTGGAATTATCATACAACCTCTTTTCTTCAGAAACATGGCATCTGTCATGTAATTCTTCATTGTGTTTGTTAGTGATTTTTTTTTTTGTGAATTAAGTTACTAAAACTAAATAAGCAATAACGAATCTTGAGAAGTTTTGGTTGTCTTAGACAGTTAGGGCAAGCCTAGTATAGTTATCCAGATGGAGTTGTCAATGTTGCTGAAATTAGCTAATATCTGTGATGGATACTGGTTGAAAAGTTAAAATTCTTCCATTGTCTTCTAAGCCATTCACTCTTATAGCT
Organism: Tapera naevia; assembly: GCA_033556795.1. Lineage (NCBI taxonomy): Eukaryota > Metazoa > Chordata > Aves > Cuculiformes > Neomorphidae > Tapera > Tapera naevia. The sequence continues at coordinate 16,385,012 of JAUMJJ010000079.1, read as the reverse complement.
TCCTCTTATCATCTGTCCTTGTTCGTACTAACACCTCTATCAAGGAACATGCTCCTCTCTGATTTTATTACCTGCTTTAAAGACTGGTTCTAGCATTTTTTCCCAATATTAACAAAGAAATTTCAGGAATAAAGGAAAAACTAATTTAAGAGCAGCTGAATCAAGATCTTGGAATAATTTAACCTACAGAATCTCACATCAACTGGAACTGGACCTATTCTTCACTACACTAATATTTTTGAATCCTTAAAAAAAGGGTACTATTTTTTTTTCTCACTACTGAAGCTATGCTTTCCAGGCACTATGGTGTTGATTTTTGAATTTTCTTCCACTAAGTTTATACTAAATATTTAAGCAGAATATAAGTGTTCTCTGTTGGATGTTTTGTATTCAGCTTGAACTACTTGGTGTCACCTTAACAATAAAACTGGGGTAGTGTAACAGGTGGTTATTGTCTTGTTCTTCCTCATTGTTTTTCAGATGTTATGTTTTGGCATATGTTAGTGACTGTCAAGGGGATATTATTGATCTGCTGAGACATCTGCTCCACTCACGTTAATTTGACTATTCCTTCACGAAAGATGAGTTCCTTATGACTTCCCATTCCTAGCACAGTAATACTGACCAGGTCTTTGCAGCTGGAAATTGACATTATTTAAACTGCATCTCTAAATTACACAATTTTTGTTTACTTCCAAATGAGTGCCATTCTGTTTGTTAGAATTATAACATCATAAACTGTCTGAAGAAGAAAAATGTGAAGATTTAAATAATTGATTTTACTTTTCAAATACATTTTAACTCATTATATTTGATGTAGCAGAAAAAAGGCAAAACTTTTTGCTATGAAAGAGGCTTTAGAATATTTTTGAGAATAATCATAAGCCAGAAAAGAACCAATTGACCTTCTTAAAAGATAAAATTTATTAGGGGTTCCGGGCAATACTGTATTTTAAATGAATAAATAAATAACACTGATTGTTTAATTAAGTTGGGGAAGAAAGGGAGCGAAACGTGAATGGCAAGTGACATGTTAAATGCAAGAACAGAAGACTGGCAACCATCAGTTAAACTAATATCCAGAACAGTACTTTCCTTTAATTTAATCTGATTTAAAAAAGCCTTTCATGTCATCCAACTTGAAAAAAATGCACTTTAGTCTTGAATTAATTTAATTGAAATAGTACAGATCTAAAAAGTCCTGAAGACACAACTGTCACACAATCCAAACAACCCAACTTCCCTCTTACTTGAGGTACCAACTGCTGTCGTTGGTTGAACTAAAGTATTCTTTCTAAAGAGTCTTTTGATTTTTGTCTACAAACACATTTTATTTGAATAAATGAATGAATGAAGCTTTCATTTGAATATGAGTTCTACATTTCCCTGTAGTTCTTCTTATTCATATTCCTTTATATCTTTGAAGTGGCAAGCAGATTAGTGAATAAACTGGTTTGCTAGCTGTGCTCTAATCTATGTGGGAGTCAAAAAGGAGGAAACAAAACTTGGTGGAATTTTCCACTCACTCCTCTTATCTCATCTGTTTTGTGATGTGGTTCATGACTCTTGCCTGTTGTGGAAAAAGGCATTTCTCCTAGAAACTTGCACTACCTACAACAGAGTAAAAAAACCGTGGTGCCTTTTAGATTCACAGGAACAGCTGAGTGTGGAACAGGAATGAAAGGGAAGAGAATGACGATGTATGTAGTGGAACATAGGCAAAAGAGAGAGTGAGGTTAGCATTTGGATGATATGAGAAGAAAGATTGGTGGTAGTGAAAGGTCTAAGCTTCTGGAAGCAGAGAAATAGTGGACAAACAGACATGCATGACTGAGTGACCTTGTAACAGTTTCTTTAAGTGCTGTAATCTAGCGCCCTATCTTTATGGCCATTAGGAAATTCCTATGCATATTGCCTGTGCCATGATTTTACAAGGTCTCGTACAATATTACAGTATCACAAGGCTGGAAAAGACCTTTGAGATCATTTAGTCCAACCTATGACCCAACACCAACACCTACTCGTCATTTAAACCATGGCACTAAGTGCCTCATCCAATCTGTTTTTAAACACCTCCAGGGACAATTAATACACCACCTCCCTGGGCAGCTCATTCCAATGGCCAATCACCCTTTCAGTGAAATTTTTTTTCCTAATATCAAGCCTAAACCTCCCCTGACGAAGCTTGAGACCATGTCCTCTTGTCCTGTCACTGGTCACCCAAGAGAAGAGACCAACCCCTGCCTGCCTACAACCTCCTTTTATGTAGTTATAGAGAGCAGTAAGGTCTCCCCTGAGCATCCTCTTCTCCAGTTGCTCTTCATGCGGCTTGTGCTCCAGCCCCTTCACCATCTTCATTGCTCTCCTCTGGACATGCTCCAGCATCTCAACATCTCTCTTAAACTGAGGGGCCCAGAACTGGACACAGTACTCAAGGTGTGGCCTGACCAGTGCCAAGTATAAGAGAATGATAACTTCTCTAGTCCTGCTGGCCACACCATTCCTGATGCAGGCCAGGATACCACTGGCCGTCTTGGCCACACTGCTGGCTCATGTTGAGTTTCCTGTCCACCAGCACTCCCAGGTCCCTTTCTGCCTGACAACTCTCCAGTCACTCTGTCCCCAGCCTATAGTTCTGCATGGGGTTGTTGTGTCCAAAGTGTAGAACCCGGCACTTGTACTTGTTAAACTTCATCCCATTGGAATCAGCCCATCTCTCCAGTCTGTCCAGGTCCCTCTGTAGGGCCATCCTACCCTCCAGCAGATCGACACTTCCTCCCAGCTCGGTATCGTCTGCAAACTTGCTGATGATGGACTCAATCCCCTCATCCGGATCATCAATAAAGATATTAAACAGGACCAGGCCAAACACCGACCCCTGGGGGACACGACTCATGACTGACCACCAACTGGATGAGACACAGTTCGCTATCACTCTCTGGGCTCGGCCATCTAACCAATTCCTAACCCAACACAGAGCACTCCTGTCCAAACCACGGGCTACCAGCTTCTCCAGGAGTCTACTATGAGGAATGGTGTAAATGGCCTTGCTGAAGTCCAGGTATACCACATCCACAGCCTTCCTCTTGTCCACCAGCTGAGTCACATGGTCATAAAAGAAGATCAGGTTGGTCAGGCAGGACTTACCCCCTCCTAAATCCATGCTGGCTGGGCCTGATCTCTTGGCTGTTCTGCAGGTGGTGCATGATTGCACCTAGGATTATCTGCTCCATAATTTTACCTGAAACCAAGGTCAGACTGACAGGTCTGTAATTACCTGGATTATCCCTATGGCCCTTCTTGTGAATGGGTGTGACATTGGCCAACTTCCAGTCTTCCGGGACCTCTCCAATGAGCCAGGACTGTTGATAAATGATGGAGAGCGGCTTAGCAAGCTCATCCGCCAGCTCTCTCATCACCCTAGGATGGATCCTATCCGGCCCCATAGTCTTATGAGGATCCAAGTGGCTCAGCAGGTCTCTAACTTCTTCCTTCTGGATTACAGGGGAGCTATATTCCATCCTGACCCCATCCACCACTTCAGAAGGCCAGTTGTCCAGTGAACAATCTGTCTTAGTGTTGAAAATGGAGGTTTGTTTTTTGTTTTTACAGACAGCACTGTACCTTGGAACACCAGTGAGCAAGTTCTTAACTCTGATTTTAATCTTAAGGGAATGTAAAATCAGAGCTTGTAAAGAAATAACGGTGAATTCTGGAAGGAAACAGGTGTTTTCCTTTCTCAAAGCAGTGATTATCATCTCTACGGAAGAGCACTTTCTCATGCACTTTGACACAGTATGTAAAGTTAAAATTTCAAATGTTCATTAATATAATCCAGTGTTACACCTCAGGTGATACTGTTCTAAAAAAAAAAAAATCTTTGGAATGCTCTGAAACAATATATATAAATTCACTGCTTTTATATATGCATAGTTACATATGTAGGTACAGATATATTTCATTAGCAGAGTTTCTAGGAGCCCAAAGAAGGGACATTACATTTCTGTCTATGATAAACTTTGCTATTTTCTTTGCTATCACTGAAATTTAGTATTAGAAGTTTTATATTAGTATAGTTACGAGTGCACAGTATAGGCACTCAATGGCAAAATTCCCATTATTTTAAATGGCAGCAAGAATGATCCCCAAATGTTCCTGTTAAGCTGTTCACAAGCTGTGCCTTTTTCATGTTAACCAGCAATGAATTTTGTTTGTCAGTGCAGCTGATCATTTCACATTAAAATAATAATAAACTGATGTGATAACAGCCTGCCATTTTTCATTCCTTCATTGAAACACTTGATGTGATGGACTGTGATTTCCTTGATTAACATACTGCCAGCTGAAGATGCAAAAGCTGTAACTGACACAAATCAAAATGATCTTTATGATAATTTAAGAAATATTTTTAAAGAAAGATGATTTGTTCATTGGTTTCCTTTTTCAGACAAATAGCTTGAGTTCTTCATGTTTAAACTGAATGCTATACCTTTGAGAGAAGGCAATGGAGGAAAGCAGAACAGTGTGTTGGGTTGTAATGCAACCACATGAGCTAAGTAAGTAAGTAAATTAAGTACAAAAATTCAAATTAGTAGAGTGGCAAGCTTCCTTTAATATCAATTAATCAACATAACCAAATAATCACAGTCATAATTCTGCTTTCCTCCCTAATTTTCATTTATATAAGTGATCTTTTTTCTTCTGTGGAATATGAATTTCATTATGTACAAAGTATTGTCTTCTCACACATGTAAATGTACCCCGTGGAACCCTTGCATATTTCAGCACGGAAAACAGGAAATCTTCCTTATCTTCCTCTTCTTCCATGATGAATACTGTCTAGGCTTTTTCCTCCTTCTATTTTGACCTCTGTTACTCACCTTGTTGCTCTTGAAGATGCTTAGCAAGCTGCATTCATTTCCATTAAGCAAGTGTTCAGAAGAAAATGACAACGAAATATTTAGTATTAACATGACAGGACAAAAAAAATCTTAAAATGGTTCTACTCACAACCAAAAGGCTTTTTTTCAAATGGCCAACAATGTTCATTGTAATTTTATTTTATTTTTTCCACCGTAAAGTTCTGGTGACTTTGTGTATTGCTAATTACATAATGCTCACCATTCATTCTTTCCTGTAATGCCATTACTTAGAGTAAAGCTTTCCCTTTTACTGCAGAAAACAGGCTAAGAATCTGTGTTGCATGGGAAAATGGCTCGAAAACAGCTGTATAGTTGAAAAAAGCAATTCCCTGGAAATGTCCACCGATGTGAGTTTTGCTGCTAGAGCCGATGTACAGTTTTAGACACAGTGGAATTTGATGCATCACAATGACAAAAAATCACCATGTCTTTCCAAAAGACAGACCCACTGGTTCAGATCTCTAAATCCTATCAGCTTTGTGGAAGGCCCTCAAGTCTTGAAAGAGATCCCTACAGAAAAGATATGGAGCAAGAGTCTGCTATGCACCAGTGGCCTGGGCAAGGACAGAGGGAATTCAAATACAAATTCTGAAAGTAACTTTGTTGACTTGATTGCGACAACAGATGTTTCACAGAGAAATAAGTGTAGGTGGAAGAGGAGGCATGCTACTGATGCCTGATACAATGTCTTAAAGGAGTTGTGATGCAGTGCTTTAAAAGGGGAATGTAACAAAATTTGTTTATTTATGATCAGGTTGCTCACTTGTGTTTTGCTACACAGTACCAATGAAACATGCTGACTAAAAACAAAATTCTGTGTTCATAATAATTTGAAAGTAAATGTTAGTAACAGTACCTGGCCCAGTTATTTGTCCCTTTCACATCCCATAACCTTAGCATTATTTTTTTTTTAGATTTAGGTATTGTTGTTATAGCTCTTAAATATTGTAAAATATACTGCGACCACATTTAGAATACAAAAAAATATGCACATAGATTTTTGGAGGAACATTTGTAGCTGAACTATGACTTACAGTGATGTACTTTTGAAGAGATGTTTTAGTACCACTTTTCAACAAAACATTCGTCATTGTTCAGACACCCATCCTTTTACAAAAGAGATTTCAATACATCTTTTCACTAGTAAGTATCAATTATTTTCTTACTAACTCCTGAAAAGTTCTCGATGTGAATTAGAATTACAAACTTACAAAAGAAGACCTGTAAATCTTAGAACCTTAATAATCTTCCTGAGTTTTGTTAATGCATTTCTCCCTCCATATAGCACCACTTGGTGCTTAGCATTATGAGCCAGAAAACCTCAGGTAAAAAGAAAAAAATGATCCTGGAACAGTATTTTGTAATTGAGTGAGACTAGAATAGCAGCCTCTTGTTTTCTGATGTGTTGTAGATTTATTGTTTCAGGAATAAAGAAATACTAAAATGCCATCTTTGATATTGTGATTTCACCCATTTTTTTTTTAAAGGATGTGGGAGAAATTTGCTCATTACACTTGCTTTTTCTACTCATGTTTTCTTTGAGAGTGTTTTCAGGAAAGCCAGAAACATTGACTTGTAGCTATTTGACAATACGGATTGGCACCAAAGAATATTACTAGCATGCTACAGCAAATGCTGTTATGTTGTATACATTGTATTGGTAATGACTCTAGCCTGAGAGCATACAGAAGTATTCCCAGAACCTAACATTAAATTTTGAAGTGCCAAAAGTGGACAGCTGGTTTAACCAGGGCTCAGATATTATCAAGACGTAGAGATAGTTTCCCCAAGGCTAGGAAGAGGGGTATAATTTAGGTAACTTTACTTTTTGTTGGCTAGTTTAGGCAGTCTGGATACCTAAAGAAATGCATTGTGAGTACTCCACAAAGGTTTGATTGGAAATTTAGCATTTGACAAAAACAAGTGAATTGTGTTACTTGCAGAGTAAAATAGTCCCCTTCTAGCTATTGATGTGATTTCTAGGAAGTTTTTAAAAAGGAGCTTTCTGGCTCAGGTATTCTCCTAATCTTTGTTGGCAGTTACTAACATCTGCATGCCTTTTCACTGAGGATGTAGCTGTCACTCAGGTATGATTTAATAATTATGATGCAGATGTCACAATTTAGAGTGATAGGAAGGTCATGTATAAATAGACTCCGTAAGTAACACGATAACATTATTCACCTGCTGCATCCCACTTTACCGTGTCTCAGTGTCCCAGTATCAATCACTTTGTCACGTGGGAAAATTGAAGCAGAAAACGCTTGGAGACACATGCTGCTCTTCCGCATTCTGACTTGCTTAACCCAGCTACATAGGAAAAGATAACACTTTAGGTACCCTTGCTGAGTCAGAATAGTGAAATGTGGTTAATGGCACTGCTGCCTTCTCTGCAAACAGGGAAGGATGACCCTGAGGCACTGATCGGGTACAGCAGCCAAAATGAGGGCAGACACAGCTGGAGCCATTCTTCCTCTCTCTTCTTTCTCTGCTCCCATTTAAGCACAGGCTGTGTTTCTCAACCCTTCTGTCACCTGCATTGTATTTTCAGTATATTTAGGTTGTTTATGTTGAATGTATATCCCTTGTCATCTGTTATGAGCTAAAAGGGTTCAGCCTGGTTCTTAGAGTGGTATTGCTTTGATGACCGTTAACTGACCATTTGTGGTTTCTGTTCATACCCACAGGCTCTCTAATACCATACTGTGCTTGTCTTTTAATGGCTTTGTTATCATATTGTGCTTTAACTCTCAAAGGCTCCTGCTATAATCCTGTGATTGCTCAATCAGGAAGAAACCTGGTATAGCTCTATTGTAAAAATGTATTTTTATATTTTACTCCATCTATGACACAAACCAGAAAATTTATAACAGAGGTAACATTAGTTGGTGATGCAGAGAAAGTAGCAAAGACAAGCCTCCAAACATCAGTTGATCCTTTTTTTTCCTGACAATTTCCTAATCTCCTTGTGTTACTCATGGGGCTATATACATAGACTGTCATCAGTCTTAAGAAGTGTTTTCACACCACAAACAGGTCATTACTTCCATTATCACATAAAATCATTCAGATTTTCTACATTTAAAATTGGTAGTAGACCTCAGTAATCTTATTGGCAATCCAAGGGATAATATGTAGCATGAATTAATAGTTATGGGCAGAGTACATGTATGTAGCAAGGGTTTTTTTGTGTCCTTAAAAATGTTTCTGAGATCATTATAGTAATAGTTGTTACTATATTAACTACATTGTTACTATATAATTTGCATTCAGAGAACTATATTTTTTAGAAGTGATTATGTAAAATACCATATAGACTTTCAAAACCTCCATGTTCTCACTTATTTTTGGATATTCTTACTGCAAGTGTTGTTCGGATAAGTTATGTTTAGGCAAAAGGAGGCATCTTTGGCAGAGTATGGCAGAGTAAGGTAGGCACAGTTCTGCTTGCTCTTTCCTCTAGTACAGCATACACTGGATTAACCATACTCAGATTTTTAAATTATGTCTCTGTTGTTATTATGTTTTCAATGTACATCTTTGAAGAGTTCTCTTATGTGAGACTACTGATTCCCTGTACTTTCTACTGCTTTGACACATGGAATATTCATAAATATTGGGGGCTTTTCCTTCAACTTCCTTTCAGTTTAAGGAAATTGGTGGAATATATTGGCAGGACAGAACTTGTGAAAATAGTAAAATGTAACGTTTAAATTATTGATAAGAGCCCAGTGTGCTTTTTTTTATCTTCTAGTAGTCTTTTGTTAAGCCATTTGGCTATTATATTCTGGGAGTTTCTATTTTTATGGTATTATCATATTTTTTATTTTCATAACTTCTTAACTCTCAGTAGAAAAGCACCACTTGGGTTTAAGTTGGATTTTTAATGTTTTGAAGGCTATGTGAGATACCTTTAAAAATATTCAGTCCCAGTTGACTGAATATTACAATATCTGTAGCTGTATTTTCTTACCAAAGGTAATAAAAACAAAGATTCTCATCAACTGAAAACTGGCTTTCTATACTTAAATGCCTAGGATTATGTTGCATACTTGTAGTTTTATGGATCATTTTTTGGAACAGTGGCTTCATATCTCATCAGCAGCTTTGTATGAAATGCATTGGACTTCAGTGATTTTGATGGGGGCAGGAGATAATTTTGCCATGAGGAAAAATATTTTCATGTGAAACACTTAAGAAGACCCCTAGTAACAATTCAGCCTATTGATAAGTGAATACATAGTGGCAAAACTAAAATATCTTGGATTTGTTTTCTAATTTAGCTTTTTAATAAGAGATGACATTTTCAGAATCATGCAGTTCACTGTATTGGTAAATAAATAGAGAGTGCCAAAGCTAAAATATCTGGATTTTTGTTTTACACTTCTTTTTTTTTTAGGAGACATGATTTTTATTTACTTACTAAATATTTTTTCCAATAATACAGTCCTCTGTTTAATAAAGTGTTTCAAACTATTTTGTTAGTAGTTATTATTGCTCCTCAGTGTTTAACCTCACAGAAATATTAATTTTTTTGAGTCCCACAAATATGTATTCATGGCAGACTGAAATATTAATAATTTCACACTGAGGAAAAGAGTGAACGAAAACAGGGGAGCTACATAGAGTATTTTTAGGTTTTATTTTTTCCTAGGATAATATGTAATAAAAATTCCAGAAAACCAAATTGTCACTGGTAGTAGCTCTCCTAGCATAGTTACTCAGCTGTTTTGTTTGCCTGATTCTTCTTTCTGTAAAATATATTCAGGAAACAGTTAAAAGGAAGAGTTAAAAAGTACCACCGTATGCTTAGCTTGTTTACAAGATGTGAAACTCCCACATAAGTTTCATTTTAGGCTTCTTCAGGCTTACAGGATGGAGCAGGAGAAGGTGGTGGGACACACAAAATATTTTCTAAGATATGTAAAGCAAAAGGCAGCAAACCAGAAAAGAGCACCTTACACAAACACATTTCTTGCTATGATAAAAGAGCACAGTGTAGCCACAAAATTTTTTATTGCTCTATGACTTTTACGGTCAAATGCATGTGAAAGCACGTAGTCCTACATCATCAGCAGAAATTAATGCCATACTCACAATTCCAACAACCTTTATTCTATTGAATTACTTCTGAAAGCTTCCACCTCTCGCTTTTTACAGTCTTGCTGATTTTCTTCCAAGAGAAAGTAAACAGAATATGACATGACCTTCCTTCTTTCTTTGACTGCCTTGTTCTTTTCCTTTTCCCCTTTTCATCATGTTCAGAGAAGCTTCTCCTCCTTTTTTTTCCCCTCTCACCTCTCCACTGCATGAATTCCTATGTCATTTGTCTCTCCTCTGTAAGCTTATGCACATTTTACATCTAACTTTTCATTGCCTTAGCAGAAGTTGCAAGAGATGAAGTTTCTATTAGATAATGGAAACATCTTATTCATTGCTAACTCTTCTTGATTTTTCTAATGATTTCCCTCTGATGTCTTAGACAGATTAATGTTTGTTCTAAAAACTGACTTTTTCGTACGCTACACCTGCACAGCACTGAGTACAAAGAGCTTAACTTGTAACCTAGCAGAAAGATATTACAATAAGCACTAGTCCTGATTCAACCAACCTAAGGTGTATCTACAACTCAGAATCTGCTCTTTCCTCTTAGCTATAGTTCCCTCAGGTGGGAAGCTATTTACTTAGAGCTAATTAATAGGAAAAAGAAACACAAGAGCTTCAGGCTGTGTGTAGCTGGAGCAATGTGTGTAAATATGATATATTTATTACCATCCTCTGATGCTATTTTAAGATTAATGCATCTCTTCTTCTACAAAAATACAATCCCTTTTAGAAATCTGATGAGCTTTTCCTACTGCAGTGTGTGATTCACATATAAACTATGTTTTTCTTGTGGGTGTTTAAATCTGGTAGTCTGCATGCAAAACATCCCTGAGCCACAAGACATCTCTAAAAGCATATAAAAGACACTGCTGTAGTCTGAACATTTAATTTCTTCTGATGAGTTACTACTGCAACAGTTTATAAAGAAAATACCCATGCATACATCCATTTAATGTGTAAATAGAACACTGCCGCAGAACAGTGTCGTACTAGTTCATCAGTGAAGAGCAAAGAGCATTCGAGGTAAAGAGTATCCCATGATATGTGGGTTAACTGACTTAACCAAGGGAAATATGGCTGCAATAGTGGGGGTCACATCCTCCTAACCTGTCTAAAGTGCTCAGACTGTCAAACTAATGTTGATGGATATATTCTGAGCTAAACCAGAAAATGCCAAAGCTTCTCTTTTTACCTGCTGGAAGATCAAGCTGTGATAAACAGGGTTCCAAATGAATACTGTCTTTTCTATTACATCATGTTTGAACACTGTGGATCTCTAAAGATGTAGAGCTGAACAGGGATTTTAATCAAACCTCTCAGTTTAATTTATCAGTGTGAAATTTTTCACACAGTTTTGCAAAGGAAATTGAAGGACTTATCATCAATTGTTTTTAAGTTATGATAAGGAAGACATAAATCTATGCTAAAAATGCTTGTCATAAGCAACAGCAGTGTCATTCAACAAACTTGATTTTCATTTCTGTATTTTAACAACTCAGAATTTTCTCATGGGTTTCACAGATATAAGAATGACTGTTCAAATTACAGAATACTAGGCAACTAAAAAATACTAATGATAATTCAGGCCACAGATTTAACTAATGCATTTTTTAAATACTCCATAAATTTAGCTAAAAGTATTTGTATTTTTCCTACCTCTTCTATGACTTATTTTTTTGACAGTAAAAAGAATATATAAGAAACAAATGATAGTAGACAAACCTATAACTGGAGTGAAAAGTGAATATTGAAGATTCCACTGGATTGAAGGAAATGATACCTGGCTTAAAAATTAATGTCTAAAAAAACCTGTAAGGAAGAAAAAACGTCATTACTTTAGTAAGGGTAGAATCTTCTTTCTTCTTTCTCTCCTTTCTTCCCATGGACTCTGCTATCATGCTTTCTATAGAGAGAGATTTTTATTGCCTCCCTCTTCTAGCACTTTGTAGGGTATTTGATCTGTGTTATTCAGAGATTCTCTAAGTGCTTTAGTTTTTGCCATAGACTGAGTTTCTATACAGAACAAAATAACACAGGTGAACTTGTAGTACTGATTTCTGAGGAATTTCTGAGAAGAGTGTTTCCTACCTTGTCCTGAATGTTCATTTCTTCTTTCCGCCAACCTTAACTATAGTTCTTTCCTGAGTGGGTGGAAAACTCCCAGAGGATCAGTGACTGGGAAGGCTTCACTGAAGCAGCCACAGATATGTATTTGAGGGCATGACCATTGCTGGATTTTACATCTAGTGCAAGACAGTTAGCATAAGGATGGTGGTTTATACATAGAAGAAGAATTTGATCCAAATAAAATCCAGTATATGTTTTGAAAGCAAAACTCTAGTCTGAAAACAAGCTGTATTAAGTCAGAGAATGGTATATTTTTACAAAATGCACCTATAAAATATTTGGTTTTATATACATCCCATAATTAGGGAATCTGTGTAGTGTCAACAAGGCTGATACGGATTTCAAGAAGCTTTCAATTTTTCCATTTGTTATCTCTAGTTACAGGAACTAATCTTTTTCTGAGAAATCAAAGCTTAAATTGTAATAAACTCACATGCAGTGGTACAGGATGCAAACTAGGATGGAATAAGTAGATAACATTTTGTTCTGGGTTCATGAGTCTGCCTTACCCCCTCTGGGTACAGATTATGTTTTAGGACATTTGAATAACAGCTCAAAAAAAAAATCAGTTCCCTTTATAGCTAAATGAACTATGAATTAAATTTGTTATCAGATGACCAGTAGCTACTAAGCATTTTCCAGCTGAGTAAGCTAATAAACCTATTTACTCTTTCTGCACGAGCAAGCACAGGCCCATTAGCTGCAGATGCCTTCAGCAATATTCTTTGACATATAGAAGGTCATTCTCTTTTCACTGTCTTCATATCTTTATAGTTTAATAGTTAGCAAAAAGAACAGCTGCAATAGTTTTATTGAGTAGCTAATTAGTAATTTAAAATTGCAGTTGTAGGGTTTTTATCCCCTTTAACCTCATACTGATGGATTAATGCTTTATGGGCATTTACCTTGAAAACTTTTGATTTAAATTGAAATCATCTGTGGTAATTTAAATTGTCATAGGCTTTATTAGAATATGGTAGTAAAAATACGGTGTACATTAAAAAATCTCTTCTTGCTCTGTTCTTTTCTTTGTTATTTAACATTTGAGTGTTTGCTTGCAAGAAGTCTGTCAGGGGGTGGACCAGGCAAAACTTAATGGATGATTTCCCACCTCTTCTGGCAGGTACTGCATACTTTCTGCTTTTGTGACAAGATGGCAAGACAAGTTCAGTTTTTCTAATACATTTCTCAGGAACTACCCCCTTTTAAGCTTCTGCAGTAGGGTTACTGAAATGCAAATGCGCTAATGCTTTTATTGTCAGTATGGCGGTCTTCAGCAGTTTCAGTTACTGCTGCAACACTTGCTGTCTGTGCTCTCTTGCAAATTCTTCCCAGAAGGATGCAGCCTGTTCACAGTGTAAGTTCATGACACAAAAAACATAAGCAGGAGACAAAAGGACAGATTTTTTTTTTTACTTTACAAGTAGAGTGATATGTTTATTGTTGAATCTATGGAGTGCTGCTTCTGGACCTATGAGTTGTTCTTCTTGATCAGAGCAACAGTTGTTATAAATTCATATGCTACTGCAGGGAGTAGGATACCTGAAGGAGAGGAAAATATTCCCACCCTCTCCATCTAGAAAATGCTCTGTTGCATGATCTTTTCCCTTTTAGGGAGTTTATGTCCTGCCTAGTAATATCTAATTGTTTCTATCATTGCCTCAATATTCAATTTTATTTCTTTTTTTTCCTTTTAGTGCTATGCTATGTAAGCTCATCAAGTTTATAATATGGATTTAAATGTCTGCTTACGTTTTCTTGGGATTCTCAGTTTTCATTCACACCTCAATTTGCTTAGAATGATTTCTAAGTTTGTGTGGTTCTACCACAGCCTGATAGAACCTTTCTGTAATTGCTCGTACCAGGCAGAAAGCAAATACTCGTGTAATGTTATTGCTACTTTTACTACTGGTAGAAGAATATGAATTCCAATAATAAATATTGATATTTTTTGAATGGAAAGACTCTCCTCTTTTTGGTTGCCTCACAGCTTTTGGCAAACTTGCTTTGGTTGCAGTGGAATGTAATCCAGACTTTGCTTCTGCTTTTTCTTACAGCTTTGTCCTGCTCTTAGTAGGATTCAAGTGATTGGTCTTGGTCAGTTCCTTAAGTTGGACTTTCTCAGTTCTGCAGTTAATGCATGTGCTAGGAAATTGCAAGTCCTTGTTATGTCAGAAGTGTATAACTGTATGGCATGGTAAAGTGTTTTTCAATGTCTTTGAAATTGCTATCTCAAAATTTGTAAAGTATCATTCCCTTCCTCAAATATGTGAGACTTTGAAGTGCTCTTACATATGAACATTCTTATGTATAAATACATAGGAACAGATTATCATAAGAACTCTACTGACTTCCAAAGCTTCCATCAATTTACATTCTCTGCAAACCTGACCTCTAGATGCAGCATTTGAAAGCTTATATTGTTAGAGTTCTTGTTTCATACCCTACTTTATTCTGTTAAACTGCTATCTAGGAATTTTATTGTATTTTCTGAATGTGATGACCAAGCTGCCAATAAATAATTCTTCAGTCTGTACACCTAGAGTGAGTAGACAATCCCAGAACTCGTAAGAAATTTTTACAAGCTTGCTCAGGAGGTGCTGAACATGTCCCTTCTCACTGCAGAGGGTTTGAACTAGATGACCTTTAAAGGTCCCTTCCAGCCCAAACTATTCTACGGTTCTATGATTCTATGATTTCTGCACTTCCCTGGGGAAGATCAGCCCTACCTTCCCTCCACATGGTTCACTAGGTGGATGGTGTTGCCACCAGGAGAAAACAAGTAGGGTTTTTCTTTTGGCCATCTAATCATAACCTACTCAAAGAATATAGCACCTTAAAGAAATAGATAAATAGATAAATAGAAATTGTTTGTCACAGTCATATTTTTCTTTTTTAGGGACGTTCAGAGGACAGTTTGGGGACCAGATGCTGAAATTGGAAATCATACTATGCTTCCTTTTCTATAATCCATACACTGACATTTCTAGGACAATCCTAGGTTGTCTTATTATGAATATATTATAATATTCACAACTTCTTGTTCAAATATAGCTTTTCGAAGTGTCTGATTCCCTATATAGGCAACAGAGAGAATTGTGTCATTGAAGACAATCAGAAGGATTTTTTCTTTCTGTTGACATGATGGTGCTTACTTCCAGAGTAGTGATTCACAAGGTGTAAATTAGGAGCTATTCAGTGTTTAGTTTTCTCTGGGGACTAATTTGAACTGAAGCTAACCTTCCTTACTTAAACATTTATTCATGTCATTCACTATCTCCACAGTCTTTCTCCTGCAGCTCTTATGCTGTGGTGTGAAAGCCGATGTTTACCTGGTTATTAAAGTCATTCCCTCCCAAAATAATTTATTTCTAATTTTGAGAATTTCCATGGCATGATTTATCATGCATCCCTACACCCATTGTAGTACAAGACCATAAACCTAAGATATTTACTCACTGCTTCTGCCAGCCCTGTGCTAGGTTTCAAAACAAAGCTAAAGCCCCGCAGCCTCACAGTTATCATGTCCTACCAATGTTGTTCTGGTTTACCTATAAAAAAAAAATGAACTCCTGTGCTTTTGCCACACTTGAGCACAGGTTTTGTGTGAGCTGTTCACATACTTTCTGTTGTTGCCAGAGGCTGTTTCAAAGTCCTTTCCGGTCAGAATTATCATCACAATTTTCATATGCCTTCACAGCAGCAGTAAGAGGCTGGTGAAATATGACTAACTGGGAACGTAAACTTTATGAGCAGTGTTTGAATTCTTAGCTCAGTGACATTAACTACGACAAGAAGGGCAAATAAGATTGCTGCATTTAACAGAAAGTAGACCTCAGGAGTATGTCCTTCATTCTCCTTATTCTTATGTTACTTATTTTTAATGCACTTTAGGAAAATAAAAAAAATAGATAAGTATTAAACTGGTACCTTCTATTGGTTCACATCCCTGGATACAGTGCTGGGGGATGTTCCAACTCCCTGCCACACCAGAATTGTGGGGGAAAGGAGAAATACCTTCTTTTGATTTCTTCAAATCCCACCCCCTTCTTTCAGTCCTGCTAATATTTCTTCCACTTTTGTTTGTGGTTTTTTTCTACTATTTCAGATTAAGGACTTCAAGGAATAACACCCAGGCAGAACTCCTATGCAGACAAGAAAAATCCCTCATATTTTATCCTTCTTAATACAGTATTTGTGCTGCTGATCTTTGCAGTGACTTCGTTTGTTTCTGATACACCAAACAAAAGACCACTTTACTGTTTTTCTGTTGACCTTAGTGAAGAATACCTATAGCATTCCTGAGTTTCACTGAGACTTGAGATCTCAAGTAAATCAAAGTTACATTCCTTGGGAAGAGTGACACTTTCAGAATTAAAATAACAATAATGATGTGCTTAGAAATAACAGCAGTGTTGTGCTTAGAAACAAAATGATTATATTAGTAGATGCTTATCCCTTAAGGCTAATGAAAGAGCAAACCAGGGCTTTGTTTCTACATCCTTTCTATAAGCAAGGGATAAATTGCATTTCAATTGTAACTTGTAAGGCAGGTATAAACTTACAGAAGAAAATGGAAAATTGGATATATCTAAAACCCTTTTTATGTCCATTGCTTTTGCTATGATATTAAGTTCTCTTGGTCTCAAGTTGCTTTGGTTTTACTGGGGAGCTTCAAGGCAGCATCACACTGTAGTCTGTAAAAGAAGTGTGTGAGTCCTTCATTTAGATTTTAGTGTTTGCCACAGAGCTTGCCACAATTCTTTGCTGCTCTTAATTGTGATATTTAGTTTTCCTTTTTTAATTTCTTTTGTTTTGGTCTAATCTGAATCAATGCAGGAACTGTGTCAATATATAATCCATTAAGTATCATGAAATGTGATTTCACGTGAGCTTTAAGGAATCTTTTAAACTTACTTTTCTTTTTATTTTTATGCTATTTGTATTGCATTGAGATGCTTCAGAGTAGAAAATACATAGATCTACCGTTGTCTGACTGGCAAGGAGCAATGTAATATTCACACTGTTACTAGTAGATCCCTGTAATAAGCAGAACATACGATTCAGAAGAATAGGGCAAGAAAAGAGCTGCACAGAACAACCGATCTGTGCCCTGCCCCCACAGAATCAGTGATGCTGAGCAGATGTTTGGTCTAACCTGTTCTTCAGTGCTTTCAACAATGAAAAGGCCATAATATCCCTAGCAGGTCTGTTCCTCTGCTTCTTTATCCTTGCTGCTAGAATATTTGACCCAAGACTTCCCTGTTGCAGAATAAGCTTACTATTTTTTGCTTATGAAAGCTGAAATAGATTATTCCTTTTCTTTAGCAACAACCTTTCATGCAATTGAAGACCAATATTGTACCCTGTCAGTCTGATCTCAGATGTGAAAGCAGATACTCTTTCCATGTGACATGGATGACATTGTAACATGAGACAAGCAAAGACCTTTTCTCTTAGGTCGTGTTTTCCAGACCTTGGATCCGTCTCTCCTCTGTCAAATCTGCACATGGCTGAGGCCCTAACCTGTACCGGATGTGAAAAGAGAAAAGTTTTCCATTTCTTTTATCTCTTCTTTATACATCCCATTCTGATGCCTATTTTTTCCAGAAGTAGCATGATTCTATCTACTCATATTTAACTTGTGCTAAACTGTAATAGCAGACATTTTTATGTAGAACAGACACATGACAATTTGTCCTCTATGTAGTGTCTTGCCATTAATTATTCCCTCCTGACAAGTATTTTCTACTTGTCCTTACTGAATCCAGTCCTATTTTTTTATTTTTTCTTCAGAAATTTCTTCAGTTTTTCAATATCCTTCTGCTGTCCCAGTGACATCTGAACCCAAAAAACCTTAAGTGCCATAAACCATTCATCAGTGTTGAATGGGGACACTCCATTGTGAACAACTACTGTGATACAAGATTTTGGTCTTCCATCAATTCAATCTAAAGTAATTTCATCTAGAGCATCTCTCACATTGTATGTGATGTGGATGGCATTGTCACGTAAGCCAATGTCAAGAGCCACAACAAAGTCCATGAAAGAGACGTCTAGGACTCCTCCTCATATATAAGACTGTCTGTTCTAATGGAAAAACAAATCAGATACTCAATTCTAGACAAAAAAAACCAAAACGTTGCTTGCTACTCATTTCCTTGTATTCTTCCAAGTGCTTATACATCATTACGTGTTCTAAAATTTATCCTTGTAATTTCTACATTGCAATTTCTACATTCTGCATATCCTTGTAATTGCTACAGCTTTATGACTAGTCCTCTGCTCCCTGCCCCCTCACTTTAAGGGTTTAAACTCTGTTTTCCCTTTGTAATCTCGTAATACCTAGTCGATTCTCCATAAGATCTGAGATAATTTAATGGTCTGCATGAAATGAATGTTCCTACTTGTCCTGCAAACCGCAGCTATCAAGGAGCAGAGTGCTTCTGCCATAGCAGAAACCTGGGAGCCTGCTGCTCCAGGTACCTCTCTCTAGTTACCCTGGGCTCTGCTCAGCCAGGCCAGAATGAACACACTCAGTGCAAAACTAGTCGTGGGAAGGCATAAAAGAAAATCTTTAAACTAAAAGAAAAATTATTATATAACTAACAGCTATCCTTTTGTCTTCCATCTACTTATGAAAGTGCTATAAGTAGTTGTTCCACAAGTGTTCCAGAGTTGTACCCACACATTAGTCTAACAGTTTTCAGACCTGTCTTTAGAGGAAATAAATCACCCCCTGGTGATTACAGAAGGAGACTAAACATACAACACATACTAAATGGCTAAATTTCGTGTGCTATGTGTAGATAAAATTTAAACAGGGAATTTCCTGAAGTTACTCAGTAGACGAGTACTAGAGCTGGGAATAGATTAATGCTTCTGAATTCCTTGATCTGGCTGTTCTGCATCTTTTATTGTTACATTTGTATGTTGTATTACAAAGGCAAACTTACATTCCACTAAAATCTAAAAAGTGTTTTTGTATAGAAAATTATTTCTTTTTTTTTCCTTGAGACTCTGAGAACTCTAAGAATGAGCATTGCTGAATGTAATGCAATATTTCAATTTCATTTTTAAAGCCATTTTTAGTTCTAGCCCTGACTTTAAGCAAAATGCTATGCACCGAATTACCAGGTATTTTTTTTTTGAAAACCGCCCTCACAGTTAGGGTTTGAGATGGTATATATTGATTATACTATTGGAGATCAATGTGATTCAAGCTTTTTGTAGTATTTTGTATGTTACTGATTTAGCAGTATATCTATATTATATATAATATATTTATAGTTTTGCCTTTGTCCAATGTGGGACAAGGTTATCAGAGAGAAACTTTAAAGGAAAGGTGAAGTATATTATTCTTCCCTCTTTTTATTTTTCTTGCAGCATTTTGTTTCCTAGGCTCAGGGCTAAAGTTCGGCAAAATATTTGCATAACTGCTCAGCATTTTAAAGTTCTTGATATTAAGTTCTCAGATCTTGTGTCTAAAGGAAACTGTAATAAAATAATTACTTAAGTGAATCGAATCCTTCGGCGAGTAATCAGAAAGGTTGAGAGCTGTCTGTTCTGCAGAGCCTGAGAATTATTTTATCTGTTCTCTGAGGATGCAGCACATCAGATGTAGAATACGCAGCAAGCCAGATGCGAAGATTCATTCATATGGTTTACCTCTGTTTAAAATCAGTGGCAGTAGAGCTTTTGCTTCTGGTGGCTGGTCCTTGTGTGTGAGAACCTGAGGTTTAACTCAGAACAGAAACACATACAACTGTCTTGTTAGCAGGAAGGTTACGTGATCCTCCTTCAACGGCCTAGTCAAGAAAATGATAGTGATAATGGAGTCTCCTCCACTTGAATGTACATGCGCAATACTGAAGACATGATTGTAAATTAGGAAACCTTATGAGGAAGAGAGTAAGGGTACATACATATCCTGTAGCTGAATCTAGGGACAGAAGGGAATGATGTGATCTCTAGGGACTGGGGCAAAAAATACTTCTCCACTGCTGCTCTAATGGCCTAGAACCCATTTTGTTTGTTTTAGTACAGAGCTGAATGTATTCAGGGAACTTAGGGCATGTATGATAGGGATACCTTCAGCCTCAGTTAAAAACTCATCCATGTTACCAAATTCTTGACACTACGTAATAAACTTTGTTAAAATACTTTTCGAATTTACTTAAAATCTATTCAAGTATTGGAAAGCTAGAAATTTTCTTCAGAATACAGAAGGACTTGAAAGACAAGGGTTGTAGTGCTGTCTCAGAAAATAAAGCAAAAGGTAAAAAAATCAAATTCATTTAAGGTTAATAGTGTCTCTTTTGAGATTATAAGGACAGTTCTGATAAACTGTCTTGCCTGAGGCTGCTGACTTCAGTTTTCTGTCATCATTAATCTTTCTTACATTGTGTGTCATATTCAGTTGCAGTAAGACAATTAAACTAAAAAAAGTGAAAGAGAGATATTATCCTCTCCACTTTATGTCAGTGCAGTAGTTTTTCCAAACACTAAAACTCTACAAGATTTGTAGGACACAGAAAGCATAGCTTCCTTTCCTGAAAATAATTTAATTGATAGTAATGCCTGAAAACAATTGGATCTTCCTGAATCTTTTTGAGCAGCAGTAGTAAAAATTACGTCTTATTTTAACAACAGATCCCCTCATAAAATTAAGTAGTATCAGGTTAAATGCTAAGTTTAACAACAAGACAAGAATCACATGTTTTTCTTGCTTTTTTTTTTCTTTACCATTATAACTAAAGTACCTGACAGGCACATTGTAAAATGAAATGGCAAAGCAGTGCTACCCAAGTAAATTAACATTGCCAATAGAAACAAGTGTAACTAGAGGGTTTTTGAGTTTTCTAAATTGCAGAATTTTTTAAAATTTTGTTTGTGGTCAGTCTCAAGAGTTGTGAAGTTGGGCTTTTGGGGCGGCTTTGAGGGATTTGCTTTTATGGCTCTCATGAATCAAAATTTAACGTTGCATGGAATTTCATATTCATAGTATCCTCAGATGAGAAGAGATTGTTTCTACAAAGTTTAACCAGTTCATTTGGAGGAAGATCTATTTCCATATCAAAGATAGTTTTAAAAAAGATAGTGTAACCTTTCTGTTACTAGGTATTTTGTTAAAGTAAACTCTAGAACCCATAATATGTAGCTACGCTAAAATATGAAAGGAGGTCTTTGACGTTTAGAAAAGATGAGCTCAAATTACACATTGCAGACCAGACTTGGCCTTTAAATACAGTTATTTTTAGCGTGTTTTGGTAAGTCTTTTCCTTGTATTTGGAAGCTAAAACTGATCAAAATGAAAGAGGCCAATGACAATTCAGCTGCTTTCCTATCTGCATGTCAGGGCCCAGAATTACCTTGTAGCTCATGGATATGTATCCTGGATCTAGAGATGGTAAATGAACTGTTTGATATGTTTTATCTGTGCATTCATGCATTTTGCAGTAATGTTGAGAGTCATAACTAGAATTTCTATTATTAAATAGTTGTTATTTCATCTAATAGTTGAATATTTAAAATACACAAAGTCAAACACTTTTGATGGTGAACAATATTTCATACTGGAGTAATTCCACGGACTTCAATGAGTTCCATCATGAAATAACTTTTCTCCTCTGGTTGTATTCTGCATGAAAATTATTGAAAGCTCAACACTGTGCTGAAAGAATGCTAAACCAACCGAGTGAAGCAATCAAATCCAGAAATGCCTGTGGACAAAAGCCAATTCAGCCTTTAGTTCATTCCCTTGAGCACAGAGATTTTAATTACATTTCTACAAACTTTTTCCCATGAAATCCCTTCTCCTGTTTCATGGTCTTTTCTTTCTGAATTCAGTACAATTCTTACCCCTATGAAGGCAAAGGGCATCTTGCTGTCCTTTCTGATAGAATTCTATTGTTTTTCTCTGAAAACATTGATGACTTTCTTAAATCACCACTTCAGCAGCTGACTATTGTTCAGTGAAGGACACATGAGCTACACATCATTATGGCAATTGTTATTGTGTGCTGCCTTGTATTATAGGCTATTGACCCATTCCTATAGTCTTTTTTTTTTTTTTTTTTTTAAATAGTGGACATTCCTTTGTCCCTTTTTCTTCTTGCTGGCTGTAGGAAGAGGCCAGTGAGTTAAGAAAGCAAATGTTGTGAGTTATATATATCCGTTTTGATACAGGCTATATCAAAGCTTCTATGAAAGTAACAGCTTGGTATGATGTAGACTTGTAAACTTGGGCCCTGAAGCACTGTAGTTCAAATGGCTTTGGATTACAGCTAGGAAGCTTGAAATGGCTTATTAGCTCAGATGCAGTGTGTTGTGAATGAGCCTCTGCTATTTCATGATCCTAGTTGCTATTCATGGAACCAACAGGGGCATCTGCAACATGCTATCCTTTGCTTCTGTTTCTAGTATGTATAAACAGAGGCACATGCATGCTTCTTGTGCAATGCCACATGAATTGCCGGGAATTGATAAACTTTCATAATTTCCATTGCTTCCTTTATCGACCTGGCTAGTTTGTACTTCTATTCATTGCATGGAGGATAGGATCAGTGAAATGGAGTAGCCTATTTCATGTTTTGAACTCTTGTGGTATGTGGTATCTTATCTCCTTTCCAAACTCTTTATGCTCCTGGCAGAGAAAAATACACTTATTGTCTCTTTTTTTTTTCTGCAACAAAATCCTATTGATTTTTAAATTAAAAAATTCTTTAGCATTTTCCCCTTCAAAGTTGTCTTTTCCAAGCCTATACCATAATCCATCTCTACCCTGACCACAGTGGTATGATATAGGACAGAAGGAAAACCGCGCCTGCTGCTCTTCTCATTGACGTCACTCTTGGGAAAACTCGATAAGAGTAGAACTGTGGCTAAACATTTTCAAAGACTTAATTAATTTTAACACAGTCTTTTCAGATACTGCCACAGGCTTGAAAAGGTTTAACTAAACATAAAGCTTGAAGAGGCAATGAGAAGTAATGAGAGAGTGAAAAAAAAATAGCCGTCACTATTTTATTTTAGCATAGTGTTTTAACGTCTATGTCAAGTAATTATCTTCAAAATACTAAAAACCTGTCTTCACTTTCAAAGTACCCAGAGCAGTTGTCAGAGCACACTAGCTTTCTGAACAAAGATCCACGAGAACTAAAAAATCACTTTGCAATGGAAGCTGATTACATCTATGTGTACATAATACAGCTGATCTCCAAAAAGGGTATTTTTCTCAAACAGAGTCCAAATATGTGTTGACCTAACATAAACTAAACCTCCTACACAGTACTCAAGTGACAAAGTGATCCAGTTTAGTTTCAATGATTTAAAAGCCCCGAGAGCTCTTTGCAATTATTCTTTGAAATACCCTGGAATTAGAATTAATACCAAAAAACATTACAGTAGAGTAATGTAAAGTGTAGTTCTTGAATTCTGTTTGAAGTCCAGTGACATTTATAACAGGTTTTTTTTGCTTTCACTTTCAGCCCTTCTTAAGTTTTTTAGTCCTTGTATTGGAAATATATTTACTTTTCATGTAGGAAGTAAGTCTGTAGGTGGTTTTGTGGATTTTTTTTTAAATAAAAATTAATAACTTGTTTTTCTTCTTTGTATGTGTTCTGGGATGTAGAAGTGCTGCATTCCTCTAGGTCTAGTCAGTCTCTCTTGTAAACCAGTTTTGGAGATTACAAAATGTATGCATAGACTGTGCGAAATCTCTTCTAACTTTTCCTTCTGGAAAGTCATTACTTGTTAGCAAACTCCTGGGCTTGCCTCATAGAAATGCTTCATTGCTTGCATTTGCAATTATTTTTTTTTTTTTATTTTAAGTACTTAAGTAGTTGCTCTGTTTTTCCTCACTAGCTGTTGCAAATCTAATGCATTTAGAAGACTCAGCTTGTTTAGCATAACAGAAATTTTCCTAATATTTAGTAAGTCACTGAGCCAGCTTCTTCATATAAAGCTTAACTTGGTACTTTACATGACAATGTATAAATGCAGTTATTTAGTCTCTCTGAAACCAGGCCAGGCATCAAAGGCTTGAAAGACTGCTTAATAATAAGTGCTCAGGATTATCTCATAAAAGGGAAAAAAGACAGGAGAATGAATAGAAAAAAATGCTGTGGCTTGACCAGCAGATGATAATGAATGATATATGAAAGACCAGATCAAGCTGAGCACAAACCTGAAAGCAACCTGACGTTAGTTAGAGGAAAGGAAGTTGATGCTGAGGTGAAAATGAGAGAAAACTATCTTTTATTTAGAAACACCTGCTCATTCAAGAGCTTATATTTTTATAAATTTCAAGGAGAAAGTGAAGTCACTAAAAAAAATAGGGAAAGTCTGAGAGAAGATGCATTTCCAGAACAGGAGAGCAAATGAGATAGATTGAAAGAATCTGACAACATGAAAAAGCAGTTTCTGAAAGATATGTCACAGTGTTTGACATGAATAGCGGTGTGAAGTGGAACAGTTGAGTTTCACAGGATTTCTTGCCTTTCTCATGCAGAAAGCAGATTTAGAAAGGGACTGCAGTAAAACTGAACAGATACTTTGCAGTTCACTTCTCCGAAATAGATTCTATTTTTTAAAATTTAATTTTATTTTTTTGATTTAGCTTTATTAAAACTCCTTAGTGTTCGAGACTCCTCACTTGCCTACCTCCAGAACTGCATCAGAAGTTTTCACAAATTCCTCAATGTTACAGAAACAGGTTCCATTTTATTTAGCATACTTTCACTTCGTCTATTGAATGGCTTTCTGGTCTGGAAAATTTGATAGCTTGATATTTCTGAGAGGCATAGATAGATATCACCATAGCATAATGTGTATTATGTCGTTGCTTCTCCTGAGTCATGGAATGTGTATGCTCCACATTACTGCAACATAAATTTAAGATTTAACTCTTCATATGGGAAGAGAATGTCATTGAATGCATAAGCCAGAGTCAATTAAACTCTCAAAACTCTATCAGCTATTTTCTATGAGCTATTGAAACTCTACCTACAAATAACAATTTTTCAGAAGTCAGATAAGTATAAATAGCCCATGGCTGTCTATGTTAGCCACCTCCATAATTTGGAAACTGTGTTGTTTCTATATGGTCTTTTTCAGACAAAGGAAAGAGTTATGCTTCCCTTTTGAGCTAGCAGGGTAGAAATCAGCTCTGACCCAAAGTTAAGGCTTTAGGTTATTATCTCAAGAAAGGTACTCGACTAATCATGAATCCTGGATGTCTGCGGGCATTAGTGCTGGCAGGACTGGAATAAATTTACACATCCTTAAAAAAAAAAAAGGACAGGGGGAAGTAAAACTTTCTAAAAGGTTTTAGATGTAAGTTGTTGATTGTTCACTGATCAGCCACACATCATTTTAAAAGTGCTCCTGAGCTTAAAAGTATTTGTAGACATGCTTAGTTTCAGTACATTGAGAAATTTGTTACTTCACCTCTTTCATGGCTAAACCAGCTGCCCAAGTGGAAGTCACTGGGGAAGGTATGAGTACTGATTGTACTGATGTTTCTGAGAAACATTAATTTGTGTGTATGAGCTTGGTTTACGTATGTCCACACTGAACTTGAGCAAGATTTAGGAACTGTAGCACTCCCAGTTACAGTGTGCCTGTAGGTATGGTGTACTTTCCTTAAAGTGTTGGGATAATTACATGTGGGAGGACAGGACGCCTGCAGTAGTCCTCTGGGAAATCCCAGCTCAATACCAAGCAGTAAGACTGTGGTGAGCTGCAGGGGGTTCTAAATTACAGTACACCTCACACTGATGGTAGGCATCCTCCATCGCTGCTATCAAAGTGCTAGTGAACGCTGCCTGAATAAAGTCTTTCTACACTTGAGTGGAGTGGGTCCTGCTGCCATTGTCAGCACAGCATTCATCACTGCAGGAAAGCAGGGCTGAGATTTCAGCCATAATGTACTTTAAGTTTCCCAATGAGAGTTGCTTTGTAAAGCATTAATGTTTTGATCTTGAGATGGCTGTATGCAGCTGTAGGTTCTGCAACATATTTTAAGATGTTTTTAAAAACCCTGTAATGAGTTTGGATAAACTGGTCCTGAGGCCATGATTATACTAGGAAGCATGAAGCAGGCAGCTTGCTTGAGATCTGCAGAAGGAGAAAATGCAATAACGATGGCTTTCAAAAAGTAAGGAAACTGGGTTTGAGTTTTTTATTTTTTAAGGGCTTGTTGCTTTTCTTTAGTTTGTTAAACCGAGAAAGAGTAAAGGAATGAGGAAAACGTAAATTGTGGAGGAAGAAAAGCAGTCCATGATCCACTGAAGCTGGCCATCTTCAGTAGATCCCAGTTTTTTGTACTATGAATATGTTGCCCACTGTGCACCTACTAAAGGATTTCAGTGAAGTCAAACTAGACCTGGAGGTTATGTTTACAATAAACTGTGTCCAATATACCAAATATTTTTTTATATAAAACTTTTATATTTTTTTTAGAGTAATATGAACTTTTATTCTCTGTAGAGGCTGGGTGATATTTTAACCCCAAAGTCCTAGCAAATATAGCTTCAGGAACACAGAAATGAAATTATTCTAGGGAAATTAAGGACAATGCATTTAATTAATATTTGCTGTCCTAGGGGAGGGAGTGGCAAAAAGTTAATTGTATTTTAAGAGAAATTTTTGTTTTAATAAGGCACTTTAGTCAATCTGGAAGTGTATTTTCTTTCTTTATCATGCT
This sequence comes from Tapera naevia, assembly GCA_033556795.1. Lineage (NCBI taxonomy): Eukaryota > Metazoa > Chordata > Aves > Cuculiformes > Neomorphidae > Tapera > Tapera naevia. The sequence continues at coordinate 16,358,150 of JAUMJJ010000079.1, read as the reverse complement.
GTTTTGAATAGAATCTTTTAAGGATAATGTGCATTTGGTACTATTACCAGCTCTTGTGATTATCACAACTACTATGTAAGGATAAATTTGCATATGGAATAATGGAATTTTAGGTTTCCCACTAGTTAATTCTTCTAAAGCATCTTGTATAGTAGAGGAAAGGCTTCGTCGCCTAAATGTGCCTTCTGTATGAGCTTGTGGGAGTGATTTTTATAGGTACCTAGTTTTATGGATGGAGAAATTTATGATGGCACAGCAGGCTGCAGAGAGCATTTTGTGATGTCATATTGTTAAGTCTTCATAATTAACTGTTCAGCTTTTTTTAAAAAAAAAACAACATTGTCTCCAAGAGTAAAAATAAGTTCCAACAACCAGTGCAATTGAAGAGTGGGTTTGTAAGATGGCGTTTATACTATCATGAAATCCTGAGTGCAACCTTTATGCTAACACTTTTTTCTTCTCATAGGGGAAATTCTCACAGAAAAGGCTTACTTTCACATTAAAATGATAATTGTGCCGTTTAAGAGAACTGGTGGCAAATGAAGGCAGTAATATATCAATGTAAATAAGAAAGATCCTGAAGACAGTGAGTTAGGGACACAGTGGCAGAATAATGATAAGATTCAAGTTTAGGCAACAGGACTGAGTAAGAGTTGCCTCTACTGCAAAGTAGCTTTCTGGTGACTAATTCACATCATTTGCGAAGCTGAAGGAAACTTTCCCCCTCTAAAGGCTAATGCAAAGAACTGCTTACCTACTTCTAGTCTGACCTCTGGGTTTAGTTTTGGGTAGTACCAAATTAATTAAACCCCAAACCTGGGTGCAGCCAAACTCACAATCCAAATCCAGTCCTAGGAGTTCTATGCCAAAAATTCTCACTGTCTGTCAAAGCTACAAGTGTTAACTACTGGTTAATGCAAGCCATCTTGTATCTTCAGCCACTGCAGCTATAATCGTGTATCACCTCTTTACTTTCTTTTCTGATGAGCCTTTTTTTTTCTCTCCTTTCATATTCCAAATTTTATGAGGGGGTGGATCTCGCTCCTCCTGTCTTGTTTAAAGAAGACATGAACTTTGCAGAGTTCATGGTCCAGGTATTGTGCACATCTACAATCGCTTTTGTCATCTGCTGCCCAGTTACGGGTTTTTAGTGAAATAAGATTGACTATTACTGTGGAAGTTTAGCAAAGCACAGACAATCATTTCCTGCTGGCAATGTTTATTGAACATTTTGAAGAAGAAGAAATCTTGTATTTTGAAAAGAGCATGGTTTGGCATTCATTTACCTTCTCCTAACCTTTCAAAGCAGGTATCAGCTTCCAGAGATGATTTGGTGTTTCATCATCTCGCTGACAATGCCACGGAGAGCCTTTAATGTTAAATTACTTAACTGTGCTCTTCACCTTAAATATGTTTTGCCATGCACTGTAAAAAACATCCCTTCCATTCAATTGGCACGGGTACTATGCCAGCAAGTCAGTGACAGCCATACCGTGTTTTGATATTCTTCTGTAAGTATGGTTCTAGGAGTACAGTGCAAGTGGACATCAAAGGTTGGGTGCTGGGTTGTGCAGTCTACGCTGGTTTTGAAATAGGAGGAATGGGGCTATGGTGATGAGATATAGACAAGACTCCATCTTTGTCAATCAGCGCTAGGAAAAGAGCAATTACCCTTTTGGCATGAAAAGCTTGTACTGTCTCCAAAGTCTGTTTTGCACTGAGCTAATGAAATGAATGTGGTGTTTCAAAGATACTGGAGAAGTACATCCTCTTTGCCTTTTTAAAAATAATGCTCTGCAATATAAGTGAAAGTCAGCTTTATAATCGAACCAGTTTCTCTACTTAAATCGATGTCTTATAGTGTGAATCAGGTATGGATTGCATGAAGATAATTCAATGTAATTGCTACTGTGGATGTGCTGGCTATTTTGCCTTAATAAAGGGGATGGAATTGTGTTTAGTTTCTATGTACTTCACTTTCTTCTCATATTCCTGATCTTTGCTTAGAAAGTAAAATAAAGAAAGAAAATGAAAGTATACGTACTAAATCAGGGCAATTAATTAAATAAATGTAATGGAGAATTAGATTTTACCTGACCAGACTTACTTAATTGGAAATCAGGCCAAGAAACTATGAAGTCTTCTCAACAATAACAGGAAACGCTGATTTTAATCCTGCCCTTGGAGTATATAGAAAACTGGAAGAAATCTTGTGGCAGAAACTGAATACCCCAGTTGTTTCAGTCACAGCAAAGGTTTTGTTCTATTATAACTGCAATAATTGCATGTATTGGAGTCTAGCAGGCAAATGCTGCACACTCTGTTTCTATGTGAAGCTTTACATTGCCTGCCTATGCGGTGTCAGCTGATATCATTCTTTGTGAAATGTAATGATGGAATTGGGGCATGTGGATCATGATTTGTGGGTTCAATATACCATAAACTCTTTTAGTTTCAGCTAGCAAAATAGGTCTGATTTTATTTTAACAGTTCACACAGAACACGTGCTTGGGTGACAAACTACCTTGTTTTCAGTTAGCGTAGGTCGACTTGTAAGAAAATAAACGCATGTACAATTCACATCATTAGCTTAACATAGAGTATTACAAAGTAGTGCTGCTTTATGCTGGGATAAGTGCCTAATTAATTTGCGTTGGTATCTGCGTTATTTTCAGAGTAGCATTTTTGCAGTGATTTCTGCTGCAAGTCACAGTATGGGCATGCACTTTTCAGAAACAAGTCCTACTTTTTTTGGTTGGTTTGTTTTTTTCCTTTTAAATCCCAATTTCTGACTAGGTGGTTGTTTGTTTCACCATTGTGGGAAAAAGTGCGCTTTTTTTTTCCTGTTCTTTTTTTTGTGGATTTTAAGGATATTTTCATCAATAAAATGACATAGAATACATGTTTTTAAACACTTTATTGCTGTGGCAGGATATGCAGCCACAATAGGTGCAAAGTGACAACAGTTTGGGTCATTCAGGTATTACATCTTTTTTAGCGATGATCCAGGTTTGCATGGTGGCTGCATGGTCTCTACTTTCAGAGAGCAGTCACTGCAAAGCCAGATACTCCATTTAAGCGTAATCTGGTTTTAGTGGGGTTTTTATGGGATCCTAAAGGGCGACAACATTCTTTTGTCTCTCAGGTTCTGTAAGGAAGAATGTTGAAATTAGTTTTTCTGTCTGCTGTAGTTTGTGATAAGGTTCAATATGATAAAGTTTGAGACCCCACATACCGAAAGTGTTAGATAATGCATTGTGTTCAGTATCTTGGATTTCAGTACGTTTATGACATCTTTGATTGTTTTTCTCATGTGTTCACTTGCAACATTAAACATATTCTCAGTCCTCAGGAAATTTATTTCATGTAAACAGTTATTAAAGCCAAGTGCTCTTTTTTCCTATCTTCAAGTACGAGAAACTGTATATCCAGAAGATCACTGGTAAATGCTTTCCTAATATTTTTTAGAACAAGTTACTGTATTACAAGAAGTTCAGTATTTCTGTAGCCTAAACCGTTACCCTAGAATGTTGTATCTGTTGATGGTCGCAATCAGGAGACAATATCATTTTTAAAGATGAAGTAGCTTAGAAATGGTACTAGAATTTTCTAATAAAAAGCCTAGATTGCCCAACCTCCTTTTTCCAGGCAGTGCTAATAAATGCATTCAATCCCTATAAAAGCCAAGTGACCTCATGTGCACGCATAGTAGGGTAAACTGATTAGCCACAATCTGCCTGTTTTGCTTTTCCAAGAGAACATAGCTACTGCATCTCTCTGCCATCCCACTCATGAGAGGATGGGAAGGAGGACAGTCTGAGGGTTGCACGTGCTTGGTGAGCTAATTGGGAATTGGTGGACTACTCCTAGCAATAGAGCTGGTTTTCTAATTGTTCTCACCTCACTGTCTTGCATGAGAGAATACTACTTAAGAAGGATTTTTTTTGACTTGTATCTCTGACAATTAACCCTACACCTTGGAAACACAATAGCAATTCTAGTTGGTAATGTGACCACACTTTATCAGAGTTAACTACTTCTTTAATTCTGGCAATAGATTTACAAGTGAATCTCTGAGTTACTAAATATGTCTCTCTTAAGAACATGGAATTTCTGAAGGTGGGGCAAAGCACTTCAAAGATGAAATTCTGAATTCTGGTCCCAGATCAAGTTGAGGAGGAGTCATTCTAGTGCCACCAGTGCCAGTGGCGCACCTTTCTGCTCTCTCTGCGGATGGGACTTGACCGGAGGAACAGTAATTTATGGTTTTTGATACTGGCAGGAATAATTCCAGCTCTCTTCTCTTGTTTGAAATGGTTAATTTTTGAAAAAAAAAAATGAAAGAGTGAACATCAAATTAGACAAAATTACATCTGTTATGATCAAGAAAGAAAATCTTAATGGTATAATGTAAAAAGCATTCTGCAGATTACCAATTGTTGTTCTTATGTACAACCTCAGAACAAATGCTTATACTGCAGATAGAAGCTTCTGAAAGCAGAAGTTTATTTAAAAATGTTGTAAAATTCCTATTTCATTGTGGTGTGTGTGTCTTAAACAGTAAAGTAAATTAGCTTCTCGTAGTGTTCGAGACTTTTATCATTTTACAACTTAACAAAACTAGGTGGAGGAAACACTGCATAATGTAATGCTAAGTGTTCTCTTTTTGGGTTTAGATATATGCGATTAAAATTTGATGTTTGTGATAATGTGAAATTTAGTGCCAGGTCTGGTTTTTATTTTGTTTGTTTGGGTTTTTTTAATATTAAATCAGTGTTAAAGATCATTTTTTCACTGTTTTAAGTTCAGATTTGGATTCTCTAACAGGGCATGCATTTCCAGGAAGAGTGGACAGTTAGATTAGATTATGTTAATTTGCTTGGTTTATATTGAATTTATTGAGTTTTCTTGAAGGAGAGGGGGGTAAAATTTCATTGATGTCCTTCTGACAGCATTTCGTTACATGCCAAGAGTATACTGTTACTTTTTTAAAATTTCAGATCAATGAAGAGGAGGTAGCTATTACATGCACTAGTTTAAAGAATAGAATTAAAAATCTGCATTAAATGTTAACTGTACTATCTTCAAAATTAAACAAACCCAGGAGTGAGAAGCATTAATCCAAAATACCAAATTCTAATTAAAAGATTTAAATTTAATTCAAAGCTGCATGTCTTTCTGTGAGGAAGAAAAAAAACCCACACCTGATAGCTTTTAAGGAAAGCTAAGATTTATAGAACACAAGACTGAGTTTCCAGTTTTATTACTAGAAATGTAGAGGAAATGGGTTTCGAACAGTAAGACCAACATTTTCAGTAGTGAATCAAGAAAGGATAAGAACACTATTATGTTAATTCTCTAAATTCTACTGTACATATCCATTCTTTATGCTGTGTGGAAATTACCTTTAAAAGTAGTCCACTCCAAAATTTTACAATCTTACAACTATAATTTCTTAACAATTCAAATATTTTGAGTTCAGAATTTTTTAGCAGAAATGTAAGAGCAGAGAATTCGATGCTCTGTGATCATGTAATCTTGTGTTACTCAGGTAAAAATTTTAGTACAGGAGGAATATAAATGAGCACTCTGTGAGATAACGTAAATCTTCTCTGCTGTAAGTGTGCAGATGATTCCTGTACTCATAATTCTCTTCAATAATTCTTAAAATGAGCAGGTTGTGAAAACTAAGGCATAATATTGTATCCCAAAAAGATTTAATTAAAAATTGTGATAATATTTATCATGAGAGCAAAATTAGTCTTTATTATGTAATTGGCTTCTAAGGTGCCTATTGAGTAATGTAATATTTCTCCTTCAATTTTTGTTTAAAAGAATAGTCTTTAAAAATCCTGAGATAGTAGATTTATTTGATGTTTTCCAAGCATTTCTGCATTGTGGGCAGTAGATATGCTATAAAAATCTCAGTAAAAGAAGTGATTAAAAAAGATTAGGAGTTCATTAACATGAAATTTAACTGCAGTGTGGAGCAGATCTGGGTAGAGTCCGTCAGAGCTATTTGAGCGCAAGTAGAGCAGCAGACCACATGATGTCTGTCTGAGAAGTCAAAAGACTGTGAGTGCAGATTTTGCCATTTTCATCACGGAAGAGGAGACTCTTATTCTGAGTAGTCTGGTTTAGTCTGAGAGAGAATACTCATGGAATAATATACTGCTTAATAGTACCGTCTTGTAAATATGATCTTCATGATTCCTTTCAACTATATGCATGTATCGCCAAGACAGACTTTGAGACAAGCAGTATAAGTACATCTTTCTTTTATTTCTCCTTTTTAAAAACTGAGTCTGCTTTTTTTTTTTTACATTAATATTTTCTGTTACTAGATAGTGCTATCATGGTGTGTCCCATTCTTACTTTGAAATATGACAATCCTGACATAATGATAATGACTGATGCTACCAATAGTCTTATATTAGTATGTATGCTTCAGGATTATGGCAAAGAGAAATCATCCTAATTCTGCATGGAAAATGTCCTGAATTGCAGGACAGGTGAATTGTAAGCCTGTATTTCATTCCAGGTGTAGCTATTCACAACAACATGAAATGGCATGTTATTTAACACGGACAGAAATATCTTTGAATCTAACTTACTATCAAAGGGATGCATCGGAATAGTATAGGTGGCTGAGAAGAATAAATACTGGAAATGTGGACTTGACAAATAAATCTTTGTTTAAAGATTATTTATGAAAATGCCACTGTGCAGCTCACAGAAGTCACTAGAGAAACTGTTTCTCATTTTATGCTTTATTTGACAGCGCTGAGACATACTCTCTTACAAACTGTAAAAGTATCAGAATGTCCTGTCTTGTCTTCAGCTTTAATTGCACTTAATTATTAAGTCATGATAGTGTTCTGCTAAAATAGTGCAGATTGTATAGCTACAGATTTACCTGCATTTAACACAAGTATCTAGTTACACTAAAAAATACAGAAAGCTAAATCCATCTTGATACCAGTGTGTAAACATGATAACGGTAGTTAGGCTAAAGCATGTTAATTTTCTGGGGACAGAAAAGATCAAGGTGTTACTTAGCCTTCTTCAATAGCAATTAGATAATTAGATAAGATACGTCCAGATGGTTTTAGTATATTAACAGGTGATTTGGATCTCACACTGAACAAACACAAAACAAGCTCAATTGAATTTTCTATTTATCTCATCTTGGGGAAAAGCATTCCCTTTGAGCCAATCAAGCAAGCTTCATTAATAAGACCTCTAAGGGTATGGTGATCCAATAGTTTTTCATTTGACAGCATGATACAGCTCTATTCCAAAAGTCACGTAGCTGCATTAAGGCAATGCGGAGTGGGTGCTAATGCCAGGCCCCCACCTGGGCACACAGATCAAACCTGATTCTGCACTGACCTAATCACGCAGTTCCCAGATAAGAGGTGTGTTGCACCCCAGTGTTTCAAATTCAAAGTGAGCTCACTTTAGTATCTGACTGCTTGGTGAATTTCAGGCTAAAAAATGTTCTTTCCCTATCAGCACTGGCCATTGCATCAGCTCCCCCTGTGCTTTCTCTAGATGTGGGTGATCTCTGCTACTTCAGAGACAGATCAGGATATAAACCACACCAAAGTATCTGTCTGTTTTTTATGTGAAAGGAAAAAGAAATTCTTTATAACCCTTGCAGTTGATCAGCTGAAACCCTAAAGTATGAGATTTGATTATAGTCATTGTCTTAATGCAGAGCTGCAAGTGTTATGGGCATGTTGAGAACTTCCAGAAGCTGGATTAAAGCATCTCTTTTACAATGATATCTAATCTCGTCCTAAAGCTCCAAGCAATGGCGAGTCCACCAGCTCCCCTGGTAAGCTGTTCCGATATTTAATTACCCTTAGTGCTAGGAAGTTGCAATGTTGTGGAAAGGTTGAATTTGTCTCATTTCAGCTGCCAGTCTTCCTTTTGCTATGCCTTTGTCAGTAAGACAGAAAAGTCTCCCTTTTTCAGATATGTTTTCTGAACAGTGTGTATGAAAAACTGATTATTGGCAGTGACCTGTTGAAAAGCCTATGCACACGGAAGGTTGTACACCTTTTCCGGCTGTGCTTCTGGCCTAATGAAGGTATTAGCTTGATCTGCTAACCTTGTGTCTTCCCTGTCTTTAGACTCTCACAATTTTAAAACCCCTGTGACTACTAAAAAATGACATATAGTAGTCAAGGCGCCTTTCAGCTTTTGTTCTGGTAAATTGGTAATGTTGTACTCTTTAAGGCTCACACTGTAAGACTGGTTTTCTGTCAGACAGCTGTCCTAGGAATTCTCCATTTTTTCAAATCCAATGATAGCTATAGAGAATATATTAATGTAGAAATTTTGAAAATGCCGTATATATAAGCAAAGTAATTTCTTATTTGTGCATAACACCTACTTTCTCACTCCCCCATTTTCACTACAGTTCAGAATGCTCAGTTCAGGTGGCAGTGATTGTCTGTGTCAAGCAGTCCAGGAGGTGGTCCCAAAATTTAGCTGATAGAATTGAACAGGTTTCCCGTGGTTTGATGGGGCTAATATGGGATTAGAAGTGGAAGGCAGTGCCTCTGATGGTAGCATATGAAATCCAACTTCTTCCACTGTATTCATTGCTGGGTGGGCACCTAGTTCAGGGTGATCATTATTCCAGAGAGGAAGCAGGATTAGCCAGCATGTGTCTCTAGGGAGTGGGATGAAAAAACAGAGACTTCAAAGCATGTAAGGGTATGAAATTTCTTCCTGAATTTCAAGAGCCTGCTAAACAGATAATGTGGTGCCAGAATTGCCTGTAACCAAAGGCGTTTCTTCTGTGTTCTTAACCAAGCTACTCAGATAATTACATTCCTTCATAATGCCACCCATGCCTTCATGGCAGAACCTTGAGATCTGTGTTCCAGGATTATGTTTTACTATCTGACTGATAAGTGTACCACAAAACTGACAAGATTATGATGAATTTAAACTCCTCCTTGGGTCTTTGCCCCACAGAACAGAATATCTTATGCTGTGGGTCTAAGTTCTTTTTCCCATATGTTGCCAGTCTTGTATTTGTTTGCTTTAAAACACATTTTGTTGGCTCGTCGAAAGCAATTATTTGCTTTCCTTACAACATTTTTTTCCTGGGTCCTGAGGAAGAGATGGAGTGTTAGAGTCTAATTCTTTCTTGAAGGATAGGTTTTGGTTTTGGTAATACAGCCTTTGGATAAATGCATAAAACTACAGTGAATAGAAAGGCCAGGCTGGGGTGTCCCTAGCTCACGGGAGAGTGTCCTTAGGAGTGGACTGCTCACTCAAGTTATGTCTGTAGCAGCATAGCTCTTGCATTCCTTTTCTAAGCAATAGCCCAGAGATTGAGAATGGCTCTACCCCAGGTCCCCTTGTAAACAAAGGCAGTAGCAGTTGTTTTTTTTTTTTAATAAAAATCTTTATTGTTTTAGTTCTGTTACTTTTATACTCAGATGTGAACTCATTGCAAAGACACCAAGGTACTTATTGCTACACTGAGTTATGCACCATTCAAGTACATCCCTCTTGCCACATGCCTGTACCTAAAATCTTGTGTGTAAGAATGCACCATATGAAGGTCACCTGTGAATTCCTGTTCTGGATCATGTATGTTTTAATTAGGTGCTATCTGAGTTGGGAATCTGCAGTAGATAATCCAAATGCACCTTCTGCCTCTGTTGAATATTCTTTTACTTTTCTTTTAGCATAGGCTGTTTTCTCCTTTCCGTACTAGTGACACAAAGTATCCAAACTCTTTGGTAAGATCCATGGACTTTATTTTTCATTGTGTTAATGATTAATACTCTTTTGTTGCAATTCATCTATATAGGCTTGAGGTTTTACAAAATACCTCAGGGACAAAGCTGTGGCTGGTTATTTGTCCGAACAGTTCTTCATTGAGGGCAACGTAATGCTGGATTTCAACTTCAGAATGGTTTTTTTTTATTATTATTTTTGAAAGTCATTTAATAGTGGGAAGGACTGTTGTTTTTCAGCACTGTTTGTAGACCTAAGACTGAGCTACATGGAATGGGCGTTCTTAGTTCTTTAATAGCTCAAGCCATGGTAGGAATTTGGCATGTGCAGTCTTGTGAAAAGCATTTAGAGAAAGAGAGTCTGAAAAGCTAATCGAATGTGAACACAAAATATCCATTCTAATTCCTGGGTGTGTCTGATCAGGGTAGTTGGTTGGTGACCTGATCATTTTCCAGAAGAAATAACACTTTGTCCATATAATAAGCATCATTTCACAGTTTAGTTAATAGCCTACTGAACTGTACACTTTCCTATTCAAGGATCTCCTAGGTCTAAAAGTTAAGTGGATGTTTCATTCATTGCACCAGTACTGGGACTTTGTAGTTGAAATCAAAGTTCATCTGAAAGTGTCTGCTCAGCCATATTATTGCAGCTACTGTAGCATTTAGTTAGAAATGCTGAAAGTCTCATCTTTATCCTTTTTTTCTGCCTTTGCCCTAAGCATGTGTAAGGTTGGGTAGAATATTAATGAAGAATTAATGTTTTAGAACAAATAATGATGTGTGGAATTTAGTCCAAGAGTAACAACAACAGAATATCAAAATTCAATGTTATTTGATTACAGTTGACAGATCTTTAAAGAACAAATTTGGAGAAATTGTTATTTCTCGGATGCTTTTGGCTAGTATCCTCTTGGTTTTATCCAGGAAAATGCCTGCCGAGTGAATGGAAATCTGGCTAAATTATTTTTTTTCTTTCTTAATCTTTCCACTGAACTTTAGTGATATTATTTTTTATTTATACCGAGTTCAAAAAGAACAAAATATTTCAGCTTAGGCTGAATACAAGCTTGATTAAATAAACAAAACAAAAAAACACAAAACAAAACACAAAGTGAAAGCCATCAAATCATAGCAGGGTAGAGTATGATGAACTAGTAAACAAAACGAAACATAGAAGTCACTCACAGGTGAGCTCCCTGTGTGCTTACTGTGAAATTCTATGGGCAGAATATAAATAAGAAATAAGCCTTCTTTCATCTATTACACTTCATCTAGTAAAGGTCTTACCTGACTTCGTAACTTTTTTAGCTCCATTAATTTATTACAGTTCTGTGTTTCTCCCTTGACTTTTTTGTCTCAAGTGAAAACCATGATGAGAATTCTTGTGTGCACTCTATACTTCTGTTGCCTTTAGAGTCTTGATTAGGATTTAACTGGAAAGTCCTGCTGATCAAAATATCAGGCTGGAGGTGAACCTGTGGGTAGAAAACATACCAAAGAGACAAGTCTAGTATGTAAATTTGCACGGGGTGGGGGATTAAAAAAGATATTTAAAACTGATTGAAATTTATTTTGTGAATTCTTTTATTTCCAAGCTCTTTCAGGCTCCTGGTCCAAAACAGCTCATAATTTTCCCATCTGGGTTGCTGTGGTGCCTGCCATTTTTTGGATGATTGAGCAATGAGGATTGCACGTCACCAAGTACGCTTTTCCTGGGGTTGGGATGCAGATGGCATGTGCACTGGGGGAGCTGGGGCGTGCACAGCATGGTGATGTATCCTTGCTCCAGAGTGCAGGCTTAGTCATGGAGTGATAAAGATGAGGAACAAAAATTGAGGAATCATTCAGGAACTCGACAGTTGAATTTAATTCCTGTATTAAAGTATTTATTTCTTTATCATCAGTATCACCTGTTTATTTTCCACTTAAATACATGTAGAACAGAAAAATGAAAGATACAAACTTTTATTGAAAATAAGTCAGAATTAGAAGGAGCTATATATTCCTTCTTTGAAGTTAAAAGTTTCACAGAAACATATGATGCTGGTACTTTGCCACTTGGGCTTATTTTACTCTCTGGGATTACTTTGTCTCATTTCTTTTGCTCTTCACTATGACTTATAGTCATTCGACGCAAACTGTATAAATAGCTGTTGGTATAGAAGTACAGGTACTACCAGTCATTTCTTAGCCATTTGTGTAACGTGAGTTATATAAAGTCTCAATGTATTCTGCGCAATTTTTTATCTCATTTAATATCAAGTTAAGTATTTATTTTTTCTTGTGCTTTTAATTCATTCTTTCTAAAATTTTATTCATTATTGGGTTTGTGTGCTCTGGGGTACTTCACGTTAAGGGTACAGGATGAATTGGAGTAATTACATACTTAATTTATTACCACCAAACAGAATTAAAAAGAAATTAAAAGTAAATAAATAAATAAATATTTGGACTCTACTAGATGCTACAGAGCTACACGATGTATCTCTGATTTGAAAATACGTGAACTCATGCCTTGATTCTTCTTTAATTAAACATTTCTTTTTATAAAAATCTGAAACAATTATTTGAGAGCTGCAAGGGCAACAGTAATTATGATTACTGTTGGGTTTGTGAAATTATCCTGAACATTCTATTAAGGCAGTGATTTTGTCATGCAACTATTTTTGCTCTGTGTTCAGCCTGTGATGCTGCTAGAGATTGATTTGAACCTGTTATTCTGCAAAACATCTTAAATAGGCCCAGCACTTCATAATGTTAAGAGGAACAGGTCAAATGAAGACTCTGAAGTGTTAAATTTTCCTAAAAGAAATATATTCAGATGTTTTAAACTAATTCTGTAGTACACAAGAACTCGTATGAAGAAACATATTAAATTGGAATTATAGCCAAAGGCAAATCCTTAAGCAGGATGATTTAGATTTTGAATTGAGAAGAGGACAACTATGTTGGCTCAAGGCATAAATTTGACATTAATCAGCCAAAATATGGAGTTTTTATAGATTCAGACGTATCTATGATGTGTTGTGTAAAGCTCTTGAGCTCTCCATTGTAGCTACTATTAAAAGCTGTCTTGTTCTAATTTTGCACTAGATCATACATTTCTTCCAAAAGAAGCTGACTTTTCTCTATAACACTGTCAGGAGTAAAAAGAATTTTCTTTAGGTTGAGACAGAAGTCTGACAATCACAAGTTGAAGCTTGAATTCTTGCAGACATTGCCTCCTCACTTAAAACCTGTCTCCTTTAATTTCCTCATTTTCATAACATGGCTTAAATGTAGCCTTTTTCACAGCTAAATATCAAAAAACTTTTTACCAGGATCTGCTGGGGTAGGACAATAGGTAATGGTTTTAAACTAAAAGTTTGGACTGGATGTTAGGAAGATATTTTTCGCACTAAGGGTAGTGAAACGCTGGAACAGAGAGGTGGTAGATGCCCCATCCCAGGAAGCATTCACAGTCAGGTTGAATGGAGCTCTGAGAAACCTCATCTGATTGAAGATGTCCCTGCTCACTACAAGGGGGTTAGACTAGATGACCTGTAAAGGTCTCTTCCAACCCAAACCATTCTATGATTCTATGAAAATGCTTTTAAACTTTCAGGTTCTTAAAATAGACACGCATGAAATTGAAGTACTTCATCGATGAGGTTTCTATTTACTGTAATTACCTACTGCCCAACACTACTCCTTTGTTACGCGTTCAGGACGGTTTGTAGCAGCTGAAGTTTATACCTAGAACACTTTATAAGTGGCCCATATTAGTACATATTTTTCTATGATATATATCTGTTCTCCAGAGCACAGTATGAATTATGACCATTATGAGCCCCTGTGGCAAATTAAGTGATTAAGCAGCACTTCTTTCTTTATGAATTTTACTTGTCTGTGCATGCAACAAAGAATATTTTAAAGTAATACTTATATATTGCAGTTCTAAATTATTTTTTTAATATTGCTTTCTCATGGTTTATTTTCCCTAAAACAATATCACCTCAGAATATTGTTTAAATTTGTGATTATATTTTTGGAATTTATGTTTATTTCAGACCTTAAGGTTTTTACTTCTGTTGAAATGAACAGTCTCAGTTGTGAATTACAAAAGCTATACCAAGAAGAGATGTTCAAATAACTCTCCACAAGCCAACAAAATCTGCACAGATTAATGTATTGCATAGATCACAAGTCAGGTATTTCATAGCTGTTACAAGATTTTTAGTAGGAATAAATTGCAATATAAATATATTCTTCTGGAAATATGAAATGACACTACTCAGATTTAAAATGTCATATGCAGTCTTTACTATTTAAAAATAAACTTGATGATAGATTTTTTTTTTACACAGTTCTAGAACTGATTCAGTTCTCAGGAAGTGATCATTAGGATCAGAGTTGGTAGTAGCTAGTGTTTTCTGTAGCTGTCTCTACCTCTGACTAGATATGGTTGTGATTCCTATAACCAGAAATTTTGGTAGTGTAAGGCTTGTCTATCATGATCAGTGACTTGTGTATGTGCTTAATGCAAGACTAGGCACTGTTAGTTCGTGTAGAGATGACTTTTTACAGTCCTGGTGGCTAATGCTCCATCAGTTTTTGCAGAAATGGGATATTTACTATTCTTTCTAGTTTGGCAGGCTCACAATCTGCCTCACAGGTCAAGAACTTCGAATTGCTGTGATGAAATCTATGAGATTGGAGAATTTGTACTGTAGGACACTGAAGGCTAATGCATTATTTAACTAGCATAACCCAATGTTCATTTATTGTGTACGTTCAGCTGCAGGATAAAAATGCTATTGTAATAATTACAGTGGGACGTGTAATGATTTTTTCTTTTTTATATCAGATGAACACATAAGCCTTCATCAAAATGCTAGATCATATATACTTAGTTGGTACGAATGAAATAATAGGCAGGTTCTCTGTATTTGTTTGAAAGAATATAGAAGTAGAGTGTTATTCCTCTATGTCATAGCATCTTTTTCTGGAAAAAGGCTTGTGTTGCATTGTTGGAAAAAAACAGGTAGCTGCCATGGTTACTTTTAACATGTTTTTTAGGTGAACTTCCTATGTGTCATGTATTGCGTCTCAGACATTGAGCCCTGAATTACCGCTGTCAAAGGTTCATGTTACCTACTCACAGGACAGGTGATTGTACTCCAACACCACAGCGACTTTTCCAGGTACCTGTGTCAGTTCCTGTATTTGGTGCACTCTTCAGCTCACCAAAATGGGAAAATACCTTCAAAGTCAGACAAATTATCTGCATCTCTATCTTATGCATAACTGATTCTCAACTGTGAGTTAAACTGCTTAGTGCTTTTACCTTCCGTATATTTGTTCAGGAAGAAAGATCTGTGAACAGGTGAGTGCCTTAGGGTCCCTGTCCGGGGCTCAGCACAGGAGAACTTCAGAGAGGGAGCCAGCACCTCATTACAGAGTCTATCAAATGCAGTGACCAATACAGCTTGCTTGCAAAAGCATCCATTATCCATGGACAGGTGGTGATTCGCTTGCTGATAGATTAGATCTCTCCTCCAGAAGGAATTCTTCCAGCCTCACTGAGAAAATAGTGTGAGACATTATTCTTTGCAAGGCAAGGATTGCAGGCTAGCAATCCTAAACTTCCACTAGATAGAAATTGATGGTGCTCCCTGTGATCTTTCCATTTAGGCCACAGGTACTCGAGTGTGAAATTTCAGAGTACCTTTAAAGTGAGAATATTATAGGAGTTCTGGTGTCTCTTTAAGTTCTTATTTTAAAACTTTTCTCACACTTTTTTTAAGTTGAAAACTATGGAGCCAGATGTTTTTAAAAAGCACTTTAAAATGACTTAGATTAGTAACAAGATTCGCAGAACCATTGGGGAAGCAAGAAACTTACGGCTATGGGAGTGTGTCAGCAGTGTGTTAAATTAGTAACTGTGTGTAGGCTCAATATGAGATTTAAGAGGTGCCCCAGATATGTTGTGCTAACTCTCTGCATTGGAGTGAATTTTATTCTGGTAACTGAGGGGAGGAAGGAGAGAAAGAGGGAATCTGCCAGCAAAGAAGCTGCTTCTACACATTCCAGAAAAAATCAGACTAACATAGAGGGAAACCAGCTTCAGGTGCCTTTCACTGTATCTCCTGCACGGTTAAGGAGAACTAAATTAGTACATGGAGGGTCGAGGATGGTAGAGAATCCCATGGAACACAGATGAGAAGAGAAAGAAGCATTTTATTAGTTTGCAACTGAAATGAAAGCTGTACCTTCCTCAACGTGTTTCCCATGTTTTGTCTGTTTACTGTGTCAATCTTAGAAGAAGTACTTTTTTATTTTGTAAACTGCAATGACAATGAAGTCTCTAGAATGGAAAGCAGCTATGTTAGCTAAATTATGTTGCCTGTTGCTATGGGAACGGTAGCTCGCAGATTTTTATGTAAGTGCTTGAGCTACAATTCTTATGACATCTTATTCTCATGTTTATACTTCATTCACCATCAAATTTTTGCTTCGTGTTAATGACAGCATTGGGCAGTAATCCCCAGAACAAATGCTGAATTAATAAAGTGTTCCATAGAAATGTCTTTCATAATCATTAACTGAGCAATTTTTGAATTGCAAGGTGATCAGGAAGATATCAACCTTTAAATCTGATTTATATCCCTGTTGCTGATGGCTTAAATTTGTATAGTTACAGGAAAATGCAAATCAGTCTAAGCAAACGTTGTTTATTCTGAACTTTGCAATTAAGACTCTACCTTTTAATATCCCCTTTATATAATTTTTTATTGTAAGCTGAGATATAGCCAAAAATAATCAATATTAAAATAGGCTTTGGGAGTGTGTCCCAGGCCTCATCAATTTTAACCAAAACCTGATTTCCTATGATATTTTTTAAACATTCTCACTGCATCCTGCCAAATGTTTGTTTTTTCCCTATGGAGAATTACCTACATTCTCATGAAACACTTTCCACACCATGCAAAACGTACCCACTCTGTTTATTTCCTACTCAATAAAAAAGTGCTATATTTGTCTTGAAATCACAAATTGGAATGTGAAATTCATATTTTCCCCATGATATTATTTTATCAAATTATGTAGTTGCTAAATAAACAGATTACCTATCTGTGAGAGACCAGAAACAAGCCAAGCAAAAGGTATTTTCCCTGAAACACTGTGTTTATGTTAAGAATGTGATTCAAGTAAAATAGATAAATATTATGAGAAGAAAGCAATTCTTTATTAATATGGAGATACACTCACTAACACATTTAAGATATAAAAATAGGAAGCATTTTCCCCTTAAAAAGGATACCATTTTTCAGTCTTATTATAATGTGGAATAACCTCATTAAACAGTGGTTATCTTCTTTAAGCTCTTCAGCTTTTATTTGTCTTGATAATTTGTCTTCTAGGTTCGTTTGTAATGCCTTCATCTCATTGAAATCCCAGAACACATCCATTCCTTGGGCAAGAGAGGCATAGTGTGCTGACGAGCATTTTGTGGGTCATTGCTAGGATCTGTATAACTGTACCAGCAGGCAAGATAAGTAGTAATAACAACTAATTCCCTCTTCTATTTTCTTTGTTCAAACCTTCCTTTCCTCCTTTTAGGCGTAATTATCCAACCTTTCCTATTGTAGGGCTGGGCCATCCCTTTTGTACCTGTGTGATCTGAAACCCATATGTACTACTTCAGTGAACTGTCCTGTCTGGTGCCTGTGATTGTATCTGCTACGGGAAACTGAAGTGGGCTGGGGTCCGAGTCCCCACACTGCCATGTGGCCAACCACATAGTTAAGTGGCAGCATGCTCCTTGTGTGTGTGCCCAGGAATGCTTGAAAAACTCAGATTGGCTGTGCATCTTTGCCCAAAAGACACTTTTGGTGCGGATATTATGTTTGTGGAAATGGAAGAAGGAATGAAGGGATTTCAGCAGTACAAGCAAGAACTGTGTAGTGTCAGTCTGCCTTTGAGGCCAGCGTGATGGCCCAGGCCTGTTTTATTTACATATGTGTCATAGTTTGACCCCAGCCTGCAACTAAGTGAGCTGCTCACTCACTCCCTTCTGGTGGGATGGAGGAGAGAATCGGAAGGGTAAAAATGAGAAAATTCATGGGTTGAAATTAGCAGTTTAATACAAAAAGCGAAAGCTGCACATGCAAGATCAAATTGAGTTCATTCACTACTTCCCATCAGCAGGCAAGTTTTCAGCCATCCCCAGGAAAGCAGGATTCCATCATATATAATGGTTACTTGGGAAGACAAACACCGTTGCTCTGAATGTACCCACTCCTCCTTCTTTCCCCAGCTTTTATTGCTGAGCATATCATCATAGGTATGGAATTCCCTTTGGTCAGCTGGGGTCAACTATCTTAGCTCTGTTCACTCTCAGCTTCTTCTGCACCCCCGGTCTACTCAGTGGTGGGGCGATGCAAGAAGCTGAAAAGGCCTTGACTCTGTATAAGCACTGCTCAGCAATAACTAAAACATCTCTGTGTTATCAACACTGTTCTCGGCACAAATCCAAAATGTGGTCCTGTACTAGCTACTCTGAAGAAAATCAGTTCTATCCCAGCCGGAACCAGCAAAACATGTAAATGGAGCCCATACAGATAATTCTGAGCAACAGTGTACTTGTACAGAGATCTTCTCTCATACTATTACATTTTTTTTTCTTCTGTGGCAATCAGATCACCAAGTTTTCCCTATTAGGGCCTGTGCAAAACTGTAGGTCAGTTCTTTCCCAGGTATATGTTATTGTAGAGTCTTTGAAATTAGTTAAGCCATGACAGAATCACATAATGACCGTATCGTTTAGGTTGGAAAAGAGCTTTAGGATCATCCAGTCCAACTGTAAACCTAACACTGCCTAATCCATCACTAAATCAAGTGCCAGACCTACATATCCAGGGATGGTGACTCCACTACTTCCCTGGGCACCCTGTGTTTGACAACCATTTACAGCGACTGAGAAATGGGTACCCTGCTCCAGTATTTCTCTCCCCTGTGCACCAGGAGGATAACCCTATTCATCCTTACTTTCTACAAAGCTTTCTGGAGATATATTCAAAATCTAACTCAGCATACCCTGATTTTTAAAAAAAAAAACCCATAAAGAAAAGCTTTGAAGTCCTTCCTGCATGGTGTTATAAACAGCTTTTCTTGTGTGATCTGATTCCTTTCCATTAAATAAGTTTTGTTATCAGGAACTTTGCTACTATTGCATCTATTTTCCAATCATTTCTTCAGTCTTTCTTCTGTTATCCACTTATACGTATCCCTTCAAATGAAAAATAATTTTTAAAACAAACTCAGTTTTTGTTGCAATTAGAAAAGTGGTGAGACTTCCTGGTCAGGATTTACTTGATGCACTAACTTGTGCCAAGGTGAATTATAGCTGGGTTTGCTGATTGTCACACATTTTAATAATATTAGTGAACTTCATGCTTTGAATAGACGTTACATTATTTACTCCTGGTAAACTCTAAAAAGTTACATGAAGTGTGTTCTTATTCTAGTGCTTAAGATCAAGAACATAGCTTGTCTATATTTCCTAGACCTCTTCTGTGTTTTACTGCTTAGTTTTTAAAATATTGCGTACAGTTTGCCTGACCTTTTGCAGACTTCTCCAACACAATATATATAATGCTAAAGGAAGCATGTGTGCAGTAAAAATTAGGGAGCTGATGATGTGAATGTTTCAGATTTTTAAGTCTTTGAAGGTATCTTTTTATTTATTAATACAGAAGTACATTTTGGAAACAGGAGCTTTCTCAAATGGCTAACAAAATCTTAGTCAATTTTTACAATACAGCAAATTACTTTTTCTTGAGATATGCTAAAATATTTGAGGGTTTTTTTTATTATAGTTATGTAGCTGAAGTCTAACTTATTTTCCAATCAGTGCTGGATATACAAAGACTGCTAGGTAAGGCTTGGAGTATGTTAGGAAAAGTTAGAAGTATAAGCTATTGCCATCTAAATTCTTTTCATAGTAGCCTGTATATTCTTAATATTTATGAAAAGTACAAAAAAATAGAAGTTTCATCAATCTGTAGAGGCTCCAGACCAGCCTTGGTACAACATTCTCCTGGATTGCTATGGCAATTCTTATTCTCAAACTTTAATACAAAGTTCAAAATCCCTAGAAATTACATGTGTTTTCGTTACCAGACCTTGGCATGGAGGTAGGTATGAGCATAGCTGGAGGACTTCACAGGGCCCCTCTAGGAGCAAGTAGGTCAGCTCTGGAAGCTGATTTCCATACAGGCAGCGGAGAAATATAGTGTGTGGCAGGACTGTGGATCCTGGGAGCACTCACTTCTGACTTTGCCGATCTGGATGTGAGCCTCACCCCAGCCTGCACATGTGGGTGTGAGAAACAGGAGGGCAGTGGCCTTCCTACCTTTTATACCCTGACCTCCCAACTTTGAGTATTCAGCAATACGGGAGGCTCAGCCCACACTGAGCAGCTACTGCTCTGGATGATCTGTGGGCCAGGTCTCAGGGGTATGCAGTGATGTGTCAGGTGCTCAGCCAAAGCTATGGTCTATAATTAGGCATTGTGGTATAAGGCTTCCCTTTGTGAGTTAGTATCCCTACATGTGCGAGTCACCTCCTGGAAGGATTCAGAGTAATAAAAAGTCAACACAGGTGCTAAAGGCTATTGTTAATAACTACAGTCTAGAATTTGTTATCATATTTGTTTTGCTTACAGTTCTACTTTTTTTTCCTAAAAGATAATTTTAAGTCTTTCTAAATAATCCTAGACAACTGTTCAGCTTGTTGAGTCAGGGCAAAATGAACTGAGTTAAAACTGGTAAGGTTCAGCTGCAGGGAATGCAAAGGACTGGGGAGGGAAGCGACAGTGGGTATTTCTTGCCACTATGCCACAGACCAGCGTGGAAGTTTGTGCTGCCAGCTCCCAAATTTAGGACTCACGGAAGAACTCCATTTGGAAAAGGAGACACAGGGAAGATCTCTTCTTCCAAGTAGTGACTAGTGTGTCTGCCTCTCATTTTAGCCTAACTGTTCAGGGAGTTGTTTTTCTGTATTGGAGACACAAAGCAAGAAGTTTTGAAAAACTGATTTAATCTTTGGCTTTGCTTCTAGGGGAAAAAGAAAAAAAGGAAAAAACAAAATTCGCAAAGGTTTCATGAGAATTTTCCTGAAGGTTATTTTCCTTATTAAGGAATTCCATGGCAGGAACTTTGACTTGATTTAGTTGTCTATTAAGTATCTGATTCTACATTTGAATTTTGTTTTACCTGACTAAGTATTTAAGTTTTAGGAGTCTATGTTGAAGCTGCCTAACCCAGTCTCACTTTACAGTAAATGGTAGGAAGCAAGTACTTTCAGAATATAATTCATCTGACCTATTTAAGATGTCTGGTTTAGGATTAGATAAATAGCATCCTGATCACCCAGTGGCACTTTATCTTCTCATTGACTATATATGGAATCAACACCATTTGCTAAGATTCATTTAGGCACTTAAATCTTGTTACTCTTGAGTCAAGTAAGCATGCAAGACAAATTCAGAAAGTAAGGCTTCTGAAGTACTTGGAGGTACTTTCGTATTTTGGTAGAATTCTACTTTAGTAACAAATCTCTTTTTGGGAGTTTTAGTGAATGATTTAGTAAAATTATTTTTCCATCAGCTGCTCTTCATGAGAATTGGTAATGTACTAAATATACAGGCAAATCTTAATTAATCAGGATAATTGATGAGCAGGATAACGTGTACAAAATGAGTTACTGTTTAGGCAGGTGGAGATACTGAACTTCAATTTCCTATGAATTGCATTCATTGTCTGACTTTTCATCCCCCACTTCCTTTGCTGTCCCACACAACAGACCTTATAGTATTAATGGTGTTACTACCGTGCAACTGTGTGAGCATTGCCTGACTAATACCTGTGTGCCAGCTGGGCACTTGGCTTCTGCCAGCTGCAGTGTCATGGCTGGCTTCTGCCTCAATGAAGACACTGTTGTGCATTTCTCTGTGTATTTTCTGATTTTCACAAATTATCTCTAGGAATTTTTTTCTCTTTTAAATTTGCCCTTGAGTTCATAGTAAGTCAGTGGGGAAACTGCCACCTACCAGACAAATGGAAAACCTGAATGCACAAGTCAGATCTTCTTAACGGTCTAAGCTAAAAGTACAAATAAGACTTACAAATACTTACCAGAATATGTAGTGAAATTGCAGTTGCAGACAACTGATACTGATGATGCTGATGCTGAGGAATATGGAGTACAGATATTCCCAAATTAGTATTTATTTGAGTGATCAATCTTTGTAACACAGTGCCATGGATATGTATTGATGCTACTTAAAGACAGATGTTGCTCTGTATCGAAATTCCTTGGGTGGGTCTGCATCATAGCAAATCCTCAGCTGGAAAAATGCAGCTTCTGCTAAGTGAGAATCTAGTGTCTAAAGTGTTATTATGGACACTCGTTGCTGGTGAAGGAGGCTGAGCCACATGAGGTTGATGGTAGTGAACACAGGAAACACAACTGAAAGCAGATTCTGAGGACGAACAGTTCACACAGAACTGTGTGGCAGCAGTGCGAGCTTGGAGTGGACAGGGGCAGAGCTTGCAGGCTGCCCACAGCAGGGGCGAGGGACCTCGCCATGGCTATCCTCTGCTTGGGAGCAGTTCTGATGTGTCTCCCACCTGTATCTGTGCTGGGATTAGTTAGTTCAAGAGGCAATGAGACTTCTCTCGATTGGACTCTGCTTTACCCTGCTGTTTCAGTCTTTTTGTGATATTCTTGCATAATAAATTTTATCTGAGAAGATATATTTCTGACAAAATATTTGGCAGGTCCGTGAGTAGATAAATAGAGCTTAACAGTATTAAAACCAAGTAAGTTACGTCAACTCAAGGTAGCTGAGGCTGTCTTCTGCACTGTAATTCCTGTTTCTTCTATATGTCTGTATTTTTAATCATGCATGAATTCATTCTGCTCAGGCTCTGAACTGTACACTCGTGAGCAAGTTTCAGGCCCAAAAAACGTGTAGCCATGAATAGCATGATACAGTATGGAGCTAATAAAGCCATGCCAGGAACTGAGATGAAGCCCAGTGCTGTGCTAATGACAACTTTCATGGCTATTGCAAAGAAGTTGGCTTAGATACAATCATCGGAGCCTGCATTTTTGCAAAAAGCTTTATAGAGACTCTCGGTAGTGATATGTCCTGTTGTATTTTACCTGCAGTTTGTATGAAGGAAGAGCTAACTGAGACATTGGGCTAACTAATAAGCCTTGCAGAAGCACAGGATTCAGAAAACACCATTAAAGCTGATGATAATCGTGAACAGCACCTCTTCAAATATGATCTTTAAGACTGACTAGAGTGCCACTTAAAATGCACTTTAAAAAAGTGGACTCTGTATGCAGCTGCCTGAGGGAAGTCTCATGAGTACTTCTACAGCTCTAATCATGATGCTGTGCTTTACAGGCCGTTTTTTGCTGATCTTGGTTTAAAAGGTCAGACAGTTTGTGTAACATTCATTACTTTGACCTAGCAACATTAGGCATCTGTAGCAGTTAACTCTGTAGCTATTATTCTCTAAACCCTTGGAGTGAAAGCTGTATGGCTCAAAGTCCTAAGCTTTGAGTTTTCTCATGTTTCAACAGAAAAATTTTGCTATTGAAAATTACACAAACTATACCCTGAGTATATCAATAAGACTGTAATGTGGGAATGTGGGGTGGCAATAGAACAGGAACTGACTGCCAGTGGTAGTTCTTACACAGCTAGAATTACACAAGTGCATGTTAGAAACATGGGATTTGGGATTTTGGGTGGTTCTTTTTTATTTATTTCTTTATTTGTTTATGGAATATTATCTGTCCTTAAGGCTTAGTGAAGTGCTTATAATCTGTAAAGCATCAAGCTGAATAAGAAGTTACATTAGACATTTTACTTTTATTTGTCTCCATAGAAACCAAACGTTCAAATGTTTTAAGTTATTTTTGTCTTTGGAGTCTTTATGTGCCTCAGAATTTGGACATGTGCTCAGAGGGAAAAGCTGTGATCTCAATTGAATTGTGTTGCCTTATGTACCATCAGCAGGTGAATGAGATGGTTTTGAATGACTGGTGTAGCAAAAATTAACTCTGAAAAGAGATAAATTCAGAACTCTGCGCTGCAAATAAATTACCTACCCCTAATGTTCCATCAACTTGCAAAATCTGTACAGTGAAATATATCCTATTTAGAATATCCAGAGCAAACACTTTGTTGCTGTTACACCTTTAAAGTCTAATTGAAATAAGGAAGCTACTGTAGGATGGTTATCAATATGATTGTGTAAAATTTAATCTCAGTGGATCTCAGCAGAGACATTGTAATTCCTCAGAATGAAGGAAAAACACCAGTGTGGCTGAATTAAAGCTCACTTTATTTAGCTTTTTAATATTGAGTTTTATTAAAGAAAAACTGTTGTGCAAAGTAGGAGATGTCAGAGAATGAAGAGCTTCAGAGGATGGCTCAGTAGTAGAGAGCTTCAGTAGCACTGCTTCAGAGAAAGACTGCTTTCAATCCTGTGACTTATGAGAAAAGCTGATATTTATTTTTGTTGGTTTTATTTGGACACAGGAGACATCTGGAATTGAACTGCTGGGTCATGGTACTGTACTGAATCGGTAGATAATGGTATTAAAAGATCATCACTCCCTAGTAGATGCGAGGATTCACTCTCTTTTAAAATAAATATATTTTTATTGCATAAAGGACAATTAGAATGAGTGATAGTAAAATAACAACAGCAACTGTAAACAAAAATGAAGATGATATGAAGCCATATTCTTTGTGTCATATAATATTTTACATTTGTTTCTTGTTTCCTGTTGCAAACCAGAAAGATGAAACGAGACAAAGTAAAGGGAAACCATAGGCAGTGCAGGAAAGATGACACCTAGAACATAGTGACAGGCAGAAGGAACACCATGCAGAGCCAGAAAATTGTCAATATACAGCAGAGAACACGCTTGATATTTATACAGATGCTGTGACATAAACCCAAACACACATTATATCTCCATAGCAAAGAACTTTGCTGCATCCAAGCTACCACACAGCAGAGTCTCTAATTTCTCTTTGAAGGCTTCAGGGTAACTAAAGCACAGCCACACCTTTAATCTTCAAGTAATAAAAATCCATGGAGTGCTAAAAAACATTTTTAAAGAGAACATGGTAAGCAGAGTTTCCTGAAGAGATACACTGGAAAACAGATCAGCAGAGGAAAGGAGCATAGTAAACTTTTATGTTCCATGTAGCTGTGTGCATTCAAGAGGTATTCTCTTTAATTGCATGATTGTGTCAAAAAATGCCATGTTTTATAGACTCAATCCAATTCTACAAGGTTTTAGTTTCTTGGGGTATACAAAGTTATCTTTTAAGACAAGTAAATTTGTATTATAATGTAATGAACAAAAGGGAATCTATTGAACATACTGAGAAAAGAGCTTATGCTGCAAATGGTGTTCTATCTCTATGCAGATAGTTGTCACTAAATCATGTAAAACAGATGCTAGCAAATATCTTGTTAGCTAGAAATTATCTGTCTTATGAGCATGCTGTACTTTCATTGTTGTGATGTCAGAATTGCTAAGTTGTTTCTTGCATTAAGAATGAAAACAATGCCATCTTATTTTTATGAAGTGAAGACTGAACTGTGTATGATGCTATGCAACAATACTCAAGTACAAGTCTATTCACTTTGAAATATGGAGAGAGGTTGATGTAGCATGCAACAGATCTAATATTTGGTAATCTTCATTATAAATGTGTAGTATTTTATACTTTTATGAGCAGGTTGTTAAAATCTAGTCATGAAATAACGCAAATTGTAAGGGATCTCTGCAGAACATCTGGTCCAGGTCCTGCTCAAAGCAGCGCCAGCCTGGAATTGCTCAGGGCCTTGTAGAGCCAAGTTCTGCAGGACTGAGGTATCTGCAGCCTTTCTAGAAAACGTGCTATGATGTTTGATAGCCCTTAAGCCTTGTTAAGTCACATTCAACTTGGTATCCATCAGGAGGCCCAAGTCCTTTTCTACAAAGCTCTCTTATAATCAATTGGGCACCATTGTCAGCTGTGGCATGAGGTTATCACATGCCAGGTGCAGGACTTGGCATTTATCTTGGATGTCATGAGTTTGTTATCAGTCTGTTTCTCTAGCCTGTCAGGTCCTTCTGAATAGCTGTCCTAGTCTCCAGCATACTAATCTTGCCCCCTAAACTGATAATTCTGCTAATGTCCTCTCATCCAGACATTAAGGTGTTAAGAAGTACTGAGCCTGGTTTTAACATCTGGAGGTGCCACTATTACCCAACCACCAGCTGAACCTTTTAATTGGTGATCACAACACTACAAACCCAGGTGCCCCCCGGATTTTTCATCCACCATAAGAATGGTTAGTCCACCTATCCAAACCCATGTCTATGGATATATGAATAGGGGTTAATTACACTAATAATACATGTGATATTCATGAATATTAATGCATTGCATTTGTATTATTCTCACTGCAAACAGAATGCTTCCAGTACATGATTAGTATTTAGTGAATATACTAGGATGTTTCTGGCTATGCAGCTGTTTCCACTTCAATTCAAAGTGTCTTTGGAATTGGATATTTCAGATACAGATATTATCTTATTCTGCATTTGAGTACTGTTCCAGATGGACTAATAAACAATTATTTCTAGAAGCAGTATTCTATGACTAAATTTCTACAGGCCTGATCCCGAGTGCCGAAATCAATGAAAATGGTCCCATCAATGTTTCTAAGTTTTAAATGAGACTCAGTGAACTCCCAAGTTGATATTAAATAAATGTACTTACATTACAGAGGCACTGGTGAGAACAGTAGCAGAGTAGAGAATGAAGGACGCATCTTAAGTATGAATAACTATAATTTAAAACTTAACTTGCAACATTTTATTAAATTTACAAGATTTCACTACAAGCATTCATGGTACTACTCATCACATAGAGAATTCAGATGAGGGTAATGCAGTAGGCCAGGATCCCAAGCACAATACTCAAAAGAATTTTGGAAACACATGGGATATTTAAAATATTCATTATAAAAGTATCAAAGTGGATCTGGATCTTTGTCCTGAAACATCCACCTATTTCTTAGTATAGACAGAGTAGATGTTGTATTAGTATTGAGTTATGATAGTGAAAACCACCAAAGAGATATAAATACATGAACACAAAGATAAGCTCTGGTGTTTTGAGTAATATTCAATAAAAACAGTTTCACCCTGTGGCTACCTTAGCTATTTTGGGGAATGATTTTTTTCCTCTTCTCTCATCACATTGGAAACTTGCTCAGAGCAGATTTCAGTCTTATACAATAACTTCTTTCATATGAACCTACAAAAACATCAGCATTTTAAAATCACGTGCTTCTTTGCATTCACCTAAATATTTGAAGTTTTTCAAGTAATATACCATTGGAGATATTTCTGGAAGTTTTGAGTCAATATGATTGTGTTCCTAAAGCTCTGCTGTATTTTATTTTGGAGGACTTATATTCATTCTTTTAGGGTAAGCATTCAAATTTCAATAGAGTTGTTCTAGCTGGAATCGCCCTAAAAAAAAAAGCAAATAAATGTACCTTAAGATTTTTCATCAGGTCTAGTATTTGCGTAACTTTTTTTACATTTTTACTTTTAATTGCCTTTCATGAAACCTTTCATTAACAATGAGACTCCTGGTGCAGTTACTACAAGAAAGCAGTACCCTTAAATTAATTTCTCTGCTTTTATAATAACTTGATCTGAATCCTCATAGTCAGTTGCTCAACTCCATCCAGCTTTTTGCACCAGGGGACAAGCTGAATAGCTCAGGTCTGTTTCATATTATGATTATGTACAAGCTACTTGTTTGTATGTTTTGATATTCTTATCCTTAAGTATCATAAGCACACACAGAAAGCTCAGGCCAATAATATGATCTACTGTATTTCTGGAGTTACCTTGATTTTTCAAAAGTTGCAGCTGTTCTCTCTTCATTATTTGAAATTGTTCCCTTGAAGAAGCACTGCCACAGATGAAGGATGATGCTTGGAGAAATTCTGCATTAAATGTAGGTCATTTTAACTGCACTGAGTTGAGGGAATTTGGGATCATGTATGTGCAGCAGCTTGGCTAACAATCAGGACTGTCATGAACCGGTGATAAGGGCACTATATGGTCATGAGAATGAGCTGCCTCTCTCTTTCCTCCCTACTGCCAGTCAGAAAAGGCAAGCTGAATAATAGTAGTACAAAACACTTAAGGAATATAACCAGGACCGTTACTTGCCCAACATTACCAATTTTACTATGGGAGACTTACACCCCTGTTTTTAAACAGAAATAACATTTGTGTTGCTGGTGATAATTTCTGTGTAGCTTGCAGTAGTTCCACACGGCTCTAGTAGCGAACCTTTCCTCTGCAGGGGAAAAAGCAAGAGGAGGGGGGAATCACATTTTTTGATAGTCTAATGACTTCTGTATATTAAGCTAGACCAAATTTGGAAATTTCTGTATCATGGACATGAAATACATAATTGTCACATCCACTTTCTTTTAATTGTACAAAGGTGCATTAAAAAATTACATTGTACATGGATCTTTTAGGGTATTGATCAGAAGTGTGACTTTCTGAGTTTTGTAATTCTTTATATACTTTGTATATGTGTTATCAATAATAAGATAGGAAATAGTAAAGACATTTGTTTTAGGCAAGTGCACTTCTTTGCTTTAGACTGTTACAATTGCTTTAATCTTTTTAGATTTCCCATTTTATTTGAAGTCTGAAGGTAAACTGAAGATACATTATTAAAAAACTGACAGGTCATACAAGATCTGGTCCTGGAGTATGAATATCTCTTAAAAACTGAAATGCTGCAATTGCCCTGAATTAAATGGAGAATCATATATAAATAAAGTGATGTGAAAGAGATTTTTTAGAAACATGTCCTTTAGTTTGAATTTGGACAGAGTCTTATGCTTCTTCTCCTAGTATCTTTCTGTTTCAAATTAGAACAAATCCCAAGTTTGTCCTGTTTTTTTTTTATATTTGTGTCCACATTCCACTTTGGATTTCAGCTGGTTCTCCAGGCTTTAATTTAGGACATTTTTGGGTAAGGAGCAGGAACAAAATCTGTGTTTTATTAAGACCAATGTGTGGGGTTTCCATTTCCTTCAGTGAAAGGAAGTTCACTGTTTGTCCTCCTCAGTGTTTTGTGCAGCATGTACAGCATGATCCTGATCCTAAGTCATAAAAATAATTTTCCATAACTTGTTTTTTTAATTTTTACTTGAATTCAAAAGACAATGTTTTTCCCCTTTCTCGTCTCTTCGTGTAATCTTCAAAATTACTTCTGCAGTGTGAGGAGGAATAATGCTATTAAATGAAAGTACAAGGAGAAAATTAATTATGTGTGGAGTCTAGATACTTTTCTCAACTGCAGTAGTAGTCATGGAAGTTAGAAGTCCTCCTTGCTAAGGTTTCCCTTCATCTTTTTTTTTTTTATTCCATTGAAATAAATTCTAAGAAATCATTAAAATACAATAAAAATATCTCAGGATGAACCCAGATATTGTGACTTCCAGTGTCAAGACCTGCCTCTCCACCTTCTAACTAGCTACTGTAAATACTTAACATTTTCCAGTTTGGGTTGACAGCCAGCTTTTAATCAATGATGTTCCTGTCTTCTCATTTCCCCACCAATTTCTGATGTAACAGCTCTTCAAATGCCTGGGTGAAATACAGACAGATTGCTTTCATCACCTCTCTATCATATATTTCCTTGGTCACCCTTTCAATGACCTCACTTGGATTTGTTTGGCAAATACGTGCTAGTTGGAGTTCAGGATTTTTTTTTCTGTCATCCTCTGAGCAGTGGACCCTCTTTTCTTTAAGGATTGATATGAGTGTTTTGCCCTGAGGATAGGTAGTCTAAGGAGCTGCGTTTTTCACTCCTGTTCCTTTCTTGAATAGAGTGGCTAATATATTTAACCCTTTTCAAGTTGCTAGTCTAACAGAGGAGACTTCAAGACAGCTTCTGAAGGTGTAGGTGGATGCCACTCTGGTATCAGGGAGAAGGAAAAAAAAAACCTTGAAAAAACCAAATCTAATGAAGTCCATTGATGTTCTTTTAAGGTGACGTGTCACCTGCTGTAGCAGCTTATACAGGGAAAGCCTAGAAACCTCCTGTTTGTAATTTCAACCAGGTAACTCTTTTCAGCTGGTTGCACACTGCTGGGCTTTGTAAGCATAGTGTAGAGGAATCATATGTTAGACTAAACTTCTGAAAGGTTAAAGTAAATAATGAAAACTGGAGCTAGGCCTGCTTCATGGGGTGATGATTTTTTACTGATGATATCCTGCATGCCTCTAAATGTGGGGACATACCCTCAAATGGCAATTTCCCACTGGAGACCAGCCAGCTCCACTCTAGAAATGATAGGCATCAGCTTCCAGTTCTCCGTGCCTACCTCCAGAGCTGTAGGTGATCAGGGAAGGGTATATGTTGGGGGATTCAGAGCAGGAATGAAAAGAGCACATGATGCTACCAACCAGTTCTAAGCTACTGAGCATCAGGCTTCCTGCCTGTTGCATGACAGGGCTTTGTGCTGCACCACATGCTGTCAATATGTGTTATCATGAATGTTCCTAAAAGATCAAGCGCTAGTGAAAATTCAGACAGATATCAGCTGCCTGGCTTGTGATTTTTAGGTGGTGGTAGAGCTCAGGTAGTATTCAGAAACCTCATTCTCCAGCAATAACTTTTCAAAAACATTGCCGCTTTACCATGAAGGGAATTTTCTAGCCAACCCAGAAGCTACTGGTGTCGAGCAAAAGATGCTACATAATTTCTAGACCTCTCTTAGGAGCTGATTCTACTGATGTCCGTATTTAAGGCTGCCTGAATCTCATATCCAATTTCTAAAATCTAGGTCACACCACATGGCACACAATATAATAAAAAATTCATATGCATTAGGTGAGTTTCTTTCCTTTTGCAGTCTCCAATATCATTACAACTGACTGTTAACTAACGCTTTGAAGGGCTTTTGTCTGATATATGCTTACTTCAGTCATATAAGACTCCTATGAAAATTTCTGAGAAGTTCAGTGTTAACTTTTCTAGGGCTGAATTATTTGCCTACTCCCCCACACAAGGACAACAGGCCACATAACCTTCTTTCTTAGGTAAAGATCTCATAACAAGGGAGGCTTGTTATTACCTCTTTGGCATAATGCAAATACATTGTGCTAATGACAGGTATTCCTTCAAAATTAATTCTATAATACAGTTCAAGTGTGTGGATCATTAAGTAATGCTCACAGTGCAGAGCCGCCAGTAAGAGACAATGTATTAATTTCCATAACCCTTATAAGTAATGAAAGGATATTTTCCTATTATTTTATCCTTTAGTTATCTCTGTATTTCATCTTGTAGAGAAGGACAAAATTTAATATTGTTCCTTAGATTTGGATTTAAATACAGATATGAGCTGGCTTAATTAATCATCAGTGCAGATGACTAAACTGTATAATACCTACCGAACCAATTAAATGACAGTTAGCACTGTCAAAGCAATTTGGCAGTATATAATGGGTGGAAAATAAGAATAAAGACATAGTGCTCAGCCTGCGGATCGTCTATGGCTGTTTTGTGTGCCTGTTTTCCCAGGCAGCAAGGAACACGGGAAGTACTGGATAAGGTGCAGTGGTTGAGTCTGCCAAATGACAGGAGCAGAGTTTTAAGAGCTCTAGTTACACCTAGTGTACTATATTCCTGTAAATGTTTTAATTTAACTTATTTTCATGAAGGAATTTCTATAAAAAAGCTATAGTTGTTTTCTATATGAGAGAGTGTGAAATAACAATATCCAGACAGATCAAAGTCTACTTCCCATGTCCACATCCTCAGCTCGCTCACAGTCCATATAATTTTAAAAAATTACTTTGTATTTATATCCTTTTTGCTTAATGACAGTGGTACAAATGAAAACTGACTCTTCCTGTGGGTTTTAGTGTTAAAAAATGACCATTTTAAAAACTTCAAAAACCTGGGGGGGAGAGGGTGAAAGAGGAACAAAGAGATTCATTATCCTATACACTTTTTTTTTTAACTAATAGTTGCACACTGCTTTGGTGTCTTTAGATTTAGTGAGTGTAAAAAGAAAGTGACCTTCACATATTTATACATTCTTCTTGTGTGACTTTAGCATGACAAGATTTTCTGTCATGTTGAAGGATAAAATTCAGTATCATTGCTAATTAATTGTAAGTGTTCCTCTGCAAATTCTATGCTTTTCACAGAGCCAGGAAGGATTCCACATGATTCCGGTTGCTATATCAATAAATAAAACGGAGATGAAAAGACCATGCTCAACTCACTCCCAAAAGTCTCATTGAAATTGCATATTTAACAGCAGTGACATAAGGTGTCTTTGTATCAGGTAAAAAAATTGTGATTTAATTGAGATAACTGTTAATTCTGCTTCAGTGGACATTTCAGACATGAGTCTCTAGGGAAATCTAATCCCAACAAAGAAATAGATTTAGCTGCAAATGAGGCTCAGCTTTTCACTCTGTTTTTCAAAAGACAAGCTATGCTTAAATATAGCCCCAGGTTCGTGGTATCCAGTGTGCTAGCAGGTCATGCAGATTTTACATACTGCAGCACACTGCCATTCAGAAATAAATTAAATAAATAAAGTGCAAACACGAGCTTCTCTCCATGGCAACTGCTGCATTGCTTGAGCCTCGTACGACTTCCTGAACAACTGCACATAGGAAAATAAGCCAGCAGCCAGCACGGGGAAAAATGATAGGGAGGGGTTTATAAAATCTGCCCAGGCTGTCAGGCGCAGCCTTTGCATAGACTTTTTAGTGATGCATTTTTTAACTTTGTTTCAGGATGTTCTATAGTTCGTTCTGGTTTGTCCTCACTGTAACATGGGAGGCAGAAGATGGATGACTAATGGGAGAACTAAAGCCTGAATGATGCAGAGCAGTGGCCTCCTGTGACAGCCTTGTCCCACTGGAGGTCTCATGAGGTGGACAGGAAGAAGGGCAGGCTGCCCCAGGGTCTTTGATGAGCTATCAGTGCCAGGTCACTGCAGCGATTATTCCCAAAGACATAGGTAGCTGCATTTGAAACCAAACTACAATGGCCAGGTAATAAAGCAGGCTGTTGGCAGCAAGTAACGCAAATACCTGAACTGTATTCAGCCCTGCAAAAGTTGTCAGTTGTACCTACTTAACTTCTTTCACTGAATCCGTTTTAGTAAGTAAAATAGGCCACAGTAAATGGCTAGACTGTCCCCTCTCGGGACAGTGTTATCTCACCCAAAATGTCCTGGAGAAACGTCCCGAAGACATGGCCATCTGTTGCCTGGTGAGAGCCCATCCCAGAAAGTGTGCTAGCAGTTAAATTCTGTGGAGGGAATTGGAGTAATATTTACATGCCTACCCCAATCCTCTTTATGAGTTTTCACATAAAAATGTTGGAAACAGGTAGACACCATGACGTGGGCTATGCTTCTTTACAGTTTTGCACTTTGAGTAGAGATGTTTAAGCAGGGCTGGCAGAGTGAGGTTCTGTAAGGACCAGGTTTACTTTTCATTCAGCACGTTGATTTGGCTAGGAATGGATTGGCAGTCTTTTAGCAAAATTTTTGTTTTACTGCAGAGATGTGATTATTCTAGCATGTCTGATATTTTTTCCTGCTTATGAAGTTCATAAAGGGATTAAATACTGTGGTGCCTCCTGCAGGAGAAGGGAACAAATTTCATCACCAGCAACTCCACCTGTGGAGGCCCTCCAGGTCTAATGGCTTTCTCTGCTAAGGCATCCACATACTTTTTAAGATTAGTTTTTGGTACTCAATACCATGTGCAAGATAGAAACTCTATATACAGATATTATAAGTGTACACTGGGCAAGGATGTATAAATGTATAAAGTGTGTAGTTTGCAACTGTATATATATATATATATATATGCACCCTCCCTTAGCCCATTTCTGGACCCAATTATAACAAGATTTTCAGAAATAATTGATTTTAATACATGTTATGTTACATGTGAATTGTTGAGCCCATTTTCTACTCAGCAAACACTTGTTACGCTTTTCAAATGTGCTACTTACAGAATTGCTAACTTAGCAGCACTTTGGCAACCAGCAACCACTGCTTGATCAGGAGGTAGGTGGCTATTGAGAGAATGACTACAGGTATACGGAAAAAAACCAACTTTCTCCTTTTTGTAGGAATGAATTGACTGTAGATGTCTTTGCAGAATGCTTTCTTAACAAATCAATGGGTCAATTTGCCAGGCAAGTGCCCTCATCACTGTGTAGGAGAGATGCACTCTTCATGGGTCACTGGATACTTAATTATTTAAATAAGACGGAACAACTCCAACTGGAGAGAAAATAACGTTGCTCTGGTGGCTAAGGTACTCGACTGTCATTGAGAGAAGTAGAGTCAAGTCCCTGCATCAAAGCAAGCAGCATATAGGCACCAAGCAGGCCATCTGACCATTTGCCTATTGGCTTTTCTGTAATAGGAGTGTCTGCATCTCATCTTCCTCATGAAAATTTTGAAATGTCTTGATTTTGCACTGATGGAGATTAAAATTAAAAAAATAAATAAAATTAAAATATTATTTATGAGAAAGAGGAGACTGGCGAGCTGGATTTCCTGACTCATTGTTCAGAAACAGTTTCAGGTATTTTTTTTCTATTGAATATGAAAAAAATGGTGGCTTTAGTCAATTTAGTTTATTAAAGGAGTGTAAATACATACATGTATGGTTGTGAGAACAAGGGAGAAAAGGAAAAAAAGAAAATGTCACGAGCAGAGTAGTCAGAAACATTTTACTGATGCCATCATCCAGCAGCTGTTTTAGATTTTTTCTTTTTTCAATTTTGAGGAATGTCCTTATAGCTGCAGGTTCTCTATAGCCATTTCCTCTTGGCAAACATTGAACAGGTTTGCTTTTCTACCATGCCTTGTCGGGAAGATGCTCTCTGCTAGGTGATGCTGCACTTAGCATCAGTCAAGGTCTTTCCTTCCTTTGTGGGACTCCTGCAGACTCAGGTAAAATGACAGCCTGCTTGGAAAAGCAGAGGAAAGAGTTGGAGGCAGAACTTGAATATCTTCCTGTTATCA
The DNA here is from genome assembly GCA_033556795.1 of Tapera naevia. Lineage (NCBI taxonomy): Eukaryota > Metazoa > Chordata > Aves > Cuculiformes > Neomorphidae > Tapera > Tapera naevia. The sequence continues at coordinate 16,323,187 of JAUMJJ010000079.1, read as the reverse complement.
GTGAGGATTATACAAACATGTATCTTCATAGTTTCAGGTCATATCTGTACAGTACTTTTCTACATGTAACCGGGTAATTATGTAGTCCTTAATACAAACATTTTAGAAAGCTGTGCTGTTTCAGGCTTATTTAGGCTGTACAGTTTACAGGCTGGCTATGACAGCTCTGTGCTATAGCATAATCTTGAAAGTTTTCTAATGTAATTTCTTGGGAGGGCTGAAAAAAAGTAACACATAATCAGAGTAGAGGTATATAGTAGGCTCAAGGTATGGAAACTTTTCCTTTGATTAGTGTGAGGACTGTATGCAACTCATTGACTTCAGTGAGCAATGTATTTTCATATCCAAAGGTGGATTTGAGCCTTCAAGACACATTTTATGTGTGTTATCCTCATATGGTTCCTGAAAATGGCTGTAATGGATGTTTTACAGAGATGTGTGCCAAAGCTCAAAATCACTTCAAAGGATAGTTATTCTTTGAAGTAGTCAGCCCGGACTAATAATCTTATCAAAATTTGAAGTGACATATTGAAGTAGTGATTTGGATGCCCTATCCGGATAATAAATGTTCAGAATGAGTCTTACTTTGTATATCTGTACTACTCTAATGTCTCTGCAAATCACATATACATCCTGAGACACCTTTGAACTAGTTTGGTAAGTACTGGCTGCAGAGCAGCCGTTGCAGACTACAGCTTTATGTGGCTTACTCAATACACATGTTTATTTTGTACCCTGTGCTTAGAGTTTTGCAGCTACAGTAAAACATGTGGAAATACCACCTTGAGGAGCTGTTGCTGACTGCAATATAATCAGAATGTTTTTGTGAAGCTGAAGGAGCCAGTTGTTGATTCCGGGTCTAAAAGACTGTTTCCTAGACACATACAAGATTCCTCTGTCCTGCTCCAGGGCAAATGAAAGCTGTTTGAATGTGGCTAACAGCATGCTGAACCTAAGCTAATATGCCCTTCCTCGCAATGGGCTTATTAGCTCAGACTCATCACCATGCTAATTGCTTTTCATATCTTACAACATAAGCTATGCAGGGTGGACAAGTGAACAAATGTCTGCTTATAAATAACTATTCAGGCATTGAATTGAGCCAGATTATTGTGGCGGAAATGCAAGTGAGACATAGACAATATTGGAGCCCGATTGCCTCCTTTGGTTTTCCTATAACAGCCTGAGTACTGCGTCTCTCAGATGGGGTGTGAAAGGGATTTGGAATACCGAATTACCTTAACAGAGTTGAGTTCCTCTCTGATTCTTTTTCATCTCAGTGGTAAGCATCCCAAATCTCAGGTTTCCACTTCGCAAAAAAAAAGCAAGACTAAATCCTTTTTGTGTGATTTGTCTGTTGAAACAGAGAAATAACTAGAGACTGTTTAGTAGTCTATGAAGAGTAACTGGCTCATTGCTTCTGTCTTTAACAGTTCTTTTGTGTTCATAGCTTATCTGAATAGTGCATTAACTGGGTATTAAGGAGACCAAGTTATTAAAGTTACCTGTTGCGTGAGTCCTGGCAAAACATACTTACTTTACTGTTTCCTAATTCATAAATTGTGAAGAAACCAACTATCCCATCAAGAAATCTGAGATGTACTGATGAAGAGAGACCTTCATATTAGGGGTATTATTATAATCATTATTTATTTATTAATTCACTGAAAAATAATTGTTGGGTAATATTACATGCATTTACTTAATAAGATAGAAAATTTTGTAGATATCATGAGAGGGCTGCTCAGTGGAGAACATCAGAAATAGAGTTTGAGGGAGTAGATTAAATAGGTTAAAAAATGCCTACCTTGTGTCTTCCGAGGGGATTTAGGTGCTTCCTATTGACTACCTTGTACGGTATGCTTGAGATGAACAAAAGTAATAACAAAATATTTGGTCCTTAGGGACATTAGAGATAGTAATGTAGTGCAGATCTGAGATCTAAGTATTTGGAGTCTTACTTAGGTAGAAAGATCCTGCTTAGATAGATAGCAGCATTTAGGGTATATATGTATGTAGTTAGGCCCAGATTTGAGAATCTAGATCCCCTTATAAATCTAGCCCCAAAAATGGATTCTCTAGGTTTGAAATGGGAAATCTTTGTCAAAACAATTCCTTAAATTCTGGTATCTCTCATCTATATGTGTACCAGAATAAGGATGTGAGCTGTTTTTCTTTCCAGAACACCATTAATTATGAGCAAATATGTGAACTTCACAAGAGTGATATAAGTGTATATATACAGTTGTGCACAGAGATGAAGCAGATAGTAATTAAAGCATGTGGAAAGGAGTCTATCACACAAAAAAAATTCTGAGACCTTTTTCCTCTCCAGAGCTTTCAGTCTTATATTTCTGTTAGAGAAAGAACTGGAGGATGCATTTTGGAACAGTATGTAATTTGGTACAGATTGCCTTTATCTTCATGTTAATAACGTTTTTCATGTGCCAGAACATTATGTTTTGGTGAAAAGTAAAAACAAAATCTGATAAATGAATGTTGGAAGGGGAGAGGGATAACTGCTTGATTCATTTAGCAATAGTTTGGTAACAGCTGTGGCACAGCTGAGTTCTTATAAGTGTAGTGGGGGAAAGCTACACCAGTGATGAAAGAGTATTTATCTTATGTTGTTCTTCAGGCTCTGAATATCATCTAAAAGTGCTTTGTGCCAAACGTAATAAAATGGCCAGGATTTTCATTATAGAAAGCATAAATTGCTAAAGGCAAATATATTATGAGAGAAACTGTCAATGTGATAATCGTGCACTCCTGTCACTAAATTGTATTAAATATATATATTTATGAATATGCTATCCCTCTAGACCATTTACTTGTAGAGTAACTGAAAGCCTGTGCACTGGGAATCTTGTATTCTTTTTTGTCATTTTTAATAGCTACATAGCCTATGGAGATCCCACATTACAATACGTTTGAAAAGTATTATAAATAGGTCAGAATACCACTATTTGCCCAGCCGCAGTCAGACACTTGTAATAAAATCATTTTAGGAATTACAAAATCATTTGAGCAATAAATTAGCTTGCAATTGAAGGGAAATGAAAATCAGTCAATGTAAGTTGAGCCTTTGTTAAAAATATGAAGTCAGCTGGTTATACTGATGAAACACGTTTTTCTCTTCTGTATTTTTTACATGCTTTAGGTGATAGTAATCGAAGAAGTACTGGCTAAGATTATTTTAGCAGTTTAATAGTAACAAGTAGCTAACTTTCAAACATTGAATTTAAATATTTCTTTATTATGAGAATCATTTCATTTAGGTATTTTAAAAAACAGCGTTTCTATACTATGAGTAACTTGGGCTTTTGTATCTCCAACAGGAAACGTTCCTAACCATAAGAATCAGAACATAGTTAACCAATCTACTTTTTAGGAATTTTAGACCTGTTTACAGTTTACAAAAGAAAATGTGATGGAAATATCATGCATTAAATAAAATGATGCATCAGAAATGCATTTCCCCAAGTTGGGGAAGATACGGATAGGATGGAAAAAAAGGATAGAGGAAACAGAGAAGAGGAAAGAGAAGAATGCCAATTTCTTCTCTGTTTTTCTAGTATCTGTATGTTTAGAATGACATTAGGTAATTCTGACAAGTGCAAACATGTTGAGCAGATCTCAGTTCAGGATTAAAATATTAAATATAAGTATCTACAGATGAAATAGAGATCTAAGTTCCCAGTATAATGAGTGAGGGTCTCATCAGTGCAGCCTCAGCTCACAGTACCGACTCCGTCGACTGTGTTGAATAAATCTGTGAGTATATGGCAGCTTAGATGCCTACTGCATATGCAGACACCCCCATTAAGTGTGTAGTTAGTAAGGAATTAGATCTCACCTTAATATCTTACAGAAAAATTATGACTTATAGCAAGATGTTTAGAAGGTTTATGCCTTTACATGACATGGTCGGATGGCTGTAAGAGCATTTGCTGTCCCTAATATTCCAGCATGGGATGGATGTTGTAGCTACATCTATGAAGGTAACCTAAACATGCCCAGGAATGTTGCTGGGCAGTGAAGCCAGGTGGTGTGGTCTGACCTACCTATAGTACATCTGTGGGCCTCCAAAACTTGACTATGCACGTGAACACTTGCATGCCAAGTGTCTGTTGGGAATGGCAGAGGTCTATTTCCCTGCCAGATTCTGATCCCGTATCACTGCTGGAAATGCATTAGGCCTTCTTTTTTTGCTAGGTGACACATGCAAGAATCGTGTCACAGGCCAATCTAACAATTTGGTTACATATGAAAAAAAAAAAAACCCACAAGCACACAGTGTTCCTACAACTTATGATGATAACTCAGTATTGGCACAATGATGCAACATTTCTCAGGATTTTCTGGTAAAGCACAAAGAACAAGTGGCATAGGAAGGTAAATGGTGCCACGGAAACAGAATTTAGATATTGCCTTGAGCAGTATGGTACTGCAGTGTAGGACTAACAAAAGCATATATGATAATTACATTAAATATTGTCTAAATGTGAGTGATTCTTACATGGAAATGGAAGATAATTCAATAAAATTATGTTTGCCTATTTTCCAAATCCCACTCCTAAAAAAAAATGATTTCTCTCACAGGACAGTGAAAGATATGATTTTTATTCCATAGCACTGTGCCTATTGACTTGTAAAGGTAATAAATGTATTTTTGTACTGTATTTGAATACATTCTCAATTCAAATTTCTTCCTGTTATTTTCACTGTAGGAATAATAAAGCTACCTTTAGTAGTGCTGAAAATCTCTCTCATCACTGACTTCAGTGCAAACTGAAATTGTGACAACCGACAAAAGAACAAAAATTAATTCAAATGATCCCATGCAGATAACCTAGTCAAAGGAAAACAACTGGCTTCTGTAGTAAAATGTGGATTTTGTGAATAGCAAGAATTTTTTTTAATACTTGTGTTTCCATCTTCACTTAAAATTACTTCAATTTAAATGGTAAGCTGATTGTTTCCATTATTTCATTCTTTTATTTGTTTTGCACGTGACTTCTTTTTCTTGAAATGTTGCAATTATCAACAGATTTTGATGTCTGTGTATTGAATCTAGTTTTAACATTGCAGTGTCTTTATTACTGGGAGCATCTTCTTCCTATATGTTTAAAATTCTCCATCTAGCTATTCTGATCTATAAATAGCATCATATGTGTGAAAAAAAATTCTGTATCCAAAATGATTTAGCAGGATTTAAGTTTCTGTCCCTACTGATTTTGAACAAGTTGTCACAGTATGCCAGGGTGCCTAGAATTTATGTTTTGGGATGTAGAGCACAAAAATTAAAATGATCCATAACTGATAGTTGCTTTGTATTACATTTTATAACCAACATGTCTGCAACCATCGTATTTATGAGCCTCTAAGCTGGAGAGGGGCAGAAAGAGATCTGGGGAGGTGCAAGGGCATGAAGTGTCTCAGTCTGCTGGAGCAGCTGCTGCCCTGGTTGCAGCACAGGCAGCGAGCATGGGTAACAAGAAGAGGAGGACAGACACATAGCCCTTCCACAAGCATTGCCCACTCCCCTCCATCTCCATAACACTCCTTTCAGTGATCCTATTGCAGACACTTTGGCAAGGAAGGGCTGAATAAACTCAGAAATAGACACTCATGAGCTGTCCTTGAAGAGTACAGCTGCAGTTCATGTTAAAGAGTTTGAGTAGCTGAGGCAGAAAGACTGCCACTTGCCCAAAGTTTCAAATCAAACCAAGCAGCAAAACTAGTAATTAGCACCCATGAGTTCCTGATTCACAGCTTTCTCTCATTTTCCCAGATGCTTCCACTTCACCGTTCATTTTTTTGTTACTTTCTTTTTTTTTTCAAAAAGTTAACTGCAATTGTGAGTTTTAATTCATCTCCCTTTGAAAGACAAGGGCTTGTGAGCCTCAACATGCACTAGAAAGCATGGCCAGTGGTACTAACCCATCTCTTGAAAGCTGAGAATAGGTTATTGAACTCAGTTTTTTGTACTAAAATGAAATATTTATCACAGAAAATTTAGGGAAAAGGATGCTGAAAGGTCAAATTTTCCATTATGGTCTAGCAGCAGAAAGGACAGCACAGATCTTCAGAGAATAGCTGAGGTAGAAATATTACTTTATTCTTAACCTTGACATGCAGACTCTTCATTTATTTCAGCAAACCGTGTCCTATTGTTATTCAGCCCCTTGGTCCCCTTGACATTCACCTACAAGAGCAATGCTTCACAGTTTCTGCTTATTGTTTTTCCTTTTGTTAATTCTTCCACACTTGTAGGTCTGCTTTTTTTTGCGCACTGAAAAGCAGTTCCATGGAATTTAAATCTTTGCAAAGCTATATAATATTTTCCACTCTCTGATTCATTGTAAACAGGGGATCTCCTTTTAAAAAATGTGTGAATCTTCAGGTCATTCCTTCCTGATAAGAGTTAAAACCTTTCTGCAGTTTCCAGGTGTCCTGTCTGGATAAAACCTGAAAAATATTTTTTCCACCTCTTTGGTTGCTCTGCCATGTATAACTTAAGCCTTCATATTGTTTAATCTTTTCATACTTCCAGTCAGTGCTGTGTTTGACTCCTGTTCATTCTTTCCTTGCATTTTGGACATTTTCATCTTCTCATATTTGTTTTTAAGAACAAAGAAATGACTCATTGTCTAGGAAGAGGTCTTTTATCACAAGGTTCTCTTCTACTGACTGAAGCAACGTTCTCATCTTGGGTTTGCTTTCACATATTTCTACACCTTATAGAGCATGATTAACCTTTGCTGTTGTTGTTGTTCTGCCTTTAAGGCTTTGTAGTTTGCCTTGTCGTTGTTGCTGTCACCCCAAGTCTGGCACCTTGTCCCTTTTGCGTTAGATTTTCTTGTGTTGCAGAAAATCAGCTCCCTGTTATAAAAGTATCACTCTGCAAATAGAAGACTCAGAGAGAGAAGGGAGATGGTAGGCGCTGCAGAGTGATGTTCCGAAAGCAAAAAACAAGTTCCATTTTTTTTAGTATAGTGAAGCCTGTATGAATCATGAAGATGAGTTATCAACAGGAGTACCAGAATAGCTGGGAAAAGAGAGTACTGAAATGGAAGACAAAAGAGGAAGATGAATAAAAACAATTTATGAATTGACCACATTTCATCTCATTTAGGTTTTAATTTTGATGCACAGTGGTGGAAAGTTGGACGTAAACTTTTTGCTATGGCAGAAATAGGCCCCAAATAAGCACTGACTCAGATTAAGGGATACTCTGAAAAACACTCTGAGATCTAAGAAAACACCACAGAAAAGACCTATTATTTGTCTGGTGAGTCATTTCTAATGCAAAATATTACCTCCATTGTATAGTTATTCCATTGAATTAGTTACTTGGAAATCAATTTAGGCAAATTTTTAAGTTTTGAAAAGCTGTTTTCTGGCCTTTGTTTTGTTTGGTTTTTTTTTTGTTTTTCTCACAAAGTTGGTTTTGCCATGACAAAACAAGACAGTTGACATATCTGAAGACTGAAGGCTCAGGACTCCAGCCATGTACTAAACTAAATTCTGTTTTTATTGCTGATGATTAAAAGCAGAAAAACAAGAAGTAGGTTGTAGCATGACCTACTGCAACTTTGTAACCCACACAGAGCTACCAAAATTCACATTAATTGAGCAAGAAGTCATTACCAATTGAAAAAATGTCAGGTTCATTTTGGCCAAAAATATTATTTTGTATATCAGGTATTGATACTAAGGGATTACTGAAACATAAAAATTATGGGAAAAAAACCCAAACTTTTCTGTAAGTTTTTTTAAGTCTTTTACTGTCAGATTTTAACTGATTATTTAGTTGGAAAGTCTTTCCAATTGTCTTCAGTTAGATTTTTAATGTTGAAGAGGGAAGGGTAATATCTAGCCCAAAAATAAGACCCTTTGTTTCTTAGATCAGACTAGATTCAGTAACACGTGCTTCTTTCATGTCTTAGATAGCTGACCATTTGCATTTAGTTCTTGACTCTGGTCCTTTTGTTGTACAGGAATATTATTTTTTAAAGTAAAGTGGTAGATTGATATCTAACTCAATCACTGAGTTATTAGTCATCAGGTTCTGTGAAGAATATATAAAGAATTATTTAAAGCTTCTTTGGTTCTCACACTTATACCAGTTCTTTTCAAAAGACATCCTCACTTGTATTCAGCATTATTCTCCACCTTCTTTTTCTAGGAATACTTTTTTTCTGTTTCTTTTCAGAAGAGCTCTGTTGTGTTTTCTTTTTTTCCAGGAGGGATTTTTTCTTCTATTTCCTTGCCCCCTCCCAGCACAATACATTTTTAGATAAGTAAAAATTACTTGGACCTAGGGATTAAAATTCATTTCATGAAGGATATTGCAATTCTTTTTAGTTCTAATTCAACATAAAATTCACCAAATTTTAAATTCTTCATGTAGAAGAATCTGCCATATTGGGGGTACCCATGGTGAGCCTGTCTCAGAGCTGCAAATGCTGCCTGGCTGTGTCTCCAGGCTGCAGACACACTCTGAAGGAAGAGAGAGGTGGATCCATGGGAAAATCAATTTGTTTCCCCCTGCTGAATTCTGGTGAAGCTTTGTTGAGATCAAAACATCTTCATAAAATGTCCTGACCCCAGTGAAAAGGAGCCAGAAAATGCTGGATATTTTTCTGAGCAGCATTGATGTTAGCAAGATTTCTTTTCAGTTTTGCCATGAAGGGCTGGCTTTATGCAAGTGCTTGATTGGTGTGAACTATTTCTTTTTCATCTGCTCATGAACTGTTTTTTACCTCATGCTTTTTAAGTACTTCTCAAACAAATGTTGGCCTTTCACCCATTTCAACAAATCCAGATACAATAATAATCCATTTAATTTTGCTGATATTAAACATTTTTCTCCCCAGTTGTATGTGCATAAGCAGCTGTCATAATAAACATACTGAATTTTGGAGTATAGTGATACATCCCGTTATAGGAGAGACAAAATGATGATGGAATAAATGTAAGATTAATGGAGAGAAACAATGCAGTGTTGATAATTGGTGAGAAAATCTTGAACATGTTTAGATAAATAATCTCTCTGCATAAAAAAATGCAGTTTAAATGCCAGGGAATGTTAATTACTTACAGTTTAATGAAGAAATTAATTAAGGTACAGAAGAAGTACAAAGTAGGAATGCCTGTTGCTTTTCTCAGCAGATAATTGGTAGCTTTGAAATACTGAGAAAAGCAGCACTTGAGACATACAATGCTATTATAGGGCCTATTAGTTCATGTAGAGGTGAGTTGTGGGTACATATTGAAAAGAAAGTTAACTTCATAAAGGAATTACTGAGAAGAATCTGGAGCCCTAAGTAAAATGATACATGTTAAAAAACAAACAAACAAACAAAAAAGCCTGGGACTCTAAAAAATAAGTCATTTCGCGTACAGTGAAATCCCAGCAATGGAAGTAGGCCAGACACGTAGTTACGATGATGAAAGTTTCTTCCAATTATGTTCTGAGAGATTACTCCGCTATTTTTTACTTCATGACCATGGAAAATGGAGAAGATTGAGCAAAATATGTAATTCCTTAATCTGAATTGTCAACAAAAGGAGAAATATTTTCTTGGCTGAGAAAGTTTGGGCTAGTTGTGGGGAAGGCTAAGGAAAAGTGTTTGGTATTTTTGGGAAAGGCTGTTAGGATCAGGGAAACTGTAACAGTGTCACATATGTGCTCCTAAAGTGGGATATCTCAAGCATTTCATAGAACCATAGCATTTTTTGAGTTGGAAGAGAGATTAGAGAGCATCCTGTTCCAACCCCATGACATGGGCAGGGACACCTCCCACCACACCAGGCTGCTCAAGGCCCCATCCAGCCTGGCCGTGAACACTTCCAGGGAGGGGGCATCCATAATTTCCCTGGGCAATCTGTGCCAGTGTCTCACCACCCTCATCATGAAGAATTTCTTCCTAATGTCTAATCTAAATCTTCCCCCTTCCAATTTAAAGCCGTTTCCCTCCTCCAAGGGACAGGAAGGTTTCTAGTAATCTCTTGTAAATGCAACACTCCTGCTGTGTTATTATGCTGCCTAGAGATTTTTCCAGTGTGCCCTTGACAAGCAGGCGGTTGGTTTCTACCACCATACCTGTAAAATTGATGTCTGATAATCTCATGAATCATGATGTAAGGCAGTTTTGGTTTTCAGCTAGATGTTTTCCTTTCTATAGATGTATCTTATTCCTCTTAATTATGGTCAAATGAATAGAAGAAAGGCAAGAAAAGTGGAAAAAAACAAGGGAAGCATCAGTGGCTACTTGTGAAAGATTCCCAGAGAGTTTATAACACCTGTCATAATAGAAATGACAAAATAAATAATCTACTGAAATTACTTTTATTCATTTTTACACATATTCTGTTTAGTCTTAGGTGCATCTCCAGGGGAAGTCTGATTCCTGTACATGGAAATACATATATGTCAATTAATTATGCCTTTGGATTCAATACATATTGACAGTGCAGTCCTACATTTACATGTCCATTTATTTACTTTACTGGTAGGTTCCTGAGTTCATTTCCAGAAGTCTTGTATGTTTATTGCTACAATATTTACTTGCCAAATGCCTGGATTGAGTCATTATCTGTGCAAGAGATATCTATATCTTCATTCTTATGGCACCCAAATGTTTGTTTCTTTGCTGTTTTTATTAACTTTTCTAGTGCTATTGCTCATCCTTGAAGATATTACTTTTCATTTAAAAGCATCAGGTTGAAAAACTCTGTTGCTGTAGCATTTCCAGGCTACCTCAGACTGTCCTAACTCTCATTTGAGGGCCTTACTGTCCCATGTTGTGTAGTTTCTTCATGAACTATTTTCAATACCCATAATTCTTCTACTAAATATTAGAAACACTAGAACTGTCTTACTACTGGGAGTAACTAGTAGAACATGTCTAATGTTAATTAATAAAAATTAAGTATTAAATTCATATTTAATACTTAAATATTAAATCTGGCATTGTAGCATCAGGAAACCATGAGCTGATCAATGCACACATATAGAGATGCTGTAAACTTAAAGGACTAGTATTTATAATCCATAATCCCAAGATGAGCAAATAATAGGAGAAATTGCTGCAACTGAGCAGTGATTTACAGGTATCATGTTAGTTCTGTGTTTGGGAGTACTTTAATGGAGTTTTGCCCCTTATTTATAACTTTTAATTGGAGTTTTAAGAAAAGACTAGTTGCCAAATGAGAAACCAAACAAAGGAAAACAGCTGGGTATGTTTTAGAGTCTCCTTGGTGCCTATCTTGGGTTGGTTCCCTGTGTCCAGAATACCAGCAGCATAACCTAGGAAGTGGCAAAGCAAGCCCTGTCATGCTTGTGTCTCTCTGTGGAGATCTCTCTTGTGCATCAAGTGTGATTTCCGTTAATTAGTTCTGCAGGTTAGTTGATGTAGTTACCTCCAGTACTGATGGCAACAAAGCTGCTGCCGTTCGGGCTTCAGTGAAGTTTTTACCAGGACCCTATGTATACGATGATGACTAAAGCCTGAGTTGCTATTCCTTAGCGACTTTGAGTTCAAAACAGAGTAAAGTTACACATGCTGTAATCATTCTTAATAGAAAAGCATACACTATTGAGCAAGTGTGTGTGTGCGCATGTCAGAAGAGAAGGCTGACGATGGACATAAGCAGTTAATCAGCATGTGGGTGACAGAAAACAAAAATTAACTTGATAGCATAGGAGGTCCTGCCTTCACTAACTAGATGCTGCAGGTAAAATTCTAAGGGAAAAATAAAGAGGATTTGAGTGTAGCATGTAGTGGGGTTTTTGTACCAGGGAAGCATTACCCCAAAATATGTTCCATTACATTCCAATGACAAATTTTAGTCACTGATAATTCCCCTTTGATCCATAAATCTGAAAAGTTTAGATGAAGTTCCATGGAGAAATCACCTCTTCTCCTTCCCTTGTATGAAATGAGCTTACGATAATATCCTCATATTTTTGCATTCAGGTGGTGCAAATGATGGTAATTTCAAAGTAATTGCAGGAGATGTTCAAACAGGTAGTAGTCCTGTTTGGAAGAGTCAGCATTTGCTTTGTACTGGCCTCAAAAGAAAGCAGTTTTTCACTATCACAGGAATTTTCAAGGTTGCAGATTTTCAGAACTGCAACAAAACTGTGTGGTGGGTTGACCCTAGCCAGCAGCAAAATACCCGTACAGCTTCTTGCTCACTCCCTTGTCCCATAGGACAGGGAGAAAATATAAGGTAGGTGAGAATTCTGATGCGTCAAGATAATGACAGTTTCACAGAGAAAGCAAGAGCTGCACATGTAAGCAAAGAAAACAAAGGAAATTATTCCCTATTTCACATCAGCAGACAGATGTCCAGCCACTCCCTGGAAATCAGAGATTTGGCACCCATAACAATTACGTGGGAAGAAAAATGCCGTAGCCACATACTTCCCCACTTCCTCCTCCTTCTTTCTGTGGGCTGGCATGAAGAAAGCTAGTTCCAGCCCAGCCAGACCCAGCAGAAACTGAAACATTGCTTTTTGCTTTTTGCCTTTTTTTTTTTTTTTAATGAAAGGCTGAAAAAGAGTATGGCCAATGGTAGCAATATGAGAAACACATTCTTCTACTTTTTCTACTTTACTTGACATTACTTGACCTTTGGCATTCTGAATCATCCTCACTCTGTCTTAAAGAATATTTGCTGATTTAAATTAATTTAAATAGCTCAAGGAGAACCTAGGAAAGGTCAAGGACAGAACATCAAGATACTTTAAGCGCTTGAGTAGAGTGTGAGTGACTTATTTTCTAACCCCATCCCTAACCAAGGTAAGTACCAGCTGACAGCTGTAAAAATCCCGCTACAATTTTGTTTATCCATCAAGGAGCAAGTAATACAGAAGTTCATCTCCCGTAGGAGATTCCACATATATGAACTGAGGGTGCAGCAGTCAACTTTAACCCATTAAATACTTTCAGTGCTAGAAACTGGTGGCTAGAAAGTCATTCATATATGCCTCTTATCAGGACGATTTCTTTGTGCTGTATTTAGTTTTAGCTGTCACTTTCTCACAGTCATGTTCTTTCTGCCGTATGTAAACACATGGTGGGTTTTCAGAGCCTATGCCATTTTCTTTAGGTCTTATTCAAAATAAAGTTTAACTAACTGAAGGTCTTGTATGAAGGACTGCATAATTCAATTCAAATTGGCTTTTTGCTCAGAATATGGAGAACGAATACAAGAAGTTATATTACTTTCAAAATAAAGCCATTAGTAATCATTAAAGCAGCAGTCAAATGCAGACGGAATTACAGCTGCATTAAAAAATGGAACTGGAAGTCAAACATTACTACTAATCACTGCTATTGTCCTGAAAGAACAGAAATTAAGTACTGATTTAAACTCATTTTATATCCCATTACTGGGAGACCAAATTGCTAAGAATGTGGAGGCCTTACTCATGGATTTCTATAGAACAAAACCAGCTTTGCATTCTGGAATACTCACAAAAGTTCTTAAGAGAAACTAGAATGACAGCGTAGGAAGCATAACCAATTGCATGGGTGAATAATGAATATGTGGAGACAAGATTTCCAGTACTGTCTTCCTGGTATGACTTGACTCTGATGGAGTGTGAAGCTTACAGGTTATTTTGTTCCCCTTGCCCTTTCATTCTGAGACGACAGAGGAGAGGGAAGGTTTTGAAGTGATGGACACTTCTCTTGTGGGAGTTGATAGAATTCACTAATTCATTTTCAGCCAATGAGTTTGTCAGTACCAGCCTGGGTTTGATTTGAGCAGTGCTTCAGAAATGAAAATCTCAATATTCCATTTGCAGCTCTCTGACCTTGCTGGTGTCTCTATTTATGGCCTTGAATAAACAAAGATATGGAGAAGCGAAATGGGCCCAACAGTAGTAATCTGCTTTTTGTTTGTATTGTGAGCTTGAAGACTCTTATACAAACCTTTGTCCTCCTTCCTCTGAAAATGCAGCTGTGGCTAAAATACTGCGTGACAATATGTGACATCCCAGCAAACAGCAAATGTTTATGGGTGTCCTAAACAGTTATTAAAGTAAGATTGTGCAAAAAATGGATTGCAATTGAAAGATACTTTTTTTGAAGTACTGGACAAAAGTAACTGCACAAAAGTAACTGTAATTTGAATGGTGTGTTAGTTCCCTGGATGTTTTGTGTCTGTGATTATCAGATCAAAGTGAGGGCTCTACCACACCACTGGATTGCTGGAACTTAGCAAGTGATCACATGTCTGCTGAGGCTTGGTAACTGAACTTTTTTACACCATTGTACTATTAGCAAATATGAGCTAATTTCAGGTACTTTCACTCCCAGGCTGTGACTTAAATGATTTGACTTGCCTTATAGGCAGATAGTTACATCAGCAGAGCTGATGTAATTAGGTAAAATAAATCATCAAAATTTGATCAGGTATCCAAGCCATTATTTTTAAGCACTTTTTTTTAAATTGAATTTGTCATAGATTCATAGAATTATAGAATGGTTTGGCTCAGAAGGGAGCTTAAAGATCATTTAGTTGCAACTCCCCTGCCATGGGCAGGGACACCTTCTACTAGACCAGGTTGCTCAAAGCCTCATCCGACCTGGGCTTGAATACCTCCAGGGATGGGATTGTCAGCTGTGTGAGTTCCTCCAGAGAACGAGCTGGATGTATTCCTAACCATGCATCGTTTCCAGGGCAGGAAAAGGCCGGTCTGACATCTAAAGGTCCAAAGTACCTTTACTGTATTGCCAGTACTGAAGCAGAAAGAACATGTACATAATGTCAGTGTCTTTGGCTCTGCATGGGTGTTTCCCCAGGTAGAGACTTCAATGAGAAATTCATCTAGTGAATAAAGTCTGGAAACTGTTTCACTTGTATAGCTCAAGTAGGATTAGCAACACCTAAATGTGAAAGAAATTTAGGTCATCCCCCTCCCACTGTAGCAGCCTCTAGCATAAATGCTGATAGCGAGGTAACCTGAACAAATAACATCTTTGGTGAGAGAGCAAATACTTGTGTTCAGTTTCTCAATTCTTTTTAAACTAATCACAACAATCTTACTTAATGTCATTTTACTTTAAGCCCTCAACTGAGGAGTGGAGGTGAAAAGTCCATCTACCCAGCTCTCCCCTTAGTTGCTGAAAAGGCAGGCTGGACAATGATCAACCCAGAGCTGCCTGCTCCTCTCCATTAGCAGTAGAAGATAAGAATGCCAGGCTCCAAGATGCTTCAGTGAAAAGCCTATGCTTGGGAAATGCAATGAAACATTCATCTCTTTTGGTGAGATCAGTCCAGCAAACTTTAGGATTAGGAACTGGCCAAGCATCTGCACACCTCTTTGCAACATCCTGGATATTGATTCTGCCCACACCACAATACCCAGCTTATCATTTTGCTTTCCAGTTTCACTGAGCATATGCAGAACTGATTCTCCCTCATCCTCATTTCTGTTTGTGTCTTAGGGGAAATCCAAATAACCCAGCAGCTGCACAGACTGTAGTCAAATGTCACAACCAACAAACAGGTGAATCTCAGCCCTGGTGTAACTGGTTTTAAAATGTAATGTGTTAGTCTATCTGTGTCTCCTAAGCAACTACAGAAATATCTGCTATATATTACACAGTTTCTAGAGCCATGAGAGTGGACCAAAGGAGGGCTGCACACCCTGTGCAGGGTGCTAAATGAGTGCATTAGTGAGAAAGCTTTCTGTGCTGAGGTAGCTGTCAGAAGCATTTTCTTTGTGAAGCACAACCTTCCTGAAGCTGAAACTGTTCATGGTTAAGTTCCAAACAAATTCCTTCTTTAAGTAAAAATGTAGGGAAGAAAAAGAGATTTTCAATTTCCATTTTGACACTTTTAGAAGTTCAGTTTTTCTAGCTTTATCATGTGTTACTTGAGATCTCTTTTAACTTATGAGAAATGTCAAAACTGTGTGGAATTATTTTGAAAATGTAGATATTTCTTTCATTTTGCACTCTCACTTATAAATTTTATTACCGTTAATTCTAAGTTGAGATTTTTTAATTTTTATTTGAAAATTGCTATGGGTACAATTTCTTCTCTGTTTCTAATTACTTGCAGTCCTTCATGAAAGACCTTGTGGTATAAATAATTCAGTAGAGCATATAGGTTGGAGTACATGTGCATGCACAAAGCCTTCAGGTGAGTTTTAACTTGTGACATATTACTTGCACTTTATTAATGTTATGGCTGAGGTTGGAAGGAAATGAGGAAAAAAAAAAAAAAGGAAAGACTGATGGGGAAGGATTAAAAGAAAAAAAAAAGAATTAAAAACCAAACCAGATCTCTGTAGGAGATGGAAAAAAGTGGGATATGGGACACAGGTACTGGTTAAAGATGAGAAAGATGAAAGGAAACAGATGAGAGAGCAAGGCTTCCATTGCGAGAGCATTGGGGGGAGGTGTAAGTCTGAGGGATAGATCTGAGCCACTGAGCATAACTTCTGTAGTATCCACAGGACAATGAAAACATTGGACAAAGAAATGAGGCATCCCGATCCGTCAGTTTTTGCCTGCTACACCTGCTCCAGACCCGTTACTCTTTCTACAAAGAAACCTTGTTGTGGTTATTGCTATTTTTTAGAGGGAAAAATGGCTCATTTGAAAGGTACCTGCATTTCAGAACTTCTTAAATTGGCAAAAGAAATCTACATATTCTATTTATGGCATATTTACTCAATTAAAAAAAAATAATCTGTCAATCATACGAGCCCAGCATTTACACCAAATTGGCTTGTGTAAAAACAAAAATATTTGAGCCCTCCCTCTGCTCTCCTTTCAACCTTTCACATACACAAAGTCCCATAAGCATCCTGTCTCTGGTAATATAGAGCTTCATCATCTAATGTCAAAAGGCCTTATTGAGGGTTTTCATGCCTGCAGCTTCTAATAGCTAATTTCAGTTTTCAGTGGAACTGCTGACTTTGCCCTCACATCCCAGCGGGGTCAAAGGTTTTCCATATTAATGTCTTCTACCATGGTAGATCAGTGTAACTAAAGCAGTTGTTCTCTAATGTTAACGTATCTTATTTGTTGAACATTTGAAAGATGGGGGCAGTGCTCAGACCTTTTGCTCTACTGTAAAGCAAATCCATAAAAAAAGAATGACAGGACCTGCTAGTAATTACTGTTGTAGATCTGGTTATGGTATTTACCAAACAGTAAATTCAGTGTATGCATATCTAGTTTTAACCTGAAAACCGATCTTCTGTCCGACATAGTCTAACCTTAGGGATTTCAGTCATTTTTAAGGAAAGTCTTAAAGAAATGCTTTTCCACTTGAAATATATTGAAAATACTACTTTCATCTACAGTTTATTTTTTCTAAATATCTATTCCATTTTCTATGCCTATGCAGAAGATGGAAAGAAGATAATTAAATATCTACACCCAATCAGTAGAACAAAACTCTCTGTTTTCTCTTCACAAACCAGGGAAATCTTGGGGCATTTTTTTGTGTATTTCTAGGAGACCTGTATTCTTCTTACTACTGGATGTTGTCCTACGTTTTGTCCTCACATTCTTCCTCACTTTGGTCTTTGATACTCTGACATTCTTTCTCACTTTTGGAAGTATGTTTTAATATAATTTACTCAGTTTTTAATGAACTCATTAAGCATTTTACTTGTCTGACACCACAGTTAACCCTTTGCATCTGTGCAAAATCATTCTGTGTTCCTGACTTGCATTTTCTTATTTACGCTCAGCCAAAGCACAAGATAGTCTTGGACCTCCTCAGGTGTCCACTGTGAAGGTGGCTGCAAAGCCCTTCAAGAGCTATCACTGCAGGTGGAAGATGGGTGCATACAGAAGGCAGTTGTTGCATTTTACCTGGAGGGAGGCAAAAGAATGAATTGTGAGAGAAGGGGTTTCTGGGGTATCCAGAATTCTTGGGCTCACAGAATAAGGGTCGTTATTCACAATAATTGACTAATATATTCTTTAATATTCCCACTTTTTAATATAGATGATTTGGGATTCCTCTCACAGATCCTAAAAAGCAATAAAAGGTAAATGCCTCATTCAAGAGCTTGACACAGTCATTCAGCTGTGAAAAATCGAGGAAGAAAGGACCTTTAGGAATTTCCTGTGCTATTTGAAGTGCACGATCACACGGAGCCATGTCTGGACACAATGTGTTATCACTGGCTTGCTCTTTTCACTCGCAGTCATTTGTTAATTTTGATAAGAAGAGATGGAGTTTTTTAACTGAATTCATCATTTAAATTCTAGAATGACTGAAAAATGAATCTGCTTTAATACCCCACAGCATTATTCAGCACCTATTCATATTTTGCTTGAAAAGGGGCAGGGAAGAGGAACTTGCAGATCTCTAGGGTAAAAGGGACTAGGCAGCTCAGAAAGGCTCAACAAAAAGACCCAGGCTGTCTCAGAATGGTCTGTTGTGGGGAACCAAAATCTGTCAGGGTGATCACCACGATATTGCTAAGACACCCCATATTTGTGGATTATTTTCAGCTACCAAAAGCTGGGAGGCAGGAGCTGGTGCTGCCAAGTCCAAGATGACCCCTGACAGCCGCTGTGATCCCTGTAATATATGTCGTTGTGCACTTTTTTCCAAGATAGGACCTGGGGGATGCAGCCAGCTTCCTCTCCCTGATTTAATAGACTGTGTGCCTGGCTATTCTCTCTGATAGCTGAAGCGTGTTTTCACAGTCCTGCTATTTGGGACTATTCTGTACAAAAGTGGACTGTCTGACTGAAAGCAAAAGACCAGGAATTCCTCGTTCTTGCTGTTTGCAGGAGAGGAAGGTGATTGCTTGACTTCAGCAGTTTGGCAGTAACCCGAGCTAAGTAAATACTGGGATTCTTCAATATTTATTGGAGTAATATATAAAAGAAATATGTTTATGTTTGGAAAAGCAAATAAATTGTCTCTCTTGGGCACCACTTAATATGAATAATGAATTCACTGAGTTATCAAATGGGCAGATGAAAATATTTTTTGAAAATAGAAAAATAAAGCAGCAAAACGCATCTCGCCTCTGGAAAAAACCATACCCGTAAAGCCATTTGAATTTCTGGCTGCAGTGTCTGGAAATGGCATAGCAGAGTGACAATAATGTATAGAGAAGAGTGAGAAAGACAATGAAAGATTTAGATTGGCTTTGCAGTAAACAAAATACTGAACAGATTGATTCCTTGGTTAGAAAAGAGAGGACTGAGGCAAGGATATGGGAGAAGTATACACAATTATAAATGATATAGATGTAGTAAATAGGGATCAATGCTCCACTGTTTTTCACCAACAAAGAACTAGGGGCAGCTAATTAAGTTATCAGGCATCCTGATAAACAAAAAGGAAATTCTTTTTCAAATAAAACATAATTACATTGTGAGGTGCATTGGCACAGGATACAATAGAGGCCATCAGTATAAATGGGCTCAGAGAAGATTAGGTGAATCCATATAGAATAGATTCATCGGTGTCTTTGGAATTTGATGGTCTAGATTAAAGTTCCATCTCAGGAAGTCCCTTTAGTGCTGATTGTGGGAAGCTGGGAAAGTATTCTAATCTACTTATTTGCTCTGTTTCCAGCTGCATCCATTTTGAGCCAATGCTAGAGCCAGCATACTGGAATAAACCGGTCTTTGCTGGATCCATCAGGAAAACTTCTATGCATGTGTGTAAGAAAAAAATAAAAACAAGAAAAGAGACCGTGGTGAGAAAAACAGAAGCAACTTAATTAAATAATTATTTCCTCTGACTGTTAATACTTTTCACATAGCCTTGTGGTGAAGGAAGCCTCGATTACCTTAATACTCCTACTATCATCTTGAATTTTTACTTCAGAGTTTTCCTAGCCCTACTGTGCTTCCACATATTTGTTGCTTCCACGTATTTGTTGCTTACCAGCATGCTATCAAAACAATACACAAGAAGATTGTATTTGCCAATACTGCCACCTGGGCTACATCTGTAGTAGTAAATTAAAGAGTGCCAGGACAAAGGCCTCAACAAATAGAAATTTTATTATTTAAAATGTGGGTTAGAGAGGTCCATGTCTTACTTTTAATCTTCGCCAACTAAGTTTCACTGTCCCAGACAATTCCCAGGCTTGAGTAAAGGGTTAGCACGAGTAAGGGAACAGTCCCATTACACTTTGGGTGGAGCCAACACTGTTCTTGAAGATATGGCTGGACCATGCCAGTTGGCCTTACATCCAGAGAATGGGCTTTCACCATGACTAATTTACTATACAGATGTTGTAATATTGATTGGATGTAACCTCTTGGAGCTTGGGTGAGAAAAGCAATGTTTGCCGCAAGTGATTTTGGCCACTTAGCGACGGTCTAAACCAAGCCAATTGGCTGTCTCCCAGAATGTGTGTGTGGGTGGACATAACAGCACCCAGGCATGCACACATTTGATCATTTCCCTTAGGTCAAGATCAGACAAATGACAGTTCTCAGTGATACACTGCCGGTAGCGGACTGGGAATATCTTTGGTTGGGGAGGGAGCCTACTTACAAGAAATACTTAAATTGGGTAGCATAGCAGGCTAGTAAACTTTGAGATACAGGAGATAGCTCTTCTAGATCTCCAAATCTGGAAGAGGCAACCTGGTTTTCTCAGGTCATGGAGTGATACAGTGAAAGTTCTGTATTCATACTCTGGATACAGTTTATGCTCTGTAATTATTTAATCAAATGAAATTGCATCTGGTGTTTAATCCAGACATGTTAGGGCCAACAACAACTACCACAGAGACCTTGTGGAGTGAAAGAAAAGCACATGTAGAAGAAAAATTGGTGGGAGGTCTACAGCAGACCAATAATAAATAAATTAAAATCCAATTAAGTGAGAAGTTTAGTATCAATTTAGTTCAGTCTTACTCTCTTTTTGTGGTGAAGGCAGTTAATTGATTATGTCTTGATGATGTGAGCCTTTTAAAATATGTGAACACCAAGTCCACTGAGACTGGGGCCTATTTTGTGGATGGATAAGTTGTGGAAGAAGTACTATTAGGAGATGGAAACAGCATACCTGGTTATTAAAGGCAGAATGAAGACATAAAAAGCGAGGACCAACACAGAGGCATATCTTTGTGCAAGACTTTGTAGGTGTAGAAGGAGAATCTAAACTGATAGGTCAGGCTCAGAAAGTAGTTCAAGAGGTTAAAACTGGCATGGTTGAATTTGAAGAATGAGTAAAGTGATTATCAAAGTGAGGAAAAGCAGCAATATCAGATGGTTTCTGTGTAGTGACTATCAAAATGGTCATAAGGACACCAGGCAGGCAGTATGGAATTGAAGGACAGGATTGAAGTTTACCTTTTACCCAAGTTTTACACTAATGTAATTCTGCGGCCCTCAGCAGTTTTATTTTGGATTTATGTTGGACTGTAGCCTATTCCTTAGACACAGAAAACCAAGCAGAAGAAGCCAAGGCTCCCTCAGTACTTGTGACTCATCAGGAAGACAGCACATGCCTGAGCAATGGCAGCAATCATCCCTACCACAGTGCACACCCTAGCCCAGATTTGGCCCATGACAACAGCACTTCCCTACGTAATGACTCCTTAGCAGGACAAGGAACAGCACAAGCCAAGGTGCACTCCTGACAGACATCCAGCCTGTCCTAAGAACAAAAGCTGCACCCTGGCAGCTTGATCTCGGGCAACAGCCCATGTGATTTCCCACTGTACATGTAGTAGCCTCAAGGTTGAATGAGTTTTCTGGATCTGTCAAGCTGGTTCCAGCACAGCAATGCCTCCTGATGTTTCCTGGAGAACTTCAGCTGTGAAAAGTTCCTGTCACGGTCTTGAGTGTCATCTGTGTGGTGTTGCACTGGAATGTGTGACAGACCCATCATATTTTTATAAAAGAAATTCAGATGCTAGATGTAAATGGCTGTTGTGCTCTCCTATTTAAGCAGATCACAGCATCATTTTACTATACATTCATCTTTCACAGAAGCAGACATCTCTGCATTTTTTAAACCTATCTTTTTTTGCCACTATTTTGAGCCCTGATATAAGTGAAGAATCCTCCCACTATTTTTTTAGTTTCAATTTCAGAGACAAGTTTGTGATTTCTGTTTAGAACAGTTTGTGATGCAGTAGTTGATATATTGAGAAGAGATTTTAACAAGTAATTGTATCCCTTGTTGTGGGCTGTGTGTTTCATACGCTGTTTAAAACCTTAAATTGTAAATCATTCTATTTTAATAATCTGATCTTTGTTTGCAATTCACTGCCCATAGAAACATTCCATGCTAAGACTATCATTTTCCTCTATGTCCACTGATGTAGAACATTCCACCTTGAGTAAAGGGCAAGCTGAAATACTATGAATCTAGGAGACAGAGGAAGTGAATGACATAAAATGAATGCACGCATTTTATGACACTGGAATTTCAGCATCCGCAAGAATTCTGTGATATTCTGTCTGACTTCGTTACCATGAGATATAAAGGTTGCTACTGTGCTCATGAATGAAGAATATGCTTTTCATTTCTATGGTCAATAATAAAAACATTAATTTCTAGGAAAATGTAGACTGAATAAACAAGAACTATATATGTTGCTAAAGGAATAATGTGGCTTTGAAGTACAGTTCAACCTCACACAAAGATTGTCTTTGTAATACTGGAAGAGCCACTGAGACTTTAGAGTAATTTATGCTTCATAAGAACAGAACACAAAAATTGAATCTCTTCAAGGGCTAAAGGAACTGAGAGTAACCTTTTGAAAAGACAGTCTAAACAAGGTATTAGTGATGTAAATAGGTATAGTCATAAAATATAAAGAAATAAGAAGTCCTTATGCTTAGGGACAAAACTAATCACTAAGCGGTGATCATATCCCTCATACAGATTCATAAACATAAGGGAATCACAAAGGAGTTCTAAGTTCCTTTGAAACATTTGCAACTGACCCTATTCAAAACAGAATACAGCTTTTTTACAGAATGGAAATTTTATCTTTTTTGTGTTCTCTATAAGCTCTTATAGGCACCAGCTGCACTGACACTAACAGATGTATTCATATAGGATAGCTATGAGAAAGAAATGAATTCTAATCCTAATTCTATTCGATAATTGAGGGAGAAAGATCAGCTGAATTGTCTAAATATGCACAGGAATTCTTATGGCAAAGTCAGAATATGCCCGTTGCATGATCATTCCCTTTCATTTTGAAAAGGAAATGTATTCTTTTTTTCTCAAACACAACAAACCCATAAACGTTTAATATATTTTAGCTTTCCTCAAAATTTTAGTCTAGTTTTGGGCAGAGCTTGTGAGAATAATGCTGACTTCTTGCAAGGGAAAAATAATATTATGCATTCTATTTTCTTTGGATCATTCTATAAGTGTTTCTGAATATATGCATGTGATATAACTTTGGAATAAATTAGTAGATTATTTTTTAAAAATACAAAACTGGTGTTTCAGTGTAAACATTCTTTATTATGAAGTTAATAGTAAGATCTCTTAGTTACTTACATTATCATAAAGGATCCTTCAGAATATTTTTGTTATGACTTTTATTTGATTCGTTCCTCCTGTGCAGCCAAATTAGAGGACAGGCATGTGAGTTACACAATATAGGCAGATCATGTGAGCGAAGTCTCCATGGAAACTGCCTAATTTGTGCTTTTATTTAATTAGAGTTGTCCATTACCTCTCCAAATGAAATTTAATTTAAATTCATATGCCAGTCATTTTTTAAATTGTGTATGACTTTTTATCCGTCACTTAACGAAATTTCTAGTAGGCAGTATTTTAGCAGAGTGAGTTTATTTAGCAATTGAGTTTATAAACAAGATGCTTATTTGACAGCTCAGCTTATCCAGCGTTCTTAACATACTCAGGACTTATTTTCTATGCAGTATCTGTGCTATACTACCCATTGTTATCATCTGTATATTCTTAACCTTAGGAATTGTCAAAACCAGGAACAACTGTTTGAGGGTATCCGCATGAGTATATTCACTCATTTTTCTTGCTGTGAGATAATATGGAAGAAAAGCAGAGTACAAATAAAAAGTGCATCCAAGACCAAGAAAGACACAAAATGCATGTATTTGTTAAATGGAGCATTGAGACAGGCAAAACGGTGTGCTTGTTGTAAGCTGAACCACAAAAAAACAGCTTGTCTGATACAGGGATTGAGGTACTCTTAAGAGAAGTCTAAGTTGGTTCAAACTTACTGGAATGTCTGCCTGAGGATATGAGGAACGTGAACCAATATGAGTTATTTAGAAGTCATGAATCATCAGCTGACACTACAGAAACATGGTTTGAAATATGTGATTTTTGTCTTTCTCTGAAGAATTGCTAGTTGAACATATAGTGAGAGGCAATGGTGTACTCCATTCTTTTGCTGTTCTTTTGAGTTGTCTGTGCTTGTAAAAACACATAGGTGTTAAGAAAGAGTACAGTGGAAGGCAATAGATACTCAAACAACTTCCACTCAGCTGAAACACCAGCAAATATCCGTAATAGGGAAAAAAAAATCTTAAAAAAATAAAGTATTGTGTATTTACATGAAACACATTATTTTGTATTCTAATCTGTGTATTCTCAAGCTAGTCTAGTACCTTAAGGAAGTGTTACTGACCCAGTTTTCCATGTGCAGCTCCATGTTAGAAATATCTGAGCTAGGTGCCAGGTCCAAATTAATTTGTATGCCAGCATGACAGGAGCGCAGTACAGAGGCAACAAGCTGCAATTCTGAAAGCAATGCAGGCAGAGTAGTGAACAGCTGCACTCAGGTCATTCAGCAGTTTTCTGTGTGCCTCGCTGCATTCAGACAGCACAGACATACCATCTTGAGCTTAAGTACTCTTCCAGAGTTACAGAAGTTGTCTCTAGTACAAAGTAAATGTTATTTATCAGAGAAAGTCACTATTGCAGCATTATCAGAGTTCAGAATTGTAGAATAGAAATGGTTGTGAATAAAAGGTAAAGAAAGTGGTCTGCGAATCATAAGTGGCATTATTATTATCAGAGGTGGGAAGTGGTAGAGGTACAAATGGAGGACTGGCAATAATGATTCTTCCTGGAAAAAATACATTAAGGCTAAAGGGTAGTAGAATTCAATATGACTAAGCAAAGCTGAAAAGAACAATGTAAAAGGTGTTAAAAGAGACATTTGTGAATATTATGACACTAGTGATGTGAGATGTCTGGCAAAATTAAAAAAAAAATAGAACACTAGAACAACTGGCAAAGAGGAACAGATACTACAGATAATAGCACCTCAACAGCTTCACAGTATCAGAGATACTGAATGGTAATAGGTGGCATTGAATGGGTTTAAAAACTAGTGGAGAGTTTTATGTCTGGGTATACAAAAATATCAGAGTTACTAAATAGCTACTTTGTTTCTGTCTTTTCAGAAGAAGAGGGTGGCGATCTGCTCAAGTCGGGCTTCAGTTTTCCAGGGACGCCAGAGGAGGAGCTAGGTACAAATATCATCTCTCAGATAACTTGTACTGCTTGTACGTCCAGAGGCTGGGTACACCGTGGGGGCGAGGAGACAGGAGGCTGTTCTGCAGTACAGCCTTTCTCCAGCCGCAAAGCCCGCAGCAGGCGTGGTACCAGGAGGTGTTAATGAGAATGGCCAAAACACTCAGTCCAATCCTTCTGCGAATTCCTCACCTACTATTTAAGGTTAGAGATCTGAAATCAGAAAAACGTCAGATTTGGGTAACATCCAGACAACCGAGTATTCGAAAGAAAAAATCATCAATATTCCTTCTTTTGTCTTTTTCTTTTTGTCTTACCCCTAAGAAAACATAATAATTACAGAAAGTGTTTGCAATGTTAACTTTTAGATTTAGAAAAAATAACAGATGCAAGAAGAAATCAGAAACTCAGAGCCCATGAGTGAAATCTTGATACTTCTGTCTCACAAAGCTAGTAGTAAAATGTCCCACTGGATTCAGGGTAGATTTATGCATTTTACACTGTGCACAATTGAGTTTCTTTTCCTGGAATTTCGTTTTAAGATTGTCACTGTTTTATGTGAATTCAATCAACATTTTGATTTATATGCAATTACTTTATGTGTTTATTTTTGGAAAAGAAATATGGAAAGTGGTTTCTGTAAGTTTGCTAGTTAAATCTCCCTTTATTCAAAGTGAATGTACTTACATTTCAGAAGGAGGTGTAACAGTAAATTTTCTCCCTTTATGCATATGCTCATGTTAATGTATTGCAACAGTTTGTTTTGTTTTATTAGGATTTTTTTGTATTTGACAAGAATATTAAAAACTCTTGTCTTGACCTTGTTGTTGCACATTGATAGGAAAATAAATCATAGTTGCTATATTAAGGGGAAAAAACCCAGGAGCATTAATTCCCTCAAGGAATGTAATTATGTTTAAATAATCTCTTAGAACAGGATTTTCTAAAACATGTAGTGTTACCATAAACATAGTTACATATAAACATAGGCAGTTCCATAAACATTCAATGTAAAAATGCCTGTATTGGACTTGTTTGTCCACTTAATATTAAAAAACAAGTGAAAAAAAAAGCTATGAGATACGTTCCAAAGATTGGACAGAAGGGTTTTTTTAAGAGATTCAAGAACCTTCAGGCAGTTTCTGCCTTAATTAAAATAGTTCAAGAGGGAAGATACAGTTAAACATAAGGCTCCCTAGGAGTCTCATAAGTGAACCTTATGGAGGAGTCATGGAATGAGACCATCTCTCAGCCTTCTTGTGGGTTTTTCCCCTGGCTTCCCTATTTCACAGCACACAGGAAGGAGTTCAGATGCCCCAGGGTAGAATTCGTCTCATCTAACAGCTGGAAAGTAATTCAGATGTACATGCATAGCTGTAGATGTTTGGACTTCATTTAGAGTCAGTGAAGACCGATAGACTTTTCTGGGACACAGCAGACTTGGCCTGAATTAGAAGCTTAATTTAGGGTGAGATGAGTCATGTCCTAGAAGTATGTCAAAGCCCTTCTCCTTCCCATTTGGTTGAGAAAGCACTGCAGGATTTCTGAAGCCAGAATAAATTATGTATAAGTCAATAATATTAAGTATCAGGTGTCTGCAGGAGTAAAGACCCTCATATGAAATAGGTAATCAAAAATTAACACAAAGATATGTGCTAAACTGATCAATCATCCAGCACTCTCATTATGAAGAGGATGGGAGATTGGTCGGCAGAAATGAGGAACAGAAAAGTAAAAAACAAGAATAAAATCGCAATCAGACTACAAGGAAACTAAGATGCTTTCAAAAACTTCAGCTGTTTACGACTGGAAGACTTAAAAAAAAAAAAAATATACTAAAAGAAAGAAAAGATCTGTCCTTGCTTCTAAAGTTTGGATCCCGTTTGGACTCCTCTGAAAGTAGGAACCAAGGATCACTATGTAACGAATGGAAAGAGATGGATGGCTTTGCTATTTCCAGAAAGAAATCCTGTCCTCCTGACTTAGCTGCCAAGCTGTAGATGGCCAAAATAGGTGGACTGGATACCATCAGTAATGTAAAAAAGAATGTCCCATTCTCCCTTTCCACTGTGAAACAAGAAGGAGCATACTATCTGGAAGACACTTAGAAATTCTGTTAGGGGATAGCCTGCTAAGTTCAGTGTAGACAAGCTCTATAGTTACAGCTGTGCTAGCGTTTAACACCTCCACAGACAGCTGCACTTATCTGTCTGTCTGTCTGATCCCCAGTGTTGTGTTTTGTTGCTTGAAGATCCATGAACTGAACATAACATTAGTGAAAAAGCTACAAACTATGAGATCTTTCTCAGTCTCCATTTTTTCTTGCCATTGCACATGTCTAAATTTAAATATTCATTGTAGAGAAATCTGAATCTGGGTGGATACTCTAATCACTGGGCTATGGAAATGGGCTCTCTCTATACACGTAAGTATATATACCCCAATGATTATGTAACTATTTTGTATGAACAGCCTCAGTCTGAAGGACTGCTAGAGACATTCATTCCTGAAAAAAAACACAAACCAGGCTTTCCTTGAGAAGTAAAATAATTGCCCAAAGTCAAGGCAGAGTAGAGGTGATATTCTTTAAGGTAGCTCTAACTGTAGGGCCATTCATTATTCTGCACTCTCATACCTGCTCACAGTCCCAAGGAGCTTCAATTTATGATTTCTCTGGTACTGAAAAATCTCTGGCTTCAGGCCCTTATTTGTAAAATGGGTTTAATATTTCCTATTGAGGTTTCAGGGCTTTGGTGGGGATTAATTAATGTTTGCACAGTATCTCACCCGAGTGAAAGTGCTGAATAGTCACTAAATAATATTATTAATACAATGATCCACTGCCTTAATTGGGAAAAGGTGTCAAGGGATGGGACTAATCTCAACTCTTTTACATTATTGATTCTATAAAAGACCTCATTAGTTAAAACAAGCAGAAATGCAGTGGATTCCTTCACAAAAAGCTTACCCAAGCATTCATAGTCTGTTCCCCAGAACAATATTTCATAGCTTTTCCATTGCCATTTAATTGTTAAGATAGTTCAGGGTGATGTGTTGTCATGGTTACAAGATTCACACTCACACCAAAAATTCTTGTTCTTTTCACTAGGACTATCTCTAATAAGCAGCCTGATAAAGGTAGCAGGGCATGTTGGTAGGAGCATAAGACCTGACATGCAGTGTGATCTCCAACAGCTCGCTCTAAGCCTAGTGGAAGCTGGAGTTATTCCAATTCCAAGCTTTCTTCTAGCCATAGTTATAAAATCCGAACCATGTAATTTATTAGAAAATATTTTTTTTTCTGAAACTACTCTTAGCCCTGCAAACTGGGAACTTTTCACAATCTTTTTTACTTTAGGAGGGTGTAGGGTAAAGCTATAATTTGCCTTGCTTCTGAAAAACAAATACTGCAATCTTAACAGGAAACATGGAAAACGTGCTATGTATAAATGGCATTCAAATAGTAAAAAAAATGAACAGGGAAGATGGGATGAGCTTTTCTCTAAATATAGATTTTAATAGGTAGTATATGCACAAAACAGAAAAAATAGATTACTGAAAAATTAAGTTAACTCCTTTAGGTAGGTAAGTAAAGCATTTATTTTACAGAAGTTTAACACTTAGCAGCTTCTAATTTTAAGCAAAGAAAGAGAACTAACACTAAAGGCTTTTTGTTTCATTAAATTACTGTTTTCTCTTCAGGAAAGGAAATGTTTAAGAAAAAGGTTTTAAATGTATAAAACAGTTTGCAGTTACTAATAATTCTCTTAACTTGCCCTGATTGCAAAGTAAACTGTAGGAGAGTTTAGGGATTTGTTACAAAAATGTATTTTTATTTTACAGTAGATGCAGTCATGGTTTTGATTCATTGGTACAGTTCAAGTGTCAGACAGTAACTCATGGGTATTCAGTCTCTGTTGATTGCAGGATCATGATGTTATGTGGCGAAAGGGAGAAAGGATATCACCTTTCTTGATATACAAACAAAAAAAGCAAAGGCCTAACTTTCCAGTCTGTCTGTCTTTCTCCCTAATTATACAGCCTTCCTCAAGGCGGTCAGTGTCTGAACTCTTTGCTTTTCATGGGGTTTAGCTTCATTTAACAGGCATGACAGGAATTTTTCCCAAGGACAGACAAGGGGTTGGCAGTGGGCAGTTCAGCTTTGCCCTGTGAGATCCACTTTCCCCCAGAGCATCCAGGGATGATTAAGCTGCTGTAGACTTTGACTCGAGCTGCTGGAGCTTCTGTCAGATACAGGGTTTGGCCACACAGAATAAAATGCTACAGTAACACCCCTGTAATTAGCAGGAGCAGTAATGAATACCTTACTTTAAATTCTTAGATGGCTGTTATCCACCAAAGCAGTTGTTTCCCTGCTTTCTGACACTAGCCCCCAGAGTTACAGAAGTTCCTTTTTTTTTTTTTGTTTGTGGTATAAGGAACTGAGGTAGGGAGCTTAGAAGAGATATCCTCGAAAGTTAACTTTAAGCCAGTGTAGCAAGGTCAGGCCTCTCAGTGGCCGCTGTCATCACTGCCCATAGCCTTATTTATCTTGGACCATACAAAAAAATTAATGGCTCTACAGGAAATATTGACTGCAGATTTCCCAAGTTAATCCTCTAATCACAAGACTATCTTTCTTCCATATGATAAAAATGTCTACACAGGTGTTTTGATACGGAGATATAAAAGTCTTTTAAACTTGCAAAGAGATTTTAAACATGAGATGCCCCAGTTTGTGTCACCATCTTACTTGCTTATTGTGACTAGATGAACTGATACTGAAAAAGGTTTTTTATTACTATTATTCCATCATACTTCTAAGAATTCCACTTCAAATCCTTCCTTTTCCTGTACCCAGAAAAAACGTAGTGTAGAAGTTTACTGATGTGATGACCAAGGCCACAGAAAATGTTAATGAAATAATAGTGAATGTTTTTCAGAAAATAAATTTTGAGCTTTAAATTCCTTTTAGTTATGCTTGGGAGCTTATTCTATGAATTACTTTCAGTCATAGAACAAAATCTTATTGTATGGCTGGAGCATCATATAAAAACATGCTAACTATGCTGCATTTTCTTATAGGCTCTTGGCAACAAATGCTTGCTAACAATCTGAAGATCAGAAGCTATTTCTAAAAACTAACCATATCATAATGTCAGATAACTCTGCAAAAATCCCATTAGGCCTAGGGTCAATTCACAAACAAGAGAAAATATTTATGAGAATTACAATTAATCAAATAGCTTATTTGCTATGAATTATTCATCCATTCCTACTACAGCATAAAAAGATGTTTACACATTCATTACTTTGCCAAGAAGCGAATATTTTTGTTTGAAATGGTTTGGGCATTCTGACACAGACACAGTTGTCCACTGAGGAGATTCCTAAGTTCTGTTGCAGAGGAAATGCATTTTTTCCACACTGGAGAGCTTCATGCCATTGTTAAACCACATCTGGACTACTGATCCCAGTATCTGCACCGGAACGAATGAAAGACCTATTCCAAGTGAAAGAGAAAGAGAGAAGTGGGAGAAGGTGAAACAGCTTGAGTTAGGTTTCACACATGGCATGTGGGATGTTAGTAAAGGAGGGACGTTTTTTCTCTCCCTCATGCCTTGCAGACCTCTGTAACACCTGAGTGCATGCCTGATGTGCAACATTTACTTTCCCATAGAGAGGACAATAGCTGCAATGGAGCAGAGCGAGTGACTTATCTGACTGCTTCACCATGCCTGCTTTCTTCACTGAGTGTCTTCACAGTATTAAGTCCTTTCAAAAGGATAAAATGGTCAGCCTTTTAAATATATTCCTATGAGGGGCAACCTAAATGATGTGCTCTCCGTTTCTCCAGAAAAAAAATTACTGTCCTTTACCTTAACATTCACTGCAGACTGCTTAGGCTCTGTTGAGGACAGAACAGTTTGTATTGGCCCAACCAGGGTGATGGGGGTACTTCCAGTGTGGAGGTACATGACCACAGCTGTCTCTCACAGTGCTTGCCACATAGGTCACTGATTCAGTCTGCCTTCATAAGCGGATTTGCAGAAGTGTAACTAGTGCAGCAGGATAAACAACAGCAAATATTGCTGGTACAGTCCAGGCTTTCACTGGTGAGTTCAGTTGTCACCTCTTATCACATTTTTTTGCACAATTCTGCTTTTTTCCATCTTTGTACAATGTCATTTCTCTTCATAAGTAATCAGACAGCAGCATGTTAAGATCCCCTCTCTCAAACTTGCTAAGGTTGTGGGTGCTTACACCACTGCTTCATCTCAGGAGCAGGTTTCACAATTTGCCCCTTCACTGCAACATGGAAATATGTGTGCAAATGTTTGCTGGAAAAGGCAATGAATACTTGCAGTGTTTCTCACAGACCTAAACCAGAGCTCAGCCAGGCAGAAAAAGAGGCAGCACACTGATTTAAAAAATTCCCAGTCTGAAGGTTATGGAAAGATGGAGATTGTCTGCCTGTTACTATGGCAACAAGTTTAAAAAGGAACTTGCCACCAGGCTGTTGTTCCTTCCTGCACCCCATAGGAAAACCAGGATGAGACCTTCTCCATCTCAGTGGGTTGATCTGAGCAGAAAAGTTCACAAAACAATGACAAAGCAGCAAGAGGCAGCACTAAGGGTGCACAACTGAGCAGATAATGATGAACTCCAAAAAGTAAAAGAAATAATTGTTTTGGGTCAGACCGAGGCTGAAATTTTTGTTAAATCAAAAGGCTACAAAGAACTAGTGCTGAAGCAAACAGAAAATCAAATAGTTTTCTTCAGTTCTGACAATTTTAAAACTGTATTGAATGCTTTATTAAAAAAATAAAGGATTTTGAAATAGAAAGGTATTTTAAATTGAACAGTTATGTGTTCTGTGGCAGTAATCAATGCGTTTGAGAATTATTGCTTAAATTATTTCTTTCCCAGAAAAGCACTTTATAAAATAAGCAAAACCTTTAAAATATACCTATGTTTTAAAGAAACTATAAAAGGCAATTTAGAAGGAATGTATAGTAAATATTTTTCCTAGGATATAGAAACATTAGTTCTTGCAGTCCCTTCAGTATTACAGAGGATGGTAAACTTTCTTTGTGATGCATCATCATAAATAAAGCACAAATTGAGAAAAACTCCAGAAACAAGCAAAAAAAAAAAACACACAAGAAAAAAATAACAAGGAAGAAGTTAATAAATATCAGCGTTATTTCTATTGTTCGATTTTCATTTAAGAATCCATGATTAGTATTTATTATCAAAAAAGAAACCTTGGAGATTTGGTAGTTCCATTCAGGTGAATAGTTGATCTAAATGGTTTGGGTCCTTTGAATTAAATCTTGGCCCCTGTGCTACCAAAGGCAGTATTTTAGCAGAACTGGTTTCACCCCTCCATGCCATCGTCTTCCTGACTGTAGACCCCTCCAAGCTATTAATACATTAATTCTAGTTCAGCATGAATTGTGCTTTCTGTAAAATACCACCATGATAGAGATGATTCTCCTCAAGTGACACCATAACCATAGTTAAACTAACCAGGAACTTCTCTTAGCAAATGGTTAAATATTTTGGACTAACCCAAACCCCAGATAACGGGAGAGTCATTAGTACCATCCATGTGACAAGGATTTCCCATTCACTTCTCGAATGGTGTGTAGATTCCTGTGTCTATCTTTGAGCTGTGCTACCCAATTACTTTGGCTTTCTTTAGTTGCTGAAAAAACGGCTGCAGCTTTAAAGACACGAAGGGAAACTGATTGTCTCCTATTTGATTTAGTTACTGCAAGCAGAAAGATTTTCTCCTTTGGGAAAGTTCATAAAGCCAGGCACAACAAGGAATAAAAACAATTTAACAGAGTTGGGGTAGCTTTTATGGTGTCTATTTTCTATGGTACCAGTTCTCTTATAACCAATTGTTTAATGCTATTCACATAGTGAAGCCCTGGTTGACTCCACACAACTGTATTTCTCCAGAAGATTACAGGAAAAAGCTTATGTGTTAGTTAGTTTAAGTCAATCTAATCCTGATGCATTATATTTTTTCCAAAGCTTCGCTGGTCATACAGATTCTGTGGAAAAAGTGTTAGTGATAAATAATTTTGTGGTCTTACTCTGTCACACCACTATTGAAAAGGTGAATAATGGCAACATACTTCAAACTCAAAAAGCACTGGGAAGGTCTCTGTGCTACATACATTTCAAGTCAATGGAAATGAATTTTGCACTGTATCTGCATCCCTCCGTTCCAAACCCTGGAGCTTCTTGCAAATCCCATTTTGCCTCATGGATTTCTGTCCTGTCCTTTGTCATGGCATGGGCACAATATTGTGCCTCTCATCCTCCCCATAAAGACAAGATGTTCATTCTTCCACCCATAAGATGTGACATATCTTCATTTTGCAGATATTGTTTCCTCATTTCTCCTTTTTCACACATGGCATGCCCTGTTCTCTGTGCCAGACAGTTGAAGTTTTAGCTCTGCTTTAACATGTCCCTAGTCAGAGCTTAAAAGCACAGTTCTCTGACCATTTCTTCTCCCCAGTATATCATACCATGTGTCCCCTGGCATTCGGTATCTCCACCTCCCACCTCAAAGATCCTATTTTCACTCATTGACAGTTATCCTGCGCTCCTGATTCTCTATACGCTTTTCTCTGATCATGTTTCTTTATCTCAGAAGTAAATTTCTTGGGATGTGAGATTGCCAGTCTACTAATCTGTATTTGAAAGATGGATTGAGCTGAAGTTAGAGAACTGTTGTGTTGAACAATGATTGGGTGCCATCAATTGTTTGTTCCACCTGCAGACATCTGCGTCAATGCACAAAACTGTGACTGTGCTGAATAAATGGCAGCACACCACGTGCTCCTTAGTTTTCCCTTTGGGTTTTCTGGCTTTGCTCCAAATTGGCATGTCCTAGTCACTGATGCTGTTTTACAAATAGAATTTGTGTGTCCATTTTCATCTAACATGGGAGCTATAAAAAAAGACTCACCCTTGGTCGTTATTTGTCATGCGGTTCCACTGAATTAGCTTGGACTGTCAAATCATTTTCTGTATTTTAGCTTCAGACATGTGCCTAAATTTATACATTTAAGATGTAGTTTTCTGCATCAGAACTTGTCATTCACAACTTTCGCTATAGTCAGCAGAGATAAATACATACACGAAGGGTAATATTCATCTGACATTTTTAGATATGTACTTCAGGCTGACATGAATCATACCAGTTTCTCACACTCCGAAATGAAACCACATCCAAACAACATTTTTGTAACAATCCTTGGCCTGTGTCATTCTTGAAATCGTATCTCTATATTGGTTGGAAGAGTCCTATTTACGTAGTATGAAACTGTGATAGTAACAGATTAAACTGTACAGACTGATCTCATCCTCTGTTTATCCTATTAACATATACACAGCCATACCTACATACTACAAGGACCACTCAGGATCCTGAATAGAGAGGTAACTCATTTTCAGGCTTCGGTTTCAGAAAAAGACCAGAATCCGCGTGCAGCCTATGACTGGTGTTTGCTCGCCTTAGCCTTGGGCATTTTGGTGTTTGGCATTACATCCTCAGAACTGCCTACTTCTTGCCTTTGACTGCCCAGGGAGACTGGGTGTATAAAGTATATTGTTACACCAGCCCTGAGGCAGCAGTTGTTATTTTTGAGGGGATGCTACCCCTCAAAATTCAGTATTTTCTGTAAGCAACCTGAGGTGTTAGATAAGAAATCACAAATAGGTAGTACTGCATGAAGTGTAAGTGTATCAACTCAGTGTAACAGAAAATAAAGCTGGCGGTTAAGGCAAGATAGTCACCTGATCTTTGAAATTTTATGTAAATTTTATATAAAATGTTGTGTTACATGAATAGGTTGGATATCTCGTCAGACCAGAATAGCAGTTTAAGGCATTTTGAGAACTTTTTCCTTGCACTTGGCAGGTTAGTCACTCTTTTCAATCCCTGTAAATACTCCTTTCGAGGTTAGAATAAACCAAGGAAAAATACTGTAACAAGTTAATGAGGAAACAGTGCTCATCTGATGCTGCTTACTGCAGTCCTTGGGCAGAAAAATCTCCAGCTAAAACATTTTACTTATGCATTTTAATATTTAATATGTATTTACTTAATACACTTGTTTTTACACTGTATCATATTTGTATTAGCTATAGGTTAGGCTGTGAATGTATTTTTTTCATTGCAGTTCTGATTGAGCTGAGTGGAACAGCACAATGCAACAATCTGGTTTTCTGTACCACATCATTTTGAGAGCTAGATTAGGTATCTCTTGTCAGCAATGCATTTTAGTGTTGTTCCTTCTCCAGTGAAAACAACACAAATATTTCCGGTGGGTAAGCAGTTTACCAAGGGCTTTATAAGCAATTTAAATTCATTTGTCAATAGAAAAAGAAGTGTTCTGCTATAGATAGATAGATAGATAGATAGATAGATAGATAGATAGATAGATAAAAGCAAAAATTAGGCACCATTTAGTAGTTCCAAGAATTACTATTATGCCCCAAAAGCTTGTTCTCAGTAGATAGCACAAAAAAAGCCAAGACGTGTACAAAAAGATTTGTGAGGATGTGTAATTGTTTTGAATGTCAGAGAGGTTTCCAGTGTTTTTACATTGATTCTCTTCAGCAAAGAGCAGTGTTCCAGGAACTTAGAGATGCATGGCCCTTATTTTCCATTGCTTTGAGATTTTGAACCCTTTTACCCTAGGATATTAATATTAGTTCTAATTCATTATTTTGAACAATATTCTTGCTCCATGAGCTTCTCTTTCTTGCGTTGATACTGACTGGCACGAGGAAGAAGTTTGAATGGTCTAAAAATTGTGACTAGTCCCTGAAAACAGGCAAGCTAACATCTGCTTGGAATAAGAGAGCAACTCTTTTAGCATCATAAAGTCTAGAAAGAAAAAAAAAAAAAAGCAAAAAATATGGGGGGAAAAACAGGAAAGGACATGGCATAACAGGGAAAGAGTTGCAAAAGGCAGCAAGGGATGGAGAAATCCTTCCATGAAGGTTAACATTTAGTTAGTAGTCTCTTAAAAGAACAGCTCTGAGGGATTTTCAGAATTTTGAAATTACTGGATTCTCTCGAATGTAGCAGCCTGTGTTAGTCTAGGTCTCCACAGTCTTTATGTATTGAAGAAAATGAAAAGATTCTGTTCTGATGAAACCTAATAAAAAAGCCATTCCTGTGCTCACATATAATATATTTTTTTCTCTGTTGCTATTTCTCTATCTGCATTGGATTACATTTATTTGTTCTTCTGTCTCCCTTCAGTTCTTTACTTCTGATGATGGCACTTTCTTTAGAGGACTAGACACTAGTATCCTCAATTACTTTTATATTTTTAGAATGATTACTCGATGAAAACATAGGAGCTGCTTTTTTATTTTTATAAAAATAAAAAAATCACAAAAGTTTATATTTTATCGTAAATATTATCTTCAAGATATAGACTACAGTAGACTCCACAGTAGACTCCTAGGGAAGCTGGCAGCCTGTGGCTTAGATGGGAGCACTCTGTGCTGGGTTAGGAGTTGGCTGGATGGCCGAGCCCAGAGAGTGGTGGTGAATGGTGTCCCATCCAGTTGGCGGCCGGTCACCAGTGGTGTCCCTCAGGGATCGGTGTTGGGTCCCGTCCTGTTTAATATCTTTATTGATGATCTGGATGAGGGGATTGAGTCCATCATCAGCAAGTTTGCAGATGATACCAAGCTGGGAGGAAGGGCTGATCTGCTAGAGGGTAGGATGGCCCTACAGAGGGACCTGGACAGATTGGAGAGCTGGGCTGATTCTAATGGGATGATGTTTAATAAGTCCAAATGTCAGGTACTTCATTTTGGACACAACAATCCCATGCAGAGCTACAGACTGGGGACAGAGTGGCTGGAGAGTAGTCAGGCAGAAAAGGACCTGGGAGTGCTGGTGGACAGGAAGCTCAACATGAGCCAGCAGTGTGCCCAGGTGGCCAAGAAGGCCAATGGCATTCTGGCCTGCATCAGGAATAGTGTAGTAAGCAGGACCAGAGAAATTATGGTCCCCCTGTACTCGGCACTGGTCAGGCCTCACCTTGAATACTGTGTACAGTTCTGGGCCCCCCAATTTGGGAAGGATGTTAGGATACTGGAATGTGTTCAGAGGAGGGCAACGAAGATGGTGAAGGGGCTGGAGCACAAGCCCTATGAGGAGCGACTGAGGGAGTTGGGGCTGTTTAGTCTGAAGAAGAGGAGGCTCAGGGGAGACCTCATTGCTCTCTACAACTACACAAAAGGAGGTTGTAGTCGGGCAGGGATTGGTCTCTTCTCTCAGATGACCAGTGGCAGAACTAGAGGGCATGGACTTTAGCTTCGTCAGGGAAAGTTTAGGCTTGATGTGAGGAAAAAGTTCTTCACTGAAAGGGTGATTGGCCATTGGAATGCGCTGCCCAGGGAGGTGGTGGAGTCACCGACCCTGGAGGTGTTTAAGGGGAGACTGGATGAGGCACTGAGTGCCATGGTTTAGATGATGGTTGGTGTTAGTGTTGGTGTTAGTGTTAGGTTATAGGTTGGACTTGATGATCTCAGAGGTCCTTTCCAACCTTGTGATACTGTGATACTGTGATACTAAAAGTCCAGTCTAATCTGTGATACGATAAAGATGGCGTTGTTTTGTTAAATATATATTTCTTTTTAGATCATCAAGGACAAAAACATTAATACTGTAGCTTTATGGATTTTTGTGAACCAGCTGAGCTGTGAACATTGACCATAGACATACTTCTAGTCCCATGAAAATGCTAGAAATTCATGTTAACTTAATTTAATTTTAAGTTAGCACATATTTCTTTGCATTTCCAGCAGGCTAAGATTTAGCACATGGTCAGTTACACTCGTCTGGTGTCGTACAGTAATTCATTCAGCCACAGCTCAGCTGTTTCTCTGAGCCCTGAAACAGACCTCCTGAACAAAGTTGACTAAATGGTGCAAAGCACAGATGACTTATCATTTGTATATTCTAAGGCAACATTTTGAAGATTTTCAGAGGGTTTGTAAGGAGAAATAATGGTGCCTAGGTCACAGAAAAGGTTTGATGTCCCAAGCAGAGCCCAAGCCTGATATCATAATGATAAATTTTCATCATGCACAAGTAAGTAATCTGTGACTTTATCCAGTACTGGTTACATTCTGTGGCAGAATTAAGAGGGGAAAATTACTTTTGGAAAATGCCCCCTTCTTAATTCAGTTTTTAATTATTTTGATTATGTTTATTAAATGTCTATAGGAGTTTCTAACTCTTGTGTTTCAAACAAAAAAAAAAAAATAGAAATTCCATGAGGCACATAAAATGCTATAAGGCTGTGAAAGCAATGTACAGAAAATTGTATTCTTCTACAGCTGCACTGCGCTACAATCATAGGGAGTCATTAGGGATGGAAAAGTTGCTGTTAGATTATCTATTGCAGTGCAATCAAATCATGCTGTCTCATATTCCTCGAGAAGTAACAGGGTGAAAATGTTTGAAACCTTCTGGGTTTTGTTTGATGCTGTGTGAGCCCTAAAGAAGTTACCAGGGCCTAGAACTTCCTTGATAGGGAACTCCTTTAAATGAGGTTTATTATTCCTGGCTAACTCTTTCTTTCCTTCTGGATCCCTGCCATATCCTTCCTTCTTTTTTTTTTTAATCCATTGGCAATTCAGAGATGTAGCACAAGATTTACCTTCATTAAGAGACATGCAAGAGTGTGATGAGAAGGCTCAGGGATGACTCTCATTGTGCTATTGGTTTGACAGAAGAACCTCCATCTACCTCTCTCTGGCTCACTGTGAAAAGCAAAATCAGCAAATCTGCAAGCACTTTGTAAAATGTTGCCTGTATTCCAGTTTCCTTTTCTGTAAAAGTAGAACAGCGTCTTTGACATCTCATGAGATTGTAGGAACTAACGCAGTAATCTCTGTCAGATGCTTTGGGAACCCGTTAAGTTTAAGTTCAACACATG
Source organism: Tapera naevia (assembly GCA_033556795.1). Taxonomy (NCBI): domain Eukaryota; kingdom Metazoa; phylum Chordata; class Aves; order Cuculiformes; family Neomorphidae; genus Tapera; species Tapera naevia. The sequence goes on along the minus strand of JAUMJJ010000079.1, from coordinate 16,283,726 downwards.
AACCGTTATTAATATTCCCCTGATAATGTCTGGTAGTATACCGGGTTAAGTACCGTTAATTATTGTGCTGCTTAGGTGGCTGAATCCCAAAGCATTGTTTTAATTTACTACCTTGTCTATATATAGCTCTACTTTTAATTCCATAATCAAAGTTATGTTATAGAGAAACAGTTATATTTCCTTTTTGCACCTACATTTATTCAGGGTGTTATAATCCGAATAGTACAACGGACCAAGTAATGAATGAACAGTAATAAGTTTTTATTTTGATGTGAAAATAGCCAAGAATTAAGTGAAAGAAGCTGGTATAAAAACAAAATAGAAGCAGGAAAGGATATATGCACACACACATCTGTTTCACATGATAAAGTCTGGAGGTGAAATTTGGACTTTTAAATTGGTCTCTGACTTTAATGTGGTAGTATTGCACCTAAGATGAGGAAATCTTTACTATTTGTTAGTTTAATGCTATATTGATTTTAAAACATTATGTAGAGCTCTCTTGAAACAAGGACCTAATAAAATTATCTAAAATTCTTCTGTAGGAAATTTAGAGCATTTAGGTTATGAAATTGGTGATGCTAAAGTCTTGCAACAAATTGAGTTCTGAACAGAATTTATTATAACGTAACACTTGTTAATTGAATAAAATTAAAGAGATACGGATATTGATTTGTTTCATGACCATAGACAGGCATTGAGTTTTCAACAGTAATAGAAATATGATTTAGGAGAGTTTTGACATAAGCTTAAAAACCCCTCAAAGCTGGCTACTATGTTGTCTCTGCAGGCTGTTCTCCAGTGCACGATTTTGGTGTTTTATACAGCAAGTACATATTCTCTCTGGCTTCTGTTCTGGTTGAGACCTTCAGCTCCTTGTACTGGGCACCTGTGCAAGATAATTTAGCTTCTTTAGAGCAAATTTGCAGAAAGACTATGCTAAGTGGGTGTTATAAACACTTATGCATCTGTCTGATCCTCTGAAAGATTGTCTTGCATCCCATATCTTTGTCTACATTTGAAATGCTGCTTAAATAAGCTGAAATTGAAGAGGGAAAGTGAATGAAAAATCAAATTGAAGCATTTCTGTTTTTTTTAATTTTCTGTTTGCAGTATATGACAGCTGCAAGAAATTGCAGGAGAGAGAAAAATCAAAGGATTGAGTATCAAAATCTTTACTTATAAGCTACTCTTTTTGCTTGTTTAAGAGTCACAATTTGGAGCATATGATCCACAGTGACAAATAATTGCATACGTAAAACCCTGTAGATTGTACCTAAATGTATTTGTTCCATCAGGAGTAATAGAGAGTCAGTAAGTAAGTATTGGGTAATTTGGACATTAAAAGGGGGGGAAACTGCCTAATAGAGATGATTGTACATATATGAGAATAGTGATAGTAATTATTGACTAAGAATAACAGATGTTCAAATAGTATGACATGCTTATTCATAAAATGCTTAGTGATATAAAAATTAAATTTCATTTCAGCATGTTCATATTCTTTTTCTCTTTGCTGTTTATTATTTATGTTTCTGAACAGTGAACCTGGGATCCTGAAGCTGAGATTCCTTTAAGAAAATGTTTAGTATGTGATAAGAAAATGACTCTATGGGTAAAGGATACATTTAGGTTAAGGTATCCACCTAAGGAACCACAGAAATAGAAACTAGACCTATGTAGCTTAAGTGACTAGTCACAAACCTTGAATTACAAGAATCAAATAATAAACTGAATACTTGACTGTATCCATTAAATCTATTTTAGTAAGATTGCATGATGAATAGCTTCATAAAATTTAGAACTGCTAGCAGAGAGTTTTGCAAACAGGAAGGAGGCTGCATTGACCCTATAAATTACTCATAGTGAGCAATATTAACCAGTTTTAGAATGGTGAATGTAATTCTATGAATGGTGAGGCTTTCCATCAAGCTCATAGAGAAAAAAAAATGTTTAGTTTTGCAAAATAGAATTTTGCAAGTTAATCTTTAATCAGACACATAACATAGGTTTTATGTGTTCTCCTGACAGACCAACAGTACTCATGGTCACCTTCTCAGCACTTCAATGAAGAAAGATACTCTGCTGGTCTGAGGAATATGAAAGGATTATCTGGCAGTCGCAACCAACCACAGTTATGTTCAGCTCATACTTGTGGCTTAGCATCCCCTGAAGATTGTGAACACACCCACGACCATATTCACCATGGGCAGGAGCCAAGGCAATCGTATCTTCTCAGCCCCACGGAGAGTTGCCCGATGGACCACCATCGTTGCTCGCCACGCAGCTCCATTCATTCTGAATGCATGATGATGCCCATGGTAATGGGCGATCACATGTCAAGTAGCACCTTCCCCAGAATGCACTACAGCTCTCATTACGACTCAAGAGACGACTGCGCCATGTCTCACGGTAACCCCAAGATTAACCGTATTCCTGCAAATCTTTTGGACCAATTTGAGAAACAACTTCCTCTTCACCGGGATGGGTTTCACACTTTACAGTACCAGAGGACCTCAACGGCTGCGGAACAGCGCAGTGAGAGCCCAGGAAGAATACGCCATCTTGTCCATTCAGTCCAGAAACTTTTTACTAAATCTCATTCTCTGGAAGGATCATCCAAAGGCAACGTTAATGGAACAAAGGGAGACAGCCGAGGGGATGACCATCACCATGGGCACCATTCCAAGCATAGCAAACGGAGTAAAAGTAAGGAGCGAAAACCAGAAAGCAAGCATAAATCTGGAATGAGCAGCTGGTGGAGCTCTGATGATAATTTGGACAGTGATAGCACTTACCGAACCCCTAGTGTGGTAAATAGGCACCATGCAGATCATATATCCCATTGCTACCCTGAGGCACTCCAGGGGCATTTTGGGGATCTCTCATTGAAGACTTCCAAAAGTAACAATGACGTGAAATGTTCGGCTTGTGAAGGGCTGTCAATGACCCCTGATGGTAAATATATGAAAAGGAGTTCTTGGTCCACACTTACAGTAAGTCAGGCTAAAGAAGCTTATCGCAAATCATCACTGAACTTAGATAAGCCCTTAGTTCATCAGGAAATCAAACCTTCCTTGAGGCCGTGCCATTACCTTCAGGTAAGAGGAAGATTTTCTTAATATTTGTAATGGAAAAAGTATCACAGTTTTTGCCATTAAGTCATGGTGAAAAATACAAGGGTAATCTGTGTATCTCTCTTAAGGATATCTGCATGGCTCATCTAATGCATTCCACGAAAGTCTTCCTTAGTGAAACAGGGAAAATTCCTCATTGCAGAAGAAGGAAAATAAAGAAGTTGCAACCCTCATAGCATTACCGTGCAAATCGATTCTAATTTAGACTGACAGCTGTGATATTTTATCATATCTAAGTACAGTTCTCACTTACGTAAAACAGTCTGCACTTCCCTGGAAGTTTTCAATCTAACTGAACAAGCCAGAACTGGAAACACATCCTGTGCAAAGAATTCCACTTGTGCCTGTATTTTAAAACCACGTGTATAGCTCCAACATTACAGAGAAGTTTAGGCATGGCAAGCTTTTTCCTTACCATGACGTACTCCTACTTCTACACAGACAGCTGTGGTTCCTCTACATCTCTGTTGGGTTTTGTGCTTTCCTTCTCATGATGTTTCATTATTTCTTCTTCCCCTCCTCTCTACATTTCATTTTTCTTTGCAGAAGCCACAAGTTTTTAGTTTTCATAGGCCTTCTCCTTATTTCCAACTGATATTGGCATCTTCAAGTAAATGAGAAACACTTAGTTCACAAACTTACTTACTTACTAAGCTTTAGACCAAGCCCAGTGGCAAGCCTAGGGAGAAGGAAAGCAATTTCTTTTGAGTTTCATGTTTTTTGTGAATTTGGGATGACTACACAGAGGAAGTTTCATCCAGTAATCAGGAAGGTTCATCTACTGGTTCATCCAGTTTAAAATCTGGGAGACGTGAATTTAAATTTGTGCTGCACCAGAGACTTTCTCTGTGATCTTTGTTTTTAAGGCTCCATTGCCTATTCACAGACATCCTATAATGTAAATTTGTTAAGACTTGAATGCTCAGTTGCTACAATAAAGAAACTATAGTTGTGTTCAAAGCAGTAATACCAGGAATTCTACAACAGGAATATTCTCATTACAAAATATTAAAATAAAATATGTTTTGTAGAATCTGAATATGCCATTCAGAGTATAGATATCCTTTGGAATGAGTGGCTGGCCTATTCACTAGCCCAAGGTCAGCAAACAAATTGAAGGGGCCCCATTCTGTCCGTGTAACAACTAAATGCTTAGTTTTGAAACTTCTGCTTTGAGGGGTGCTGTGCTGTTATACTGTAATCATTAAGACCAGAGACATAAGTCCCATTATTAGCTCTGCCATGAACTTTCTCTTTGACGCAGGAAATGTAATTTATTAATCACTGCACACTTCAATTACTCTATCTGCAAAACTGAGGAAAGATATTTAACTTTTCTTATGATGGTATAAGAAGCATCACTAAATAATAATTGGATAAAAATAATCAGCAGTTTCAGAAACTGAGGTAGGTAGAGAAACATGTCAGGATAAATAGCCAAGAGAGTTTTCTACCTTGCTCTAGAATATCTAGAAATGAGAATTCAGGGAGTTATGAAGCTGATCATGCAGCAGCAGATTTCTTTGAGGTTTGAACATGTTAGAGAAAATCCCAGGCCCTTCACAGGACCTCTGTGTTTATAACATTACAATACATTGTATTAAAAGACATTTCTCCTGCATGATGTCAACTATATATATTTTTTAATTCTTTTTAAAGCAAAGCTGTGTGTCACGGTTTAGCTTCTACTGAATTCACAGATGCCTGAAAACAAGAGGCTTAGCCTCTGGCTCCTCTCTTAGGGTTTCGTGTACCCTGCTCCTCCATAGACAGTTCTTGCAGCTGGGGAGTCTCCTTGCATGGGGAGTGGGCTGTGGGAACATAGAGATGGTTCAGTCAAAGTGCCTTGTTCTAGCATGAGTGGTCATCTAGTCCTAAAGTGGACAGAACTAAATTAGTATAAATAAAGCTGTATAAAATAGTGATTATTTTTCTCATCTAAAGCTCAGATCAGATTTACATCACTCCTGCTACAGTGGAGGTGATGGGAACATGCAGAGAGAAGGGAGAGAGGAAAAGTAGGAAGCCCTTTGGGCTCCAGCTCATTACTGAGTTAGCTAGTTGTAATATGAACCAGTCAACTATCATCACAGAGGCAGAGAGCAGCCATTTCTAACTGTACACTAATAGCATGTATCAGATTCTTGAGAATGATTAGCAATGGGGTTTATGTATGGGCCTTTAATTTCTGTTTTAAATGTAGACAAATTGAGCTACAAATGCATTTCTGAGCACAGAGCACTTCTGTCATCTCACTCTGCAGGCAGAATATCCCAAGCAAATCACACATGCAGTAAAGCACACTTTTGTATAGCTGTAGCTTTAGTGTCTGCTACTGCTCTCCACTTTAATATAAGTATGTTAAGAAGAAGATAAATGAGTTGTGAGATCTCTTCTGTCTTCATCAGCTGTTTTGGCTAATTAGGTTCAACACACATACAGTGCAATGACTTTGATTAATTTTACTCTGATATGAGTACTAGTGAGGAGCAAATATTTTTTACAGAAAAGATAGATATGAACCAGATAGCTCTGCTGAAATGGTGAATACAGAAGTCTCACTTATAGTTTCCAGAACTGAAATACCTGTGAATGATAAAGAAAAGTAATTCCTACAATAAAGCCAGAAGACAGGCAAGAGCATATCACTCGCCACCACTGAAATTTTGGAGCACAGTGCTATGTGTCACTGATTAATATTCCTCCCTCACCCATTCAACAGTCTGCAAAGCAGCAAGCAATCGGGGTAAACATACCATAAGGTACAGTGAATGAGTCAGCACTAAAAAAGAAAATAGCATGTTGTTCTAAAAATGGCTTCAGCCCACTCCTGTCTTCCTGGTGCATTTAAGTACCTGCGTCATCCGTTACAGTACTGGCACTGTTAAGCATGTGGGTAAAAATGTCAGCTGTGTCTTCTACAGAATGAAAGAAGAGAACAAGAGTTGGTCTCTTAAAAAAAGAAAAAGAAAAAAAACAGTGGTTTCTACAAGGCTGTTTGCAGGTTTGAGTTATAACTACATGGAGAAGAGCTTTGAGGACAAGCTAATGGGTAAGTAGACATTAAGCCCTCAGTTACGTATTTCCACGAACTCTTCTGGGGACTGAACAGATTCCCACAAACAAGACCATTGCACTTGAGAGTCATACTGCTGCTTTGCACTCTCCCCCTAATTTACAAGGGTGGATGGATTTGAACTCAATGCACCTTTCTCAGGACTTCATCATCACCAGTGCTGCCTTCACGGTGATTTATGACCAGCCACCACTCCAGAATTAACTGAATTGTTTCGACGGCAGGAAAGCTAGTATAGATAGCAGGATAGCCAGGTAGCCTGTAACCTAAATAAGCATGGATATGTGCTGTACCATTTTCATTTCTACAGCCCCTTACAGTCCCACAAGGATGTCTCTGCTAGCTCTACGCCCTCCCAGTCAGGAGTGGAGATTGCAATCTGTAATGCCTGGACAATAAGGGAAATGGTGAAACAGTGAATGCTCTACAGTCCCTTTGCAGTATTAATGTCAGCTTGCAACATCTGGTGCAGTACCTGGGGCCAATCTGTAGAGTTATTCCCCAGGTCAGTAAGAGTGCAGTCCTCACATACAGTGCAGTGAGCTCAACCACTTGTACTTCCTTGTAATGCTTTCTCTACCTATCTGATCTCTGAAGTATTACCCTTGTGATTTTAAAAACATTAAATGAAAAGGATTTAATAAAGCTGACACTTCCCTGTATTTACAGAAGGCTGGTGGTTTCATATATCACAAAAAAAACAGAATACTTCTTAAATACCCCTTCCAAGGGAAAAAGAATTAAAAAAAAAAATAACCAAAAAAACCAAAACTACAATAAATTCTTTCAATCAATGATGGTACAAAGCTCTTACCAAACAGTTGTCATCGATTGCTGGTATCTTGAATTACTTTGTTAATCAACAGCACATTGCTTCAATGCCTGTGTACCAGGATGCTCATACTGGCTGAAATGCATTGCTGAAGTTTTTTCCAAACAAGAGCAGAAAGACTTCAGAGTTAGTATTTTCTTTAAGCTGCCCAAACAAGTCCCTATTACTGTAGAAATGTCAAAGCTAGCAGTAGAAAAGGGAGGCTGTGATCCCACTGCCCTTTAATCAGGGGGAATTGTCTTTCGTTATAACGTTAGTGCAGTGTATTGCCAAATTGTTTTTCAACGTTCACCTCATTGAAGCTGAAGGCTGACCTTTGCAGTTCTTACCCAAAGGTGTCACTGGCTCTGCAGAAGTTTTCAGCCAGGAGTGACTTATTATTTTATACACTTAGGCCAGTTGCATCTGTCAAACTAGAGTGCTAGGAACATGCGCTCACCACTGTAAAGACCACACACTCTCCTGTGCTGCAGGCTACTGCCTAGGGCAGATCCAGCTTCTCTCCTGAGCAATTTTCCTGCAAGCAGGTGATTGTAAAAAATGGTGAAGCGTTTATAAATGTTGCTTTGATTTTGTTTTTTTCCGGCTGGTTTTGGCCATCCTAGTGCTATTCCTAAAGACTGTGTTTTAAGGTGGACTTGTGTATGTGTTTAAACAGCTATTATGTCTATATGGGTGGGGTCCCTGATACTTCTGATAGAGGAACTGATGTTTTCAAAAATGTGCAGATAATTAAGCGTTACCTAGTAGCTAGACTGGAAAAAAACACTAATTTCACTCTGTAAGCTAAATAATTTAAGTCATCTGGAGTTAATTGTACAAAGCTGCCACTCATTAGTTAAAATAATAAAAATGGGTGAGCAGCAAATATATCTATTTTATATAGCCTTTAAATTATTTATGTTTTAAAGATACACACTTTTTTTTCAGTAGTAACCATATATCAAATAAAAAAAAACAAAACTGTGATGAAATTTCCTGCTTAGATCAAATAAGACAGTGTTTACCACAGGCCTTCTTTTGAGTCAGCCCTGGATATGCTGCCTTTTAGGTTGCTCTTCCCTATCTAGCCTTATAACAGCTCTGCAACATTGGAGTTCTTGCTGCATTTGCAATCTCTGTGGTTTTGGAGGTACTGTGCATTGTGAGTATGTTGGGAGCACCTCTCCTTTTTCTTCCTTTAAAGGCATTTCTGTCTCCAGTCTATACTTCTGTGACAGTGAATGGTCTGTGGGGTCTTGTCCCACTCACACAGGTAATGATAAGGTGACAACTCTGAATTTCCCTTAGTGTCTACAATGGTAAAGGCAAAGATATTGGCAGAGGCACCTGGAGGTCATTTTGACTGATCGGTCATGCAGTGTTGAGAGTCTGGGCTTAAAGGGGCCAATGATACTTCATTTTCCATTTCCAAAAGCGGCTACTAAAGTAAAGAATAGTAAGACACTGCAATGTGTGCGCTGTGCTGCACGGACCTCAGCTGCCTACAGGAGCATTGCATGTGACGCAGTGAGGCCACAGGGATGCAGGTGACCCCACATGAGCAGGAATGCATATCTTGCACTTAGGGAATCTTGTTCCCCAGAAGTTTTTGTGGTCCCCTGGTGTAGGGGTCTTTAGCCTTTTGATGCTTGGTTTAGGCAGAAGTAATTAAATTAATTCAGTTTATAGAGAAAGATATAAAGGAAAATGCAACTATGAGCTGGCCTTAAAAGATGAAGAGACAGAGAAACAAGCTGGGTGCATGACTATGGCAAATTAATCAGCAGAAATGCTGCCTTTTATGGCAAACATGGTAAGTTCTAAGTTTTGGTCTTTGATGCCTCTATGAACCTCCATTATTAAAATACTTGAACCTTATGCTACATCTATGCTATCAAACTGCACAGTGTCTGGAAAGGTTCCTTGGAACTGCTCCTGATGCTCTATACTGTTACGTGGCTTAGCCTGTCTTGGGCATTGTTTTCATCCAAGCCAGCCACTATTTCCCTAAACAGTTCCTGGGTACAGTTTAGGACTTGGCACAGGCCAGGGATATTCCTGGTAGTCACATTGCTTTTGAGGCTAAGATTGCTCAATAGCATGGGTGTGGAGCACTTCAGGCCAACTGACCTCCAGGCAAGACAATGAGTCTTCATTTGCTACTGCATGCACAGCCCTAGGATAATCACTGTCCCATTCTCATCCTTCTCTCTTGCTAGCGCTGATGAACATGCAGCAACATAGCAAGTTGGAGCAACTCACCAGTTCAGCTGAAAACTTTTGTTTACTTATGTTTATTTTTTTTTTAGGGTAGTTTTCCAGGTGGCACACTAAGTCACTTTACCATTACTGTCATTGCTTGAAAAGTTGAATATTGCTTACGGGAAACCTGCCTCACGTTGATGGTAGTATAATTTTAAAGTGGCTTTAGCTGACTGTGAAGCAGCATCCTGGGTCACTAATCAAAGGAAATATGCAGCCAACTGGAACCCAAGTATTTTGGTTGAACCCCTATAGGTTTTGTGTCTTTTATTAGGAGGAGATATATATATATATATATATATGCACACACTGTCATTGAAGTACAGTCCAAGCCTTCCCTTCAATACAAGCTCATCTCATGTCAAAGTTCTGGTACAAGATATTCATTGACATTTTGAACATATTCATCAATGACCTGAATGAGGGAACAGAGTTCACCCTCAGCAAGTTTGCTGATAACCCAAAACTGGGAGGAGTGGCTGGTACGCCAGGAAACTGTGCTGCCATTCAGTGAGACCTGGACAGGCTGGAGAGTTGGGTGGAGAGGAAGCTAATGAAATTCAACAAAGGCAAGTGTAGAGCCCTGTACCTAGGGAGGAATAACCCCATGTACCAGTACAGGTTAGAGGCTGACCTACTGGAAAGCAGCTCTTCTGTGAAGGACCTGGAATTCCTGTAGGACAACAAGTTAACCATGAGCAATGTGCCCTTGTGGCCAAGAAGGACAACGGTATCCTGGCATGCAGGAGTATGGCCAGCAGGTCAAGGGAGATTGTCCTCCTCCCTACTACTCTGCCCTTGTAAGGCAGTATCTGGAGTATTGTGTCCAGTTCTGGGCTCCTCAGTTCAAGAAAGACAAGGAACTACTGGAGAGAGTCCAGCAGAGGGTCACAAAGATGATGAGGAGGTTGGAGCATCTCTCTTGCGAGGAAGGGCTGAGAGACCTGGGTCTGTTTAGCCTGGAGAAGAGAAGACACAGATGGGATGTTATCAATGCTTATAAATATCTAAAGGGTGAGTGTCAAGAAGATGAGGCCGGGCTCTTTTCAGTGATGTCCAGCAACAGGACAAGGAGCAACAGGCACAAACTGGAGCACAGGTAGTTCCTAAATACGAGGAAAAACTCCTTTACTATGAGCAGCATAGCAGAGGGTTTGCAGGTGCTTGAACTGCAAGGGTCTTTGCCAGCAGTATGAGCATGGTGGGTCATGAGGTGAGCATTTGACCAACGTTCATCCAAACAGGATAAACAAAACTACAAAACTTTGCTGTTGAGATGTAGACTCAACGTTGTCCATTGAGGAAAGTTTTATTTTCAGCCACTGCACTCTTCCCTCGTTCAAAAAGCTAGACCAGTAGGGTCTAGAGTCCACAACCAGTAGAAAGGGGAATGTCATTAGTGTCATTAAGTTCAGAAGAAAATTCTAGTAATTGGTCACCGTTCCTTCTTCAGCAATTTTTTTGATAACACAGGAGGTCCAGCTCCCACTGCCTATTATATCAAGGATATTTTCTACCATGATAAAAAAACATTTCTATCTGCCTTGCAAGATTGTCATCTGCTTTCATCTACTTGCAACTCTGCACAAAGGCTGTTTTTCTGAGGCTTCTTGAAAAAGATGGGATTTCAGAGAAAATATCTTGTCTACATTTCAAATTGTGTCCTTTTCGGGGGGGTGAGGGGTGGGAGTAGAGGGGGGAATCATCATCTTGACCAGGCTAAGAAAGCATAAAATTACAAAAATTACATATCTACTTCATAGTGATTCGTATCTTATTCTTCTTCATACTATTTATAGTCTAATTTCATGCACAGACAGCTTCTGCTTCTAGTAAAATGTGAAATTTGTATTACCAAAATAAGATTTAGGTCATAATGAATATTTCAGTGCATTTTACATCTGCCTGCTAATTAAATTTCACAGGACTCCTATGAGGTAGGTAATCCTCATTTTAACCTTTGAGAATGGGAAATATGATGAAGTGATAGTCAGCTCCCTCAGCTGAAGCCGTATATTTAGAAGTGTTTCATTTTAGATAGTAAAGTGATATGCCAGATTTTAAGCAAATCAGCAGTTTAGTGGTGGAATGCCTTTAAAATTCTGGGAGCTGGCAGCAGATGCCATAGAAATCAGTGGAACAAGAGGAGCAGATCTGTTTTGAAATGCCAGTGGCTGTTGCCAGTTTGACATTTTTAGCTAAATCCTAAACAAATAAACTTGAATTAACAATAGTCAAAGTTCAGAAGAATGAATATTGCATTGTCCTTACAGTTTTGACATCAGTATTTCTTATATACAAAGTTGGGTATTGACACTGCTAGCGCTAATTCCTGAACGGGAGCCTAGTTACATATCCCTGATTAGATATAAGGAAAATCTTTTTCCCCCTGAGTGTGGTCAGACATTGGAACAGGTTGCCTGGAGAGGCTGTGGAGTGTCCATTTTTGAAAATATTCAAAACTCAGCTGACACAATCGTGGGCAACCTGCCGTACCTGAGTATGCTTTGACCAGAAGACTGGACTAGAGAGCTCTGGAGTCCCTTCCAGCCGCCATAATTCTATGATTCCTAGTTTGTTCCAGAGGTTTGATGCATTCATCCCTGTTTTCCTTGACAACACACTGTTGCTTACATGCAGAATCTATGCAATCTGAGAATCAGGGGACACACTTACTGCTAAAGCCCAGTCAGAGGTCAAAAATCCTTTTCTTGTGACAGGTCTAATTTGAGCACAACCAACACACTGAACTGGAAGAACTTCTAAAAAAACACATGGGTAGTGACTTTTCTTCTAAATAATAAAGTTTCTAGAATAGTCTTTGTGAAGATGTGAGTTCAATTTCTTCCTTAAGCTGCACAAGGGCCAAACCCATTTCTCAATTCCCCAACTGCATTCTCAGCAGCAGGCTGTAAAGCAGTTTGAAGCAAAAATACTGCTTTCTCTGTTCAGATGCTCCACAAGTTTTATAAAACATCCTTTCACATAAAATTCATGTGTTTGGCACAGGAGTATATCTAAGCTTCCTTATTCCATGTAAGCGCAACAATCATGAGGCTGCACCATACTCTTTCTTGTACATGAAGTTCTCTTCTAACCAGCCCTCCACAGTCAGTCTGTGAGTGTTTCATGAAAAGGCCATGAGTTATAAAAAGAGGAGGAGGACATGCCAGTTTATTTATTAGCCCAAAATCCTCTTCTGAAGAACTCCGACTGTTACTGATTAAAGGCAAGCAGTAGTATCTTCCACAGCCATTTCATTGTGGAAGGAAAGAAAAAGGCTGCTCAATTCTTTGAAAAACAGATGTGAATTTCTTCTTCCAAAGATGGCTTTAACTTGTGAACAGGAAATGACAGGGCCTTTCTGCTGCCTGTAATCAGATACAATAAACTCAAGAAAGGAGTACGATTTGAGATTTTTCTTCATGCTTTGCATTGTGGTTGCTAACTAAAGGGACCTTTTGATTCCTTTTGGATGCTACTCTGAAGGAGCTAACTCTCCTAAATATCTTTTACATGGAATTTAAGGTCCTACCTCAGGTTCTGGAGTCCACTCTCAGGATCAGCTGGTTAATATATAATAAGTTTTAGTTACCAGGTGCTTTAATAAAATAGGTGACTAATGTAAGATATCACACCGCGTCATTAGCAGAACAACTAAAAGATCTCAAATTTCCTGAACCTGGTTGTGCTCCTCACAACAACAATGCATGAAATTTATGAGACACTCATCAGTCTCTGTAATAGTTACAACCAAATCATCAGCCAGTGACAAAATTAAATGAAAAGATCCAGACCTTGTCATCTCATTACTCTTACAAAAGGAAATTCATATGATAATATACAGTCTAACTCCTCTGTGGACAGAAATGGCACATACAAGAATTCACGTTAACATCCAGAAAAGGAGGAAGGCATTTTTAGACATTATAAATATCAGCACTCATCACTATATGCAAGTAGATAGTTAGGGTAATTATTCCCAATTAGCAGCTGCAAGTCCTGCAGATGGGAATTTTAGGGACTTGTGACTATTGTAGCAAAGCATTTCTGCAAGGAGCAAAGCCTTTTTGATGTTTTGGAAAATATACATTTAATGACCCTCACACATGTTGATACATATTTTTGTTTATACTTCAAAATAAAAATCTTTCCTACACTCCTATAATACTTCTTCTTTACTTTAAACCTGTGTTGAGGTCTGAGATGGCCTGGATTTAGCAGGATTTTTTTCCATGTACTTAATCTACTGTCTAAAGTAAATGACAAACCAGGCCAAACTGGGACTCTAACTTTCCTTCTGTTCTCAGTCCATGAGGAATAACAATGTCAAGGGCCCTGTTTTCCTCGGCTTTGCATGAAAACTTCTAAGGGAACACATCGTCAAACTTGTTTGCCAGGCTCCTGAAGCATTTTCCCCGTGTTCATTCTGTTTTGCTGCTTTGAATAGCAGAATACACATATTTTAATTGTGAGTAATGTTTTTTTAATCATTAATTCTTCTGTGATAGTCAGCAAGTTACTCTTTTTAGAAAGGCATTCTTGGTAAGCTTGTGTGTCCTATAAGTACATCACAAACAAAAACGGAGCAGGGCTTCTTCAGTTTTTAGCTTTTGTGTGAATTCATTTAACTTATAAATTCATAAAGCAAAAGAAATGTAATCAATAGAAATTGTAAGGCACATAACTCTAAGATTTGTTCTCCTGAAGCTCCTTATGGCAGTGAAGAAACTTAATCTTGTTCATACTTTCATGTAAAAAAAACAGTCATTCTTACATTTTAAAATAAAATTTCACATTTAAACAACTAATAAGCCTGTGTTTACTCATTTAAATCCAGTCCCTAGCTAGTTATTTGAACATGGAATTTAAGACAAAAGAAAGTTGAGAAACTGATCTTTTTTGCATTTGAATAAGTGAAAGGTTATTGATCAATGTCCTTTTAAACTTTCTATTTAATTGTCTTTAAGCGAGGAAAGAAATTTCAAGCCAAAATAATTATTCTATGAAAAAGTTATGAGTTTTTTGAAAGAAGAGTATTAAGACTGAACATAATAATTCAGGTTTAGTACAGTAAATTAACCAGTGTAGCTTGCAGAGGGCCCACGTAGATGCCGGTAATGCTTTTTCAGCACTTGGATTTTGGTTTTAGTTATGCTGACATACCAGTAATAAAGAAGATTTAAAAGTGAGGGTATGTTTGTATGATATCAATTAATTTTTCTCACTATAGCTGTCTATTTCGGATTTTTGCAGTTAATAGTGTTGCCAGTTGTAGATAAAATAAAAATGTATTTATTCTGTATATTTTATTCCAACTATCACTGCATGTAAATAACTTAAGTCTCCTAGAATCTGAAAAAAACCTTTCTTCCGATATTAATCTTATGCATACTAAGTCTTAGAAAAGAAATGAGGATGATGTATCACATTTAGAGCCTTCAGGTTTGGGAAGATTTTTCATACTCTGTTTCCAGTAACAATCCAGTGCTGAATAATACGAAAAATTGGTTCCTTTCCATGATCTAACCTATATTTCATTTAGATTCATGCTCTGTCCTATTACATTGGGATATAACTCATAATTTTTTCTTTGATATTTGTCTCTGATCTGTGTGATGTTTTATCTCTTCTTGTCTGACTTCATCTTCAGTCTCTCTTTTTTCTCTCTTGAGTTTGTTTCTCTATCTTTACTTGTTCACCCCCTTTAAAAACTTCATTTTCCCCTTAATCCCTTCTTGGGATGCAAAGCACCAGGTCTGTTCTCCTGATATGTGGTTAATTTGTGTATCATGAAAGGGCCGTAAAGTTGACAGACAGATTGTGTTAGTTTGTTAAATCCAGTTTCCAATACTGCTGAAACCAGTGGGAGCGTTTGCTTCAGCTCCACAGTGAACTCTGTGTGTGGAGGTTTGACTTGAATGTCTTTATTAGACACTCTACTTTGCAGAAATTCCTTAATGTATGCAAGTTCAGATTTGTAGTATATTGGTAAATAATGCCATTGTACTGTTTAATATATGCGAAGCCATTATGTTGATGAAGGATTTGATGCTGCCAAGTGCATCAGCCCTGGGCCTTCTTTTTAACCATGAGTCATTATAATGGATTTCAGGGAGTTGCTTATAACCTTTAAGCTAAGTAAATGCTTAAGTATGTTTCTGGATTAGGACCAGAGGACTAAGCACCTTGGAAGATTAAACAAAAACCAAAGAATCAGCAATACTGGCAGAGACAGGCTTGCTGAGCTTTTCCATAAGTCTTGAAATAAGGCTGATTTTACTTTGGACTGGAAAATCTACACATGCTCAATCCTCTGCCAATTTGTGATGCAGGGAGATATCCATCCACCAGCTGTGAATTATCTGACTACTAATGTTACTATTTGAAAAACCACAACTGCGAGAAAGCACTCAACCAAATGCATTAATAATTAACTGGGTATGTTCCTGATATGTTACAGCCTCTATGAACTGTTCTGCAGTTTCTAAATGAGAAAAAAAATTGCCATATTTGCCTTTTTTTTCCCACGGAACTTTGCCCTAAATCAGAATCCTATCAATTCATGCCAAAATCACAGTTTAGTTTAAATTAAACACTTCATTTTCCTTCCTGAAAAGCAATCAAAGCCCCATATAAGGAGAGCTGGTAAAAGACTCTCAAGTAGTCAGCTTTCAATGAGTTTTAGGTCTCAGACACCTGATCAGATTACTGTTTATGAGCTGAAAATCTGTGTGAAAACTTTTAAGAGGTTAAGCTGAGCTACTTCCTGCAATTGAGCGCACGTCTACAAATCGATATTGCGGCTCAAGTCACAAATCATGACTTGATTGTTCCTTAGGTTCCAACATTTATAAACTGAAGATTTCTATTCTTGAAGTTGGAATTAAATTGCCAAATCATTTGGAGTCCTGAGAAATTTATTTCTAAGCGATCTATTTATAAAGAATAAAAAAACACATTATTTGTCTTTCTAAAATGAAAAATCAAAGGAAGTATTTAAATACATGAAAAGGACAATGCACGTTTCAGGTGTGTTTTTTGGTTTCGATTAGGTACCTCAGGATGAATGGGGAGGATACCCTGCTGGTGGGAAAGATGAAGAAATCCCCTGCAGAAGAATGAGAAGTGGGAGTTATATTAAGGCCATGGGAGATGAAGAAAGTGGAGACTCTGATACTAGCCCCAAGACATCACCAAAATTAACCGTTCGCCCAGAGTCATTGTTAAAATCCATTGGACAAAGACCACTGGGAGATCATCCAAAGTAAGTTTCACTATACCATGTGAAACCTTGCCTGGACTTGGGTAATTTTTCTTTGTGTCTTACTGGTAGTCGTTAGTATCAATGAGAAAATAAGTTACTGTATTTAAAAAGCTAACTTTGTGTCTTCATTTTAAATTAGCTACAATTTCCTGTAATTTCCTGTAAAAGCTGCCATCTTCCTCCATCTGTGTAACAATCTTGCTTCTTCAGAAAGAGTTTGTTATGTTTACTGAAGGAGCTATATCCATATTTTTGTCAGAAGTTTAAAATTCTGAATATTTTTCCCTAGAAGGATTGCTTTATAAATCTTTGTTATTTCTTTGCTTTCTCTGAAGTAGAAAATATGTTCTATTCTATACTAGGTATAATAAGAAATGATTATATGTATTTATATTATATTATACATAATTATATCATACATTTCGTGTCTTTCACCTTTTCTTATCAGTACAACGCATTATGTATCAGCTACCCTCTATCGTACTCATTTAAACACATTGTGGAGAGTTTTGTTTGACTGTTTTGGGTTTTTTTTATTCATACTGCCTACAATATGATCTGTTAAATAACCAAACAAAATTTTAAAACTTTAGGAAAATATTTAGTTATGTATGTTTTGCAATAGGTCTTTGTTTTTCTCTCCTTTTTATTCTTTCAAAATATTATTTTCTAACTGAACAGTAAGTATACTTCTGAAGACAGTTTCAAAGTGGTAGCCTGATTGCAAATCTGTCGGTTCCATTGATATGACTGGGTGTTTCTCACAGCTTAGAAAATTGATCTTTTTGCCTGGGAGAAACACATAAAATGAAGAAATTAAAAGTGAAACTTTGATAAAAAGGTTTTATTCTGTGGGTAATACCACATATCGCATACCACAGTTTCTCACCTTTTCATAAAATAAAATACACAAAAACAAAAGCCTTAGGCAAAAATCCTTTTGGCTTCATTACATTGAATTATTTAGCTTGCAATTTGGAAGAAATCCATCAACTTTCACTATTGCTGAAGAGAAAAGTTTACAACTGTATTGTTTCGTATAGCTTGTTCATGCATCTCTACAGGCTCAACTGAGATGCAGAAAGGTGTGACTTCAGAAGCGTTTCTGTACCATGAGCTGTTGTAAGATTTCTGAAATACCATCAAATGAGACTGGCAAGTTTCTGCTCTCAACTGGCAACTAAAATCCAGGCAAAATACCTTGCGACATCTCAAAGGCTGACAGACTTATGTTTAGGCAACTGAGCCAAATCCTGAATGTGAATCTGAAGGATTTGCAGGAGTATAAATTCCAATGATGAAAACACGGCCTATAACAAAAGTATTGCTGGTAGATCTGTACCTAAAGGTGAAAAGATGAGCTCTTAACAACAGTGGTTGGAAGCAACATTTGACTTTTTTATATCCTCACTCATTGCACCTAGGCTGCATTTTGGGTTTGACGCACACGGGCTGTTTCAGTCCAAATTTGAGAAAGTCCATGGGAAACAAAGAAGATGGTTAATTTTTGGCTTATGAGTGCCTGTCAGTAGGAGTAGAGCTTGTAATTTCTTAGCCGTGAGGGAGACATATGTTGTGAATTCTTCAGTCCTGGGTTTCCTTGTAAATGGCTAGGAAAGCTCTGCGTCCTGCAAAGGGCACTTGTCCTTGTGCGATAAGATGTGCTGAGGCCTGTTAACAGTGACGCTTCTGAAGGCAATAGGGAAAGAGGAGGTAGTCGACTTTCTTAGACTTCCACACGTTGAGTGTTTGTCTTCCTGCTGCTAAATTAAACATTTCCAGAGCACAGACTCGAGTACAAGAAACCTGACCATCCTCATCAGACCTCTGGCCTGGATCTACTAGTGTGTGGATGTAGCCACTGCCTGGCCGTGTTCTGGGCACTGGTGTAGGAGTATTTCCAGAAGGAAGTTTGGATGCAGCCATCCTGTTTTGGAGGGTATGTTATAACTGTACCAGTACCACAGACTGAAATATTTTGTCATAGGTAGTTCTAAGCTTTCCAAGTACTTCAACCAAATAAAATATATTCTGTTCTTTTCTTTGTTTTGGCTATGGTTGGGTCTTCCCCAAGTGAATGTAGACAGCAGCACAAATTTTCCAGTGAGTGGCAGGTCTCAGTGCTTGCTCTAGACCCTCACAGCCTAGGAACAGATCCAGACAGCATCTAGACATATGTATTGAAATGAAAAATATGTTTCAAGAAAAAAAGCCTTTCTGATCTATTAAATGCTGAGTGCAGGTGGTTACTAGTAGGTCAATACCAACTGGTGAGTCTTCTGTCAGTTCTCCATGTATTGCAAATACACTGCTCAAAATGTAATTGATTAAAACGTGGGTGTGATGCTGACACAGTATAGTGGGGTTGGCAGCTGTGCCTGTTCATGGTCCCAAAGCATTTAATGGCTTAGTTAGCACTAGCTGCAGTCGGAACAGGAGGAAGCTTTTTGTAATACTGTGAAATATTATTAGGGGCTGTGTTGAGAATTTGTCACAAACACAGCATCAGGAATAACTGAGCAGCCAGGCTGCTGCTGACAGATATCTTTTAAATCCTTGGGTTTTACCTTAAACTGTAGGGCATCACCTTGATCTTCTAGTCTAACACACGCGTTTTTTCCAGTGAACTTCAGGTGGAGTTGTGATAATTGTTCTAGTTCTTGTATGTCTTTATTGCAAAAATCCGCGACTTTCAGCAGACCTAAAGCAAGCAGAAAATTTCTTGTCTCATAGGAATGCTATGAATGATCCTAAACCTGTTTTTTCACAACAAGACATCTCCTCCCAGTGAGTTTCTGTCTGTCTGTCACTGTGGTTGCCTTTTATGTCTGATGATTTTCTATGAACTATGTAGCAAAGGATGATGGAGCCTTCCTTCCTCCTCTGGCATGGCTCAATAATCCCTGCTGCATTCCAAACACCCTTTGAACCACTGATCATGCTGCTGAGCCAGAAGCCAAGGTTTTGAACAACATTCCTGCATGTATAGCAGCTGAATATCTTTCTGGCATGTATTATGAGAAATTACGTAATTAAAGATGTCAGCTGCATTAGCTGGCTATTTAGCTTGTTTATCAGGATGGAGGGAGCTAACACACAGACATAAAATGGGGCTTATACTCCCTTAGTCCTCTGCTTGGGTGAACAGGATAGCTCAGAACTGAGGTCTGACAGAGCACGGGTAAACCTGTAATAAAACCTGAATATTGATAGTTTTGGTAGTATAAAAGCATGCCTTGGCTGCAAAACGTATGTAGGTGGTTTTCATAAGAATAAACCTAGTTTTCTATCACTATCTTGAATAGAATAAAATGAAAATTAGAGAAGTATACACTTAACCTTCAAAAGACCTTTAACGTGTGTGTGTTTCTCTTGAGTTTTATCAGGCGTCTTTGAAAGGAGTTTTTTCCCATTTAAATTCTATTTCTACTTTGACAAAAGTATTTTGTCGGTTTGTGTTGCTCGAAGATTCAGCAAAATGAACATTACAAATTCATAAACAATAAAAATGCCTATTTGTATCTGAATAAATAACTTTATTTAACAACCTACAAATAGGTAAATGTAACTGATTTAAAAGAAGCATTACAATTCTGAAAGTTACTCTTGGAAAGGAGTGTGTTTTACTCCAAGTGGGAACAAAAAGGGGTTGCAGGGACTACCACTGCTGTTCTACACAGATGGCAGAAGCAGGGCATATACCCAAGTACTGCCATCTGATCAACACCTCTGTCAAACTGCTAGCACAGCCAGTGTGATCCCTAGCCTGCTTTCAGCCTAGGCCACCTGGCTTTCTTCTGTAGTGCCCAGGCATGTTTCAGGGACTAACCCTGTTAGATGCTGCCACCCTTTCTATAGGATAAGGAAGTTTGACCGTATAGGTCAGTTGGACAAAACGTTGGATAATGGACCTAGCTTATTTCTGAGTATAACTATAGCCTAAGTGGCTAAAATTTTGTTGGAATTTTTCAAAAATTAGATGTGCTTAAATATCTAGATTACTCTCTGGAGATAAATGCATTTCAAGTCTTTCTCTGTGAATGCTGTTTCAAAAGACTAAGTAGCATGTTGCACTACTTAGTCCAAGAACATCAAGTTGAAGCCAGCGTAGTTTATTATAATTATTACTAAATTGCATTTGAGTGAAATATAATGCAATAAGGCTTGCTGTGGTGGAGATAGGACATATACTTGAATCTGCTTCCTTTCCAAATTTCTGCTTTCCTGGAATGATGCCAACAATCCCATTTATTGCGGAATTTATCCTGACTCCAAGTAGTCCCAGGAGAAAAAAAATCTTAAACTTTTTTAAAATTTTATTTTGCAATATGATTAGACATACAAAACCTTTTGGATGTCAGTTTTGGTGTCATATGAACAAATACAGATCTTCTGGAGATGAATTGCAAGCCCTTTCAGTTCAGTCCATCGTTTTCTCCCATGCTGTGATTCTACTGGGGATGGAGTTAAACTGTTGGAAGGTAGTTTGCAGAAGGTGGCTTTTAGAAGGTAGGTAGTGTGCTGCTAGTTATTTTCATTTAAAGTAAGAGTCAATACAGGTGAAACAAAGGAATGTCTGTCCTAAATAAGTTTTGTGTAATCCAGAAAGAGAGACTGACCCACGTGATTTGTAAAGAATCCTTCCAACCTAGTTAAATGTCATTCTTCTGTATTTGTGACAAAAACAAGCAAAGCTGAGAAATGGAAACATCAGAGACACTGGGATCCTAAAAGGAAAACTGAGAAGAAAACAAGAACTTGGGACTCTGTGATGGAAAACTTCTCTATGACTGAGGATAATGTTCCAGTTATTTGATGCTTCTTGTTTTCAAGAGAAGAGTACTTAATATACTGGCTATGTGAATGAACAGGATAGCACTGTAGAAAAAGCAAGTTACATTTTCAGTATCTCCTTTCTGAAGTGTTGCAAAAGACTCTGAAAATTGTCTAACCATTTAGTAAAAAGGGATAACAATAGCATTCAGTCCAAAGTTAACACACTATATTTGAAGATCACACTGATATCACTTCTGCAAATAAACAGTTGTGCTGTGATGAAGTTTTCCATAATGCTCTGAAGTGATTCATGGGAAACTGGATGCTGCAAACACAAAGATTAAAAAAGTTAAACTAAACTAAACTAAAATCAGTGATAGCAATGTGTCCTTTTGTTTTGTGAACCTCTAATGGTGGATATTACAGTGGCAACTTGTAGTCCAGATGCATTAAGCTGATGGATGAGCAGACAGCAAGGCATGCATGCAGAGAAGTAGTACAAAAATGTACTGTTTCAATGAGGAAGAAAATCTGCCATGGCACACTTTATTTGCTGGACTGCCACAGTGCAGTGCCAGTGTCTTGGCTATATTCTCCATCTAACCCTCTGCCGGGTTTTGGCCCATGTATGGAAGTGTCTCAAACAGTCACAGTCAGAGAGAAAACTACTCAGATGTTTAACGCCTTTGCATTGGGTGTTATTAAAGCCCGTAACACACTTGAAGAGCACGATACATGTCCGTATTTCAGGCACTCTTCTTCACAATCTGGTATCTAAATGCAAAAATGACTTTATTCAGTAGTTAAAGCAAATATGCGTAAGTAGGACCTGTAATGGTTGACATGTTTTCTGGGCTTATGGTAAACCAGATATAAGCAGTGATCTGAACGAAAAATAACCTTTCCTTATCCTTCCCCTTTTCAGAGTGTGAGATTGCATCTCTCCATGGACATACTAACTTCTATGGACTTAAAGAATAAGTGGACTATGACCCGAGGCATATTCACATATTCTAATCTGCAGACCCTGTTATAGTAAAAAAAAACAGTGTCAAAGCATACAGCAAGTGGGTTAAACTGCAATAAAGTCTGACAGCACTAAACTGCCAGAGCCCTTGGCTCAGCAGGAACCATGGAACAGCACAGGCTCCTCTAAGACATGTCAGAAATCTACATGGAAAAAAATTCTTGCCATTCCTAACCATTTGTGCTAACCATAGCACACTTGCAACAGGAGAAAGTAGCAACCAAATGAAAAGTTCTGAAGCACTGTGTGAGAACAAACCTCTGTCTTTTCATCCATCTTTGCCCATGATAATGTCAATGCCATATCATTTAGTGATAGACAAATTTGTTGTAGTATGCAGAGAGAATTCTTGATATTACAGGCTGTAGGTAAATATGCACATGTGGAGGAGTGGATGTGCTGCAAAAACTTCACAGGTTGGGAGTGTGAGCACAGCTTCCTTGCTAGAGAAATTAGTGTCCTATTTCAGTTCTATCCATTGCTGCACACCAGTGCTGCAAGACTTTTTTTAATTTTTAAGGGTAAACGTCAATTTACCATAAACTCCATTTCTGCATTTTAGATTAGGAATGGTTTTGAAGCCAGTCCTGAGAAATGCTTTCAACAGAAATCATGGGAAAAATCACTAGAAAAGTAACCCTCATCTTTTATATGCTTTTTATTTGTGCTTTTTCCTCGATCTTCTGATTCTAAAAAGCCTCGTTACACACTTCATTAGTAGCTTTCTGAGGCCCTGTAGTGTAGTAGCATCTACTCAGAGTCTCTGAGGGGTGAAATTGGAGATTTACTGAGGAGAGTTTGAGGGCTAATTACAAAGCCTTATCAACTAATAATGCAATCAATGTTCCACTGGCACAGTGACAGTGTTCTCTGCTGCATTCCGTAAAATTGGGGTTAGATTAGTCCACAAGGTTAAGGGGGAATGCTAACAAAGGGCAACTAGTTGTCTGGCTATTTAAGAAATACTTTTCATGGGGTCAGAAGATGGTCCCCGTCCTTTCTTCCTTCAGAGAATAATAGGAAATGCTCTTAAGCAGTGTTAGGCACCTTGTTCTCTTAAAAGTAGTACAGCATGAAACCCAGAGAGTAATTGAGCTCAGATCTCCTGCATTATTGTAGTGAATGACAGCTTCATGTTGCGGGGCTGAAATGTATTAGCCTGGATCAGGGAAGGAAAGAGAATCCTGAGTCTCTGAACAAAGTGCAGAGTCTTCTTGGGAATAAAACAGGCTTTTGTCAGAGAGATACAATTATGTGATTGATTGTGGTGAAAATGCGGTAAGATTCAGGCAAGTCTCACAAGCACAAACACTGCCATCCAAGAGAAAATGTTTCTGATGCTTATTCATTCCTGCTTGTAACAAATAGGTTTAGGCTATTTTTTCATCTGGAAAGGATCAAGGGCCACTTTTCTCATTTGATTAGTTTTTAATAAAAAATAAATGAGACTATAAAGTACGTGTGCAGAAACAAAACACTTCTTCAAGCAAGGATTTGAAAATTATCCTTTTGCTTAAAAAGCAGAGATCATCTACATAGTTTCACTTCTCCAAATTCTACTCTATTTTTCCCCTAGAAGTTAGATAGTCTTATTAATGTATCCAACTTAAGCACAAGAAGGTCACTTATTTGCTTCACACCTGCTGACTTCAATGGATTTACATGTATGTTTAAATTGAACTCATGCTCCAATGCTTTACTGGGTCCTGATGCTCCATAGTCCATATTTGTTCTGCCGAATTATGATCTTTTGCATGTGTACTGTATATGTACCAAAACCAAATAAAAGAATAAAAAGTGAGAGAGCTTCCTGAAGGAACTGATAAATATTTCAGTTCCAAAATGGGATTTAGGAACATACATCGACTATTTGAGTTCTTCTTAGACCATCAAATCTATTTACAGAAGTGCTACATGACGCTTTAAATGCCTTTAAGTTTTTGCCATAACGTCTGCCTGTCTTTTGTTGTTGCTGACCACTTTGCTGCCTTCTCTCCAGGGCAAGCTCAAATGGATAAGACTTTTAGCATTAGCTGTATGTGCGTATCTGTCACCTCTTACAAACTATAGCTCTGAGTTTAGATTTCCCACACCAGGCTTTTTTTATTACATGCACATTCTGTGTGATTTGAAGTGCAGGCTTGATTAAGCCTACAACCTCTGTGTCTTTGCAAGGAGTGATCAAACCACTAGACTGTTTAACTATTCTAGATGATTTCCTCTCATTCTCTTCTGATTCATGTTGTACAAAGTCCCTAAATACTTACTGATGAGAAAGGTTCTCTCCTACCAGTGATTAGTAGGCATTTCATAAGGACAGAAACAGCAATCTCCACCTCTTTCCTAACATATTCCTGTAATAAATCAGATGTTCAACATCTTTCACATACCTTTGAAAAAAAAAAAAAGGCTACAGGTCAATGATAAAATATATATAGGCATCTTAAAAATTTAATTTGGCCCAACTTCTCATATCTATCACTGATCAAAGAGAAGCTCCAGTCTGGCAAAGATTAGAAATTCTTCGCTACAGATAAATTCGCCAGATTTATGTGTACTTTCAGTTTTTTTAAAGACCCAGACTAACCGTGTTATTCCAAAGGGAGAATTAGACGTAATGTCTATACTCTGAGTTCTCCAATGGGCTGCAGGCAGACACATCTGCGCCCCTTTGCAGAGCTCTATTGACTTCAGCAGGGATCCACAGAGACACAGTGTGACTCGCAGCTGCTGTACAATGGCACTGCTAGCTATGCTTAATCATTAGATTCTGGTCGATGAGTTATTCCACATACCTACAAAGACATAGTTAAGATAGATCCAGATAGAGAAACGAATATCAATTGTAATGCAAATTTCTCAGTAAAATAGCTTTTGATAACTTATGCTACCTTGGTAATCCTAATGCATTACCCCTTTTGGGTGCCCAAGATGAATTCTTCTACAAATTTTATCTTTTTGTCCCAGAATGACACTTTTGAATTGCATATACTGATTTAAACGGAGGAGATTGTACTTTCTGTAATGTTCCCATTCATTCTCAGATTTTTGGACAAACGCAGGCATGATCTTGAAAATAAAAAGGTATGATTTTTTAATATTACAATTCCAAAAATTAATTTGATGAAAAATTGACTTTCTTTATATCTGATATTCCCTTAATGAAGCTGATTGATAGACCTATTCAGAATCAGAAGGTGGCTTTCTTGCTGCAACTTATAGATGCCTGGGAAGACTTCCATTCAGTTTTGGTACCTTCTCGACCAGGGTACATTGGTTTCTGAACATTTGGCAGAGAGCAGGTACTCTGGGGAGTGATCATTATTTTGAATGTGAGTAGGTCAAAGAATGACCTTGGCGAGTGTATGACATTTGCTGCATTGTTGGCACGGTGTTCATACTCTTTTAAGCGAAGGTATTAGGTTTATGACAAAGTACATGCTATCAAGAACTTATTAGAAAATAAAATATGGACAGTTTAAAACAAACTAACAAACAAACAAAGACATGTGACAGAGATCGCTTTCTCAGCACTCTTACATCCCATGTTCCCAATAGATGCCTTGACTATCAAGCCCAGGAATCTGAATCTATAGGGAGAAGTTAGGGGGGTTCTTTGTTTTGTTTTGATCCTGGCTTAACTATAAGCTGTAAAACCTTGTCAGCCTCTAAATCTGGCATTTCAAGGAGTCCTGAAAGTAAAACCATGTTGGTTTACTATCATACATACCTTTTCACCAAATGACAAAAAGATTTGTCTTCTGCAGAACATGCAAGGGTTGCATAAATCATGATATACTACTGCATGTTGTAGTTCTAGTTTACAGTGATAGTTGTCATACATCATTGACAAGAGACTGCAGAAAACATGCCACAGACGCTCTGGGTGTTCGTCAGCATCTGAACTCAGTGATGACAGAGCATGGGATGCATACTGCACAAAGTGATAGGCTGCAAGTGAGTAGTACAAGGTGCTGTGGTACAGACTGACGTGGGAATGCCTCAAATCCTCAAGCAGTGTTTGCTAAAGTCATTGGGCTACTCCAGACACTATCCATGGTCTTATAAGCTTTCCAAAAGTTATATAAAACAATGGAATTAATTAAGGAAAAAAAACCCTAAGTTATTTACTGTCTTTAAAGTAAAGTAAAGCATCTTACTCCTTTTAAAAACACACAGTTAACAGGAGGAAATAGGTGGCTAAATAATAGATAGCTAAAGATGAGGAAATGAGGGTTCTTCCCTCTTAGTTAATGCTTGATTGCAGGTATTGGATTAGCTTACATGATTGTTCCTTTCATTAAGAACATGTTCTAAATGGCTCTCTAGTTTTACAAGTCTTCTGTTACGATGGCATAGGTGGAGAAAAGAAAAGGAGATGTAGATGTGCTCTTCCATCTCCTGAAATCTCTTGGCAAACATTATTCAAGGCTTTTGATTGCAATATAAGTGAACTTAAACTTCTTCTTGCATTTTTACTGTACTGAGCCCTGTTAAGGACATGACAAAACACAGAAGGAAATTCATTTTCTGGAGTGAAAATAGGAAAAAAAATCATCCTTTTTTTGTTTTCTTTATTTCTTTTTCAGTGTATCTTGTTGCTTGTAGGGATGAAGTAACAGGTATTATCCACCAGTTATTTTCCCCCATCGTGCTCTTAAATTTCATTCTTGGTGAGGTTTGGACATGGAACAGTTGTTTTGTACAGGAAGGAGAAGAGTTTGTGCCTTTGTGGAAGCTAGTGTCCCCAGTGAGGGAGTAGGGCTGAAGCAGGGGTGAGCTGGATACTGCTGGCAGATACAGGTGTTAAGGGTACTTTTGAAACAGAGGACAGAGTACGATAATTGGCCAAATGCTGTATTCTGTGGTGGTGTTTTGGAAGATCTTGAGCAGAAAAACTGTGACCTGGGAATTAAGGGGATTCTAAGGAGCA
This sequence comes from Tapera naevia, assembly GCA_033556795.1. Lineage (NCBI taxonomy): Eukaryota > Metazoa > Chordata > Aves > Cuculiformes > Neomorphidae > Tapera > Tapera naevia. The sequence goes on along the minus strand of JAUMJJ010000079.1, from coordinate 16,256,434 downwards.
GCAAGGATTAGGATCTGAGTTAGTCAAGAGTATAGGAGGGCTCAGCTTTGGTACATGTGAGTGCTGGGGCGGGAGGAAAGGGTAGCTTTCAGATAGGAGCAGCAGGGCATATGAGGCTTGGGAACCAAGGCCTGAGTCCTTGCAGACTATAGGAATGCAAAAAAGAAAAGCTGTAATGCAAGACTCCTAGAAACTTCCAAGCAGAAACTCTTTTTTGAACTATTGCCTCTTTTCTTATTCTTTATCTATGCTTTGCTGTTGGAATATGCAACCTAAGCTCTTTCCCATTCGCTCTATATCAGGTTGATGTACTGTCCCAGATACGCTATCAGATAAGCTGTCAGATATACTGTCCCAGATAAGCATGCCATACTGTTGTTCACTTTATGTGGTTATAATACAGTATTTTGTCCTCCCTGAATACACTCAGGCAATCTGCTGAGTACTGACAGTGCTGTTGCAAATTTGGCTGGCTTCTCTGGGAGCCCTTTTAAACTAGAGGTTCTCAAGAGTTGCAATGTCATTACATGGGGCTGCCTTATTCCTGGTTTCTCTAGGCTTTGAGCCTTGACTGCAGTTAAGATACTTCTCATTAAATTTAAGGCCTCTGCCTAGCTGCCCTGGACTTGCCCTAGCAAATAAGAAGTGGGAAGCAACCCTTAAGGGCATAAAAACTTTTAAAAGGGAATCCATTCCTCAGATCTTGTTTGTTTGAGAAGGTAAATAGGAAGAGAATTGACATATCAATTTAATTTTTGCTATTAGTGTCATCCTCTTCCTCCTTTTCCATTGTACCAAACCTCAACCAACCTCATTGCTGTTAATGTGTGTATTTGTTTGTGGTCCTGGAGATGAACTGTCAAACCATCTCATGTGTTCATGCTTGTCTTGTCCTTCTTCAGTGATCAGCTGAGATATAAGATCATCTACTACTGAGCATTAAAGAAAATTATTTTCTTTATGAAAATGGTAGAGCTGTGGTCTTTTGGAAGTGAAGGTCAAGAATTTTTTTCCTAAGCTTATAAATAGAGTGGCTGTAATTAAAAACCCAGCATTTACCAGTGGTACATATGCTGTGTGCTTTGTGGTGGTGTTGAGAAGCATGAAAGTTCCTTGAGGAACAGATAGTGACATTTGAGAGCAATTTATGTAACTTTTAGGTCTATGGTGTTTGGGTTCTGGATCATGTTTATAGCAAGATCATAACTTTTACCATCCATTGAGATATCCTAGAAGATAACTTTTGAGTGTATATCTTAGAAATAAAAATTAATCTTTATTTTTACAGGAAAATTTCAAAGTATTAATCAAATGGATGTGAAATTTCTTTTACAGCCTAATATATGTAGCATTTCTTTTATTTTGCTAGAGTCCCATGAATCAATTGCTCCTCTGATAAATGAAAAATTATTTAACTATCAGGTAATGTCCAAACTCATCCATCAAAACTGAGCTGCTTAGAAGTAACAAGGAATACTAGGCTTCTTTCCCTAATAAATTATTGCTGTAGAAATTATTGATTGTATTTAGTGATAGCAATATCTCACAAGGATAATGAAATGCTCATTTGCCCCTGCTCATTGCAAGAGGGGGCTGGACTAGATGACCTTTAATGGTTCCTTCCAACTCAAGTTCTATTAAATATTATGTTGTTGAGCATTACTTAGCAAAGGAGACAGTTATTAGGAGCCAGTTTAAATTAATCAATTTTTAAGTAGTTGATAAAATAATTAAAATAATTCATAATATATTACTTAATTATATTGCCTCTATCTTTTCTTAATGTGGCCCATGTTTTAATGAAGAAACGTTGAACATCTCCTTCACAAACTGCTTCTGAACTCAGGATCCCAGATTTTTCCCTCGATGACAAGCAGAGGGTCCATAGGGGACTAATCTAACTGTTTAGAAAAATACTAAATTAACAATACCAGACAGATTTAGTAAAGTACATGCAAAGATTCAAAATTACATTAAGCAGATGAAAGTCTTCAGCTTGCCTCTTATAGAAGAAAGGAGTTTTAGTTTCATCCAGCAACTAAATTTAGATAGAGAGGCTCTACACCACTTCGGCTAGTTTATTACATTTGTTTTCATGCCTATGGGAACAAAGAAATGCTGCCACAGTTCTTGTTTTCATCATCAAAAACCAAATTAGACCTACTATCAGACAGCTATCTTAATCTGCAAATTATTTTGACTATAATGACTTAATTAATCTCTGATCACATGCCTGCATCAATATCATACTTTTTCATTTTGGTTTTAGCAGCTATAGCATAGTTTCTACATAGTTTGTATCTGTCTTGAGGTTACAGAGATATTCCATAGAAGACACTGAATAAAGGTAGGAGGAACAGAAACATTTGTCCTCCAGGGAAATTTCTTAAGAGTTAAAAAAATAATATGCCTGCTTTGCACCAAGATAAAAACAAAACCTGTCTTTTTTTCTGAAGAATGTTGCAGAAGGCCATCTTAGAAAAGCAGATATCCCAGCCATTGGCAGATGCACTGAGGCCATGTCTGTGTTAATTCTCAGGTGGCCAAGCCAGGGAGAACACATACAAGTGCTTGAGAACATAACTCTCAAGAATAAGGGGGAGTGGGAGAGGTGGTAGAAATCCAATCTGCTCCTGCAGCTGGTGATGTGAGAGATCTTTGGTTATCTCACAAGTCTGATATCAAAGAACACAACCGCACATGGAGATGGAGCTTAGCGCTATTTTCTACTGTAGTCAGAGCTGTGATAAAGGGTCTGAGATTCCTTCCTGAGTGCTCCTCAGGGATTGCTTTCAGCCCAAATGCAGGTTGTGTCCACTTAGCGAGGAAAGCTGCGTCCTTCCTCAAGCATTGTCTTATGGCCACACTCAACATTTGATAAATATGGTCTAAGAAACAAGGTCCTTGTTTGTGCCTCATTTTGCACCAGGAGTTTAACCTGTGGCTTTCTCGTTCACTGAGTGGTCTGGTCCTTCTAGAGAGGAAGCTTCCTCTTTTACAGAGAAATTCCTGACAGCCCAGCCATGTGTCACAGCCCCTTCTGCACTGAGTAACTCTGCCAGCTCAGTGTCGAAAGCTGTATTGCCAATACTCATGGTCATTCAACTGACACAAATCTGTTGTTCTCAGAAATTGTGTTTTTGTTAAAGCTACCTTTAAGAAATAAATACTAAAAAAAATTCTATTTACCACATGAAACCCAACAGTTTCTGAAACTAATTTGTGAACTGCTGTTTAGGGACAAGTGTCACATGGCTCCTAAAATCTGATTTTAAGACATTCTGCAAGCTCTGATAAAATTCATTCATAACTTTCATTTTTTTAAAATTTTTAGTTCAAATCAAAGTTCTTCCATTAGGCTTCTTTCATTTTCCTGGAATGGTAGATAAACAATGTATTTGACGTAAAACATGAAGTGTATTGAAAGCATGCTGAAAGGGGCTTGGTGTGCTTTTAGGCTCCCAGTCATCCAACCTGGGAGATATGTTGTAAGAGAAGTATTTCTGGAGCTTTGTGCAGTTACTCTGAGTATCTTATTAATTTATTTTTCTTTATCTGAATATGCAATATTTGATCTTTTGTAAAATTATATCAGTCCTTTGAAGATAAAAGGTCTCTTGATGCCCAACACCCTGATGAAAAACAGATGACAAGTAACAGATTTTGTCTATGAAGAAACAATTTTACCTACTTTGGTTTCTACTTTAACTTTGGTTCTTGTTCCTGTTGACCTAGACATTCTCTTTTAATAAAGTTTAACATTAATAGCCAGGAGGATTGATGATGTTTAAATACATTAAAGACTTAACATTTCATATTATCTAGGCATCAGAACTGCAGACAGATTCTCTGCTTTTGCTAAGGTGTTTGACTACAACAGATCTATGATGCTTTATATAAAGAGAGATTTTGACCCTGGGGAAAGGATTGGTGAGTCTCGTACAAATTACTGTCTTTAGTGTCCTAATTGATTCCATCTGTAGTTTTACACCCTTTCCTTTTTTTTTTTCCCTCTTTCCTTTGTAGTCAGAGCTACCTTCAAACTGCAAGTGACGTGCCTGGAGGTCACAACCTGGATCCCTCTGCAAACTACAATTCCCCAAAGTTTCGCTCAAGGAATCAGAGCTATATGAGAGCAGTGAGCACGCTCAGTCAGGCCAGCTGTGTTAGTCAGGTGGGAAATTTTTGCTATAACTTTTCTTATAGGTTAATCACAGATGTTGTTACCAGTGGATGGTTTTAGGGGTGGTTTGGTTTGTTGTTTTGTTTTTTTTTAATTAATATTAAACTGAGGATGTGAATTGTCAAAGTAATTCAGTTCTAAGGAATGTAACCCTTGTACAAAATTTCAAGAAAAATACTGGATGCTAGAAGCTAGAAGCTTCTAGAATTGCTAGAAGCAAAGGGACACTATCAAGTATCATATTTTCCATTTATTTTTCATTAAAATTATAAATACTGGTATTTTCATTGTCAGTCTATATTAAATATTTGCCTGTTAAGAACATTCAAACTGAGCATAAGGGACACACTCCTACAATACCCCTCTGAAAATGCCTACTCTTACTTCAGTAAATGTGGGTTGCCATATCAAGATATAGATTGAAAAAAATATTCTCCAAAGGAGCAACGATTCATCTTTAAACTCAATCCCTCACTCTTCTTGAGTAGAAGAATAAGTTCCATCAGTTATTCTATGTACGGCAACTTCTGAAAAGAGGTATTTTTCCACCCTGCTGTTTTTATGCTGATTAGTTAGTGCTAAATGACGTTGAAGTGAGGCCTGAATCAAGCTTGAAGTGCAAGGAGTCTTATGAAGTAAGTACATGTTCTGTTTAGTAGAGGACTTTACATTAAATTTCCAATGTTTCTAAATGTGTATTGCTCCTGTCATTTCTTCCCTGTGTCGCTTTATGACAGGTGGGCCATGCTCTGACATGTGTCACTTATTTTTCTTTGGCCATTCAGTGAGGCACCTAAGGGTAAAGTGGCCAATTCTGCATAATAGTTACATAAAAAAAAATAATAATCTTTTTAAGCAACTTTATATACATTCACATTCAATTTTTATTGCATGGCAATTCAGGCCTGGATTCAACTCATCTAACTTAAGGCTTTTAACTGAGGCAACAACTAAAGCTTCCTCTGTAGTTAACAGAGTGAAAGAGTGTTTTCCAGCACAATGCACATCCCAAGTGAGCTGAGAGCTCTCTGGAAATATTTGTCTGTCTCCACTGACTCCAGAGAGCTGGGAAGGACTAGACACTTGACTAATGCCCTTCAATCAAATTCCTTAATTTACGGTGGATAAGTATAATCTTTTATTAGCACACATCAGAATTAGAATCATTTTCCAAACCTTTCATTATTTTTATAACTCCCTTTTGAAACCTGTCCCCACCATTTTCATTTCTTGGTTTTCATTACCCTGGTTTAGTTATTTTCTATTTTTATTGCACTCTTGTTCTGAGACAGTTTCACAAGAATTGGATCCTGCATTCAAAGCAAGTGCTGTTGGCTGTCACATAGCAACACTGTGTTACAGAAGTATTCTAACATCTTCTGCCTCTTTGACCACGTCTGTGCACAGACATGTTCACTGAGCTGTCCATAATGACTAATTGGTTTCAGCAGTGGTTGAAATTCTTCATTCCAATATGCATTACCTGGAAGGATGTCCACAATAGATTTCATTTGCAGGTAGATTGCTCAATTGGTCAGATTAACTAAACCTGCTGGATATAGTTCCTTAATTTCTATTTCAGTCTTCACTGACCTACAAAATTTTGTATCAACTACATACTTCCTACCTCATAGTCCAGCTGTTTTTAGACCAGTAATAAAAGCATTTTTAACTGGTCTACAATAGATACTACACAAAATAAATTAAAATTACAAGTTCTGAACCTTTGCTATTTCCTGGGGATTTTTTTGCCATCACACCATCATGTTCTTGTCCCATCTACACAATAGCAGTTTATAGGATTTGTGGTAGTTTTAATGCTTTTTTTTTTGTGTGTGTGAGATTTTTGTTTTTCACTCTTGACCAAGGAAAGAATCAAGGAAGATGCTGGGTTCCATGGTTTATATTTTTAATTTACGTTTTCAAACTCTTATTTTTCTGTTGTAGATGACCTTAGTTTTAAGGAAACGGTTAGGACTTAAAGTGTTTACGGACTACAATACCATAAATTTCTGATCACTGATGTATGCAAAATATTAGAAAATAAAATTTTTTTTAATCTTTTCAAGATTGCATTAGTCTACTTAACTTTATTAGAAGCAAATTTTATAAAGGGTAATGTAATTCCTTTTAGAAGAGATTTAGTAGCCAAAATGTCTTACATGAAATTAAAAATATCAGTTATTCATTATCATCAGAAGTTCCATATGAAATTTCCATTTACTTAATCAAAATCTGAAAACATTTGAGACATTTGCACTCACTCTGTTTCCATAATGAATGATGTACCGGGAACAGTAATAACGAGAAATGCACTTAGCAGCCGTAAAGAAAAAGTAATAGCAATTGGATGTGCTGTTTAGTGATGCTACAAATTTAACTTGGTATTTATACTGATTCTGATTTCTAGCACTCTCTTTTTAAAAAAGTATTATCAGGAGGACATATCAGGAGGTCATGCATTTGTCTGTCCAGTGTTAACTTCCTATCTGAGTTTGGATAAACTTAACGTGCAGTGACTCAGGTACATTTACCATTAGTTAGGGCTGACTTCAGAGAACCTGTTAAAAATGATTGAGGTAGAATTTAGGCACTCATCTTCAAAACTGCAACACTCAGTTCCCTGCCAAGAGGTTCCCCAAGTCTACTTAGCCTGCCTAAATGTTGTTTATCATGAACTCTACCTAAAAATATAGGTTTGCATCATGCCCAGCCTGCAGGGCAGGGTCAGCAGGTAGATGCTGGCTCCTACCAAAGCCCTGTGGGGAGCTGGAGGGCATCCCCCCTAAGGGGCCAACCTGATAGATGCAGGTGGAGTGCTCGGACAGACAAGGTTCCTCTGCACACCTGGTGGCCAAAGTATCAGACCTTAAGATAGTGCTGCTGAAGAAAAGGCAGAAGCAGTGGCTGCACCTCATTTTTCTACGGTATTTGAGTGGCTAACCTGGGAATGAGTTTGGTTTAGGCCATTTCTCAGCTAAAAGTGGTCCAGGCATTACTTTCTCATCTGACCACTTGTCACTCTATTTCGAACAATGGTTATTGTTTCACATGCTTCATTGGACACAACTCTAGATGCCATATATCTCAAACTTTTCAGAAGCATCATCTCCTCTGAAACTGCACATGTCTGAAACATGCACAAACATCAGATGCTTCCTTGAGCTCCTTTACAGTGAGAGGAAGTTAACAACCTGTTACACAGGCTGAATGTTCACATGAGTTGTAACTCCATTGGTAAGTGAGGAACCCAGGCAATCCATCTTCACCTTTTAAGGGCTAATATTAGTATAACTGATGTCGGTTCTTCTGTCCTGGCAGAACATGGATTTCTCCAAGTGCAGCACGATCTTGGTGGTTGCCATTAAATCATGTATTTAAAATCCTCTGAATATGCCTAAATATATTAAATGTAAAATTAATTGTATGGCATGTATGATTTACTTGCTGTATGCATATAAACAGCTGATGTAAGTTAAAAAAAATGTGAATGTGATCAGAAGGGATTACTACATTTTAACTATTTGCTAAAACAGTTCTTCATCAATGTACAGGTGTCCATTTGAGATGTTGAGGCCGTGATGATCACAAAAAATCAAGTCAAAAATCAAATGCATTGTTGTTGTTTATTCAGATGAGTGAAGCAGAGGTTAATGGGCAATTTGAATCGGTGTGTGAATCAGTGTTTAGTGAAGTTGAAGCTCAGGCAATGGATGCCCTTGACCTCCCTGGATGTTTCCGAACAAGAAGCCACAGTTACTTGCGTGCCATTCAGGCAGGCTATTCCCAGGATGATGAATGTATACCTGCGATGGCATCTTCCAACATCACCTCAACTATCAGGTCAACCACAGGTAAGCAAATCTACACTGACCCTTCCACTGTCCTGCATGTAAAAATATAGCATCTTATTTTGTATTATAAAAAGGTGTTTGACATTGGAAACAGTTTTCCTGTGTAGTGGTAATACTCAATACCAGTATTCTTATGTTTGTGGTATGGTACCATTGTGGCTACACCTTGGAATAAGCTTCTTCTGGGGACAATCCTGCAAGCTTAGTATAACAGACCTGGACTTCAGTATAATTTGACCTCCATTTCCCATATCTACAGTTGTTCGGGTGAAAATATAAAAAATGCAAGTGCAAATAGTATCATTTAGATATTGTTAGACATTTAGGTATTTTATTATTTATTATTATCTATCAAGTAATAGGTCTCCTAAATGAGACCAGTTGCACTGATTTTAATTTATGTCTTTAAAGTACCAAAAGACAGAAAAGCCAGATTTTAAATATTTGGCCTAAACACTTACAGGGAATTAACTTAACAGGCAATTACTTACTTATTTTAGAAAAGGTGTAACCCCTTGTATCAATACACTTACTCATAAACATTGCGGCAAGCTTCACACATCTGCTATTGCTCATGAGTAACCATTGTTAAACAATTCACTTTTAGGATATTTTAACATTCTTCTGGCAAGTTTCTGTTCCCTTAATAGTCACTTAGCAAAGATGATAGCTTTCAATCATTTTAGAAAGGTAGAATTTAGTATTGGTAGAGAAAAAATTAGACAGCAGTTAAATAATTAAAATTAAATCTGTAACAAACACGTATTCTTTGTTAAGTGATCCAAACTCACTTTTCTGTTTCCAAATTTGATAATCTCAGTTCATAATTATGATATTTTCCTTGCCACATACTATTAAATTGCAGTGCAGGCTACACAACTACAAAAGGTAAAAATAGTGCTCAAAATACATCATATAAAAATACTTTCTAAATTATTTGCTTGACACATGTGTTGTATAACAGAACAGCAGGAGCTTAGAGAGGAAGTAAGCTGAGGTTGAATAACATGAATTTGCATTCCAGAAGTAGTATTAAATGTTATTTCATATTAAAAATAGTATTTTAATTGCTATATATAACAGTGTAAAACCAGAAGTTGTGGCTTACAGTGCCATCTTTAGGGATGCTTCTGTCCTTTGTTTAATAGAGATGCTATCGTGATGAAAATGATATTTTATTGCTACCCCAGAGACTAATCTTCATTTTTGTCAGAGTACTGTGTGATTATTATGAAGAAACCTTCCATAACAAAAGACACAACTAAGTATCTATTTTAGTGTCTGACTCCAGGTACTGAATTGGAATATTTTCAGAATTGTTGTGGTTACCAAGTGGATTGGTTGTAGCCTAAGCTGTCCTGAGTTTCTATGCTAGATAAATCCATAATTCTAACTGAAAGGAATTCATTTTCTTTAGAGCAATAAAGCTGAATAACAGAATGTTTGAGAAAATAGCCCTATTAGGCAGTAAATGTGTTTGCATCCCAGTGTTTTTGTACTCAGAAAAAAAATTATTTTCCATTGATTAGCAGTCTGCTGGTTAAATACTGTGGGTTTGGAAACTTTAGCCTTCATTTCACACGTTTTTTTTCTCTCATTCAGGTGATTTATCAGGTAGATTTTCTTAATCAAACATGTAATCTTTCCGCTACGTTGTGGTGAGCTGTTATTGACAGTGTGGAGAAAAAAGATTATTTGAGATGTTTTCCCAAGCCAAAACTAATCCCAAGCCTGTGGACTGTATTCAGTTCTGAGTGTAGTTCTGTATTCAAATTATTATCTCCATACTGCTGAGCAAGTTTGTCCTCAGCTTCTAATATAAATATTTGAATAAATAAATTTTAATAAATATTCAAATTATAAGTATTTATCTGATTTACAAGAAGAGTAAGGGTTATGTGGTTCCGTATTAATTAAAAATTTCAGTTGCCAAATAAGTTCTCATTTTTAAAACTCTCAGGGTAACTCTTCCTATTTCTTTCTTCAGCCCCTGTCACTTCAGAGGGAGATGCTTCATTACCATAATTAAAAAGAAAAAAATTTTACTTCTCCAGCCCTCTCTGAAAATTGTAAAAAAAAAAAAGCAGTCACCTGAAATGTGAAAATGGTTTTGGCATATATTTGGCATTTATAGGGGCTTCATTCAAATAAATGTCAAAAAGGTCACATCAACCTTCAGTTTCAATTCAGTCTTTTGAATTCTTAGGCAAATTACATTACATTAATTCCTTTTTTGCTTCTGATGTAAAAAAACTCTTCTTGGCCAAGAAACTAAAGCAATTTCTTAGAAAATTAACAGGCATTGCAATTTAATCATTACTTGAAATAATAGTGATATAGGTCGTGATCGCCTCTTATTGATGTAAAACAAATAATAACACACAGGCTTAGCTGAAAATTAATTCATATAACTAAAAATGTATATCTAAAATTAAAAAAATGTAATATCTGATCTATGAATTCAATAACAGAAGAATGGGATATATATTTACAGCTTGCAGCTTCCTAAAATATTCCTAGGTGCATGAACAGCTTTCAGAAGGTAGGAAAGTCACAACTGCTACATGGGACATTATTAATCCACATGGTTAACGGGGTTTTCTAATACATGGAGAAAGAAGTACCAGTAGCTAGCTTTGCTTAAATATGTGCCACCTTACAGAGAAAGCCAGATGGTTCGTTGGCAGTGTCTATGATACTAACGAACACATAACTTCTGCATAGAACCATGCAGTTTAATTACCTGTGGAACCGGGCTTCTCCGCTTCTGATGAAGACTCTAAAAAGACAAGACACGGGGTATTACCTGTTTCCCCTGGTGTGAATGAATAAGTAACAATGCAGAGGAGGCAGGCAGCATTGCTGGCATACTGTAAGCTAGACCTGGATTCTGTGTGACCCCTGCTAAGACCCATATTTCATTGTGGCTAGGGCATTGCTAGCCATGCCGTTTCATTTTGTAAAGAGATAATGAACCCAGTAAAAAATACTTCATGTTAAAAGCCCTGAATGACAGCATATGTTTTCTGTCTCTGAACTGTATCCAGCTGCAGCTGTCAGATGCACAGCTCAGAAAATACAGTTCCAGCTGCTGCTGCCTCCCACCTTGCCCCTCCATCACAGACAACATGTAATTTCCTGAGTGGGAAGTCACAAAGTGCAGTAGTCATCCTAACTACTACTGCCTTACATCTTTGCTACTCTTGCAAGGAATGCTTCACTTTTCAGGAAGAGTGCACAAAATCTGGGTCACTTTTCCAGGAAGTACAAGCTCAGCGGGCTATGTGCACGTATATACACTGTGCTGTCAGCTTGGAAGGCATTACCTGCCTGGTAATGTCTGGGTCATGTAGCAGAGTGCTGTGGAGGACACATGCAAGCTACCTGAGGTACCAGAGCTGTGCCACCACTGACTCAGTGCACAGTGGGCCCTGGATGCATAGACCTCTTGGGAAACAGAGTGAACTGGGCTGGGAGCAGTGCTGTAGTAACAAGTTGTCCCACCTGCAACACCTGGGGTGTCTTACTGAAAAGTAGTTCAAAAACACTGGCACAGCACTGGATTGTACTTTGAAAACATAACCAATGAGGAGGATGGGGCTTTGAGTAACCTGATCTGGTGGAAGGTATCACGGTATCACACAGTATCACAGTATCATAAGGTTGGAAAGGACCTCTGAGATCATCAAGTCCAACCTATAACCCAACACTAACACCAACACTAACACCAACCATCATCTAAACCATGGCATTCAGTGCCTCATCCAGTCTCCCCTTAAACACCTCCACTGCGACTCCACCACCTCCCTGGGCAGCCCATTCCAATGGCCAATCACCCTTTCAGTGAAGAACTTTTTCCTAGCATTAAGCCTAAACTTTCCCTGACGAAGCTTGAGTCCATGCCCTCTAGTTCTGCCACTGGTCACCTGAGAGAAGAGACCAATCCCTGCCCGACTACAACCTCCTTTTGTGTAGTTGTAGAGAGCAATGAGGTCTCCCCTGAGCCTCCTCTTCTTTAGACTAAACAGCCCCAACTCCCTCAGTCGCTCCTCATAGGGCTTGTGCTCCAGCCCCTTCACCATTTCGTTGCCCTCCTCTGAAGGTCAATTCCAACCCAAACCATTCTATGATTCTATGATATCAACCACTTTCTGGTTGTTTCCCCTTTGCTTGAGAAGGTCAAATTATTTTTATTATATGTCCCATAGGCAGAGAGACTTACTCCCAATGTTATAAACTCTTTCAGGATAGTTCCTCACAGTTTTTCCTGCTGATGTTGTTTGATTTTACCATGAATGCAGATATACTTATTGAATTGCAATGATACTGGAGGTAGCAATTAGGACGATCGGTTATGAAGCCGAAGAGACAGAGAAGAATTTGGTATGTGCACCTTTGGCCATCCAGGGTATCCGGAACACCAGGTTATCATGAATTCAGAAGGGGGAGGCATATTCAGTTTCTTCTGAAGGCATTATTATACATTGTATAAAACACTTTAGCCTTTATTGAGAGAGGCACTGCTACTCTAGCCTGCTGCTGAGGGTACTTACCCATCAAGTGGGATATATGCTCAGTGAATATTGCTTCTATATGCAAATCAGATAAAATAGAAAAGACTAAATATTCTATAAAGAGGAAATGAAACACTCCAGTCAGATGTATGAAATCCTTCTCCAACAACAAGCACTGGATGAGTGGCCTGAGTTAGGTTCTTCAGCTTTTACGCTGATGAGTAAAAGGGAGAATCATCTTCAGTGTCCTAAAACTACTTCACATTTTCCTCTAACCCAAGTTCTTTGACTGCAACTGTATTTTCTCATTATGGACTCCAACACAATAGCACCCAGGTCATGGTACATAAAGGCGTTCTGGATTTCTGTTGTGTGTTGTGTCAGTCCAAGACCACTTCTACCGCTTCAGGGATTTCCAGCCAACCTTGAGAGAAAATTAGGATGAAGTACTGCTGATTTCAGGGGATATAGTTACTAGCCTTAAGTGGACAATACATTGCATTACAATTACTTCATTTTTCTAGAAAACATAGCATAATACAAACCTGTTAAATCAGTTGTAAATGCATCTCCTTTTATCTAATTAATAGGGGACAGCTCTGCTAACCTTGTGATTACTAGGGAGTCCACTGAAAAAAGATGAGAAGGACAGAACTGTCTTTGTCCCTTTTACTTTTCTCAGCCAGTAGGACTCTGCTTGGCATTAAGTAAACTGTAGAGAATTCCATATTTACTGAACTATTGAGGACTAATTCCAAAACCAATTAATTCAAAGAAGGTCACATTGCATGAGGGAGTTTTCAATTACAGCTCATATGATTACTCAGAATGCCTGAGGAATTGCAGGTTTCCATTCTCCTGACTTAAACCTATTTTCAGCTTTCCATTTTTTAAATAAGAGGCTATGTAGGGTAACTTTTTAGGCCACATGTTTGATATTTAGCCACAAAACTCTTATTGCCAGTAAATATGTTGCATGGTCATGTACTTACAAGCATGAAGGCAAGAGAATAAGAGAATATGATATTTCATCAAGAAGTCTTGCTATTCCATAGTACAGCTACCCCTGCAAACCCCAAAAAGACTATTCTCTGGTTGCTATCTGAGCACTGATGACAGTAGTTATTTAAAAGTTTCAGTCATGGTGCTACTACATATGGAGCTAGTGGAGTTCAGTGAAGGGTCTCTGAGAAGGCAAAGAGTCTTGAGCATTTCTCCCATGAGGAAAGGGTTGAGAGCTGGGACTGTTCAGCCTAGAGAAGAGGAGGCTCAGGAGGAATGTTATGAAGGTATATAAATAAAAAAGTAGAAAAACATACTCCTCAGTTCCTAAAAGAAAAATTTTTTATGATCAATAAATCTGTCATTTTCTTTTATTTTCTCTAGAATGAGATATTTAATCCACGTGGCTGCTTAGATCTTAATTTAGTGCACTATAGCTAGGAAGACCCCACCAAATGGGGAAAAATATGTGCATGAAGTAACATCTCCACAAATTCTGTTCTTCTTTTACTAAGAATAGAAATAAAAAGCTGAGTCTTAGGGTGTTTCAGTGGTACCCTTTGCTGTGTAATAGTTAGCAGTGGTCTCCACAACAGGTGTGTTTCAAACCATAAAACCTTAAGTCCAAATAAGATACACAAGGCTGTTTTCTCAATTATAATTTGTCTATTGACTTTGCTTAATTACTGTTGGGGCCCCATGGAATTATCTGGCATTCTAATTCTTTATAGGAGACATACCATGTATCTATTGGAGCACTTAGGGATCCTCAGTTAATACTTTGATGCTGTTCCAACTTGTGTGCCTATACTGTGAGAATTAATCTTGCACTAACAAACGACGAGCCCAGTTCTACACTTGGATGCACATACATAATTTTCATTGCTCTGGGTGTATCTGGGGGGAATTATTAGTCTTTGGTTCTTTTAAATATATCAAAGTTCTGCTGCTATGCTGAGACTGCAGTTTAATAGCAGCTTTGCATGATGGTAGTGGCCCAGAGAGCCACTAGGATAAAGGTGACATGAGCCCTTTGGTTCAAGGAGTTCCACAGAGTATGGTCAAGGGGTCATCATAACTGTTCATAACTCTGGGATTTCCTGAGATGGAGGAAGGCTGTGCTAATCAGGGCTCCTGGGCTGCCTAGCCTCTTTAGTCTGATGAGGCATGAAAACAGTTGGAGCAGTAGTCAAGCTTTTCATAATTTCCGTTCTTCTTGCTACAGGTTATCTAAAGAGGCAAAGATAAAAAATGAAGTCAATGCCTTCCATCTATGGTTAATTTAAAAAATGTGTAATGGGTGTTTCTCCCTTGCTCCTACTGTTCTGTGCTTGACGTAATTCCACCATAACCTATTAGATTTGCCAGACAGCTGGTTCTTTTTTTTTATTAAAAAGGACAACCATGCTCCCTCCCCTGGAAGAATTTGGCTTCAAAGCTATTCTATGGGATCAGCTTTCACAGAGTTTTATCAGCTTCATTTTCTGTATAATATTACACAGGATTAAAAAAAAAAAAATTGGTTAAGAAGGAAAAACTGTTCATGCAAGGAAGGTGATTCACTGCTCAGGTGTTTGAAACCTACCTAACATAACAGAAGCAAACAGTGGCAGAGGTCAATCTCAAGCCCAGCTCTTTATCTTGTGGTTGCCAGAGGGTTCTTTCCTCAGTTGGGTCTGTGCAGCTGGGGGAATCTCGCAGGGTGGAAGCACCAGTTCATCCCAGTTCCTTGTACTTGTATAAAAAAAAGAAGGCAGGACCCCTCTCCTACCAGTGCTTCTCCTTCTGTGTTCCTCCATTAATGAAAAAAACTCATAAGGAGTCTTCTCAGAAGCTCAGCATGTATTCAGTCCTGGTTTTTGTTGAAGGCATACATGTCAGGAGCTGTAACGATGACATGTGCACTGGAACTACAACGCTTGCTGTGCTGGTTATACAGATGTCATTTTGATTGACTTCTGACACTAATTTTTACTAGCTCACATGTAATATTTCATACATCAGGACTTCGGTCTATCAGTTAATGTTAACTAAACTGTCTTGAAGCTGACCTGATTTTGCCTGCTCATAGGCTGTCCCTTAGCTTTGTTACACTTTCAGCACAAGAGGGGTGTGAGCTGCGTTTTGCTGTAGCTTCTTTACAATTAAAAAATCTCACAAAAAAACCCGTGTGTGCATCCATCAGGGAATTCCTCTCCTGTGAGTCCTAGCAAAGGCACAGGGGCCAATAGAGTCTATGTGTGAGGAAAGGGAGCTGCACTTCAAAATAACAACTCCTTTACAGCAAGTAAAGGATCCTTCCACTTCTAATATATACATTGAATAGTAAAGCTATTTCCAAAAGCGTATTATCAGGCATTTAGGGAGGCAAGTTCAGGTGCTTTCGCTACTATTCTGCCTCATGGCAAGGACATTTTGATTAATGCTCGCCACTTACAGATGTACCTCTCCTAAGGGATACTATTTTTAACTTGCAAAATTGTGTTTTCCAGAACAGAATGCTGGTGAGTAACTGCCACCCAAATCCTTCCCAATAACAGTGGCTTCTGAAGGTAGACACAAATCAGTTCATTATTATTTGAAACAAAGTTATATCTATGAGTGAAGAGGCACAGGAAGCAGAGAAAAACTTTTATAGTTACCTTATATATAAAAAGGCCCAACTTCTTGGGATGCTGCCAGACCCTCAGCAGCTCCAGTCTTCTATTTTCCCTTCCCTAACATGGAGTCTCATCAAGATAAGCTTGTATTTAAGTGTCTATTTCTGTGTCAGGAATTTTATTCCAATTCAGATCTGCCCTAAAACGGCAATTGCTAAAACTGATACTTAAAACATTACTTGAAAAACTTTCTCCGGAGGATCAGAGAAAATAAAGATACTAAAATTGATATTCCTAAGGCATAACCAGACAGGTTAGGTGAATAGTGTGGAATTTGTCTGCAGATCAAATCTTCCAAACATTGATACTAATTGTCTAAGTTCCCATGACAATAAATTTAAATTCAGTTCAAAGATAGTTGGCTGATAACTTTTGAGGCATTTAAGACATCCACGTAGGAATTACGAGTATTGCATCCTCCTGAACAAGTAGCTGTAGGGTGAGCAGAAGGGCCTAGGACCTCTAAAAGGTATTAGATACCTATATTTAGATGAGTTTGGCTCAGACTGAATACAGTGTATGAATCCTATTGTGCACTATCAAAGAGTCAACAAACCTCTACCTACACTGAGGTTTCTTCCACTCACCTAATAGCACCCTAATACTTACCAACAAACTCTGTACTCACTGTAAAGCCGAAGTTTAATCTCAGTATATAGTCCATTAAAATACACACACTGGAAACCACAAATATCAGCAATCCAAGCAACTCGTTACTACTCCTCAAGGGCAATTAGAGGACATATGTGCCCTAAACAGGGTTAGGGAAAATACTGATTTTGAAATTAGCAGCCTATCACTTGGCTTTCTGAGGCTGAGAACAGAGTAGCAAGGACATATCGATGAGTCATAATTTTTTTTATGCATTTTTTTTTGTTATATTAAATACAAGTGAACCTTTTGGGATAATTCTATGTCCAGAAAAATACATATATTTCCACTCTTTGTCACCTTCCCCCAACTTAAAAAAACCATAAATTTCAGTCATAAAAATTAATTTCACCTAATACTTAAATCTAAAATGTAGCTGTCAAAAGCAGTAACATTAATGTCCTATTATAGTCAATGAAATGTCATTTATCTCCTTTAGGATTGATATCTGTTTTGAAAGAAGTTGTTCTCTGGACATCCTTATTTCTCTCTGTTGCCTATAAAAATAGTCTATAATGATGGCATAGTGTAGCTAGATAACTTTTAAAAATCTGAGGTAAAAGTCAGGCATATTCAAATTGAATTATAGGATGAAACTACATCCTGATCCCACTGAAAACAAGGATAGCTGAGAGAGCCATGCTCTGACTTACAGGGTTGAGAGCTCAAACACAGCAGCATCATTTTCTGCAACAAAACCCAGGACTGGCAGCCTGCAAATAGCTTTCTGAGCACTGTTTCTGACACTGATGTTGACTCCATCTGCTTCTTGGATAAAATGATTTCTTGATTTCACTGTTGCTTGCGTAGTTACCAAACTCGAACATGCACTCTGAGATTGTGTCCAGACTTGTAGCTCTCTGTGGATTGAAAGAATGATTTAAAGGTATTACATTATCTTTAATTCATTTATTTTGCAATCGTTTAAATTCTTTAATGTGGGACCATTACCATAATGCCCCATTAAAATTATTCCATTGTGCAACACTACCTTAAAATTAACTGAGCAAACTGTTTTACTTGTTCTTTTACAGTTTTAAATTCCTTACTGTAAGTTAATGAAAATCAGAAGCTTCATGTAGTTACTATAAGAATGAGATATTGAATACAAACAAAACCCATGATAAGCCTAAATAATACAACTGTGAGTATTATAGGAAGCAGATGGAAATTATTTGACTTGGGTGATAAGGGTGTATGGGAAATCATGAAGAGTTTTTTGGGTTGTTTTAAGTACAGAATTGCAGCAATATAGATTTGATTCTACTGGAAAACATTTTCAGTTTTTCTCTTTTATTTCAATGTGAAAACAGTAGCCCAGTAAGAGTAACTCTTAGCTTTTGGAGCTCTTTTGTCTCTTTGCCTCTTATTGTTTTGGTGATGTGACAAATGCAATCTGTATTCCTGAAAAGCCAAACATACGTTCTGTAAATGAAATAGAAGGGAATTAAAGGTACATTTTTCCTTCCTGCAACCAAAAAACTAAGATATTGTTTATAAAGCAAATTCAGTATTTTAGAGGCACGTTGGAACTGTTTAGAAGAGCAAAACAGCTGTCAGCACTTTGCTTTGCCATCTACAGGATGTTGGTTAGGCTATAATTTCTTGCTAATTAACTCATCTAAAATAGAACCCTTTGTAACTAGTCCATCAGCAATCCATGAGTTTTGTGTTGCCCACATCTCTTTTAACTTTGGCAAAGGCTTACAGTTTCTGACCTTGATGTCTTGTTTGATTTGCATTTCTGTTTTGAGACTAACATTAATTACACTGTCAAAACAGATTTAATCATTTATGTAACATGGGCTGCCTACAGACCTAAGTTTTCCCAATATGGAGGTAACGACTTACGCATTGAATGACTTGATTACAGTAATTCCTTTTATATGGTTCTCCTCCTGGGAGACTGTAATGTGTACTTAGACTCCTGCTTTTTCCAAATTTAGTGGTCACATTTCCACTTAATTGTTAGTTTCCTGTACAAAATCAGATAGATGTACAGAACTGAAACCTAAAAGGATCTACTCTGAATATTGAGTTTAGCCTGATGCACACACAGATTTTTTTTCTTTAAAAAAACACGACTCATCCAGTAATTTTGCCTTACTCCAGTAAATTCTGATCGAGGTTACAGGTCATGCTAATGATTTCAGATTTTTTTGTCAGAAGTACTATATAGATTTTGTTTAGCAGAGAGATGTGAAAAACAGATGCTACTTAAAAAATATCATTTTATATGGGATTCATATGATAACAGTGTCTCAGTGACATGTATTTTGAATAGCTCTTCTAAAAGTTGTGTATAAGAAGCACAAATCTTGCCTATGTCCATAATACATTATGATAATGGTCCATATCCTGAGGTTGTGTGGATTGGTCTGGTCCCATTGACTTCAGTACCAACAGCTTTAGTAGGATTAACAGCATGGTGTAGACCAGTGCCTAAAACTGTGCGGCCGATATAAAACTACAGAAGTACAGAGGGTTTGCTTGTAATACCTCTGTGGAGCTACAAAGGGAACTTGACCCAGACTGCTACAAGCTGTTATGTAGTAGGTCCAACAGAAGGGATCAAGGAGCAGTAAATTAGGATTTGGTCATTGATGCAAGGAAATTCCATACAGGCATGCTTTAACAGCCAGCTTACAGGTCTGTGTTCTAATGAATACAGGTAAAGGAAGACAGGAGAGGTTATGTCCCAGTGCATACCAGAATCCCACCAATGCTGTTACAGGGATGCAGCATTTGGCTATTTCACCCCTTTAGGCATTTCAAAATTAGATGTCCTGATCGGAGCTTGTTGTCCTGGATTCCCTTTACAGTTGATGGAGAAAAGTAGGCACTTGCACAGGATGATTCATTTCCTGGTAAAATAAGCATCTAAGATGGGTGAGAGTTGCCCCCAGAATTGCTTATTTTTTCTCCCAGTAATTCTCAAAGAGGTCAGACAACTAACTTACACTTGAACGACCATTTTTTAAGTGACTAATGTGAGGTGAGATGGATTCCCATTTATAGTTCTCACATATGATTAATTAAATCAGTAGTAAAATAGTCTATTTGAAAAACTGGCGCATGATATATGTGGCATCTTGCACCTTTGGACTATGGCAACATGACACCATCAGTTAAAAGTTGGTGTTACAAATATTGAGGTTTACCTAAACATAATACACATAAAATGACTCGTAAGGGAAAAATGTTAGGAAGTTATAGATACATAACACCCAGACAATGCTTTGGGTTATTCAGTTTAAACAAAATGCAGCCCATCATATAAACAGTGCTAATTAAACTCATCTGGGTTTAAGTTTCAATAGTCTTTCCAAGAAAATATCTCACAAAAATATCATTGTGAATGTATTAGCTGTTTCTTAGTGCTTAATCTGGAATGCAAGAAACAGAGTTCTTTTCATGGATCTTTCCATGAAAGAACCAAGATCTTGGTTCTTTCCAAGCTCAAAAAGGCTCTCTACTGAGAAGCTACTTGTTTCTTTTCTGGGAGGGCTGAATGAGAAAAAGAAGAAGCAGGAAGATAGGTTAATAATTAAAGTAGCTCTCTGGTTGTGTTTAAAGGAAATTTGTCTGAGTTGCAATTAAAGGAATTAAATTATTTAAAACCAAAATTCTCTGTTGATGTTCAAGCACAGTATAAGTCTGGTAAATTTTAATTACTATTTTTTCAACATTTGCCTATCCTTACAGTTCAAAAAACCACCTTCGAAATGGAGAACCTCTTGAATGTGGAAGTGCTCAGAAATGACAGGGTCTTTCACTAGCAGAGCAGTGAGCAAAAGTATTCACCTATCCAGAGAGCGGCAAAGAATAGGGCTGGAGGAGCCAGACTTTACGAGACGATGATGTATCTTCCTCATTGCCCTACACTCACATACAGCTGATGTTTCAGTTTAAGTGCAAAGTGGGTGTGTTTGGGTAGTATATGTAAGGACTTGCATTTACATTCTCTTGGCACTGTGCAAGGTCAGTTAATGGAGCAAAACGTTTTTTTTCTGTGCAGAGCCTGAACACATGCTGCTCCTGCACCGAAAAGAGAAAGTAGATACCAAATCACCCCTGTAAGTCTTTGAGGTGGCCACTGATGGTACACATCAAAAATGTTAGGCTTGCATCCAGAGACTAATTGACTTTAACCTTTTCCCTTCATTCTAGCTCATTACTTTTTCTTAATTAATTAGCAAGAGGCTACACATGTCAAAACTAAGCATTTCTAAACCACCTCATTTTTCCGAAAAGCCAGATTTGCTTTGTAAAAATTAAACTGGCCTGTTTGACACTACAATCTTATTTTAATTATGTTTTTCATTGGAGACCAACGTCGAATAGAAGTTGACGACAGGCATGTATACAAAGTTGTGTTTCAACATCCTGTCTTTTAAACAGAGACTTGTATTCTTAATTTTGGCATCCATGGCTTGGTAGAAAAATCATCAAAGGCATTATTTTAGTGGGAAATAAACTCTTAGTAGCTTATATATTTTATCTCAAAAGTCTGCTTTGATTTCTTAATGGTCTTTTAATACTTTGTTTTGAGAAGTAACTGTAACAAGTATTTTAAGAGTAGCTCAAAGGTCTTGATGACCATGATGGAGCATAATGAAGAGACTTCAGAGCATTTCAAGGACAGTCACGTTAGCGAGATCTCTAAAAAATATTGGATAGAATAGTGTGCACAGTGGTCAAAAAAAAAAAAGACTGTATCAATAGCTAAGTACTAGTTTCATATACTTGTTAGATTTAATTCTTGCCTTTCATTATAAGGAGGACTTTTTTTCCTGTTCTGAGATGATTTCAGGGATAGAATTCACTTTCCCTGTGCAAAAGCGGAAGATCTAGCATCAGCCTGGAAGTCTGCACCATGTTTCTCTCAGTGCTGTGGTTCCTCAGAGAAGCCCTATCTGCCTGCAGCAACATGCCCCTGGGAGCTCTGCCTCGAGGGTAGCTCCACACTCCCCGCAGAGTAATTATCCTCCTTCTGAATAAACCTCCTTACAAAACAGAAAATCCAGTTCACTCCTGCCGTGTGTCATAAGGGACAACCGCTTTCTTTAATTGATGGTGCTTTCATGTAAATTCATCATCCAGTTAACTTTGTGATCTCAACCTAAATAATGTTATTTTGACTAAGTGTTTAGTGGTTATATTGATTTGTTAAAACCCCTCAGGTCGCTCTATCTTGCAAATGGACCAACAGCAGTGATTTATTATAAGGCTGCCTTTTGAAAGGTGTTCTGAATGTCACCTACGGCCACTGATATTTCATCAAATATATCACATCTCTCCTTCTGCCTCTTGTCTGTGAATCTCTACGGATAACCTGAAGTTATATATGAATTGAATTATTTTAGTCATTTTAGTTCTAGTACAACACTGCATTGGCACTGAAATATGGGCAGAGTAACCGATTTATTTCTATGGCTGTAGCAAGAGTAACCTTATGCAAGTTTAGTCAAATGCCGTGTAGACTGAGAGAAATTCTGCTTCCTGGTATATCAATTAAATAAGGAAAACAAATCCTTTTACTTAAGAATCAGGAAATTTCCCTTGAATTTCTGCTGTATGTGTTGAAACTGTCAGATTGCCATTTCTCCAGTTCTGGGATTATCTTCTTGGTTACTCTACCTGATACTCTGTTTCTGACCAATGCTTCCTATCTGGGACCAGAAAGAAACCTTAGAGAAATTAATGCAGTTTACAGAGCAAGTCACTTGCAGCCATCTCCGTGCCAAATTCATCACTGGTAGGCAATCGTATATATGTGAAGGGGAAAATGGTCATCTGGCAGTTAAGATAGTAAATGTAAGTCATGCCGGGAGAACATTGCTGGAGCTGGCATGGATGGGCACTGCACTCTTTACATAAAGGCACTGATCCTTACAAAACTTGAGTGACAAATTAATGCATGCTGAGCTGCAGTGCTACTTGTTCCTTTCTCCTAAAATTATACCTGGTTTTCATCATCGTTTAGTCTAGCCCACTATGAAGCAGTACAGAACCATTTTGTTTCTCTCTGTTTCTCTAACAATGTCCTTTCTTAAAGGAAAATACAGTGGAACCGATTGTACCTGTTTATGTTGAAGTGGTGCAAGTACCTGAACAGATAACACTTTGATTCAAGTGGAAGCCTGAAATACCCATATGGTTTAGAAATAGAATATTTTTTGCCATTTTTAACATCTTTTGTTGATGATCATAAGCTAACAGATGGAGATGACTGTATCTTATGAGCTCCGTTTTATTGAAAAAAGCAAAAATAAATTCAATTTTCTACCCCGAGATAGCCTTTGAATACAACTGGAAGAAAAATTTTAGTTTCTTTTTCATAATTCCTGTATTTGGTTTAAACATTTTTATTTACATCTTGTGCCATAGACTTTCTTTGTTGTATTTCAGAGCAGCTATAGATTTTACAAATTGATTAGCAGGGTCGCAGAAGGCTGTTGCTTAACTTCACTGTTCAGCAGCAGGACTGATGAGAGAAGTATCAGGAAGGCCCAGCATATGTACCAAACTACTCAGAAAAACAGAGAAATCAGAAATCTTTGGTCATCTTCTGTAAGCCACAGAAACAATAGAAGGTTATCCATAGTGTGTCTCTGCATCTGCTCGAGTCCACTGTTTAAAGTCACACTGTGACAGTCCTGCTCTCCTGGTGC
Source organism: Tapera naevia (assembly GCA_033556795.1). NCBI lineage: Eukaryota > Metazoa > Chordata > Aves > Cuculiformes > Neomorphidae > Tapera > Tapera naevia. The sequence goes on along the minus strand of JAUMJJ010000079.1, from coordinate 16,232,896 downwards.
TCTGCTTTTGCATGGCCCTGTCCTTCACTGTGTTTCATCCCCAGCCGTTGTGCTAGCTCTGACACCCAGCTTGACCCACTGGGACTAAAGACACGCATCCTCCACCCCAGTCTTTTCTCAGTTCAGCTTTCAGCACCAGTGCCCTGGATGGAGTTACACGGACACTGTCCTTGCGAGCACTTGGTACCCCAGTGCTGCATTGCCCCACACCAGCCCTCCCTGTGGGGATGGCAAAACCACCACAACTCTGTAGTTTGTAGAATGATGCCCCTAAAACTAGGGAAGAAAAGAAGCAGCAATTCAGAGGTTTTGTGTGCTTACTTTGAACTAATAACCACTAAGGCAATAAAATTTGCAAAGCTGACAGGAGCTTCTCAGCATAAGAAGGGGTTGATAAATGAAACGGAAGTTCATTTTCTGTTAGGAAATGCAGTCGTACGTGGCATGTATGACTGGTAGGGCCAAATACTGGACATGATAGAAAAAGATATTAGTGCTGATTACAGGAACATTCAAAAAAGTAATATTTAATGGAAAAAAAAATTGAAAGTGATATAAAATTTCATGCTTCAGACCTTCAGCCAATACTTATTTATTACAGATCTATGACCAAGCATGAACAGTAAACTATGGATTACAGGGTTACTTTTCTCATTTAACAAGCCTCTATTCTATTATGTAGTCATCTCTTAAGTCAGTCATTTATACCAAGTTTATCCAAGACAAGTCTTGGTCACATTTTTTCATCACAGTTATCCTATTTACTTCACTAGAACTGCTGGAGTGACTAAAGCAAATAGTATTTGGTGGTAAGACTTGACTCACAAATTCACACTTTTGTCCTCATACCAGATTTTGCTACAGTCTCCAATTAGTCCCGGATTTCTGTGGCTCTGAAACTACTGGTCCAGATATGCACTCATTAACTGTGTAGGGATGGATTTTTTTCTTCCCTGCTAAATATTTGATCTCTGTGACTGTAGCTGAGAAATTAATCGGATTTCTTCCTGCCATATTTCACTGTGAATATGTAGCCAGTTTCTCACAAACTTTCAGTCTTTCTCATAGTTTCTTGTCCTTGTTGAAAATCTGTGGGGTTTTAATTGTTGTTAGGTGCTCATGATCAAATGCTTGCCAGAATACTCTAGTAACTAATACTTGGTGGCTTTAAGATATGTCACTACACCAAAACAATCGTAAACTTCCAGAATAAAATTTTCAATCCTAAGGGAAAAAAAAAAAAAAAGGCAAGTGTTAGTGTTTGGTTTTGCTACAAGAATGTTTTTTTCTTTTTTAGAAATGTAAATGAGGATTAAGTTAGCTATGAAGGGTTGCAACAGAAGTTTAACATTTATATTCATTAGACAGAGGAGTGATCTGCTACCCAAGTAGTAGGGATATCCTTGCCTGTGATGTTTCATTATCACATTTACCATATGTCTCATTATTCACTGTTATTCTTCTGGGTGAAGACAGGTAAAAAAAAAAAAACAGGAAATGAGTTATAACAGTGATAACCTTTTACAGGTAAAATTAGCCTCCTGTTAAGGATTTCACTTACCCAGTTTCACCCCATTTTCTCTGTTTCTGATGTTTCCCAGCACTTTGATCACTTGCACCTGCATTTGCAGGGGGAATGTGGGGAGCAGTGTTATGGTGTCTCCCTTAATGGAAATATTCCTTAGAGCCACTGTTTGGGCTGACAAGACACTACCTTAATTTCCAAGCTTTACAGCCTCTCCCTTCTTCAGTGAACTTACTGTATTCCCTAAAGCATTTGAAAAATATTGGGTTTTTCTTTCTTCTTAACTGCTGGTTACAAAACTGACAGCAGATAAGATTGGTGATAGGACAACAAAATGGCACTTCAAAAAAAGCACACAGTCTCAAAATCTGAAGAGTGTGTTTTCACATGTTTCAGCGTGTTAGAGCAATTTAGCTCAGAGTAAGACTCTTTAAATCTCTACCGGAATTAAGCAGCATCAGTAGTAATTCAAAACATGCTTGAAGTGAAGGGTTTAATTGCCCAGCTCTGCCTTGCTGTCTTTTATTTACGATCACTCCATTTGTTTATGATTAGCATGAATCAAAATTTCAGGGTAGTTTTCTCTAGGCTCACTTTTCCATTAGGTGATACAGGCTCACTAGTCCCAGGTATTAGCAAATTCCTAAACTGGTCTGTTCTCTCCAGAGAGCTGCAACATAGCATCATCAAAAAGCATGACTGGAGAGGTTCTCCTTCTGACTTCATTGCTCATCAGCCTGTATTTGTATAATGGAAAGAGAAACCCTTGTAGAAATATTTTTGGACTCAAGTAACCCCAGTTCCAAGGTTACCTGAGTCACTGCTGCAATGTCCAATGCATCTAGCAACAGCAGAAAAAGGCAAACATTTTTCAATAAGTCATTCATCATCCCAGTCTCTGTGTGTATACTTTATGCTATTTCATCATTATTGATATAGGGGAACAAAAGAATTTTCTTTATCTTCCTACAGTTATACAGGAAATAAATTGGACTTGATTTTCCTGTACAGGAATACAGAAAGCTATATCACAATGCAGGTTTTTTTATCAGTTTATAATTTTATGAAGTGTGATTATATGTGCTTTGGGGGAAAAACACTTCCATAACAGAAATGCTTTTATTAGTACCAAAGAAGTGTAGTGGTCTTAGACAATTAGAAAATTCAACTGGGTGATATTAATGACTAAATGTCTATCTCTACGAAATCTCTAAAATTCTTTAAGGAAGAAGTATTGCCACAATTCTGCATCTGTAGAGCTTTCTTGGATGTTTTATTGAGCCTTTTGCTTCAAGACAGAATCTGTGTTAAACCAGCCTCAGACCTGCTCTGTTCATCAGACCACATTCTCCCAGTGTTTCAGATCCATTTTTCTGTCTATATTTCTATATTCTCTTCATTAAAGTATATCCTCCTTCAATATATGTTCTAAGGATTTAAGGCTTACTGCAGGATAATAGATGTCACTGGTTTTGGTATTACTTGTCGGTTTTGTTTGTTGTCCAATTATCTAGTAGCTTTGTATATATTGTAACATTTTTACATGCCTGGAATATCCTTTTATTAACCATATTGTGGATATTTTTAAAACATATGCTTCTTGTCTAAGTAGCCAATCCTGTCTAAATCCAGCCAGTACACCTGGAAGTATTGTTAAAGGTTAAAGTGTGGCATACTCTAAAGTAGAAGTTCCTGAATACTTTTTTTCTAGTATACTGCTACTGCTTTTTTAATATACTGTATAAATGCAGATCCAACAGTTCAGATGATAACAAGGGGTGTTGGGGGGGAATCTTAATTTCTCTTACCAGCTTTACTCTATGTGGGAATAACCTCAGAAGCCCCAGTGTGTAACCTGCCTAGCACAAGTCTTAACAAACACAAATCCTCACTAGCTCTCTTTCATCTTCTCCATAATCTGGGACTCCCATTTTCACCCTTTGCTTTCTGGTTGAAATAAAATATTGCTGTGTACATCCGTCAGACTCTGAGAGGGACTTTCAACTAATAATAAAATTCACAAAGAGAACTATGTTGCTCCCCCTTCTTTTTTAAGTAGCATAATCTTAATATTGAGGTGAGTTCTGTTGTGAAATTTCCATCAGATTACTCTTTTTTTCTTTTTTTCTTTTTTTTTTTTTTTAATTCTTTTCATAGCTGTAACTTACACAAGTTACAAAAAAACACCACCACCGGTACCCCCTCGTACCACTTCCAAGCCACTGATCTCAGTCACGGCACAGAGCAGCACAGAATCCACCCAGGATGCATATCACGACAGCCGGACTCAGAGGATTTCCCCGTGGCCGCAGGATGGGCGAGGGATGTACAACTCCACCGACAGTTTGGACAGTAACAAGGCCATGAATCTTGCCTTGGAAACTGCAGCTGCACAGCGCCACGCATCCGAGAGCCAGAGCACCTCGATACGAACCAGTGACAAGGCCATTTTAGTGACAAAAGCAGAGGAGTTTCTCAAGAGCCGACGTTCTTCTATAGGGATCCAGGTAGCCTATCATTAACATCTGTTCTGTGATGAATTGCTTGCCTTCTTTCTGTAAATAGCATAGAATGAGTCATTCAGCTTGACTGGCTCTAATAATCTAACAAACAACCCCTGGCTGCTTAGCGTTAATTGTAATTCACATCATGGCAATGTGGCTCTGCAGAGAAGTCTTCAGATAATATGCTGTACCTGGAAGAAAATGAATGAATAAATCTCTAGGGAGGTTACCTGTCATTAACACTTGATATGAAAATTATACTGCAGAGCTACAGGTGATCAGCATGTTCATCTCCTTCCCTCCATGAATTCACAGTCTTTTTTATAGAATTACACCAGCTTTAAAATACTTGACTGTTTTTTCCATTATGTCTCTCTTTTGACCTTGGAAAATGTGCAATGCTGCTAGATCTTCAAGTTATTCCACCTAAAAAGAGAAGGAAGATAAAGAAATGTGCTAGTGCAAATAAAGCATAATTACAGGTGGCAAATAATGAAATACCATTATTAAATATGGTCTTTGAGCATTCTTCCATTCGTCCATCAAAAAAAGAAATATTTATTTCACCTGACAAAATATGTGTCAGACTGTAGAAAGCTATATTTCAGGCAAATGAAATGAGACAATTCCAAATGCAAATTTTGATTGCTATTCCTTCTATGAAATGGAAAGCAGTAGATAGACAGCAATGGTCATTTGCTTAAAGCTGTAGGAAAAAACAAGTAGTAATAAAAACCAGAAAGTTGAACTTGCAATCAATGAGAATTTCTCATGGCTTGGAAGTGGTACTTAAGAAAAATTTAGGCTTCTGTTCTGCTGAATATTTATTTTTGAGTATGTGAACAACCCTTTCTACATCACTGGGTTCGCTTCTATTCTTAAAAATCTCTACTTTTGCCAGATCAACTATAGAAGAAATGCAATGTGTTTTGAAATAGCTACAAGTATTAGAGAGACAGCAACATAGATCTTGAGAAGGTAATAGTCCATGTAACAAAGTCCAGTCAGTGGCTATTCATATTATTTTCTTTAAACAGCAGTAATCCCATTTCTATTGATTTCAAAATACAATCAGAAAGAAGTATTTGGATTAAGCATGTTACAGCTACTGATTGAACTTCACTGTTTGACATCTTAGTATGGTGTAATTTTGCTCTTCCCCAATGTATTAGGCTAATAGGAAGTCATGGGCTTTGCCAACAAGCTTCTTGTCCATTTCTCGACATAAAAATATCTTCTTTGGATGCAGAAGAGTAGAATGAAATTTAACAGCAATGGTAATATATTCCGATGGCTACTTTTCAAATGTTTCACAAAGTAATTAGTGTACTCTAAATTGTTCAGAAAATGGGTTTAGCAGATAACAGTGAAAAGCTCAAAAGAGCAGCAAGTAATTTTTGGTACCTTTTAGCCCCTAAACTGAAAATTGCTCTTCACAAAGGAATTGTATCTAGCGTTGTTCTTATCTCATCTTTACAGCAGCTGTGCACAGTGATATTTAACAATGTTGGTGTCTTGCTTCATTCAGTCCTGGTATTTCAGCAATTAATTCTGAAACTTTGATTACATCACTTGATCCTGTTTCTTACTGCAGGTGATGACCAGTACTTTTCACTGGGCTCTGACCCTTCTTGGTATGTGATGTGTTTAATAATATGTGCTTATAACCCACAAAAAGATCAGTGGAATGCTTTCCGTGGAAGCAGCGGATCTTCTGTGGCAACTTGTTGCCTGACGCTTGGCCCATAAAACTTGTCCTCAGGTGCACACACTGAGAAAGGCAAATATTGTTTGAAACAGCAGGTTCTTTAGAAGGACGAGCTGTTTGTTATCTTTTGAGAGGTACAAATTGCTTGGTTGTACCATTTGGCATTATATAAGGTTAAAATACCAAAAATGCCCTCAACACTGTATGCTGAGAACACATTTTAGTTGTTTGGGGATTTTTCTGCAGTAAGTTTCAAACTTCACATTAGTGTGAAAAATAACTTTCTGCAACATTTCTAAGCAGAAAATGCATTTTGTTGTATTGCTGTTGCCAAGTTTCTAAGGAATAAAAATACAGGGTAGAAAACTCTTATTGCAAACTACATAAATAGTAATTTATGCCTCCACAATATGGTTGAAGTATTCAATTTCTTTTAGACTTTGGCATCAAAGCACCTTAGAAAAGGATGGTTTTTATTTGCATATTTCCTTGATTGACTAAATGACTTGTTTTCTCATTAGCATGCCATGCCAGGGTAATGCATTGAATTTGCATTTATTTGCATTAATTAATTTGCTATCAGGATGGTTAATTTGTATGTTTTTTAATGTTTTTTTCCTTTAACACATTGGGGTGAGAATGCTTGCCAGTGGAGCTTCATACATAAGCAGAGAGGCACAAAGATAAAGAATGAGCATGGAACCACTATGGACCCAGCCTCTGGCTGCCATGACTTTGGTGTTTGTGATTTATTTAGTGTTACATAATAAATAGAACAACTTTTAAAAAGTTCTCTGATACTAAGCATGTGCCACAGGATTGGTATTCACATGCACAGGGAGGCCAAGCTCCTAGGGGAGCATTGAACTTACTATGAAGACCAGTAGTACCTGCGATGCTACCCTTGCAGTAGCATCTGCAACACAAATATGGTAACCTATCCCATGGTATGTTAGCCCTATCCCAGCTGGGAATTTTGAACAAAAAAAAGCTTCAGAAACAAAGCTTTTCCAGAAAACAGCTTTTGAGTTTGAGGTGTTTTTTACTGTCATATTTAACTCAAGAAGAATATTGTTAGACATGTCAGTAGGCACTGGAAAAAAAAATGTTGATTCCTAAATTCAAATGCTTTACAAAATACTGATTCTAAAATTAAAGATTTATTCAGCCCTCTTAAGGATATATATATGTGTGGTTGTCATATCTTTATTATGTCATGACAGCAGAAGAATAATCAAAGTATTTGAATTAAAATGGAGGGTAGAGATTGTCTAGAGTAAAATAAACATTAAGTCAGGAACAAGGTTATTGCTAATACATTTTCAGGGATTTTTCCTTACTATTTTGCATATCGGTGTATGTATGAAAATGATTAACATTCAAAAACTGCTCTAGTTGTAACCATTTCATATTAAAAGCATTTGGATTGTAAAATATATGAGGAAACGTGTCAAGAAATTACTCATTTCTTCCAAGCATTTCAAAACATGCAGACTTTTGTTTCTTCTCTATTTAAAAGACATCTAGGCTTCTCAAAATGAACAGAAACCCCGGAAGTAGATGAGGTGGAAACAAATGTTTTCAGTGTGCAGACTGATTCATGATGATACATTTGGAGATGAGCAGTAATTGTAGCTTAGACAATGGACTCTGTCATCTTAATTTATCATCAGGAGATTTCACTTAAAAATATGTAGGGTTTTTTTAATCTCCAGAACCTTCATTAAACAAATGACTCTTATAAATCAAAAGCTATATTCAGGAGGATTAGTGCAATAACTCTCCTGCCTAATTTTTTGTGTCAGAAAGAGATCTTCTACATAATATTTATATATATTTAATGATATTATTAACATCATATGGTAAAAACTTTGTTCAAGAAACTCTGCATTCTCAAACTAGAATTTCCCTTTAAGGCAAAGCATTTTGTACCCCCATGACATACTTACTTGGATGAGCATCTACGTTTTCTTTCTGCTATTTAGGTTATACCATCCTTATCAGTGCTTTACTTCAGTGTTCACATTGGTTACACTGGTCTTTGGATCATCAATGATCCCAAATTTTAGAGATAAGCATTGTTCATTCTGCTTCTAAAATCACTGTCAGGCTGTGCTTTTGTGACAGAAGTGCTTGCAGTGGTCAGTGAAAATTTTGGTAATACCTCCGCGATGCAAAAGCTATAACCTGGCCTTTAGAGTTAACATTAACCTATACAGAAAGAGACTGAAAAATCAGAATTCACAGGCGTAGCCAGTTGGCAGAATTCCCATCCAGAGGTTGCATTTTGATCTCCTTGCTTGTCAAAAAACTTAGCAGTGGGAATTGTAGTTTAAACAAAACTATCGTTATTTTAAAACTGTCTAATTACTGTTGCTGGTTTTCATAACTGCCATCTAACATAATGAAACATGCGAAGAGGGGAAAACCCAGATCGCTGTCTTGCAGAATATTTGTTCGTGAGGAACAATTTGCCGCTTAGCATTAAACGCACAAAAAAGTTACGGGCAGGCACTGTTACGTGCATTGTTTTGTTGTTACTATCTCATATTAGCTTGACACAAATCCCATTTCTAAACTCTGGCATGCATTTTTAGCAAAAAGTGCTTTCTTGAAAGACCAGTGGAAGTTTTCAGCCTGTTGTAGGATATTCTTGTGGAAATTAGCACTTGCAGTCTAATGTATTTGAGTAGTCCAGATGTTCTACTGGGGTGTAGTGTAGCAAAATGGAGCCCTACAGTGAAGCACAAAAAATTACTCAAGCATGAAAGTGTGGGTTTATTTAGGTGGGTTTCAAAAATTATTTTGGAAAAGTACATGGTTTGGGGCTGATAAAAGCATTCCATTAGTTAAGGAAAGCAGTAGTAGTTAGTTTCTGTAGTTTTATTTGAAGTATTTTTCCTTCTGTGAAGTCACTGCATACAAATGAGATCTCTTTGTACCTAAGAATGGTTATCTGCATTCACAATTACATGTACTTGAACTAGTGTCAAATGTAGTGGTTTAGTGTTTTTTGTTAGAGAATTCCCTTTTTTACTCTGAGAAGCCTATTCAAGAGAGGAAGGGTGAATTATTTCCCTTCCTGTGCATCATCAGTGAGGTTGTTTATTCAATTCTAATTATGGAACAAATCAGTTACAGCAGCAAAACCCAATGAGGGCAGTGAAGTTGCATTGGGAGAGATAATGTGGCCTGAAGGACTGTTATTATTTATGCTTATGAGACAAAAGTGAAAGACACCAGGTTAAAATCTGTTTTCTTATGCGCTGAATACTTTGACTTCAAGCCTTTCTCAGAGACACTACGTATAGAAGCTTAGACTGGAAATTTTAGGACACCACAATGTTATGTTCCAGTGCTCATGCTTAAGAGCAGAATAATACTTTAGTACAGAAATAAAGGTTGCTTATAAGTATTTAAAATTATCAGCTAAAAAGCTTAGTAAATAATTTGAAGGAATAATTTAGTCAGTTCATGCATGCTTTTCTAGAATGAGTGCCTATAAACATGCCAAGATTGATTATAACAAGCAAGTTATTTAGCACAGTGATTTGCATTTATTGAAATAATTTTCTGTTAGGATAATTTACTTGTGGATCACTTATTACTGAGTCAGTGCCAGTATCTGATACTTAGTTTTCAAATTTTGGACTGAATGGGTCAGCACTGGCTGATCATAGATGATTCATAGTATTGTCTGCTCCTGGTATTGACAGCAAAAGACTTGGAGAGGGGTGTTACACATTTGTGAAAGGTAAGACAAATAAGATAGAAATAATCTCAAAATGCTTCATTACATTTACTATTAATATTATAAGCCTTGTGGGCATAGAATAAGCCTATAAAACAACATTTTTCATGGCATAAAATGCCAGATTTTTAAAGAACTTTTAGTTCTTTGTTTGCAAGGAGAGAGGAAGATAACCTGCTGTATTAGATCTTCTCCTCTTCTTTCTTATGCTTTTGGTCAGTGTCTCTTTGTTTCCTCTTCTATGTGAGACTCCCTCATAAGCAAAAAGACAAGTAATTTGTCACATTATTTTGCTTTACTCAGATTGTTGACCAATTTTCAAATATTGAGGCTTTTGGAACCCATGGAAGTATTAAAACAATAACGAATCATGGAGAATAAAATCAGATTTATTAAGACTTATTTGAGTTTCAGGACTTGCACAATAAAACCAAACATATTATTTTTTCTCCTCTGCTTATTTGGAACTAGCCTGGCCAATCTTTTTTAAAACTAGAGTTTCCTGCTGTCTTCTAGCAGGAGTCTATAATGTCTGCCGTTCAGAAATGCAATTTGTTTGTTCATTTTTTTTCTTTTTGAGTGCAAATTATTTTCTTATTTCCCCCTTCTACTTGTGTTGGCATTTGCCTCCATTTTCCAGATATATTTTTTTGTTGGTTGGTACAATATTTACTATCCTAGCTTACACACACAGAAAAAATTGGCACTCTCCTGCTGTTACAGAGCACAGTGAGGAAATTAAAGTATTAAAATATGAAGGCAATCATCAGGTCGTTTAGTCAATGTCAGTCTTGGCAAGCTGGACAGAAGGATGATTTGGCTAGGGTTTATATCTAGAGGTAACTAATGCCATTTTTATTTTGATAGCTGGCCCATCATTTTCTTGATAATTTTGTTTTGGATAAAATTTTAGAGCAGATTACTTCATTTATGCCTGTAAATTCTAGATGTCAATTGCGTATTGGCCAAATTAAGATATACTTGTAGGTGAAGTACTAATAAGAAGGCACTTGAAAACAGAATGCTGAAAGACTTTTTCTTTATGTGTTGTATGAATGGAAAGATACCAGCCTATCCAAAATATAAAAGGGAAATATGCCTCCACACATCAGAAGCAGAGTTCAAAATAAGACATACTATCTGTTACTAAACCAAACAATGTAGTTGGCAAAAGCAAACGTGCTTTTGATATGCAGTCAGAAGAAAAGTGTTGCCAGTCTGCCTGCTTTGTTCCAACAACATTAACTGGTCATACAGATGTTCATTTCCTTTTTTATATCTTTAGACTATCATGTTTCCAACAGCACTATGCCTGAGCTGATGGGACATCCTCATGGAAGATAAAAGTCTCTTCTCTGTCCATTGACCATTGCTTACCTCCACAGTGTTACTAGCTGTATGTAGCCCTGCAAGTATGATACCGCTGACCTTCCTTAGCATATTTCCATGTCAAGAAATCCAGCCTCCTTCCCCAGGACCTCATTCCCTGGGACTCATTCAATAGGTCACAAGGAGCATAAGATGTAGAAATGGTCCTCCAAAAGATGACTCTCTGAAGAAACTGAAGTACTTTAGAAAGAATTACAACCAAAGGCAGGCACATGGGGAGCAGTCAGCATAGTTTCTTTTATCTGGCTTTTGCTCACGCCTCATCTGGCACATAATGTCCTATCCCTCCATGCTGAGCTATGAGAGTGAACAGGAAGCCCTAATGAATTCTGTATTCCTATAAGCCTGCTCCAGCATGAGCTTCTCTCTGCGTGGGTCCATGGGTCTGCCAGGAGCCTGCTCCAGCACAGGATCTCCGCAGGGTCACAGCTTTCTTTGGGCATCCACCTGCTCCAACGTGTGGTCCTCCACGGGCTGCAGATGGATATCTGCTCCACCGTTAAGCTCCATGTGCTGCAGGGGAATCTCTGCTCTGGTGCCTGGATCACCTCCTCCCCCTCCTTCTTCACTGATTTTTGTGTCTGAAGAGTTGTTTCTCTCATATATTCTCACTACTCTCTCTGCTGCTGTTTCCTTAGCAGGTATTTTTTCTCTTCTTAGCTGTGTTATCGCAGAGGTGCTGCCAACATCACTGATCGATTGGCTTGCTCTTGGCCAGCAGCAGGTCGGTGTCGGAGCCGGATGGCATTTGCTTTGTCAGATATAGGGGAAGCTTCCAGTGACTTCTCACAGAAGTCACCCCTGGAACCTCGCCTTTCAAAACCTTGTTGTGTACAACCAATGCACAGGGTTAACTTTCACTCTGTTCTTTCTGAACACGTGCTCTGCAGAAAATTCATCCTCTCCCTTCTGTCACAGCCAGAGCTTTGTTTCTAAGACTTAGGAAACAAAGTGCTCACAACTTCATTCGCAAAGTTGGAAAATGCATGAAACCGAATGTTCCATCAACACTGCCTGACTATTTTTGCTAAGTCTGTAAGGCCATGATGAAATCCACTAATATTCACTTGTAATTGACTGTCTCCTGCCAAGACGATAGACTGGAAATGCTCAGGAGATCAGATTTCCTATGTCACTATCACCTGTTTTAATAACCGTTGCATCTTCTGAACATAATAAGAAATCTTGATTTTAAGACCTTGGTCTTAAGCATTGCTCCAGTATCACTTTCCAAAGTGCAAAGTGCTTTCTATTCTTTAATAACAGAAATTACATCCTCCTTTGTCACTCTTTCCCCCTAATAAGAGCTTTATAGTGACTCTACCCGAGATCAAGATAACTTCTCTGGCTTTTTCACAGGTGTTACATGATGCATCAGATATGGCTCGGAAGGCTGTGATCTCTGCAACTTTAACAAGGGCTTCCCGTCTTCTTATCATCAGAAGGAAACAAAATCCCTGGCTGAAGGCAAGCCCATTGATGGCATTATTTGTTGTTAAACTCAGCAAGTTCCTAAACTATGTCTTTTAACTCAGACTGAGTCTTGTTGCTTTGGGGATGAAACCCAAACCCACACCTCTTAGCAACAATTCTTCCTGACCACTCCAAATGCTGGTATGGTTTTTGATGTCAAAAGACCCTCCAGAAGATATTTCCTCACTTTGGATATCATCTTTCTGCTAGCACTCAAATTCACGCATCCAGAACAGTCAAAGCATTTTGTGTTATCTTGCTCTTATTCACTCCCTATCGTCTCCTCACCCCTAGAGAATAAGTTCACTTCACTCTTCAAAACAAGTCTATGCATATTTGACTGAGCTCTCATCACAGTAGCCAGGGCTGCAAGTACAACTTGCCTCTCTGCTCCCCCCACTACAGGCTAGATGAATATCTCATTCTTGGCCTGATTAATTAATTTCTGCTCACCTGTCTCTGAAAGGGCTACATGAGTGCCTACTCCCTTGCTTAGACTTGAACTTTTTATTCAATACTCTTTTGGACTGTTCTGTGCTATAGATAAGAGTGTCTTTCCTGGTAGATATATCTTGTGCTAAGGAACTGGACCTTATGTCTGTTCTACTTATAGCAATATTCTTTCAGGAGAGGGTAACCCTCCAAGCACAGCTTAAGTTTCTAATGCATGATGCAGCCAAGGCCCACCCTAACTAGGAGACCAGCTTGCCTTTTTTTTGGTCAGTTATTGCGCTTTTTTTCCCTCCAGTCTGCCTGCCTCTGTGGTTGAGCCTTGTTTTCCCTGCCAACATCAAGAGGGGTCTTTCTTTTTATACTGACAACATCAGATCGTAGAGACTGTTAGCAAGTCTGATATCTTAGTTCTCTCAATGTGCCAAGGTGGAATCACCAGCACGTACTTTCCCCTAGACCTCATGCAGAATAAATGTAATTGCTGGGAAATGTGTCTTTCCCTGACAGTTGCCACACGGACATCCGGAGCTTTTGGCAGGCGCTGTGCCTGACACTGCACTGTAGAGTTCATGCATGCGGTTAATATTTACTAAAGGATTCCTGCTCCGTTTGTTTTCATTAACATCTCCAGGACCAATACCGGGGTTAATATGAATATGTACTGATTACTGGCTGGACTTCCCTACCATATGAGTTTACATGGATCTACAGCTTGAAGATGGAAAGATAAGTTTTCCTTGCTCCTTCTCTCTGCATCCTTTTAGAAACCTGGCGAAATTAGGACTGTACAGCAGAGAGGAAGCTGCAAAGGCCATTGGGTTCCTTCCAGAGGTGCCTGTGACTGCTGCAAGGGGAAAAGTTACCTTGTCTTTATCATAGAATATACTCCTGAATTTACATATGGAGTGTGCATATTGAAAAACTGGTTGCTAATACTATTTTTTTATTTAGCAGTGAAAATAACATTCAAAAGGAAAAGTTAGTTCTACTCTTTTTTCTTTTTCCCGACTCTCCCTTGGTGCAATATCATTTGCATACTGCAGCACTGGCTATGTCTGTGTCAAAGACTTGGGGGCGGTGTGGTGATGGGGAATGTTATATAAAATACCACAGAAACTTGCAAAAGCAATGTGGTCTCAGTTATGAAGAAAACTCTACTGTGAATATATTTTGGTAAGTGTATTTCAGATGGGAATACTATAAAAAGTGCATAAATTGCTTGCTTGATACAGCATCTTTAGGACCATGTTATTAAAAAGGTGAGATATGACAGTCTGCTGTATCCCTCACGTCATTTAAATGGTTCTATATTTGCCAATGCAATTGTCGATAAAATTTCATTGCAGCATTTCTTTTTATCACATGCAAGTTTATCGAGCTACTTGAGATTTTATTTTATTTTGTAAATCAAGGACTATAATGAGACTATTTCATAATAATATAAAAAGGGGCTATCCTGTGGATTACTCATTCTAAGAATAGCTCTTCCAACCAAGCTTACTCCCTGCTTCCGCTGAACTGAGTAATTGCATCTGGTTAGGTTTGAAATAGGGAATTACATAGCAGAACAGAAGTACTTGTGCAAAGCTTTATAAAACATGGCACCAAAACAATGATACCGGGCTTAATAGCTATTTCATCTGTTTGACTGTGCTAGGTGTTTCTTAGCAGTAAAAGAAAAAATATATAATTAATTTTGACTGAGGGCAGGTAGAAATAGTGCTGAGTTGTTGGTTCTCGCTCTGCAGATGTGTCTTTTGTGTTGAATTAGGTGGAAACAGCAACTGATTCAGATACTGAAAGCAGAGGCCTGCGGGAATATCACTCTGTTGGAGTACAAGTGGAAGATGAAAAACGGTAATTCAAACATGTGTTAAACTCTGTAGTCTTTAATAACACAATGCGCATTTGTAAACAGAGTTAATAACAAACATCTGGCAAGTACTGCCCCTAAATAATTCACTAAGCCAAATTTCATATACACATCCCTCATTTGGTAAAATTTGTTGAGATTACTTAGCAGTTGCTTAATATTTAGTTAACGTACCCTTTTTTAATTGGAGGGAAGGAAGTGAAAGTTTTAAATTAAAGTAGCGATTCATATAATTTCATTATTGGCAGAACAAATACATAGAGCTGTATATTGGAATACTCATCTTTCGATAGGACTTCTCATGCTAATCCAAACTTTCCCAGTCCGCAAAGGAAAATATGATGGTTATAATAGAACCCTTTATCCTAAACTAGAAGCAGCTTTTACACTTGTTCAGTCCTCCTCTAGCATTGTAGAACTGCTGGTCAATGTACTAACCCACAGGTTATCCTTGGCAGGCCATGTCTCTTAAGTATTGGACAGAGACCAATATCTCATTTCATGGCAGCTGTCAAACAGTATCTGGCTGCTAATTGCCTTTTACCATCATTGACTAGAAGTAATTTGAAAAAATAGAGTCAGATGTGAAAAGGTTTCACAAATAATCTTTCCTTCTCTATCTAACTTTATAATTTAAAGCTTTTCTAAAATGTCATTATTTGGTGACATATAGCAATAGATAATCAACATTTAATGGCCATCCTGTGAGGCACATAAAAATACCACAGTCTTAAAGCTGCTGCTACTGTTTTTCTGTAATTAAAGGATTCTCAACAGTCCTAATTTAGCAGATTTTCAGATTTTATCCAATTACAATTCTTAATATTTGAATTTTTTTACATGTACTTTACAGATTTCTATCAGGAGATGCAACCCTGCAGTTCTGCTAGTTATTTCAAGTTCATTTAGTAATGCTACTTGGTATTTTGTAGTATATATTTGCATCCAGAGATAATTTAAATTATTTTCTTTTGTATCTTTGCTCTGATCAATGATGCCACTATGCATTTTGGTTTTCCTTTCTATTGTTACTCACTTTCTTGATTTAGTGAGATATGCACAAGGAAAAAATATTTAGCATAATGTCCAAGGAGAAAAACAGAATCCTTTCACTGAAACGTTATTCAGTGCCTCTGTATAATCAAATACATATTTGTATTTCTTAATCTCTTTTCTTTCATCCCTCTTCACCAAGACATGGACGATTCAAACGCTCAAACAGTGTAACAGCAGCTGTCCAGGCTGACCTGGAACTGGAGGGCTTTCCAGGACATATCACCATGGAGGACAAGGGACTTCAGTTTGGCTCATCGTTTCAGCAGCACTCGGAGCCCAGCACGCCCACCCAATACAGTGCAGTGAGAACTGTAAGGACACAGGGACTGTTCAGTTACAGAGAAGATTATAGGACCCCAGTTGACACCTCAAACCTTCCACCACCGGAACCCTGGCTAGAGCCAGCCATTGAGACAGTAGAGACTGGTCGAATGTCTCCTTGTCGACGGGACGGATCTTGGTTTATGAAGTTGCTACATACCGAAACTAAGAGAATGGAAGGATGGTGTAAAGAAATGGAAAGAGAAGCAGAAGAAAATGATCTTTCTGAAGAAAGTAAGAAAATTTCAGTATGTTTTCTTATAGGTGTCTGCTAAAATAAGAAATCTCTTAGCATAAACTTGTGGTCTACATTTTTCCTTCCTCGTTTTGTAGTACCAATGTCACTCCACAGAACCATTATGCAAGACCCCTGTCCTGCAATTCATTGTGCAAGCTGGCATTTCCCAGAGTAAGATTTTGTAGAAGTAGTTGAGGACTCAGCTATAGAGTCAAGCACCGGATCAGAGTCAGTTATTAGATATGACTTAAATGATGCAACAGCTCCATCCACAGCTCCAACTCTGGCATAATCTTTCTGCTCACTTCTATGGCTCCAGTGCTTGACCCTTTGCCTGAGCACGCAAGGTGGTTCTATGTGAACATTTTACCATTTTCCTGAAACCTGAGAATTTGCCTCTTATTAATACAGTCATTTTTAATTTTATTTTCATTCCTTTACAGGCACATTTGCCTCTCATAAAGGCTCTGTTGGAAGAACAAAAAGGAATAGGCAAGAACAATAGTTAAGGCAGTCCTGGAGTTACACAGGCATATGCACAATTAGGTAGTTCAGCTGCATTTTCTTATTACAGTTTTGTCAAGAATCATTATTATTCTCTCATGTCCTGTGGACACCTTGAAAGGAGTGATGGGATAAAGTGAAAAATAATGTAGACTATTTTGGAATAAGATCCAAGCCAGCACTAATGACAGTAATATATCAAAGTGGTCCTAGCACTCAGTAGCCAGCTCCCTGTGATTCCCTCTGAGGTCAATTATCCTTGTTCTTCAGGCTCAGTTTTATAAATATTTCAACCCCTGCCAATCTGAATTATTGTCTCAGCCGAGATTTTCTCAAATCACAAATTAGTTCATATTAAGTTTTCTTACTAGCATCCTTTCCTGCACTCTCACGAATCTCACCATCGCCTCTGAGTACTGTTTCCTAATCATCTTCTTTCCTCCTCAATGAGTTCTTGCTATGATCTGCCCTCAGGTCTTGGACCGGGCCTGCATGGTGACTAAAAGGCCAATATCTGTTTTTTGCACTGACCTTTTTAAAAGAAAGAATGCCTATGGTTTTATCTCATTATTTTTTATTTTACAGTCATATTTCTTCACTAAAACAGGCACAAGTTTGACGAGTAACAACATAGGATTTGGGTTGGAGGAGAGCATGAGACTGTTTCTTTTCCTTCAGTCTCCAGTGCTTTCTGGATTTTTTGTCCTTATTTTCATCATGGCAGAGCTGAGTTGCAAATTTTCCCTTTGTGTTGATACTGTGAAGACTTTAATTCCTTCCCAGGGACTATTAAAGTATAGATAATAAAATATTTTGCTTTGCTTAGCCTGTGTGAGGATTTCCAAGCCTTCTTTAATAATGTTTTCCTTTTAATACTTATTTTTACTGTAAACATCTCATTTTTCCACTCCTCAAATCTTTGCCCTGCTGAATACTAATATTTCTCTACCATCATCCCAAAGCATCTGCTTCCAAGGTTACCTATTACTGATGTGGGGACATCAGTGCTTACGATCCGAAGCAGAAGTTCAAAGAGCTATACTTTAATCTCCTTGGGAAGAATAAAATTGTTAGGGAGCAAAGGGGAGAAAGAGACAGGCATTGAGTCCCCCTCTTTCCCTAGGAGGCCGGTGTGGAAACTGTAGGCAAGGGGTAGACTTTCCCTACTGCCTGTCTCTGCAAGCTCTTCCTTATGCTCAGCCCTAATCAAATCTGCAGCCACATGAAACGAGCAATGGAAATGCTCTCACATCAGTACTTCTCCTTCTCCTGGAGACACAGATAGGGTGTTAGCAGTGTTATTCACTTGAATGTGAAGCTGTGTAGTATGTTGGAAAAACTTGGAGGAGTTGATTTTAGCTGGCTACCTGTTCCCAGGTGCAAAACCACTCTCTCTGCCACCATGTGAAGCTGTGCTCCTGCGCTTCAGAAATACTCTGAAACACCTTGCTGCATGGGGAAACAGCAATTAGGAATGCAGTCTTCAGTAAATTGTACAGGTGACGTGAAGACAAATTGGACTTCAATCATTTTTATTAATATTCAGAGTTAATGATACTCTTTTAACCTGGACTATTCAGTCAGAAAACTGAACAATATATCAGAATTTTATATTTCCACGTTTGCAGAGTGACTCTACTGTAAGAGAAAAAGAAAGAGCAATTCTGTTACTAAAACACAACATAAATGGACCCTTGGAATCCCCTTTATAAAGTAATCAAAATAAGTTAATAACTGATTAATTAACTAATTAATAACTAAAGTTTAATGATATCCCAGAAGGAAATGTATCTTGACATATTTAAACATTTGGCAGTTCCTTGAAGAAAATGGGGAAGTCAGAAGGAACTAAATCTGGTTTTCCATTCTCCAGCAGGGCCTGTTATTCCCAAAACACTTCACACCAAAGTTTGCACATTCAAACTGTCTTTGTTAATGCTGAATCGTTTATTTTTGGCCTGGCTATATTAATACCTGAAGTACCTGAAGACCAAATATGGCTTGGCATCTCCTAGGAGAAGGCTGTCTATAATCACGGGAAGAGTTAAAATAGAAGTGCATTTTAGATAACAGTTTCATTTTCTGTGTTAATACAATAGCCCTGAGATCACAGAAAGCTGTCTGATTGCTGTATTGATTTTTTTCTTTCACTGTAGCTTTTCTCTTACAATATTGTTTTAAGAACTTCACTCATCAGGTCTTAGAAAAGAAGATAATCGTTGTGGCAAAAATAACCTCTCTTTTTTTAACAGAATTTGTTTATTTGATTAGTTGCCCTGAATTGTCTCTGAAAAGATCTTATATTGTTTGTGTGGGCAGTTATTTGTGTTCTCAGTGTTTATTAAAAGATAGATAGATAGATAGATAGATAGATAGATAGATAATATAAATGTGGCTATAACTGTTCCCAGGGAAGTCATCTGATCATTTACACTAGCAGGGTGCCTTCAAGCAAAGATATATGTTTCTCAAGGGTGCTGACTGGTGTTTCAGTTTTACACCCTGTAAATTGTGTTTTGCTATTACTGGTGTGTAGGTGATGACAAGAAAAACACTCTCAGTTGTCACAAAGCTCTTGAAGACCAAGAAGGCCAGGACTCTGCCACCCACCTGTGAGCTCTGTGATGGGAGCAGGGAGACGAGCGCAGGAAATGGGAGAGCACACGAGCTTGGCGCGAGCCACAGCTGCTTCCCACAGCTTGTAGGCATGGGCTGGCAGAGGAAACCATGTCCTGGGCCTTTGAATGCCACATGTTTAGCTACAAAAATATTTCAGTGCATAAGTCAAATGGAAAAGAGCCACACAGACTTTACTCACGTATAAAACCTTAAGATAGGTGCAAAAAAATTAACAGTAGTATAAACTGTGCCAGCAGAAGAGTTGTTTTGCTGGTATCTTCTGCTTCAAGATTAGGAGCTCTGCTGGCATAGCTACATAGTAAAGTATCACAGTATCACAGTATCATAAGGTTGGAAAGGTCCTCTGAGATCATCAAGTCCAACCTATAACCCAACACTAACACCAACACCAACACTAACACCAACCCATCATCTAAACCATGGCACTCAGTGCCTCATCCAGTCTCCCCTTAAACACCTCCAGGGTCTGTGACTCCACCACCTCCCTGGGCAGCGCATTCCAATGGCCAATCACCCTTTCAGTGAAGAACTTTTTCCTAGCATCAAGCCTAAACTTTCTCTGACAAAGCTTGAGTCCATGCCCTCTAGTTCTGTCACTGGTCACCTGAGAGAAGAGACCAACCCCTGACTACAACCTCCTTTTGTGTAGTTGTAGAGAGCAATGAGGTCTCCCCTGAGCCTCCTCTTCTTCAGACTAAACAACCCCAACTCCCTCAGTCACTCCTCATAGGGCTTGTGCTCCAGCCTCTTCACCATCTTCGTTGCCCTCCTCTGAACACATTCCAGTATCCTAACATCCTTCCCAAATTGGGGGGCCCAGAACTGGACACAATAGTCAAGATGAGGTCTGACCAGTGCCAAGTACAGGGGGACGATAACTTCTCTGGTCCTGCTCACTACACTATTCCTGATGCAGGCCAGAATGCCATTGGCTTTCTTGGCCACATGGGCACACTGCTGGCTCATGTTGAGCTTCCTGTCAACCAGCACTCCCAGGTCCTTTTCTGCCTGACTACTCTCCAGCCACTCTGTCCCCAGTCTGTAGCTCTGCATGGGATTGTTGTGTCCAAAATTAAGTACCCGACATTTGGACTTACTAAACATCATACCGGCTTTACCACCATGCCGGCCGTCTGCCCCTACGACTCTTTTTACAACACATGGGAACAGTCCGCTCCTGCGCCTTCAAGATATCATTCTTGAAGTGCATCCAGCCTTCCTGGACCCCCTTGCCACTAAGAACTATTTCCCAGGGTACTTTCCTGACCAGTTCCTTAAATAATCCAAAATCTGCCTGCCGAAAGTCCAGCAAAGTGATCTCTAGTGAAAAAAAAAAAAAAAAGCATTAGAACATTAGAGCATTAGACCATTAGTGAGAACTCAAAATATCACCCTTACTCCTCCATTCTATAGATGCTGGATTTTACTTTGATAATCTTTTGGCTGATCCACAGTACTGCAAGGACTTTATTAATTAACATGGCAGAATAGTAACAGAACATAGAGTTAAATTTCCCATACTTTTAAAAAAAAAAAAACCCTCACATTCAATTATGTCAGTATATTCATCAATTAATCATCCACAAAAGCTTCCTTAAGTGTTTGATCAAATATGGGTTATCCTTTAACCAAAGAGAAATTACTGACATAATTTCCTAATACTTTTCACAAACCTAACCTTCAGAAACTATTGAGATTTACATTTGGAGTGTCGTGAATGACTATTGAATGTCTCAATTTCCATGAAACGGTCTTTAAAGTCTATAAAAGATGGTCTCATGGAGTGGAATCTGACAATTCCTTCTAGTATTTTCACTGTTGTGCTCAAGTTTTCTCCTCTTTTCACTCAACTCTATTGAGTTTAAACAAATTTGCACCGAGTCCTACTTGGTGAGCAAGGTTTCCATTGCCCTACCTGCCCTTCAGAGCACTGCCAGCTGGTAGCTGTGCTGTCCTAAAATGTCATCTCACTCTGAACATTATACATTTATTATTACACCTAACTGTGTATTGATAGTGAAAAAGATGTGTATTACTAAAGATTACTAACTTAGATTTAGAGATTAGATAAATATCATGCCCTTCTTTGAGACAGGAGGATGAGCTAAATGCTGGTTTGAATATTTTTTCCTGGCATATTTTCTCAGATTGTTTGTGGGGCAAATTATTTATGAGTGTAGAAATAAAAAAAAAAAAAACAAAAAAGGAACAATCAAATGGAATCAAAATTTAAATTAAAACACATCTTTTAAATAAACAGTCATGAGTTCTAGAATATTGATTGAAGTAGTTTCTCATTGCTGGTACAGCAGTGACACAATTGAGCAAAGCTTTTAACGTGTCAAGAATAAGAGTTATAACATCTGACTATGATGTTGGTTTCATCAATATAGATTTACCTTTGTGGTAAGAAACCATTTTCAATTACAATATTTTGCAGGATTTCTCAAGCAATACAACATGTATATATTATTTGCAATTTTGCAATATGCTTATTACAGGGGAAAAGTCAGCATTGTGTTAATTGTGCATGTTGTATACAGGCAATTTGCAGAATCTCTATCCAGAGTATAAATCCTGAGTTTGCTTCATACAGGAGCAGAATTAAGGTTGTGTGACTCTCTCCTGACATTCAAGTAAATATAACATTATCTTAATGGAGGGAGGTATATGGATTATATGTAAATTATAGATATTTATGTGTGTTGGTAGATTTTTATCATCATTTATTTACAAGCAAAATCTTCTAGGCATCACCAAACATCTCAATCTCTCCAGTCTCTAACATTCATCGTTCCTTCATGGAGATAATCAATCTGCACTCATCAGAATAATTCCCCAATGCATGAAATTAATAACAAGGCTTTGGCTGTCTATTAATATTGTGCTGAAGATTATGAATTGAAGTGTTTTAATACTTTAATTTAATTACAGCAAAGCAGAGTAGCATGAATATGAGAGATTCTAACTTCGATGTTTTATTACATTTGATTTACTTATTGAAATGGAAATAGAGTTAGATCTTTAGTAGATGGTAGGGCTGTAATTATACATGCATATTCACCACTGTGACTCACTGACATGTGCAAGTAGCTCAGAACCACTGTGTTTTACATCCCCAGCAGATATGCATCACAGCAAAATGCTGCATTGCCAGAGCCTATGCCTGGTCTGGTCTGACTGGGCTTTAAATCACCAATGCTTGTTGACATCATCCTTCAGGATAATGAATATAAGATGAATGTTTATTTAATATGGGGTTTGGGGTAACTGTGAGATTCACTAGAAAATATCAGTCATATACAGATTCTATTAAGGCCGACATTTCTGCAGCAGGGCCAAAACCAGTGCCCTTTTTCCAGGCTATGTATTTGAGCGATGTACAGCAAAAATCAATGGAGGAAACTAAAACTGAACTTCATTCACTATGAGACAAGCACTACAACCATCAGCCTACAGAATCATCCTCACTCTCTTTCTGTCCAGTGAATACTTGAACATAGGGTTAGAATAGCCAGTGTCATGGACCTGCTATGGCCAAATTCCCCATCCTGGCAAAAAGGACCTCTGAACACACGCTCGGAGTTTGTCTTATATCCTGAGTATCAAGGGAAAAGGCAGATCCAAGTCTGTTTGTCACTGCCTTTATTAAAAGTGCTGAAAATGAAAGCAATTTGTTTCAGATCAAATGAAACAGTTCTTTTATATTTAGGTTTTTTTATGTTTGGTCAGGTTTTAACACCAAAACATTGGTTTCCACATGTCAATAACTCCATAGCGAAAAGTGAAAGTTTGGTGATCAAAAACCCCAAACCTATTAAAATGCTTTATTTCATTTGGTCAGCAAAACAAAACCAAAAAACCCAGCAAATTATTCACGCAGCCCTGAACCACTTAACCCTTTCACAAATGGGTGACACACAGGTCTGATGAATTATGCATTCTGCTGTTTCATTCAGCTGTTTTTCTAACAGAGATCTACAGATCTATGTATTAACACATGCTTAAAAAAAACACAGAGTTTGTATTTTTCCACAGAACGGGAGCCTAAACCTTCCACATTATCTCTTGCTGCTGCTTGTGGTTAAGCAGATGTTTCACTGATCAAGAGAAAGCAGAATTAAAATGTCAAAAATACTGTTTTCACATACCTCTCAGTCCACTTTTATACTTATACTAAATAACAAAAAAAAAAGTTAAGCCCTGCCAGATTTAATATTTTGCATATGACAGGCTGCAAATCTATTCTGCTGTATGATTGTAGCTTCATTCCACTATGCGTCCTGTTTCAATTATCAATTTGGTTTCCTCAAATTTAACTAAAGATGTCAGCATAATTCCTGTCTCACCCCTGCCCCTACCTCTCTCTATCTTTGCCCTAAACATTGTTTAAGTATCTGGAAATTCTCCAGATAAAATCAATCTTCCATTGAAACTCGAGCTTGTAATGCTTTTTAAAGCGTTGCTTTTTTAGCATAGAGATAGATGTGGAGGAAATGAAGTGTAGGAACTGATGGGTAGGAAGAAGGCATGGAAAAATATATTGCTGCCTACCAAAGCACAGTATTTATCCCAGCGAATGTGGGAGTCCAGTAGGAGTGAGTTTTCTAGGGATAAGCCGATCTCCTAAGACACTACAGTCAATAGAAAGAAATAGGCATCTCTAGGAAGATATTCAGCTCATCTAAAAATAAGAACCTAACATGACTGAGCTGATGACATCAGAGGAAACAGGCATCTAAATGGTTCTTGAGGCATGACTTTTAACAGCTTTCCATTTACATGAACAAGTGGGGGTGGGGGATGTCATGTGCTTTGAAATTTAAGATTGTTCTCAAAAACATATGTATGTTTGCCCACTTCAGGAAGCTGTCTATATTCCCTTGGGTTTTTTTTACAGTCTTAACTGTTAGGAGTTGTTAATATATCATTTTTTTATTACCAAAGGATAAGGTGCCACAGAGCTTTCTGTCATTTCTGTCTTTTTCAAAATTATTTTATGTATATAATCACAAGCAGCAAAACCAAATATTTACCTCCCTTACAAAATAAAGAGTAATTTCAGCTGCATATTTTTGAGCTGGATTTTACATTTAATGCCAAAAGACATCTCTTGGTAATAACCTGTCTGTATGTTCAGTCCTAGGTAAGATCCGAAGTGCTGTTGGAAGTGCTCAGCTCCTCATGTCTCAAAAATTCCAGCAATTTTATTGGCTTTGTCAGCAAAATCTGGTAAGTCACCATGTTTGGCCATTCTTGAAGAGCTGAAGGATATTCATACATATATATTCCACAAAACATAGTTTTAAATTTTAGAATTTAATATTTTTATTTCAAAGTTAGCAAGAAAAACAGGTGTAGTGTACCCAAGCAGTACATTTTCATTTCAAGCAGTACATTTCAGAAATGCCATTTTCATGTCTCACCACATGTCTTACCACTCCTTTTTTTTTCTTTTTAAACTTAATCCTTAAATATGGTGTTAGTACAGTTTTTGTCAAAGCAAATGTAATTTCAGTCTGGTTGCATTTTGTCCTTTCTTTTTTTTTCTGTCTTTGTTAAAGAATAAAAATCAGAAGGGGACAGATGCAAGTTTTCTGAGACATAATATTGTGGCTTTTTTTTGTAATACCATAAAATAGTAAGTATATTTCTGGTAAGAAAGTAGAAATTTCTCTCATTACAGTAAGTGGAGAATAGTAAAGTAACAGAATAGTGGAGAAGACATGATCCAGCTTTCTACTGATCTGGAAACATGACTAATCTTGGAAATGGGAATATCCACAATGTTCATAAAATTTGGTTTAATAATTTGCATTGCTGATTGTATAAAAGATGTCCTAGGGCTAAAGGAACGGATGCAGTGTATTACTTGTGAGAGTTACTGCTATTGTTCTGGAAGTTCATTAGAGACTAATTCAATTCTAAGTGTTATCTTCATTAATATGACAGTAGCCATCAGTGATATAGACATTGTGGCAAGATGATACTAATCGATAGAAGGTAATTCTTTTACCTATGGCTAGTGGCCATACTTGCTTCAACTCACTTAAAAATCCAGTGTGACTTTCACCTTTCGACTGCCCCTACATCTCATACATTTAAAGTGCTGAATTTTATTGCATACATGACAGCAGACATGACCTACATATCTGGTTTGATACATTTCTTTACTTGTTAGTATTTGCCAAGTAACTTTTCAAGGCATAATATTCATTCTGCCGACATCTACTTGCTACTTTCCATCCATTAAGTTAAACATCCAGAGTTCCTAGAACTGCAATCAAATATTACTGAGAAAGTTATGCCAAAAATGTCCTACCTTCTGATAGAAAATGATAAGATATATGGTCCTCATTAGGAAAGAATCCAATTATCCACTTCAAAGACTCTGTCAAAACAAGAATTTTAATAGCTGCTACAGAATGACAGAGGAAATATGCAAAGTCAGGCAAGCGGATGACGACCACGTTTGTAATATCAAATACATCATGTGTGCTCCTGTCTAGTCATTTGTTTCATACTGAAAGGAAGAAATTTTCATCGATGTTCTAAAAGTTTCTCACTGCAAATTTCGAAGTGCCTTGCACTACCTGATTGATTAAGCTATGCAAACTAAGATTTGGAGAGCCTAACCTTCACTCCACTTCATTTATCGTCAAGTGGGTCCAGCACTTGTGCTCAAGAGGATTACTGTAATAACAAGCACAGCTCCTGCTCAGCACAGCCATCAGCTGTTTGGAGGTGCGAACAATTCATTACTGCAGAAGCAATAGGAGCACAAGGAGAAATACACAGCTTTGCAGAAAACATAACCAAAAAAACTAGCAAGATTTCATTTCTTTCCTTCTTATTTAGGTAAGAAACCTTTGAACCCCATAACAGCAGCCTTATCCCACTCTGAAGATTTAGGTTCTGAATATTCTTCAGCTTCATTAAATCAGCAATGGGCTCTGCAGAAAGCGGCAACGGCAGAACTGGACTGTTAGCTCATTCATGTCTTGAGGCTTTTCGTCCTATGCCTAATGACAGAGTTTGTTGTTAAATAGTTACTTAGCACGTATCCACAGCAGGCTTTCCATATGCTCCTAACACAGCATCTCGATGCCCCATGGGAATGCTGCCAGATAGCAGCCAGTTAGTGCATTCCCCCACTCAAAAACATTTAGGACTTACAGGCCTAACACACAGCAGTTTCTCTAACACTGTTCAACAACAGTAAGCATAAACGTAGGACAAAGAACAACGACACTCTACTGCTGCCAGTTCAAAATGTAGCAAGGTTTTGGGAAGAGAAAAATACTTACTAAAACTGAAAATTAGCCAGGAAACTCACTCATTGCCTATGGACTTCTCTAAAGGCTCTGGCTGGCTATCTCAACAGTTTACTGCTCCCACTAACTGCTACGAAAAAGAAAAATCATTAATTAGTAGCTACTCCCTTCTGCATTATTCACATTATCTCTTGTAACACCCTGTTTCTTCTTTGAAGTGTCCTCCTCCATACTCTCTAGTCAGCACAGATCCTGCTAAGCTCATGAGATCGTCGCTCAATATGTCATGGTTACAGGCAAAAACAGAGCAGCTCGAGCACTCGCTAGGTAGTTTTGCTTGCTTTAGGCTTCATTCAGAAGGAGGGCTGCAAAGCTGAATTCCAAATAAGATACAAATAAAGAAGCAGCATCAGAGAAGAAACAGCTTTAAGTCAATCTTTTCAAAACTAAGTTCACTAATCATTTGTGCCAGCATTTAACTGTGGACTGCAGATCCAGAAGCGAGAGCAGCAGGAGGCAGCCCTCTTGTGTTAGACAACGCACCACACACTCCTCTGCAAGCAGCAGCACTGGAAGCTGCGTTTTTCCCAAACATCATGAGCAGAGTATAGAAGAGCAATTAGCTATGATTCAGAAGGCAATGGCATGTCAATGAGTGGCATCATTTTATGAGTGTTTTGAAGTAACTGGGGAGAAGAACTGAGGAAACAAGGCTGGAGAGAACAGACTGCAGTATAAGATATATTACTGTGGGACTAACAAATTTCATGCAGGGAGTTGGTTCCTGAAGCCTGAGACATTGACCTCTGTAGTGTAACTAATACCACTGACATCACTTTTGAATGGTTTTGGAGTAAATTGGGATCTACCCAATTAAGTTGTTTTCAGTGAACATTAACCCAGAGTTTCCTAGAAGTCTGTTAGAATCTGTATGGCCAGTTCTGTTAAGTCTCCAAAACTTCCTAAGAAAAAGAAACTTTCTTCTAGTCAAGAAGACATTGACGTGGAAAAGCTTTTAGGCTGATTCTTGGCCTGAATTCCCAAAAGGATTGAGATAAGAGTTGAACCTGCGTGTTGCCATGCCCAGCTCCAGGCACTCAGCTCCCACAGTGGCATCTGCAAACCCAAGTAGCAATTCTTGGCATAAAAGACCCCTAGAAACGTGCAATTTAAGGGAGAAACTCAGTAGAAATGCTGACTTACTTCCCAGGTTTTACCCAAATATATGGGATCGTGTTCAATACCTAAAATGCCTTTGACGACTAGATTTGTAAAACATGGGGCACAAAGCCTTGCTTCAGAAATAAGACCAGTGTTTCTAATATAGTAAGCTAGTCATAGAGAGAAAGGGGGGGATGAAGAGTCCCTTTAGCCTGGTTTCAACTCCATTTCTCCCAGCTCCGTTGTGTAGACCATCGTAACTGCTTCCTGCTGTTCTGGAAGGGAAGAGATATTTCTCCTTCATTGTCACAGAGATATTTATCAATTCATTATCTATTTCATTGAAGTGGCAAGCCCATCGTATTGATCTAGTACCAATGCTCATAGAACATAGAGTTGAGTCTATATACTGCCTTTTCATGTAATATTTACGTAGCATGGACATCAGGTTGATAGTCAAATGAAATGTCATCTTGATAATTGTTACCACCAATGTTTCCTTTGTTAAGTGTTGTGCCCATAGTGCCACACAATTGCAGTACCTGGAGGTAGTGTCTTTGCAGTTCCTGAGCATGATTTGACTTCCTGGAGAACAAAATCCTGCTATCCCCATCAAAATGTTCTACCTTGTGTATACATTTGGAAATGCAAAACAAGGTAAACATTGAATTCAGCATAAGTCAACAACTTCTTCGTGGTGTTGTTTTGCCTTCTAATCAGCTATTGTGAATGTAATTTTAAGCCAGAAAGAATTCAGGCTGGTTAGAATACAAACCATGCCCCCCTTTCCTTTAATAATAAGCAGGTAGAGGCTGTCAGCTTGTTTCTTTATAGAAATGAAGGTCAGCACAGCATATGATGCTAACAAACTTTCTGTGCCACATGGATTCAGGAAGCATCTTGTATGACATCTAATGCATTCATGTTTGGGTTGTGTAGGAAGTACAACTTCCCAGTCACAGCTCCCAGCTGTAAAATATGCATAGCCTTAGCACTGAGCTGTGCTGTACAATGTAGTCTGGTGTGATGGCTTTCCTGCCTCAAAGCACGCTGTGTAAAGCCTCCTTGTCTATTCATATTCTCTCCTTTGTGCATGACAGGACCCGAGTGCCATGCCGAGACCAACTTCCCAGGACCTAGCCGGTTTCTGGGACTTATTGCAGCTCTCAATTGAAGATGTCAGCATGAAGTTTGATGAACTGCACCAGTTGAAACTCAATGAATGGAAAATAATAGAATCACCTGAAAGGAAGGTAAGCACACCATGGACAATGCCATTTACTCCTCATTTGTAGGTCTCTGGTCTCCTGGTATTAAATACAATACTGAAACACAATACTAGAAAGTATGTAATTGTCTGACCCAATTTGTACATGGAAAACCTTCATCAGATGTGAGGGTTTTTTTGTTTTAACAGTTTTGAGCTGAATTATATGACAAATAAAATGGATTTTTGCTAAGTTTGTTCACTCCATAACACTTTTGTTCAAATTATTTGGATTCACATTTTGAAGGCTAGACATTAAATATGTTCTGATTAACCCAAACTGAGAACGCTAGCCTGATAATTAATCAAGGTAAACTCAGCAATCTGCTACATTTGGGGCAGCTCACAACTGAGTACTACAGTATCCAATCCTACCTGCACAACACAACTGATACTAGAACAGGAGTGAATTAAAAGCACGTGGCGAAACGCAGCACACGTCAAAATCTTGACCCACAAAAATCTGGGGGACAAAGAGTGCTTTTGGCAAACTGCCTGCACCTCTTTCCTGCAACTTCACCACCTGGGAGACACCACAGCCATGATGTTTGCACACCAAGGGTGGCAAATTGCCCACAAAAGCAATATAATTCTGAAAGTGCCTTTCCCCTTCCTAGACCTCCATCCTTCATCTTGATTATCCCACTATCCTTGCTGATTATTTTGTCAGTCAGATGAAGATAGCATTTGGTTTGAGTCAGTACTGTTGGCCTCAGGTGAATACTTGTTTGATTTGGGAGGAACTAGGAGGCATTTTGACAACTTTTTCATTTCTTCATGCTCCTCTTGGATTTTAATTTTCAGCCAACTGATTGGTGGATGGTGAGTTTGCAACTCTTGCTTACTAGTGACAACTGGAAGTAAGAAATTATTATAGTGACAGCAACAGTGATATTCCTAAGAGGGAAATAAAGTGAAAAAAAAAAAAAAGATAAGGAGGGACAACAGGGATGGAGCCCTTATATTCCTGCCTGAAAGCAGGAAATAGAGAAATAAAGACTGGAAGAGTTGGCTGTCATGGGGAGTAGCATCCTAGGCCACTGTTCCCGTTGAGCTGAGAATGTAGAACTCAGTTCTTAAATAGCTTTAGTTATTTAATCTTGCATTTTGTTATAGACTTAGAATTATTTTTTTTTAAAGAAAAAAGGACCCAGCAATGAAAAGTCTGTAAGCCATAGGTGCATCAGTTCAATTTTTGTATTATTTGAATCCTGCTGTGCATCAAATTAACTGTGTTCTCCATAAGGAACAGCCCATACTCTGGACTATTACTATTATTTTAAGAAGTGTTATAACAGAAAGAGGGATCGTGATAATCATCCCATCCATGTGAAGTTGTGGAGTCTCTGTCTTTGGGGCCATTCAGTCCAGCATTAAATATGGTGTTGAAAAACTTGCTTTAGCTCCAAAGTTTCATCTAATTTCAAGTGGAGGTTGTATGAAATCACTTTGAAAGGCCCCTTCCAACCTAAACTATTGTATGATTCTTTGATTCTAAATTATCTTTTTAAGGTCCTATATCATACTCTCTAAAAGGAGTAAAATATCAATTTCATACTTCAAAACTATTCTTAAAACCTGCAGAGCAATTTACAGCTACTTTGGTACCAAAATCTACCAATTCTTGCTTTATAATTTGATAATTCCTCAATATAATTTTCTTTAAAATGGTCCAGGCTGGCAAATAGAAAAATTAGCCCTGTATTCTCTCTCTGACTGGTGCTTGCATGTTTCCATTTAGCAATTCATGGAGGAGACTAAACTAATAGACATGTATAAACAGCTGCTATCTCATATCCAGCTGAGGCTAAACTCAGTATGATTAATTTAATTAAAAATCCTATCCTGCTAATCTTAGAGAGTCTTTTCACTTGATCAGACCACACAGATGCGCTGAATTCTTATTGGAGAGCCAGTGTGTGTTTCTGTTTATAATGAATGTAATAATGTGTCAGCTAAAATTAAACAAATTCACAGGAACGTGAGGTATGCAGGTTGCATGTGCAGAATACCTGCAAGGACAGTATAGGAAATGTGGTCTTTTTCATGGCACAGGACTGCAGAATTTGTATTGGTTGCTGAAACAACAGGGTTTTGTCTGTGTCCCTAGTGTGGATAGCTATTTATGTAACCTGTTAGTCAGCTGATTGGAAGGCACTAATGGTGCATGCTTGATGTATGTAACCAGTATTTTGCATTTCATGTCTTCGATTTGCATGCTCTGCTGATGGTACCCTCTGCATGCAGTTCACCTTCAGTTTTAATACCCTGTTGCAGGAAGAAAGAAAGGTTCCTCCTCCTGTACCAAAGAAGCCCCCAAAAGGAAAATTCCCTATCACGAGAGAAAAATCCCTGGACCTACCTGACAGACAGCGACAAGAAGCTAGAAGAAGGCTAATGGCTGCTAAGAGGGCAGCCTCTTTCCGGCAGAATTCAGCCACAGAGCGTGCAGACAGCATTGAAATATATATCCCAGAGGCTCAAACCCGGCTTTAAAGACAGAATGCTGCAGAGTTCCTTTTTTAAACAAAATGCTTGTACAGTTTGTCACTTACTTGGTAATTTTTGTCTCATTCTCTCCACTAAATATGCCCTTGCTGTTGTGTTCTTTGTGCCATAAGCACAGTGGAATGCTTTTGATTTCCTCAGAATTTGCTGAAACATCGCAAGAATGACTTCTTTTTGTATTTATTGTCTGACTTACAATCATCTACAATGGATAGGGCTTGTTGAGACCTGACTTATCCAATATACTCTCAGAGGACCACAAGAAACACCTCTTGAGATGGAACCCAGCTTACTTTTTTGTTATTTATATTTTTATAAAATGTGTGATGATTAGAAATAAGAATAACAAACTATAAATGGGTGCATCTCACCATTCACTAGAGGCATTAGCTAATCCAAGTAGAAGGTGCTACAAATGTAAAGAGCAGGAAAGAAAGAGCCCATTTATCTCTCTGACCTCCAGTTTCTTTTCCTAGAACCCAGCTAACGTATTTACCCATGTGCTCTGCCACTCTTCTCATCTTTGTTACTGCAAACTAACATTAGGCCTCTCATGTCATGTCAAGTTTCTGGAGATGAACAGGGATATCCAGCCACTAAAACTCCAAAGTTCATCAGAAACCAAGAAGCATACAAGCCTGGTGGTGGTGGGAATGCCCGCTGAGAAACGTTTGCTGTTAGCAGTAGAACAACATTGAATCCTAAGCAAAATTGTAATGCAAGAGGACTTGAGTGATGGGTGAAAGGAAAATGGAAGCCTTAAAAAGTTAGATCTTCTGTAGCAAGATGTGTAAAGAAAAAGTTATACTCGCTCCTTTGGAACACTCATTGCATTTTTAACTGTTCTTTTACGTGTTAACCTTTATTTTATAAACCTTCTCTATTTCATTTTAAGAGCTGTGCTACATGTAATATTTCAAATGCTCAAAATGTTATATCAATTGAGTTTCCAGGGTATCCTTAAGAAAAAAAAAAAATCTTGCTTGTTTAAAATGCCAGTTGTGATGTTGTAAACAGTTTAAGAAATATGAATGTGAGTGGTAAGTATATCTAAGTTTAAATGGTTATGTTAAGGTAAAGGTGAACTGTGGTTTACAGTTGTATTTTTTTTAGAACTATTTTTCTATGCAGTATTATTTATGGCAAGAATAAGTTTCTTGCTTGCTTCAGACGTTAAAAAACCCCATGATTTCCAGACATGGAATGTAAGGAAAATAATATATTTTGAGCCTCGCATTGTCAGAATAGAGAAGTGGTAACTACCACAGTCAAGAGGCTCTAAAACAAATTAAGATAGATTTATTCCACTTCACCTACCTTCCAGAGCCAACTGAGCAACCCAGCACTTAGAAGTCTTCAGGTGAAGACGCAATAAGATGAGTAACCCGCAGACCCCAATTCCAAGGTTTGAATCCTACTGAACACTACTTTAGGTCAAAACAGTTTGAATCCAGTGAGACAGACAGCCCCAACTACTGCATCCCCTGTTTCCCTGCTTTAACAAATGCAATGTATTTAGCCATAGGCAGAACAGCTATTTAATTATACTTGAGCACTTTGGTTCTTCACCTGATGAGCACTTTAAAACTGAATCCCATGCACCCTGCAGCCTGATGGGTGACTGAAAAGTTGAAGTATCATAAGTTATGCAGACCTGACATTGCTTCAAATCTATTTCTTTCGGGTTGTTTTTTTTGAGTTTCAGTTTCTTCTCTTTTTCCTACAGTGTGTAATATTAAGCATGAGTTCTGTTTTTGGAGCACAGCTGATAAAGCCTGCTTAGCTCCAAGATATGAATCTTTAGAGATGAAGTTTTGAGAAGTTTCTGTGAGGAGAAAACCCTGTAAATTGAGCCTGATATCTGGTATATACTTTACCAAATAGCCTTAAACTATATTTGGAAGCAAAAACCAAGATGAATGTATACCCTTCAAAAATGGGAAAAAAAAAAAAAAAAGAAGCAGAGAAAAAGATTATTAAATTCCTTAAATATTCTTCTATAGATGAAAGCATTATATTTCCCATCCCTCATGTTTCCAAGGCATTTTCTATTAAGGAAAGAGCTGAACCCTAGGTGGTGTACAATATTGATGCTACTTCTTATATTTGTTGTACTATTTTAAATACAAATTTACCTGCAGGCACTGGCATCTTTAGTCTTGAAAACTGATCTCTTATTTAAAGTGGAGCTGCTAATTAGAGATATGCACACAAAACTAAAGCCAGTGTCTTTCCTAGATTTAAGAAATTTTAAATGGACACACACACCCCTATATACATTTATGGCAGCTGATATATTTTATCTAATTTTCCTGTACACTCCAAGGAGGAATCATACTTGACTTACTCGCTTGAAAATCCCCACCTGCAGCAGTGGGTCATATGACTGAGAGAAGTTGTATTTGATTCGTTCAGTAATCAGACTATATAAAGACAACTTGTAAAATGAAGAGATTACAGGTAATCTTAGATCCCAGCTGACCAAAAATGCTGCCTTGGAGAAGTCCATATAAATCTTTAATTTTAGAATCATATTTTGATAGGTTTTTTATATGTTAAAAAAATGTATTGAATGTTCTCAGGCAAAAATAGGCCTGTGTGAATGATGCCAACCCTGTATTTTGCATTTCCCATGCCATTATGAGAAAATGCCCAATATAAGCTTTGCATATCTATGATTTCTGTTTGTTCCACCTTTCTTCCAGAAGAAAAAAAAGGAATAAAGACTCTAAAGTAGACTAGATGCCTACTGAAAAGTCTGATAATAAATTATCTGTGCATGTTACATTTCAAAGTGCAATATATTAAATTATTATACAGGTAACATTCTATCATTAAAGGCAAATAAGCCATTTCTATTTGTGTATTATACATCTGGCTTGTTTAGAAAAATAACATTATGCTTATTATACTTGTGCTGCAAATAAATCACAGTCAAATTGCTTCAGTCCCTGACATAAAAAAACACAGCACGTGATGTCTTAATAAACATCTAAACAGATCAATTGCTATCTGATCCCACATCATAAAAATAAAATTCAGTTACAAAACCAACGTAGCAGGAACATAAATAAAGATAGAAACTGGAATGCTTTCTACATAGAGATTTCATAGTATAGACCTGCACAGAACAGCTGGATATAACAAA
This sequence comes from Tapera naevia, assembly GCA_033556795.1. Classification (NCBI taxonomy): domain Eukaryota; kingdom Metazoa; phylum Chordata; class Aves; order Cuculiformes; family Neomorphidae; genus Tapera; species Tapera naevia. The sequence goes on along the minus strand of JAUMJJ010000079.1, from coordinate 16,198,103 downwards.
ATAGTCTAGTGTTTAATTAAATACTAATTGGAATAATATTTATTTTAACAGATGAAAATGATAGAAGGTCTCTATTCATTTCTTCATTGGCTGTAAGACACAAGTATAATAAACAGAATTCTGAAATGTTAAATAAAGGAAAAGACCTGACTGGTAAAATCATTCATATTTGCCATACTTATTTTTGGTTTGTATATTTTTTTAGATTTGAAAGTCTTTGTAAATTGATGAAGTATATTATGAAGTGTTTTATCATTTCATGTTGTCCTGATTGGAATGGCCTTTGGCAGCGTGTGAAGACAAATAATGTTGTACAGTTTAATACCAAAAAAATGATATTTTAATTCATGCTTAAACCTTGCCGCTACGTTAAATTTGAGATCAATCAGGAAGGAATTAAAGTGTGCATAGGAAGGTTTGTGGATTTCACATATATACAATACATTTTATATAATTGAAATTATTTGTTTTAAAATAGGCCCATGTCCTGCTGTATCAGTAAATTAGCACTCTAGTTTCATGTTCTTCAGCACTCCATCTAGTATAAAGTGAGGGGATGTTTGGGTGGTTTTTCAAGGAAAAGAAATAACTTCTACATGATGACTTACAATACACGACCCTCGGCCTCCTCATGCCCTGCTGAAGCAGTGCCCTTAAGAGGCTCCTGACCCCATGGCACCCTCCGGCAGTGCTGATGCTCTGCACCAGGTCCTCCCTACGCAGATCCACGTCAGGGCCCTGCACCCGGAGCAGCATGCCCCCACATCAGCCCATCTCAGCCTTTTGCATTCAAAGCTTTGATCCTGCCTTGCCCAGTCAGTGGGTTTGATGTCCTCCTTGGCGTTCCAGCATTGGTGATGGTTGCAGGGGGCACACTGGAGGCTGACCCATCAAGTGCTGGTTTGTGCATGTTAATTTGTGGTCTGAAGCTGGATTGGCAGCTCCAAGTGTCAAGCTGTGTGCACTGAAATCTGCAAGATTCTGTGTAGCAGGACCCTCAGTATTAGACACAAATATTAAATTAAACGAAACGTGAAGCAGCGTTACTCCTGTTACTGTTCCCAGAGCATCTTATGATGTAGTCATGCCACCTGCAAACTGCGTTCGAGGTGAGGAATATCAGCAAACCTCTTAGTATCTAGAGGAGTGCTTCCTGGTGTATGACAGGTTGACACTTACATGTATACAGTGCCTTTCATCTAGAAGGATCTCCAAGCACTTTATTAGCCAACACACAAACTCCAGGATGGGCTGCAGCTGGGGCAAGTTACCCTGGTCATGGCCTAGTGAGCCGGCACATTGGGACGCTGGGGTCTGTCCTGCCTGTCCCCATGCTGACAGGGAGTTTCCTTGCACACCAACCTCCCAGCACCTGGAAGGAACTTTACAGTCTGACTCTGTGCCAAAGGTGAAGCAAAGACTCACTGAAACAAGAGGAAGACACGAGCAAAGAAGAGGTGAGCGCAATGCTCATATCTTCCCTCCAGGGTGTAGGCAAGGAAAGAATAGCATCGAATTAAGGTTCCAGAACAATATCTGCTTTTACCATTTGTTCAGTGAGGGTCCCTGTGATGGAGGAGCTTCCCTGGGAGGGCATCACTGGAGAGCCCTGGGTCAGTGCCAGGCGCAGGAGCTGACAGCACCTGCAGCTGAGCCCTCTTGGTCAGGGATCTTGGCAAGTCTGTCCTTCACAAGTGCATTTTTCCCCGGCATTCTTAGTGGGTGAGATTGATCTGGGGCACATGCTGCAAAACCAGCCTTCCTCTCTGGCATAACTGCCAAGCTTTTCCTCCCCAGATCTGCCCTCCTGCCAAGCCAACATGAGGGAAAATGTGAGGCACAGGACTTGGGCTTAAGGATTGTGCTTTGGTTTAGGCAGCTGCTCTTTACTGAGACTTAACTCTAACCCTAAGGGTTCTTTGTATGGCAGAGTAACCAGGACACCTCTCTTTGCAATGGCAGGAGAAGCAGGTTAGAGGTAGGTGTTTTATAATGCAGATAACAGAAGGATGATATATACATACACATATACATAAAAAAATTTTTAGGTGTCATGTTCCCAGACAGTTGGGCCCAGGAACCACAGTCAATACTCATGTTCCTGAAGACTGTGCCACTTTCTTTCAGCTTGGCCTTAGCCCTGACGGTCATGATGGGTTCACTGCCTACTGCATTCTAACAGCCCATCTGCAAGTAGTCACTGTGTTCATTTCCAGTGACCATCTTTTGGGAACAGCTGTTTTATGGCATACTCATATGCATACACAAACTCCTGGCAGGAATTAATTTCTGTGTACACAGAAATTGCTTAATTTATCTCCAAAATGCAGCTACCTCTATGGTGTAATGCTGCAGCTGTTTAACTACATAATAGGCTGCTCAGGACAGCAAGTAAAAAAGGGAAATTGAAATGGAAACTTGCCCAAAAGAGAATTTGGACAGCATATTTAGACTGATTCAGCTCCTCTTGATGAAATAAAATTCTAATAACTGCAAGAGGCCATAGAACTCATTCTATCTAAGAACCTTATCCCAGATCGTTTCTCATTAAATGCATATTGTATCTCATAAATGATGATCACAGAAGAAGACTACATGTTCACAGTCCCACCTTTCCACACATGGATGTTTCTGCCATTACCCTTCATTGTTGAAATGGAACTGGGCTTTTGAAGTCAGATCATAGATAACGTAAATTAGTATGTCTACAATGCTTGCTCTTTAACTGAGCAAACACAGTACAGTTTTCATCAGCTGGCAATTTAATTGTTTTATTGAGGTCAAATTGTTATTTTTCTAAAATGGTTTTGTTGGACAGGATTTTTTACTCCTCTAGTACAAAACCATGAATACTTTCACCTAAGCTTAAACAAGGGGGAGGTTTATTTGAAGATATGGTCATTATTCACCAACACAGCCCATTAGTGAGGATTTTTCTTCTCTTTCCTCTACTCTTGTTCCATTCAACACAGCATTTCCCATTCCTAAAGCTGAACAGGTTTCTTATTTGCGAGATGAATTATTGCAGAGCTTCAGGCTAGGTTCTGATTCAGTTGTCTTAGAATCAATGCTAAGAAACTGAAATCAGAAAGAAATGTCAGATTTGGATCAGTATAATTCAGCTCAATATCTGACTCAGCAAGTCTTGCTGAGGTAGGAAGGTATTACCATTCAAGTTAGCAAGCGCGTAATTGTTTTGTGGGGTCACAGTCAAGTAGAGGGCTTGGTAGTAGGTTCAGGTCTCTAATTATAGTCCTTACAAAGAAACAGTAGCTTCATTTATAATTACCCATGGAATCCACATGTTCATATCCATGCTTTGATTTACTTTTTGGAGGTTTAATAGTATGGCTATCTCATTTTAAAAGGGCTCAGCATGTATGTACTCTTTAGTACACTTTATATATTAATTTCCTGAATTAGGAAAGTTCCCCTTTCAAGTAGCCTGACTTACACTGCTTTAGAAACTGTTCTTCCCTGAAGAAAAGCCACTATGACTGTGCAGGATTTTCTGTACAGAGACAAAACTCATACTTTCATTTACTATGTGACATGCCAAAATAATCAAGTGTGGCCTAAGGACTAAATTAAATGCCTCCTATAGAATTTCAAGGAATGTTAGAACCAGGAAAATAGCTGTTTAGTTATCATTAAAAGTATATATAAATATATATAAATATATATATACATAAGAAATCATATCAACAACGAGGATGAACTGAGTGCCAAATATTCACCATCTGTATAAAGCTACACTTCATTAGAGTTAAACTATTTTATGTAATTCTCTTTCTCATGATTTTATGGTTCTTTTGATAAATTCTATTTAGTAGCATGCAGGATACCTAAATTGAATGTACAGTATGTTGTTTCATTGCGACAATAATTTCTTGCTTCTCAGTAATATCTTCTTTACCAGAATGTTATTTGTTACTTTGAAGACATATTTGAGAATTGTTTTATTATTGAGGTTTTTTTTTCATGGTTCTCTATTCACCTCCAGCTGATTGTAAGAAAATGTGCTTCACTATTTTGCCCCATGGCTCTTTTATGAAGCTGCCTCTTTCAATTGGTTTATGTATTGTTTATGTTCATCTCCTGTAAATAATTCTGCAATTAAATTTTTTGAGAAAAATAGAGTACACTCTTTATTACATTTTAAGTTTTGCAGTAGTTAAAATATGCCGTTTCCAATCAATTTGTAGCCCATACTAAATTATTACTTTAGATATGTAGTCTTTTGAGCATCCAGAAATTTATTTTCAATAAAATATTTTTGATTGGGTACTATCTGAATTCAAAGGAAGACACATTTAAAGTCTGAAAGAATTTGGCAAATGACAGAATCAACTATTGCAATGCTACCAATATGGTTTGATTAATCATCATTAGTGCCATAGATAATAGAATATCATGTACTGATTTTGAATATTAGCCTCTTTTGTGTGTAAATCATTCAATATTGAATTATTTGTAACCACTCATTAGTGGGCAGAAGGAACAGAATTTGTTTTGGAAAGGTGAATCCTGGAGCATCTCTGTGTGCCTTTTCCTGTTTACGGAAAAAGAAATTTTAGCCCACTTTATGGTTTGCAGCTCCTTCCAGCACAGACAAATCTCCTTCAGAGAACAGTTTTAGCATTTCAGCAGAAAATTTGATCAATACTTTGCATTGGCCACACTTCTTGAGAAGACAGAAGCCATGATAGGCATGAAACAAAGACATGTGGAGTCTCTGAGTCTAAATAAAGGAGGTACTGGAAATACAGTGACTAATATGATTTTTTTTGGCATAGAAAAGTGCTTAGTTGCTTGAATTATTGGATTTTTATTGCTCGATTTTTATATATACTATCAGAACACTCAGGAGCCCTAGCTATGGGTCAACACAACGTGGTACGCTGACAAAATGAAAAGATTCTTCTTAACACCAAGTTTACAACCAAACCATTAGGTGAGAAACAACAGATAGGCAGACACAGGAGAGAAACCAAGAGAAAAAGTGAGATGCTATTAATAAAAATGAAGAGTCGTTGTTGCAGCATCGCAACAGTCCATCAGTTGTCAGTTGTTTCATAGCCATCAGAAAAAGAGAGGATAATTAAGTAGGTTGGAAGATACCCTCAGGGATCTCTTCCTAAGAAGGGAGGGAGTCCAAGAAAGATGTTTGTTTGAAAATGTAACACAAAGATGAATTTTGGCATCATGATTCAACTGGAGGTGGAAGTTGACATCTCTGTAATTAATGAATGATGCTAGGTACACCATGGACAGGTGGTATCTGAAGAAGCTGTGAAAGGTCTTGGCAGTAAGACCAATAAAATTAAAGATTCACTATTCTGCTGTCTCGTTATTTATATAAAAGAATTTTCATCTTTATTTGTTGTGAAAGGCTTAAAATTTTCCCATAATATCGGCAGTTCTTACGAAAATGAAATTTAGAGATAGAGGTCATTACAGCAACTTAGCCCTTCTTTTTTTTCTATCTCCTAGCAGTAAATGTTATGACTTAGAGCATCACTCATAGCAGCTCTGTACTGATATTTTACTTCTAAGGCTTTGATCTCGTCTAGCTGAAATTCCAATAACCATTTAGCTTGTCTTACCTATCATGAGTTCCCTAAAATAGGGTGATCCTCCCTGCAATCTGGAAAGGATATCAGGACTAACAAGCAAGCTCTTTCTCGTACAATAGTATTACAGACAGTTGCAGGCCACACTTAGTTTTATAGGCATACTCATATAAATGTCATTGCTGATGAGCTAGTAAGGTCAGTAAACCTGGAACATAGATGTGGCATATTTTGTTTCAATTGTTGCACCAAATAATCAGGTGCAGAATACATGTTCTGGAATTAGTATATTTATTCCAGTTGAACTGCACTGACACTCGCAGAGGGTCTGTGGAAGGCTGTTATTGTTTTAACCATAGCAGCACAGCTCAAGTGTGAAAATTTTGAAATGTAGACAAGTGCCTTACATAACCTATTGCAGCTCTAACATAATCCCTGGACAGATTCTGCTGTGATTTTTCAAACAATCAATTAATAAGTAGCTAGAGGATAATGTGGTAATAAAAATTAGGCAACACTGAAATGCCAACATCCTATCATGTCAACCAATTTAATTTTCTTCTTTGACAGGATGAATGGCCTAATGGCTTAGGTAAAAACAGTAGGCTATTTCTTCACTTCATTAAGGCTTTTGATACCATTCCAGTGTAACATTTTTATATAAAACTAGGAAAATATTGTCTGAATAAAATTGCTTTAAAACAAAATCTGATGCAGCTGACAATATTATTTAAATATGTATATCCCATTGACCTTTTATGAAATCAGAAGTGCTTTTGAAGTGGGAGAGAAAGGGAGAATCTTACAAAAAATCTAACCTGCTCTCAGTACAAGTCAGTAATTTTGTTGACGACAACTTTGATGATTTAACATCCATTGATCATGAGATAGTGGTTACAGGTTCCACAGTGGATATGATCAAAATTCAAAATGACGCTCAAAAGCTTTACACACTTTCTAAATCCAATGTGATGAAATTCAGTGAAGAAAAAATGCAAAATGAAAAGACATGATCAAGTTCAGATGTGACAGAATGTCCTTTTGAGAATAAAGTTGGCGTGGACTATGGTGGATCACAAGCTAAATGAGAGTCAACATGATGATAAATCAACACAAGTTAAATCACATGCTCTTAAGGAAAGAGGGAATCTAATAGTGAATGTATTAGCATATCATTAAATTAGTGTGGCTTAACAAATTATCATGCTGTGTAATCGTCCATGTATACACAATCTTAAATTATGGTGCACACACATAATTGGACTTGACATTGCAAGCCAAGCTAAAACAAATTACCCACAGAAGGGAAAAGTTCAAACATGAGTATCCAAGGCATGGCTCGTCATCCTCCATTCAGGCTTCTCAATAGCTATCTTCATGGTCGCTATGTTTTACTGAATGTCAGATGCCTAAGGACTTCTAACAAGCTGAGCCCCTTTTAGGACTTTGGTGTAGATTATGCATGTCTCTGTTTTAGGCTTGAACCACAGGAGGGCTGGGACAGAAAGTGTGCTTTTGGTGTCTTGGTTGCTGTCATTTAGGAACCAGACTGTCATGTTTAGGTAATAGTGGGATACAGACTTTCCAAAACTCGCTGTCTTCTCCTTAGTCACTTCCATCCAAGAGATGGCAGAAATTACCCTCTGAATCTCAAGCAAGTGCTCAAACACTTGTGAATGAGTGAGATAGAAGCATTTCAGAATATCTGAAAGTTACACTGAATGACTGAGGCCTCAGACATGCCTCTGGGAAAGTGGCAAGCCAGATTCTAGGGATGTAGAGATGTCTCTTCTATGCCACAGAGAGGTTCTTATTTCACTCTGGTCAGTACTGGTACGGTTTTGATTAGAGTACTAAATCCTGTTTTGGAGGAATTGAGAAGCACATGGAGAAAATGCAGAAGAAAACAACAATGATTATAAGAGATTTAGAAATGCTGACCTAAGTGAACAGAGTTCAGAAGATGCATCGAGAAAAGATTGAATTGTTTCAACACAAAGAGGTGGCTATGAACACTTAATGCAATTGTTTCCCCATTCCCTGGAAGGAAGTTATATCATAATTAGCATAAAAGTTCAGCTTTTTGTTGTTTGTTTGGATAAGGGTAGTGAACCCTGGAAAACAATGTTTAGCTCAAGGACTTGGTAATATAAGGTAGCAAACATACCCTATGCAACCTTGCAGCTGTGATCCACCCCTCAGAATACCCTGGTGAGCCACAGGAACCACCCAGCATCCATGGTCTGAAAGGGGTGTGCCTGGATCACTGGTCCCCTCCTCTCACTTTACACATACTCCTATTTATAAGCAATTTTGCAAGTGTGAGAGTCATTCACCTGCCAAAACTGCAAGTGCTGCTCTGAGACCTGTTCCCCAGCTCTTCCCAGAAGGAAAAGATGACCAGGCGGGTAGATGGGAGAGTCTAGCTTGGACCTCAGCCAAGGCAGGTCCCCCAGTATATCCCTGTTCACGTGTGCCTCAGCTGGCCTCAGTGCTCATGGAGGTGAGTGCTCAGGGTCACGGCAGGTCTCTGCTTCTTCTTCTGAGTATTATGGGTCTGTCAGATCCCAAAGGAATGAACCTGGGCAGTTCTTGACCAAAAGACCTTAACAGTAAATAAAGGAATTGTAAAAAATCAGTGATAGTGACTGAGTCAGCAATGTTCTTTGCCTAGTATGAGGTTCATATCCCTTTTTATTATTAGCAGGAACTGAGCTGCTTAAGATGTTGCAGCTAAGGGGAAAAAAAATCAGAAGAAAGTTTCTGCTACACATGAGAAGTAACATCACCTCAGCCTTTACCATTGAATGGAAGCTCAGATCCTGACCAGGCATGGAAATAATTAACAGGCTCGGCCAAAATCTCCTACAGAGTCCTTGTGGCTGTTGTGTGGTTATTTTATTCTTCATAACCCACACTAATTCACCCACATAGATGTGAGCTATTTAGACAATACATAAAAACACAGGAAGGCCTTGCTTCTCAGGAGGGCTGTTGCCATACTTGGTTTGCCTAAACCTCATCACACTCATTGCAGAGCTTGGCACTGAAATATCTGATGACAGGGCTTAGGTCAATGGAATGGAAAATAATGACAAATCAATTTAAATGCAGATCCTTGAGGAGTATATGATAATAGACTGCTTCAAACAAATTTAAAAAGGAAATTAGCTTTGGTAAAAATCAAATATTCTAAGTATTAAAAAAATGACATAAACCCAATCATAAGAGAGGTGATAAATCAGTTTTGCCAGACAGGAAATAAATTATGAGGAAACAGTAAAGGAAGCAGATGAATGTTATGTTTGGTCTTTGAATATATCAGAGTAAATTTTGTAAAATATTTATAAATTTATGAAGCATTGACAACATTTAGAAAAAAAAGCTAGTATTTAAAGTTTTATGAATAATTGTATTTATATATCTGTATGAGTTTATGTGGCTTTGTATGTGTGTATGTGTATATATATATATACACACAAATATAATTATCCATACAAAAATAAAAGAGGATCAACTGTAAATTTTATATACATTTACTGTCTTTACATAAAAAAAAATGTTTGGTTTGAGTATGTCTGTATCTTGGATTAAAACCATTTGCTTGTTTAAGTCAGGGAAGCTGAAAAGACAGATAAGGAGAATAGGGCTAAGAAAAGGAAATCCTACCAAAACAAATATAAATACTATATTCTTTATTCTTTGCTTATTAAGAATATATGATTACCTTAGCTGATTTAAAACAGAATTTTACCACAATTCTGCTTCAGGGTGAACAAGCATTTTGGGGTTTATTCACACTATGTGTCTATTTCTGCAGCCAGACCCTGAATCAAATACCACACATGTATTGCACCAGGAAGCAAATAGCCTGTGCATGAGACAAGCTAATTCATGCATTTTGACACCTTCCAGACTGAATTAGAGCAGGTAGTTGTATCATTTCGAGACAATCTGTTATATAACAAATTCAAGATATTTTATTCCTCCACTCAGATTCTCTCCACTCTCCCAAGATAATCTTTCCAAAATACATTTTATTAATTACTTATTCAATGTGACATGGAATAAACAAAATTTACAAGAGCATCCTCATTTGTAAGAAGCCGTAATACTTCATCAGATTTTACATTCTGAATGTAGTAACCAAAGGACAAAAAAAAAGCCTAATACCTTCAGGTAAATGTGATCTCTATCACTTCAGTCAGAAGGGTCATTTAAGACTATGGGTGTGCCAGATATGACAGTACATATGGAGAGGAAGTTCCCTTTGTACTTTATTTTCCAGCTTTATTGTCTCCAAATATCAAAATAAAACAAATGTAATCAAAATGCTGTTATACATCGGGGGTTACATAGTTCTCCCTTGAATTTACTGTTTTGGAGCAAAAGGAGGTGATGCAACAAAAGGATGCGGTTTGTGCAGAGGAGGACCTGAGGAGCAGACAGCAGCACTTCATGGCCACTTGAAAAATTCGTTGTAGGAAACCTCTGGGGCATGATTACCAGCTATGATGTGTTTCGCTTCGATGGGATTTACCTTGTGAGACCTAACAGATTGTGAACCTTCCTTGGTTTATTTCTGGGATCAAACTGTTCTCTTCTGGAAAGCAGGTGGATTAGCTGGTCCACGAGCTGCTTAGTATTTGTCTTTTGTTACAAATGAAGTATCTGTAAATGCTTTCTGTGATGATGTCTTGTTACCTAGTGTCAGACGCTACATTGGGACCACTGATGTTTTTGAAGAAAGATTAAAGGCTTCCGGTGGAGCTGCTGTTGTATTTTTACCTGTCAAGAAAGGTTAGGTGAGTTCAGGGACAAGATGAGTGATAACTCTGAGTCAATTCATGAAAGCATGTAGTTTGCAAGGTAAAATATATGGGGGAAATAATTCCTGGGGAGGTGGGTGGGAGATGTCAGAGATGGATAGGAGGGAACAGGAGGAGCTTTTCAGTCACAAGCTTATTTCCATTAGCTAAAAATGAAAGATGATTAGATTATAATCAAAATAGGATCTAACTTGCTGTAATTCTCCTTAACTTACCCTTCCTGAGGGAGATCCGGATTTTAGAAAGCATAAAAAGGTCTGACAGCCCTTTCACCCCTCATCACAACACCATGCTCTCTCTTCTAATCTGATACCCTTTCTGAAGTTCTCAAAAGGTATAAATATTGTTTCCTTTTGCACTAAACAGACACTTCCAGGGTCCTGGGAGTTCCCTCCCTGTGCCGCTCTGGTTAAAAGCAAACCTCCTTTAATCCTTTTTCCTTCATTTTACCTTATTCAGAAAGGAACCTCTAATATTTAGCTAAATGAACCAGTATAATAAATCAGTATAAATGCGGTTCTCCCACCTTTCTTGGTCAAGAAAGAAACAAGGAAACAGACAGATTGAAGGATGCTTTTGAATTCTGTGTGGAGGGACAGTCTGGGGAGGCACTAAATTCTTCAGTTCTTTTTGGCTATGTCAAACAGGAGGGAAGAAGTATTCAGCAGTCTCATTTTGCCAGTCTGGAAAGTGTGAGGAATGACAGGAATACATCACATCTCTTAACTAGTCTGCCCTCCTGGGTGTCTTTCCAAAGGCAGGTGGCATGCAGTGGAATTGCTGCACACTCATATTGTGCCCTGTCACACAGCTGGGCTGTGACGTAACTTGGCAGAGTGCAGCTGCTTCATTTAACAAGCTCAGCCAGCCCTTCTGAACACAGTGCTCAGCATTTCAGAAGTTTATACTGCCACCCATTGCTGTATCTGAGCATATTTTCCCTGAAAGTGATAACAAACTCCCAAACAGATTTCATTTGCAATAGCACATTTCCCTTTCTGGAGTCACAGCTCTCCATCACAGCAAACAGATATATTTGGGAATAACAGTCTCTGAAGTGTGTCTGTGTAGGTTAGAGTGGAAATCATAGAATCATAGAATGGTTTGGATTGGAAGGGACCTTAAAGATCACCCAGTTCCAAATCCCCTACCATGGGCAGGGACACCTCCCACTAGACCAGGCAAATACTTTCTCAAAGGAAAAAGCATGATCAGCCTGTGGAGTCATTGCATCTCTTTTCAGTGCCTGCTTCTTCTCAGCCATAAACACTTTGGCCACAGCTTTGTCCCTTTGTCACAGAGGTTTTTGTTCCAGATGCTGTCAGCATATTACAGTGGTACCGAGGAGAAAATTCACATCTTCGTAACCTCTAAGGCTGAGCATCTGTTGCCTGACAACAAGATACATTACACCACATGATTAGAAGCAACTGCACCTGCAGGGCAGGTGCAAGGAGAGCTATGACTCCTATAAAATGAGGTGGAAAGGAAACTACTTTCAGGACTGTGCTGGTACATCCGGACCATCAGTGTATGTTGCTGTAATAAGGGAACCTTATGTTTTCCTGTAGACAGAGCTTGCAAAAAAAAGGCATAACACCAGTGTATCAGCAGTTTGTGCAATACAAAACACCAAATTCAAGAATTTTCCTCAAAGGTCTCAATTTCACTCTGTTTCAGAGAGTTTTGGGGATTTCAGGTTGTCATAGTTTTGCTAATTTTTCCTTGAAGTATGTTTGTGCTATTGAAAGAACTGTGCTTTAATTTTAATTTCATTTCCCCTCTTCAGCTTCACCTGCTACAACCGTGCACATCTGGCTTGCATCTCTGTGCACAGACACAAACACATACATGTGGGGAGATGATAAATTCCCTTTACACAAGTGCTTAGCATTAATGCAATTCAATCTCAAAATTTCCATGCTACTTGTCAGCATCTGGTGAAATTATATGGCAGGACATTTTTAAGCAAATGAATTCATTTCTATGAGTGGGACTAGGGAGAAAACACATTTTCTTTGTGTTTAAAAAAATGTGAGAATGATTTCACCAGCACCGTAGCACTGAGGAGCTCCCATAGTATGTCTGGAGTAAAGCTCAGCTTTACATGAGCCATGTGTAGAAAGCAAAACAGAAACCATTTGGGCATGGGCAGATCAAGCTGTCTGGATTTTGGGAGCTCCAGAGCACAGTAACCGTGTAGGGCCCAGCATGGAACAGGATTGGAGACCAGGATTTTCCCTCTATCGATTTCTCCCAACTTTGAAGGACTGAGAAGGAATCGAGGAGCTTTCAGTACCTGGAAGTCAGGGAGTCTCTGGGGATCTTTGTGATTTTCTGTCTAGTGCCCAGGCTATAAAAAGGTATACAGGAAGATATCTCGGGTTCCTATCGAGCAAGGAGGGGAGACAGCCTGGATAGGAGGAAGAAAAGTTCCAGAGAGTAGAAAATGTATGCACCAGGAAATAGGTAGAAATACAAGTATAATAGGTGCTGAAGGTGGCAAAGGCTGACAGAGCAAGACCTTCTCTCCAACCCAGACTGACTGCAGGCCTACTCCACGTAAATGTTCAGCTCCTCCTAGCCAATGTCTCTGAAAAAAACAATACATCACTACTCAGCTATGTCTCACCTTTCTTAAGACACCTCTTCACATGTAGGCCAGCAAAAATGTTGAAAGGATCCAATTCTTTTAAATATCTAAATGGATTTTAGCTGGAGGTAAAGAGGATAGGAGATTTTAAGTAGTCTGCACTGAGAGCCACTTGCAGAGCGCTTATGGGGGAAAAAAATCTGTCCCTCTAATAAAGAACATATTTAATATAGGTTCTCCTTAAGCCAAAAGAACGGGTGGGAAGTAGGATGAGCAAGCTCCCAGCTGAGGCACAGAGGGTTCCTCATCACCTTTCTTCCAATCTCCCACTGCCAGTGCTGCCACATAATATGCAAGTGTGAGAAGCTACAAGTAACAACAGGGTTTTATAATACAGCAAGGGGGAAAATACATAATGAAATTAAACAAGGTTCCTATCGGAACACAAAGGAACTTCAATAATTTTAATTAATGGCTAGGAGACACATTACAAGGTACAAGATAAGCAGAGAAGCATAAATGAATAAATAAAAACATCAGGAATGGTGAATTATGGAATACGTTTTCCTCATTCTATTTGTTGTTTTCATTCAAATTACAAAAAATACCTCACTCAGTTGTAGGTAGTATACAGATCTTGTTAACACTCTAAAAAAAAAGAAAAAGACAGATCAAACCCACTACAAAATATTGCAGACATAATTTACTCTCAGCAATGCATAGTCAGTCACAGTATGCCCAGAGGGTCAACAGTATATTTGTCTAACATAAGTCAAAACAGGTGTACCAGATCTTACAAAAGTACATCATTACTCAGACTTCATTCTAGAGAACAAATTGCCATTTATTTGCAAGGACTGCATGAGGATTTGTGGCATATTTGGGACATATTTCTGAATAGTAGGGGGGGGGAACGACGGACACCTATTATTTTCGTGTGGAAAGAAAAAAGTACAGTTTGAAAATGTGGTAAAAAACAGGATGAACATGAAAACTGACATGAGAAAGTATCTTAATCTCAAAGGCTGCAATTGCCTTTCTTCCGTGCTCCAGCCCACAAACATAAGCAATGGCCAAGTAGAAAAATTGCTCAAGGCAAGTTTGCTCCTGGATGGTTTCAGTCTATGCTGAGTAACTTTTCTCTAATGGGAAAGCAATATCATTTAGTATATTGGGTTGGGGAAATCTGCTGTTCCTATTATTTGAAACATTAATTAAGTATATGTTGTGTTTATCTACCTACAGAAAAGACAAAGGGCAGTTCAATATTTAATTTGATTACAAATGGATTTTCAAAGTACTAATAAAGGATAATTTATTGGAATCTGATGATAACTTGCAGAGTAGAGTGAGTCAGAGTGAGTGTCAAAGCGGAGGAGCCAGGGTACTAGTGGGCATCCCAGTTGAGAGGAGAGAGAAGAAAGGATATCCCTCACCATTTATAGATATTTTCTTCCATAAAATCTTGACAGGAGTTTCCTTCTAGAAGTAGGCTTCTCTTGCACAGTGTTGGATTGATTTAGCTCCATTACTATTAATATTACTACTGCTTTCTTTGGATAAATGCTGTTCGCAACAGAAAGAAAAAAATGTTGAGAAACGAAAAATTTTTAAAAAGCCATTCCACAATGACTTGTCCAATCCATTATTGATTTCTCTCTAAAATAGCTCAGTTTTGCAAACCACCTCAGCCAATGAATCAGAATATTCTGATGGAATGAAAAGAATGATGAAAAGAAAAAACAATTTTAAATAAGCATTTATATGTAAAACAGCTAAGAAAATAAGTTCAGCTACAATTAGGCTGAAAAAAACTTGATTTTTTTGATGACCTATTTATAGGCCATATATAATCTTTTAAAAGACACTGGCAAATGTAAAGAGTTATGAAAGTTATATTAAACTTCAGAAAACGCCTCACAGATAAGCCTAAAAATAGCTTAATCATCTGTTGAGTTTATAAAAAAATCCGTACTCAATCCACCCTCCCCCAGACTCAAGAAACTGGTAAGTCATCTGATTATGATGTATCAGTATTTTCCCAGGGAAAAAATAACTGGGAATTAATAGGTTTCTTAATCTAACAAGGGAAAATGTAACAGGCAACACAAAAAGGGAAGATAGACTGCTTCAAACTACAGAAAAGACGTGCATTATAAGACTGAGATTAGTCACTTGAACAAAGCTGCTAATAAAAGCAGAAAATTCTTCGTTTCTTTTGGTCTTCAAAAGTTTTCTGAAAATAAGTACTAGTCAAACTCAAGTGATGAAGCCCAATAAAGGAAAGGCTGTGAATGCTAATGGTTTGTGATGTGCAGGAGGTTAGATTACATGCTCTAGTGATATCATCTATCCTTAAATGCTCTGAGTAAATACAGCATTGTACTTGTTTCCAGTGTAATGATCAGAACTCAGCAAACTCAACTTTTTACTCTCCTCCATTTTATGGTTTCCTTCAGAAAAGGAGACAATTACTATGTGCCTGTCTATGATTGCTTTGCTATGTTCTACACTCCTAAACCTTGTTAAGAGACATAATTCAGTTTATGACCCCTTGACACTAATATGGCATTAATACGAATGAGAGCCGGAGCCATTATATTTATCACAGCAAAGTCCACAGCCACTCTGCGCGGGCTGTTAGCCTCAGGCATGTGGGATAAATAAACTATTAGAGACTCCTTGGGAGCTTCAGGTGTCATTTCAGTTCTACCAACAAATAAAGACTAAAGATGTTTAAGTAACTGTTTGTTTAAAAGGCTTAGATTTTAAATGAAAGAGTAGGGGAATTCAAATTCTGGAGATTCATGTCATGCATGTCCCACATCAGCCTTCTGCTTGCTGCATCTTTTTGAGTGGTATTGCCATACCTATTTGCAAAGCAAGCTCCCACTGCTTTTTCTATTCCTGAATAACTTCTAGCACTGACTTAAGTTTAAATGAGAGAACAGATTCGTTAATAGCAGTGTTTATGAAAAGTTTTGAAGTGATGCAAAGAAACAGTGCCACTGCTATCATTTACTGTAGGGGGTCATTCTGCAGGTGGGGAGCTGTGTTGCTTTTCAATAGGCTCTTTGTAAATATCCATGTGTCTGGCATTGTGATTTCCAAGTGCTGATTTTAACCTAGCAGCATTGCTGCCTTTTTCCCAGAGAATAACATTGATGCAACCTTCTCAGCACTGGTTTCTTGCTGAGTGGGGCAAGCGGTGGCAGTCGCAGCTGCACGGCTGCTTTGGCGTGTGGGCAGAGAGCAAGACACTGGGTAGCAGCAGTGACCTGTCCCCAGGTGGATTCAGGGACGGCACAGGGGAAGTGCTGTGGAGGAGATGGGTTGTATGAGTGGAGAAACAGACAGTAAGTGCAGCAGCTAAAAATACCACAGTCTGGAGCTTTGCCTTAGGCATCAAAAGTCTAACCAGCAGTGCTGTGACAGGGGATTGTGAACCGTGTTAGGAGTCTGTGTAGCACTAAGAAGTTTGTCCCTACTTCACGACTCGGGGTTGCTGTCATTTTGAAACAAGTAGCGAACAGTTTTGCCACTCCAGAGGAGAGTGTTCCCACTCTCTTTGGAACGGGCCAGGATATAAGTTCAAACACGCGGAGAGTGTCACCTCCACGCATCACCAACCCCTCTACCCCCTGCATGCAGATACGCAGTGCAGAAGAGCTCCGGGGAGGCTTGAGGGCTGCTGAGCTTTAAACCAAGTAGCTTAAGGCCATCTAATAAGACCGTCGTAACTTAGAATTATAGAACGGTTTGGGTTGGAAGGGACCGTTACAGGCCACCGAGTCCAACCCGCTGCAGCGACTGGGACACCTCCAACTTGGCAGGTTGCTCAGAGCCCTTTTAACTCGCCGGCAGACTGGAAACCTGCTGAGACTGGGGAACAGGCGACACAAATTCCGCCGAGTTCCAGCAGACTGCACGCTTCCCAGCCCAGGGAAACCGCCTCCTGCCGCGGAGCCGGCCCCGCCGCGGCCTCGCAACCAGGTGCCCGGCTCAGAGCCCGCCCGCCTGCAGAGCCCGCCCGCGCCGCCGGGGGCCGGGCCCGGCCTGCACCGCCTCGGCTCTTGCGCCAGGGGGCAGCAAAGGAGCGAGGCGCGGCACCGGCCGCTCGGCGGCGGCGGCCGCTCCCGTCTGCCCGCGCCACATCGGGCGCTGCCTCCGCACCGCTCTCGGCCTGAGCCTGCGCTGGTAGCGGCGCTGGGGAGAGCCAGGGAAAAGCTGCAGGGTTTGGGGGGGTTATTTTCTTTTCTATTTTCCTTGGGAGATTATTGGTTTTGTATTTTTTTTTCAGTTTTTCAAATGAAAAAATAATAATCATAGAATCATAGAATGGTTTGGGTTGGAAGGGACCTTAAAGATCAACCACTTCCAAACCCCTGCCATGGGCAGGGGCACCTTCCACTAGACAAATCAAAGTAATAAAAATAACAATAAAAATAATAAAAAGGAAAATGTGAAAACTGGGAGCCCAGGTGAGCCCCTCGAAAAGGGACCTGGGGTGTGAGCTGCCGTGGCTTTTGGGTGGCAGGGCTGCCTCAGCCCGCTGGTGGGTGCACCACAAGCCTGTTCCCGAGTTCTCTCAGCTGAGGACCTGCAGCTCTGAAGTCATGGCCCTACGCTGTTTCCACAATGTGACTTTAGGGCAAGGAGAATTTGCCAAAAAGTGACAAATCCTATGAAAAGCTGTACAAGAAGAGTAAGATATTTGCAACCAGAATACCAGAGCTGAGTTCCTACCCAGAGGATGACATCTCTTTACATTTATTTACCCTTTAACCCCTATTGCTGCAGTGTATTATAATGCCAATTTGAAAAAGGATGTCTTAATCTTTAACCAGTAAGACACAGCAAGAAATTACTTTTGTAGTCAAAATGCTTGTTAGAAATGGCACTCAAAACCTTTCTGAGCAATGAATTTCTGAAACTCAGGACAGTTTCAGTCATTTAAACAATTACTTTTATAGTATAGCCACAACACTTCTACTATGAAGCTCTTGAAAATTTTTATTATAAAGCTTTTATTTTATAGCTCATTCCTGGCATATAGTTTGCCCTTATTTGTAATAGTTATAAATCGTGCATTTAACCCATTAGTGGATAAGAACAATAGGACACCTATGTTTTTTTTTTTTATTTTAATTCTTATAGATTGGTTTTAGACTACATAAATTTGTAAAATTGACTACTCAGGAACTTGTAGAACAAGTGTACAAGAATTTAATCAGCCTCTCCCAGGTACCGTGTTACACTTTTGAGTGACAGAAGGCTGCTTGTCCCCATGGTCATCCAGGGCCCCATAGACCCTATCCCATTTACTGGGTATTTAGCCTCAAAACCCACCACCAGGCAAAATTGCATTCCTCACACCTGCCTCAAGTTAGATGTGGATATAACGCATTAAAGTTGAGGAAGACAGCCAAAATGCATTTCCTGACCTGTCCCTGTACTTTCCACCTCCTGCTCTGGCAATGGCACGTGAATACCCTGGGTTCCTGGCTGTAAAACGAAATGCAGTCACAGGGTGAAGGAAGAGTTGTGTAACCGAAATTGCACCCAGCCTGTTAGTACGTTCCCCGGGGATCCTAGCCCCTGTCACTGTCTCCAGGAGTTGGATGCTCCTAGAGCTGTAAGGCTGCCTTCAGGACCTAGGTGCTTCCCCACACTTTATTTTGCCAGAGGAGC
The DNA here is from genome assembly GCA_033556795.1 of Tapera naevia. Classification (NCBI taxonomy): domain Eukaryota; kingdom Metazoa; phylum Chordata; class Aves; order Cuculiformes; family Neomorphidae; genus Tapera; species Tapera naevia. The sequence goes on along the minus strand of JAUMJJ010000079.1, from coordinate 16,179,417 downwards.
CTTTGGAAGAGTCACAAGATACATGTGCAAATGAGCTCAGTCTGTGAATGCAAGATGAGTTAGACAGTTGGCTTTTTGCAGACCTTAATTTCTGAAAGAGTCTGATTTGCTTTGTTTTGGGCTGCTACAATAATTTTTGTGAGTAATCTCCTATTTTAATTAAAGAAAGTAAACAGAAATGTGGAAAATAAATGTTAACTGGAGTTGATTCTTTCCCAGTGGAGCCTGAATCCCAAAGCTTCAGCTTTGAGTCTTCTTCCTTATGATGCCTCCGGGCAAATGAACGGGCATTATGGGAGAAGGAAGCCTCCTGACATTATGAAGCCGGTTGATCAGAAGTCGTGCTGATTGGCTATTTAGACACACATCGCCGATGTTGGACCCTGTTCCACCATGGGACACTAATGTTAGCACTATGAAGGTATCTGTGGGCTCTGTGACCCTGTCTGATTCTCCCACATAGCTAAGCCCCTGCTTGGTAAGTTAAGGTTTACTGGGGCCCTGACAGCCACCAGACCAAAGCCCTGCAGGATGGAGCCATGGTGGATATCCGTTTCCATTGCTTTCTTCTCCACAGAGTTACTCCTTTGGTACTCCTTGGGATCGGTGTTGGGTCCTAGGGATCGGTGTTGGGTCCTGTCCTGTTTAATAACTTTATTGATGATGAGGGGATTGAGTCCATCATCAGCAAGTTTGCAGATGATACCAAGCTGGGAGGAAGGGTTGATCTGCTAGAGGGTAGGATGGCCCTACAGAGGGACCTGGACAGATTGGAGAGCTGGGCCGATTCTAATGGGATGATGTTTAATAAGTCCAAATGTCGGGTACTTCATTTTGGACACAACAATCCCATGCAGAGCTACAGACTGGGGACAGAATGGCTGGAGAGTAGTCAGGCAGAAAAGGACCTGGGAGTGCTGGTGGACAGGAAGCTCAACATGAGCCAGCAGTGTGCCCAGGTGGCCAAGAAGGCCAATGGCATTCTGGCCTGCATCAGGAATAGTGTAGTAAGCAGGACCAGAGAAGTTATTGTCCCCCTGTACTCGGCACTGGTCAGGCCTCACCTTGAATACTGTGTACAGTTCTGGGCCCCCCAGTTTGGGAAGGATGTTAGGATACTGGAATGTGTTCAGAGGAGGGCAACGAAGATGGTGAAGGGGCTGGAGCACAAGCCCTATGAGGAGCGACTGAGGGAGTTGGGGCTGTTTAGTCTAGAGAAGAGGAGGCTCAGAGGAGACCTCATTGCTCTCTACAACTACCTAAAAGGAGGTTGTAGTCGGGCAGGGATTGGTCTCTTCTCTCAGGTGACCAGTGGCAGAACTAGAGGGCATGGACTTAAGCTTCGTCAGGGAAAGTTTAGGCTTGATATGAGGAAAAAGTTCTTCACTGAAAGGGTGATTGGCCATTGGAATGGGCTGCCCAGGGAGGTGGTGGAGTCACCGACCCTGGAGGTGTTTAAAGGGAGACTGGATGAGGCACTGAGTGCAATGGTTTAGATGATGGTTGGTGTTAGTGTTGGTGTTAATGTTATGTTATAGGTTGGACTTGATGATCTCAGAGGTCCTTTCCAACCTTGTGATACTGTGATACTGTGATACTAGCTGTGCACTGGATCCTGGACCCTCTACCCCCTACTCACAGGGGAGATGCGTACCCTTTACACTGGTCCAGGACAGGGAGGGGCAAAAATGAGATAGCAAGGGCCTCAGAAATCCCTAAAGAGGCAAGAAAAGAACAGCACTTCAACAAAAAAAAAAATATTTAATTAACTGAATAAAGTGGTTATTTAAGTGCATACAAGCGAGCTACTTAAGGAGCTATTGATCTTGTCACTGCACTGCTGTCTCAATGCAGTCTCCTGAGTCATGATTTTCTCCAACACAGCAATGATGTGTGTGAGCTCAGGCTACACTCATCCTTTGGCAGGTCCTTTTCCAGACAGACCATGTACCAGACCATGCTTACAGAAGAGCATTATGTAGGGTGGCATATTGGCTATGCATCCTGCGAGCCTGGGGCAGCTCGTGGGGTTCCAGGATCAGCATTAGTGACCTGTACTGTTCCGCAGCGGTCTGCAGTCTAGTCTGAAGGCCAAAAGAAGTGTGGATAGAGAAAGTGAGAGAGAATGAGCTAATTTGTACCTTCTACATTAGAGATATAATTTGGTGCTACTTCCTTGTTCTGTCTCCAATTGTCTGATCTGAGTAGATTAAGAACCTCCTCCTGCTTCAAGCTGTCTCTGGCAAGCAGATGGAGAATTCAAGGAAGCTGATGAAGTGCCAACTCCATTTTCTCTGCAGCTGATGTGTCATTGTATGCTCTCAGCCAGACTGAACAAGCATCATGGGCTGCCTCCATTGGGTCCACAGCTATCTGGAGTGTCTGATGCAAGAGATGTTTGTCTTCCTTCTGTCTTCTAGATGTTCCCAATTCAGGAGGTGGTCAATTAGCTGTTCCAGAAAAGGTCTGAAATCTGAAAGTCTTGACAGAGGATAGTAAGAGGGACCTCTATCTCACTTCTTCAACCTTGCCAAAATGACCTGCTCCTGTGCTGTCATGAATCTGCCCCAGCTGCTTCCATCTTGTCCCAGTGGTGCCTCTGTACCCTACAACACGCATGCGAAGTGCTATCTCTTCCCCTAATAATGTGATGCCAGATCATATGTGGGGATAGGAGCAAAAAAAAGTGCTGGATATTCTGCACCTGAGAATTGTACTGTTGTACCTAAAGATGATCGTTCATGAAGATGAGTTGACAGGGCCTAATATTGGATGTAATGAATCCTTGTCTGTTGTGGCTCTCAGAGCTCATGAAAACACATGAGAGAAAAGCAAAAGACAACATCTGCCATGACTTTTCTTCTCTGAGTAGTCAGCACTGTAGGGAGATGGGGGGTTGCCTGTGTTGTACCTTCCTGCCAATATCATAATTATTTGTCAGAAATCCTTGTTAGGCTGCTTCTGAGGGATATAGGGAAGTATGGAGCTGATAAAACAGAAACAGCTGCCTTAACTGTGAGAGACACTAAGGCAGAGGACTGGCTCTCAGGCTTTGGCAAGCACACATGGATCCCTGGTCCTGTCTTCAAAGCCCCATTGGTACTCCCTCACTTGAGGTGTTGTGCAGGTCCCTGTGCAATTGCCAATGACCTAAATTGCTTCCCAAAGGCATGCTGGTCCTTCACAAGGATGCACGTAGCCTCGCCCTTCAGCCAGCATTGCTTGCTCTCTTGCATGAAGCTGACCTATGCTGAATACAACAGTATCTTCTTACTGTTCAGTCCATGTTTCCAACAGTCAAGACATTAGGACAGGTATGGTCCTAGGAGATGGTGACCAAGGCCTTGATGTCTTTTGGGTCCCATATCAGACAGAGCTCAGCTGCTGAGAAATAATCCCTAGAGAAGACAATTTTTCTCCATTGGATAGAGATGAAAACAGGGGACACGTGATTTATCAAACTTGAGTTAGACACTATGAACACCCTTTCTACACCCTTTCTACCATCTCTTCTTTCTTTCTGAAGACCTCTATGTTTCCCTACAAGAAACAAGTAAAGCCTCACTTGCTGCCTAACTTAAATTTTGTTCTTCAGGTGAAGAAGATCTTTTAAACATTAATTTTAGAAGATTTAAGATTTAGCTGCAAAAGATTCCCCTCAGATCATCTCAAGCTGTTTTCCTGTCAGCAGGAAAGCAAACATGCTACCAACTGAGCTGTCATAGCCTACTCTGAGAAGTCAATCTTTAAGTCACTCTCCATCTTTAAAGTCATCTTATGCAACATGGCCTGTCGAGTGTGAGCAGGCCAAAATGTGTGAAAGGAATACCGGGGGAAGGTTTAAAAATGACTATGGCATTAAGATATGTTCAATATATTTATCAATGATCTGGATGCAGGAGTTGAATGCAAGTCTACTGATGATACCAAGCTGGGCAGGGATGTTGACTCTCTTAAGGGAAAAGATGCCTTTCAGAGGGATCTGAACAGATTGGAGCATTGGCGTATGATAAATGGGATGAAAATTATCAAGTTGAATGACGGATTCTGTACCTAGGACAGTGTAACACTGGGTACAAGTATAAATGGAGAGAGGAGTGGCTGGAGAGCAGGCCTGCAGAAAGGAAGTTGGGGGCGCTGGTCAACTGCAGGCTCAACAGGAGTTAGCAGTACCCTGCCAGTCAAGAGGGCAAACCACATCCTGGGGTGCATCAAACACAGGTGATTATCCCTCTTTATTCAGCACTGATGCTGCCTCACCTTGAATACCATGTGGAGTTCTGGGCCGCACACTTTATGAAGGATCTGAAGGTCTTCGAAAGTATCCAGAGAAGAGCAATAAAGCTGGTGAAAGGACTGAAAGGCATGTCCTGTGAGGAGCAGCTAAAGAATTTGAACTTGTCTAGTTTGGAGAGAATGAGGCTGAAGGGTGACCTCCTAACTCTCCATAGCTTTCTTAGGAGGGGAAGTCAACAGGGAGAGGCTGAAATCTTCTGCCTGGTAACCAGTGACAGTGCAAGTGGGAATGGTTCAAAAGCTGCTTTAGGGAGGTCTAGGACTAGGCATTAGGGAGCATTTCTTTACTGAGAGGGTGGTCAAACAGTGGGACAGGTTTTCTAGAAAAGTAGTTAATGTCCCATGCCTGTCAGTGTTTAAGAGGCATTTGGACCATGCCCTTAATACCATGCTTTGACTTTTGGTCAGCCCTGAATTGGTGAGCGACTTGGACTAGATGATTGTTGTAGGCCCTTTACAACTGAAATAGCGTTCTAAGATGCTGGGAGAGAACAGGAGCACTCACATGGCTTTGGATAAAGGGCCTTGTAAGAGAAAGGCTTAGTAGTTTGGCAAGCAGAGGTTCCAGGATGAGGCACAGAGAAGACGTACAGTCTAGAGGCTTTTTGTGGTAGGAAATAGAGAAGACGTAGAAGACATAGACACTGAAGTGAGGGGAGAGGGATTTGAGAACTGGGCCTGAGGGTATAGCAAAATGGAGGAAGGCAGCAGACATGACAAGAATATTTATTAGACAAGCCTGATGACACTACTAGTTGTCAGTGCCTTCCCCATGCACATATTCAAGCACACTCCCAACAGGTTCTTCCTGGGCAAGCAGCTATTGACGATGCAATAGTACATGTTAACGTGTTTGCAGTCACAGGTTAGCTGTCCTTTCTGTTGAGTAATCACTGTTCAGCCACAGCTAATATTGGTTTATCCCAGAATAAATGTTTTCTGCTGACTGGCTGCTGCACTATAGATGGTCAACTGCCCATGGGAGTCCGGTGGTCCTCATGATCCACCTGGTTGTTTAAATTGTCTTACTGTAAATTTAGTTGCGATTTTTGTCTAAAAGTCCCCACATTCCTACTGGCTGGAGTCTTCTGGGCAGCACTTATACCAAACCTGGACCAACAGTCCATGTCACATTTTTTCTGCCCTTCATATGTCATCACAGTCCAGCTCTCTTGATAGGGATCTGGTGCATCATGTCACACTTTTTTTCTGTGGTTCCTTTGGTTTCATTAATCTAATATCCATCTCTGAGCTGCTTTCCTGAAAAGAAAAGTATTTTATTTAATACTATCTCAGAAGAGTAACTCTTTTGAAAATAATGCCATCTTTTAATAAAAGAACTATACCATGTTTTCTTGTCCACAAGTGTTGACAGTGCTTAAAATTGTAGTTCAGTGACTTTATTTAAAAATATGTACATGCATAAAGACACTTTTCTCTGCAAATGTATCAACTGTATCTATGCATGTAGATAAGTAAGACACTCCATATTTTATCAGACCAAAGGTTCTGCACGAATGTTTTAAGTTACCTGTCTTGTCCTTGTGCAATAGACTGGCAGAACTCACAAAGCCAGTTACAGCTGAAGAATGATTTCTAAATCTGTCACTCCTCAGCTACAGCATGTCATTTAAAAACTATGCTCAGGTGAAGAGGATTAACACCTACTTACATGTCCAACAGGAATGCCAACTGGACACAAGAGCAGGCACACAGTGGATTTGTGGGAGATCAACAGCTGGGTCACTTAGGGAATGTCTGCACAGCTACCCTAGTCAGAAACCAGACTATGATTCCAGCTACAAAAAACATAAGACATGCCTCCACAATTGTGTTCAGGAAACAGAAAAGTAGAAGGAAATTTGGAGAACATTGTAGTAATCTTGTGCAAACAGGGGAGTAGAAAATAGAAATAACATTTTCATAGCATTTTCCTAGATGTTGCTGGTAAAATGACTTCTAGAATACAGTGTTCAAAGTGACAATGGTTCAAAAAATTATAGATGAAAGCTACAGAACTTGTTATAGATTGCTTAATCATCCTAAAATCTTGATCTATTTAAATGATTGAATATTAAAGGCCTCTTGATCACAATTTATAAATGTCAAGTCCAGCTGTTGAAGGTATTAAGAGTTTTAGTGGCTAGGAGATGAAGCTAAAATAATTCAGACCAGAAATAATGCTCTCATTAGTTCTCTGTGTGCATACTAACTGTTGAAATAATATATCAAAGATTACCCATCAATAAAAAGAATTAAATCAACATTCAATTTTTATTTGATAGACATGCTTTAATTCTGCAACATCTACTGGGCTTGAAGCAAATTAATTAATACATGTCCAATGACCCGTGTTTCTCAAAAGGCTGGAGTAAATAACTGTAAAGCCTATATTAATCACTGTTCTTTAATCTATCCACTGCAAATAACAACCTCATAACTTGGTTATTTGTTACAAGGCTTATGTCTTGAATTGCTTAGCCTCATCGCAATATCAAGATATCCTTCGCAGAGGATATCTCCTCCCTCTCACAGCCAGCAACAACGCTAAAACTGACCATTGGAACACATCCTGTCCTCTAAATCGTATTTCCACCTTTGTCAATGAGCCCTCATGGAAGTCATGTGGGTTAGACAGGGACATTTTCACTGTCACTGTTGTCCAAAAGGGTTACAGAGAAGGTGACATTATTTCAAGCTGTAACTATACTCTACTGAGAGATATCCCATGATGGTTTTATCACTGTTGCACCTTTTAAAATGTATTGCAGTGCAGCCTGGGAAGAATGAGCTCATTTATCAAGATAATATGCATCTAAATGTGCCTCCTTTTTAAGCTCACAGTCAGACATTTCTAAAGCCTAATCATCACTCTGCCTTATTTTTGGCTGTAGGTGATTCACTTAACCTCTCTGTGATTGTGTGTCAAATGAAAACAATAATGTGCTTTCTGGGGACATGGGAGCATTAGGTAGCATTAATGCAGGGCACTGTAACTTGAAGTCATATCTCAGCATTTCAGAGAGATCAGCATTGTGGCTGTCTTTCATCTATGTAAGTCATGACTGTCTGTCAACAAAGACAACTCGGCTTTAGTCTGAGGAAGGGATATTTCTTAGCAGTGAAGGTAGATCCTATTCTTATACACCAAACTATACACTTAATGTCTGGAAACTGGGCAAAAGCATTGCCATGCTCACACACATATCATGTGGTGAGCCACCATACCATAATGCTTATATGGACTTCTCTCAGCAGTAACATTTCACTCAATGCTTTTATTAATTTGCTGTTTCTCTTTCAATAGTTATTTGCTGGCAGCTACTGGCCTCACATTTGGCACATATAGGTAGCAAGAATTCGATTTTCAGGGAGAAAACTGTTTCAATTTGCTGCTAGTTTTAACCAAATTATATCCTATTATGCATTTGGTGCAATGCTGGGGTTTTTTCTTCTACCAGTTATAGCCACATCACACACTGGCCTAACAACATCTACGGTGTACAGTTTTGCTCAAGGATTTCCCTTTTGTAAAGCTCTTATGCTGTTCTTGCTGCCATTGTGGGCTAATGCTTTATGAATCTTTTGCATATGGAAGTGTGCCAAATGGCAGTGGAAGTCACCACTCATTATGGAGACTCAGACAATGGACATGGCTCCCTCTCCATCTCCAGCCTATGTTAGCTAGAAGGCCACTGTGGCTCTCCTGCCAGATGCTATGGATTAGAAGGGCAATAAGCCCCATTAGAAGGGGAGAGGAGAGGTGTTCAGCTGAAGAAAACAGCTTCTGCTAGCATAATCAGATCTTGGAGTGAACATGTACTCCAACCTTAGTTTTGCTTTATTTCTCATCTCTCTAAAATAAGGAGTAAAATAGGAAGTAGGATTTTCCTCTGGTAGCTTTTACCTATCCCAATCTCATCTGCATACCTCCCCATTAATTCTGAATTTTAATTTTCCCATTGAGCATGCTAAAAATCTCCATTCTTTGTTCTTATTCACTTCCCTCTCACTTCTAAAGGCACTGGTCTTGAACAAATTGTGATTTCAGTTAGGCAACAGTGCCACTTTAATTAGTACTTGAACTCATTCCTGACTGTTACTTTGGAAGAAGCAGGAGGTATTTTCTCATTTCCATTCTTTGGGTACATTCATGAAAAATTCTCCTTCTGTGATAGATGAGGAGTTTCCAAGCCATAATAGCTCGAGTCACAAAAACTAAATTTAATGCATTTCTTTTAAGTGATTTATTGTATTCACTTCTTTCGCACTGCTTCCAGCTGCCAATGCCAGCTCTGTGTTTTATACAACATGGAGAATGGGCAATGTATAACTACTTAAATGGGGTAAAATAAGAAGTGTATAACTGGATCCTTATGTTCAACCTTTGGGCAAAGTTGCTATTTTATTGCTTATTGTTGTTACAATATGTTGTTGATGATCAGATTTCCTCAGAAATCTGTCATTCTGAAGTTCTCACGGTATTCTTTTGTCTTTGAGTTTATCCTCTTCAGCAGTAGCAATGATTAATCTGATTCTCTTGGCATGCGGTTTTAAATCCAGTAACTTCAGCACAATGAAACTATAACCTTAGCAAACGGAAATCTATTGTCTTGTCAGTGCAGAGTCCCTTTATATGCGCTGAAGGTTTGAATGCTCAGTTGACTCTTTTAAAATTATATTGTGAACACACCTGTCTACCTCCTTGGTAGTCAGTTTGATTTCTGGTAGTACAAGTAAATCCAGGTTTCATTTTATAAGGAAAAGTGAGCTGAAATACGTTAAGGGAGGTTTCATTCTGCACAGCCATTTCACCCCTTTCAGTTCCTGAGCTGGAAAAACATTTCCTGAAGGACCTTGTATTTGCCCCTTAGGAAATCTAGAATTGCCTCTAAACCAAATCAGAATTAGGATAACTTGCCAACTAAAAACTAGTTTCTGATAATAGCCTCTCCATTGGAGATGCTGGAACATCAAAGATCTTGCACCTTGCCACTGTCATAATGGTCTCCTTAAAATAGAGGTGTTAACTAATTAATTGGCTTCTTGCTGCTGTCAGCTTGTTCTCTTTTTTTTCCCAGACATTCCTGATGTATGGGGATTTTGGTTTTATTTTCAAATTATTGGCAAATAATTAGGGCTATTGATTTCCGTAGCTTGGTTAAGCAGGTATCACCTTTCCGTCAATTCACAAAAACAGCAACTTCGGTACAAAGTTGAGTCCAGAGTGTCACCTTTGTACAAAAATGTGTACTCTGGTTACAGTGAAGACCTCTACTATAACTCTCAGGGGGCTTTTCCCTTGTTAACCACAACTGAATGCAAAATAATGTCTTAGAAGACATAAGAAGACTAAGAATCCGTTAAGTATTTCCAGAATGGACATCATTTTTACAAGAACAAGAAAATCAGCCTGACTTCACAGTTACGGAAGCTGTCAAGTTCTATTCAGGCAAGAAGACAGTGTCTAATAAAATGTTAATCATTAAACTGAGGCCTGTTTTATTTAGGAGTCTCTTTCAGTGTAAAACTGCAAAAGTGTGCAGAATATATTCTAATTTTCCTTGCGCTGTATTTTCAAATGCTAAGTCTTCCAAACTGAAAGGATGCAACAAACAGTAACACCCATCTCTGACATACTGCGTGCGCCTAACAGATAAAATGTTCTGTTGAATCATCATTTTCAAAGAGCAGAAGGTGGGTATGTAACTGTAGCACAGCTTAAACTTCAGATCACTAAAAACTGGCTCCTTCCATGGCTGCTGGTCACCAGACCAGCCTAACCCTTTGAACATCAGGAAATACTTACAAATAGATTCAATAGATTAAAGCCTCAATCCACAAAGACTTACTCATGTTTTTCACTGTGAGACATCTCACTGACATCTTTCTAAAGTTGGGTGTGAACCTTTCTGAGAACTAGGCTTGAAAAGCCTTCTCGTTCTTCCAAGTAGGCATTACTAATCGTGAAATCAAATTGTCTTGAGAGACACAAGGCAAAGGCAACTTGTTCTCTGTGTTTCCTATGCCATAAATTTCTCTCATACTTCTGTAACATACTACTCACAGCTGTTTTACATGGTCCTTGGCAACTTGCAGAGCGAGTTGCCCCTGTGGTTGCATCTGGCAAGGTACTGTTTGTTTTGGGCTATCTGTGAAAACTGATGGCCTGTAGCCAAACAGGATAGAGAACTGTTGTCTGTTTCTTTTCAAGGGGTTCTAATTTGAAGTTTCTTCCTACTGATTTTTACGCAACTCCTGTCAAGATATTTTCTTTGGATTAAACGGGTCAACTGGTTCAAAACGTACTATGAAAATCTCCTGTGGGCCGATGTGCAAAGGGTAAGATTATATACAACCTTATTTTCTTTAGATTTTATCATTTATTGATTGTGTTTTCCTTTAAATGTCCTTAAAATACTCTAAAGACTATTATAATGAGTTATATCCATAACTTGTTATGATTTATTTTAGTGGGATTATCATTAAGCTTGCAAGAAATAAGAGAATAACTTGGCAGAGAATGAGTGATGCCTTCTGTTTCAGCACACCACAGAGCTGCTATAATGCAGCACACAGCAGACTGCGATGAAAACTCTAGGCTCTTTTAGCACTGACAGATTTGTGGCAGATATCAAATGCTTGACTCTTGACCATTGCATATAAAGATAGCGTTGGAGAGAAAGGAGGCATTGGGAAAGTTTTTCAGAGGCTTAGTTAAATTGCTGTTGTGTACTTATATTAAAATGGGCTTTTAGAATGTATTTTTAGGAATACTTTAAATAAATGGCTGTAATCTTCTAAGTTTAGAATCTTTTTCTTCTAGATAAATTTAAATAGACTACATAAAAAAGGATTTCCATCTTTTGCAAGTCTAGAAAAATCTCCCATGAAAGGTCATTCTCAGCTGCTTTTTTAAACATCTTACCTTCCTCCCAACTATCCCTAGAAATATTTTTTGACAAACTTAATTTTTATTTTATTTTTGTCTACATTTCTAACATTAATTGTCACCTAATACTCTTGCCATTATTGTGCAGTACTGCAAGCTGTGAAATACACCAATATCTTCACTTCGATGAAGCTAACAACAGGAAGATAACATGTCGCCTTTCATCCTATTTATTGCTTATGGAATGTTTATTTAAATAAGTCATTTAAGCTGTTGAGAACCTTGTCAATATGATGGTTTTGCTGTCATTTTACTGAAATACCCAAAAGTATACTTATTAGATTACTGACGTCACAGAAATGTTCCTGGCTTCTGCCCACCATTGTCAAGCATCAGTTCTTGCGTAGATTGCCTCAAGTAGTTTTCATAGGAACTGTTTGGAACCATCCACAAAGACAACTTAAAGTTGGTCTGAGGTAGTAATTCAGGATCAAACCCTGAGCAGAGTTCCACATCTAAGCCAGCCACTGACTGTTCCGTTTCTACCTTGACTATTGTCATTTTGCCTGCTGGTAAAGTCCCTAGTTTCTATTCAGGGGAGACTACCTGGAACTAAATACAACTCTAAAATGATAAGCACATATTCCATAAGACAGACAGAGGATTTTCCTTTGATTCCTGAAGAGGCACTGGAGGTACCTATGTGAGAAAGGAAAAAGAAGGACTAGAGATTCTGGGTAAACCTGAAACACCAGTCAGACTAACCTTCACGACTACAGCTGTGAAGCAAGAGCCCAACTATTAATCAGAATAACTTGTTCCAGTGAACATTGTTAAGACATGTAGCTTGGTGGGGGAGGAATAAAATGGTTCAGTTGCGAACCCAAGCTTCTATCATCACCTCATGCTAGTTACCTGAAACCACCCAGAAGCAACCGAGGAACTTACATCCAGGACTGGATAGAGTCGGTATTTTGGTTATTTATTATTTCTATGGGGCAAAAGCAGTGGTTATAGTTTCAGCAATGAGGTAAAAATCCTTAGGGAGAAACATAAAAAGGCATTGACTGACCAGAGCTCTAACAGAGTTAGGGAGAAGAGGGAGGAAAAAAATCAGATAATGAAATACATTTAAGCAGTCATTCAAGAGACATGTTAATGGTACATAGAACATAAAGAGATGCTTGCAAAATGGAAAGAGAATAAGAAGGTGAACGTAAGGAGATGAAGAAGAGGTGGAGCAGCAATGTCTTATGCATTGAAAATCAATTGTAGGGCTAATGGGAGACAGAAGCTGAGATTTAGAAAAATTCTTGAGAGAAATGGTTGGACCAAGCAGGAGTGAGCTTGAGAATGTCTTGTATCAAAATAGAAATAAATTAAGATTAGAAGAAAAAAGTGTAGGATATCTTGCCTTGAATGGAAGCTAAAGAATGAGAAGGGAGGAAATACTGAAGAAATAATTGTCCAAAGGCTGTACTTGGTGAAGTTCAATTAAGCAGTGGACAGGGAACGGCCAGACGTCACAGGTTCAGCATGCGTATGATAAATATCCTGAACTGTGTCTGCACCCAACAGAGCTTTTTTAGTGAGACTGGGATATATGGCACTACTCAGCAGCAGTTGCAGCATTTTCTTAAAGTGTTTGTATAGTAAAGAGAAATGGAGGATAATCTTGAAAGGGATTGGGAAAAGAATCTCCAGTTCTTCTACATTCTTCTAAATTATCTGGAAAGATCCAAATAGGCAGAAACAGCCAGTTTCATTGCTGTTATTTTTCCCACAACTAGTAGCTCAAAGTTTGAATGCTCAGCAAATTTGAATTTTTTAAAATGCCGACAATATCAAATGCTGCAAGGCAACTATTAGCACTGTCTGTTTTGGAGCATAAGGAATTGAGTAACTCATTGAAAACTGACAATAAAAGAAATAAAAAGAGTTTGTAGAAACTAGTGATGATATCTGACTACTAAGGAAGGCAAACCAGCCAGGGTAGCTGAATATGTTATGCAACGTAAAGCCTTTCTGAATCCTTGGCAAGCACAAAAGCCTTGCAACACAGTTTTTCTGAAAGAAGTTGAGCATGCTTCCTATTAGGAAAAATGCCTTAAACAGCGTGTCCAAAGTGCTTCTTGGAACACTGTAGTTTGCATGTAGGAATACTGCATAAGCACTTGTTGGACAAGAATCAGGAGACCTTTGAGAGTATGTGTAAAACATTAACAGAAATTACACATTTGGTATTGCCACAGAGTTCCTTAAGGCAGGCATGTAGTAAACCTCCCACAAACTTGAAGCAAAGCTCCAACAATTAGTAGTAAAGCTCCCATAGATTTGAACACAGACTGCAGATTAGTAGATGGCAAAGAAGCAATTTTCAGTTTTAAAAAAGAATTCAAGAAGTATGTCACTGAAAATATGAGATTATGCAGCAGGTCAGCACAAGTTGTGCAAGCTTTTGGGAAGAGAGGGCTAAGACCTTATGAGAAGCCAATAACATCTTGACTTTTAAAGTAGCAGTAGACCATTCATCATTTATTGGGAAGGTTACCAGCTCAGGTTTTATTTATAGTCATCAGATTTAGTTCAACCTACAGTACCACTGACTACAAGTTTTTAGTACTCTGGAATTAAAAAATGAATAACGATAACATAAGGCAGTAACTTAAGTTCCTTCATAAGCTACTGAGAGGATGAAAGAGTGCTATAAAATTATCAGAGACCTGCCTCATAAGATAGGATTCCTTCCAATCTCCATCACTCTCCTGCTGCTATGGATAATTTCTGGCCAGTTTGCCATCACACTATGTCTCCCCTCTGCTGCCATAGCAAAAGGCAGAATTCAGGGTGGTTTACTCTGGACTTTTCTTCCCCTACATGTCCAAGGCAGATTTTTGCAGGATAGACAGTTGTCTGCAATGGATGGATTAATTTGATAATGGGATTGAAACTCCTTTCTCAACCCACACCTAAACCACATTTCTCAACTCACTGCCAATGGAAACAGAAGTACCACTTGGCTATATTCAATATACTCACCACACACACACAAGCATTCATACATGTCCTATAATAGGCATCCCACAACCTCTGCACAAACTCCAGGCTCCCCTCTCACCGAAGGTCTCATTTGTTGACCTTGCGTCCTCCATACACATCTCCTAAGTCTCTGCCTTTAAGGTTCTCCCACGCCACTGAGAGGGTAATAGTCTGCCTCTGAAAGTACAGGGTGCAGGAGAAGAGCTTGGGATCATGGCTCTGCGATTTGGGAAATGAAGAAAAAAGATATTTTAACTATCATCAGCTATCTGTAGTCAATACATCAGAGGAGCTACTGATTAATTACTGTATGCAATATTTAATTATTAGTATGCTACCTGGAAGAAGTTTGGCCTCTACCAATTAGTACTCTTCTAGACAATTCTTGGGTCCCATTTGAAGCAGGAGTCTGGTCAAAATGACCTTCTGGAGCCAACATTTCTATGGATGTTTTGGGAGATAGTATGTGTCAAAATCATATTCAATGGGCAGCTGGGATATAGCCACCTGTTGAAAGGAAAAGGTAACCTCCACATGGGGGACTGTACAGCTGTAACCATTGAGGCAACAAAACACCGATATTGTAAAGTGCAAAAACATCACATTCCGTTCCTGACTGCAGGCAAACATTACCAAATCAGTATAAGGAGGCTCTTTGCTACGAGCAGATCACCCAGACTGCAGGCAGGGCTGGAGGTACCCTTTGCTCTTTCAGCTGTGGCATTCTGAAGATGCTGAGAAAGTCTTCCAAAATCGAGATGGTGTAGATAATCAGAAAAGTTAGCTGTGGACAGGGCATGTTACAGCATCCAGGCCGAATGGCTGTAAAAGAGAGCACTGAATATGGCATAATAAGGATGATGAGCCTCACTGCAGGAAGGACTATTTTGAAATACTTGACGTGATCGTGATTACCATAATGAGGCACTTATTAAAGAGCTGACACTAAGTATGGTTGTAGTATCAGTAGAGCCAGAAAGTAACACTATATTATTACATCATGGTGTTGGCTGTTAGTAATTAAAAAATGAGATTTTGCTTGAGAAGGAAAGAAAGGCAGTAAAGAGAAGGAAAATCCCCAAGAACGACAACACCCTATCTCTGATCTTGGGTTTTACAGTACAATCACAGTTGCTTACACGTAACTAAAAAAATTTCCTGCCCCAAAGTGTTAAAATTTAAAGGAATTCTTTAAAGACAGCTATGGGAAAAATGAAATCTGGAGAATCTAAAACACATATCTTTGGTGCATGAGCCCCATCGTGTTACTTGGGACAGCAATTCCTTCCAACAATAGTTCAACCAGCTTTTGCTTGTTCAGCTTTCTTTCCATGTTACCCAGG
This sequence comes from Tapera naevia, assembly GCA_033556795.1. Lineage (NCBI taxonomy): Eukaryota > Metazoa > Chordata > Aves > Cuculiformes > Neomorphidae > Tapera > Tapera naevia. The sequence continues at coordinate 16,163,847 of JAUMJJ010000079.1, read as the reverse complement.
ACAGGTTTGGCATCTATTAGGGAACAGAGGTCATTAAATAAATATCCACCACCAACTAGGAACTGTTTCCCAAGTGACAGCTCCTTCTAATCTTCTACTTAGCATCTCTCAGACCCTACAGCATTTTTCCCTTTAGAGTTAGTAAGCAGCTCAGACCATATCACAAGCCTTTGCAAATAACTGCTTCTGTTTACAAGACCAACTTGCTAGACCACATCATTAGGACCTTCATCACCTGATCATGCGTGTGCTCTCTGTGTGTATTTTGGTTAAAATTTCTTGCCCTGCATTTACTGCTGAGCCTGGGCCTCCTGGGCAGATGAGGTTACTCATTGCAAAGTGTCAGGTGTGCTCCAGTGTGTGACTCATCTCAGTGGCACACAGGTAGTCTGAAAGTGTGGGCATGGCCTCAGCCAAACCCTGGTGTCCCTCAAGGCTGTCTGTAGAGGAGCTCTGAGGGAAGGTGTATTGCCTCACACTCAGCATATTAGGAGGAGACACAAGCAGTAGATTTTGTTCCCAGCTGAGGCTGACTGCCTGTATCTAAACTACTGAGGTGGCACATAAACAGATCTTAATTTCACAGAGTTTTTTGGGGGGGTCTGTCAGGGACGGGGTTGTCACGTTAGCAATTGAAAGCAAAGGCACAAAACCCCTCATGCGCAGTTATCCTGCTACTGTGGCAGGACTCAGTTTTCCACAGGGAATGGCGGCACTTCCCTCTCCCTGGCTGGAAACTGAGCACATGCCAGATTTTCAGGACTGATTTCCCAGGTCAAAACTCTTACAATAAGAAGACCCGACTTAGGATTTTGGCTATTCTTGGCCAATCTTTCGTGCAAGAGAACTTATGGTTTGATTTTAGTTCATTTTTTGGTCATTTCTTGGTGGAATCACCTGGTCCTTATGGACTGAGATTTTCCCTGGTGAAACTTACAGGGGCACTGCCAGTCACACCTGTCAAAGACAAATCAGATCCCAGGTGCAGGGCTGAGGCACAGCCCAGTGTGGTGCCGGTGGCATCCCCTGGCAATGCTCACAGGGTCTAAGCCGGGCTGAGTCACCAGACTGACAGCATCATTTTTCACATGTATGGAGAGAATCATGTAGCAGAACTCTATGACATGCATTTAATAATTTACTCTCTTTAATGAAATGGGATAATTACAGGTAAAGGGACTGAGTATGGCATCACTGCTACCTTTTTTTTTTTAATTGTTGAACAGGTAAATGTTAAACATTATTAACTTTTCAGTGGTGATGACAAGCCTGCTGCTGGGTGAAGGCCAGGTTTTGCACCTGGGACACCACAAGCCTGGATATACATACGGACTGGGGAGGGAGAGCTGGAGAGCAGCCCTGTGGAAAGGCATCTGGGGTTTCTGGTCATTGGCAAGTTGAACGTGAGCCAACAGTGCACCTTTGCAGCCAAGAGGACCAACCTTGTCCTGGGGTGCATCAAGCACAGCATTGCCAACAGGTTGAGGGAGGTGATTGTTGTGCTCTGCACTGCACTGGCGAAGCCCCACATCAAATACTGTGTTCAGTTTTGGGTGTCACAGTATAAAAAGGGTATGAAGCTACTGGACAGTGTCCAGAGGAGGCCACAAAGCTGGTGAAGGGTCTAGAGGGGAAGTCGTATGAGGAGCGGCTGAAGTCACTTGGTCTGTTCAGCCAGAAGAGGAGACTGAGGCAGGACCTCATAGCAGTTTACTGCCTTCTCACAACGGATGGAGTAGGAGCAGGCGCTCATCTCTTCTCTCCGGCAATCAATGATAGGACTTGAAGGAATGGCAGGGAAATGCGCCAGGGCAGGTTTAGGTTGGATATTAGGAAAAGGTTCTTCACCCAGAGGGTGTTGAAGCACTGGAACAGCTCGCCAGGGAAGCAGTCATAGCGCCAAGCCTGACAATATTCAAGAAACATTTGTACAGCCTCAGACACATGGTGTGAATGTTGGCATCGTCCTGCGCAGGGATGGGAGTTGGACTGGATGATCCTTGTTGGTCCCTTCCAACTCAGGTCATTCTGTGATCTGCTGACCCGAGCTCCCCTAGGGATGAGCGGTGCGACGAGTGCGCTTCCCTCCGCGGTCCCCCCTCCCCCGCCCAAGTGGTACAGCCGGGACACCCCTCTGCCCCCGCGCCGCGCAGTGGTTCGTGCCGGCGCGCGGGCGGCGGTGGCGCTGCGCAGGCGCAGCGGGGCACGTGACGGCTGCCCGGCTGAGGGTGGGGGTTGCGGGTCGGGTCGGGTCGGGTCGGGACGGGCCTCCCGGGACGGGGCGGGTCTGACTCGGGCGCTCCCGGGAGGCTCGGGCAGTCCTGGAGCCGGGGAGGGCCGGCCCGGCATCGCGGGCAGCGCTGTGGGTGAGGAGCGGCGGGTGCGAGCGAGGTCTGTGCGCAGGGGCCGGCGTCCTGGGGCTGCGTGAGGGGCTCGGGACGGGGCTGCTCCTACTGGCGCCTGGGGAGGCGTCGCGGCCTTGCTGGAGCCAGAGCTTGCCGTTCAAGCCCTGTTCGGATTACTGTGTTTTATCCCGTTTTTATGGAGGGGCTGGACTGGGATTCCGCCTTCGAGTCTGCCTTGTCAGTCGTGAGGCCTGACAGCCCCCCTGCCACCTTGGAGGGGGCATCTGCGAGCAGAGGGCAGAGTGAGCAGTTGTCTGCAGGGTCTGGGTTGTGGTACTGGCATTTGCTGCGTGGCCAAGCACGATGGGAGCACCTCACCAGAGTCTCTGTACTCGGTGGATCTTGTATTCGGTGAACTTTGTGGGGTTTTTCGTGTAGCTCCTGCCAGACTCCCAAGTGCATTGTGGTTCTGAGCATTTGCAGGCTGTGGTGGGTCTAGTGGTCATAGGATAAGAATGGTTTGGGTTGTAAGGGACCTTAAAGATCATGTAGTTCCAATCTCCCTGCCGTGGACAGGGACACCTCCCACTATATCAGGCTGCTCAAGACCCCATTATGCTGATATCACCTAAATTGTTCGTAAAATGAGCTGGCATTCAGGTATTTCAGTATTATCTGGCTCTTTGATCCCCACAAATCTTTCCTTTTGAACTGTGGTGTGTTCAGGAAGTTTCAGCTAATTTGAGGTACTGCTGCACTGTTCAGTTAATTATGCTAATGTTAATAACGCATACTAATGTTGTTTGTCTGCATTCCATACTCTTCTTGCATTTTTGGATTATGTTTTCTGTTGAAACGTGGTTTAATGTTCAGAAATTGATTACAAAGTCAGTTTGAGATATGATCCTGAAAGCCCTTTTCTGTGCAAGAGGTCCTGTTTACTGGATTAAGTTTTCGTAGTTCTATGTCCCAGATCTATATTTGAGATTCTGATTTGCACCCAAATCTGTAGGAAGGGGTGGGAAATCAGTGAGGGAAAAAATATGGGTGTAGAAGAACAGTGAAATAAGAGAATAACAACACATTGCTATTGAAATGCAAGTTTTATTAGAAAAGTGGTTAATTCTTGTATTTGTCTTCCTCTTCCTTGCCTTCCTACTTTGCCCTCTTCAGCTTTTTTGTTTTACGCATGACTTTGTACTAGTACTGGTTTTGCAGGCCAGTTGTTAAATATATTGCTTAAGTTTTTTTGACTGCCTGTCTTTGAGGTGGATGTCTGTGCCTAATGGCAACAAGACCAAAGTTGTAACTGCAGTGGAAGTGAGTTCTCTACAGTTTGGCATCTATATGCATGGATGACTTAAAGATTTACTTATTTTTTTTCTCATTGTTACAGATGGAAAAGAAAGAGCTTGTGGTTTCTGGTTTGCATAACAGCAGAGGCTGACTAGGCGTAAATGAGACTACAGTGCGGGTGAGAAACGTCAAGCCACTTGCAAGGCTTTGTTGTTTTTAAAAAAAGAAGAAATGAATCCTGCACGCGGTGATGCAGCGTTTGGGACCATTTTTGATTGGGACTATCTCTTATGGGAAGTTCGTTTGACATTTTTAGCTGCTGGTTTTTTAATCTACCTGGGAGTATTTCTTCTGTCTCACTGGTTGTCTTCATGGATAAGTACCACTTATCGTGCCTTGTTGGCAAAGGAGAAGGTGTTTTGGAATATGGCAGTCACACGTGGTGTGTTTGGACTTCAGAGTTGTGTTGCTGGGTTATGGGCTTTGCTCATAGATCCTGTTTTTCATGCTGACAAAGTGTATTCGCAGCAAAAGTGGAGTTGGTTTAACTGTTTGATAGCTGCTGGATTTTTCTTGCTTGAAAATGTAGCTGTTCACATGTCCAACATTGTTTTTAGAACATTTGATGTGTTCTTGGTAGTTCATCACTTGCTTGCTTTTGGTGGCTTGGCTGGTCTAGTCATTAATGTGAAATCTGGACATTATCTGCCTTTGATGGGAATGTTGCTGGAGATGAGTACTCCCTCAACGTGCATTTCCTGGATGCTTCTAAAGGTAAGAACGTGATAATTTTCAAACTATGTTTGTAACAGTTTTCATGCATCTCACTTGTCCATAGGTAATCTGTATGGTTTGTCTAGGTAACTTCTCAGCAACTACATTCATCTAACATCATATCCATAACCATTACCTGCTTTTGTCATGATATTTCTGTTGCCCTTCATACAGCTTTCTGTGTGATGCTGTGTGCGTGTGGATAGAGAGATGGTATAGATTCATACTGAGTTTGGGATGCCGTATGGATATCACTGTATGTGGCAAAAATGTCTGAGAATGTGTGTATATGAAAGCTGGGTATTTGCATTAGTTCTACAGATTCCTCAGTTCCTTATCTTGAAGTACCAACCTCACTTCTGCTTACTTTCTGTTCTTGTTTTTCTAGGCTGGCTGTGCTAATACCTTTTTCTGGAAGGCAAACCAGTGGGTGATGATCCACCTGTTTCACTGCCGCATGATTCTTACCTACCACATGTGGTGGGTGTGTATTTTCAACTGGAATTCTGTGGTAGAAAATCTGGGACTTCTTCATTTTATTGTTTTATTCTCTGGATTATTTGCTGTTACACTAATACTTAATCCATACTGGACATACAAAAAAACTCAGCAACTCCTCAGCCCAACTGACTGGAACTTTGAAAATAAAACAGTGGAAAATGGAAAACTAAATGGTGAAACAAATCAGAAGAAGAGGATATAGCACTGAAATGCTGTTTCCTAGAAGGGTAGCAGAAGAATAGAATGCGAAGTAATTCTTTGCACATGAACTAGAAGCTTTTGCAAGAAGCTCATTAACACAGTGATTCCTTGCTGTTAGTATTCTGTATGCATCAGAAGGACTTAAAAACATTGTTTTTTTCATATGTGTGTACACATTAAGATCTTAGTTATGAATTATACCAACATTTTTTTCAGGTTGGAGGGTATTTTGTAATTTAACAGTGACATGCACTCCAATGGCATCCTTTCTCCTAATGCTTCAAAGTGGCTTTAAAGTTAATTTGTCAACTAAGCTCAGCTTGAATCAAGTTTAGCTTGAATACTACTTTATGTATGTCAGAGATACTGATACTAGAAATTGTTGTTTATGAAGATCAATTGTGGCCCAAATTAGGTGTGCATGGGTACCTAGTTTCTATGTGCCATTAAATCATTCCAGGTGGCTGAATTGGTCAGTGGTAGAATGCAGTCACGTCTGAGTTTTGTTTGGGTTTTTATTTTGTTCGTTTTTTTTTTTTTTAATTTATTCTTTTAAGTGCACTTGAGAAAAAGGAAGATAATTGTTTCAGTGTTTGCTGTCAAAGTCAGTTATAGTTTCCAGGTTGCCCTCACTATGGGAGGAGTTCATATCCACCACAGATATACATGTAGGGATGCAGGCATTTGTTATACTGGTAGTCTAGCTAGGTGGTCCTTTCTGGACATGAAGTCAATGAAATCCAAGAGGCAATGATAAGAGTGTTTGGCTCTGCTTCATCCTTGAAGAGATTCCTGGTTGATTAGTAAAATTACTTTCTTCATAGGTGCCACATGAGCATTCATGCAGTTAAGGTTCACTAGTGCTCCTCTTATGGTTTCTCTTAATTATAGACGGTTTTAGAATCTGAGGCGACTCCTGTGTGGAGGAAAGCCTGCATCCCCTCTGCTACGAGGTTAGTTATTTTAGTATTTTTATTTTACTGCAAAGAACACGAAGTAACACTAACAGTCCTTGGCACTTCATCTTCCACATCACTAAATGTTTCCTTGGAATAGAGTTGATTTTTAGGAAGAGACTTGCCAAATCGTGTTGTATATTGGTCTGATAGTTCCTGGGTAAAAGTTCGGACAGTGGATGACAGTATTAAGATCACAATAGAAGAGAGTGACACCTAGTGGCAGGAAAATGACAGGTACTAATTAGTTTTGGCAGAGTGAGCTACTGAGGTGAAAAGCCCCTCATTTGAAACTTTGTCATATGGTGTGTTGTGACTGCTATAAACATTTATTTTTCAAAGCAATAAGACTATGCAAGCACAAGCTGTGAACATTTTTAGGTCAAGACATGTTAGAGGCTTTGTGTACTGTTCTGTGTTTGTTATAAACAACTCTATATGACGTGAATGAGTTTGATTTTACTCAGAGCGAAAGGAGGAAGCTAGTGGTCAGGTTTCTAATTCACTCTGTGTGGGTGCAGAGTTGAAGAAATGCTCTGTGAAGGAGAGGAAGCCGTTTACTCTTAAGTCACAAGCGTATAGCTAGATCTTGTTGATACTGAGTTTTAGATGAAATGGAGAATATCTTAAATTGCCCATTCAAAACTAGGCTGAGTGGGTGATATTAATTTTATACAGCAGCATTATCTGTTATCCTGATGATATTCAATAGAGAAAAATCTACATTTTGTGTTACCTTCTTATTTCTAAAAAGCAGAATGCGGTTACAGTGGTTTGGCAGTGTGGACTCTCTGGTCTCCGTCCTAAAGGAATAAAAGGGTTCTGTAAAGCTTGAAATTAGTATACCTCTCCTATGGGCTTAAGTGTGAGACAGTAACATTAAAAATACTTTAGAAGAAAGCAGAAGGATGAATGCCTCAGAAACAGGGTCCAGATATGTGATCCAAATGCATATCTTGCAGAATCTAAACCTCACTTGTCTGGAGTTGCAGGGGAAAGGTTGGAGGATAAGTCACCAGGTATCAAAATGATGATGTGCTGTATGCAGCTTAAAATGTAAGTGGATTTGATAAAATAAGAGAGTAATTATAAATATCCACTACAGAATTCTGAAGAATCCTAACAGAAAATGGAAGCAACAGAAAAGAAACAAATTTGGGCGAAGTGTGTAATTCTTATAGTGTCTGGCTAAAGGAGGCAAAGCTTCTATTTGCTAAAATAAAACAATGTGGAAGGTTGGGGTTAGTAGTGAATTTGGGGCTGAAGAGATCAGGTGTGGTCCAAGCAGACAGATGTGTAGTTATATCTGTGGCACCAGAATTCTAAGGTTTATTATTTTGTGTTATTAATTTGTGTAATGTTATTATGTGGACTTTTAATCTTTCATTGAAAGTACTTCTTATCATAATATTATCAATAAATCAAATAACAGTACTCATTTTATTTCTGTTGATTTGATTGACGAGAAAATTCAGCTAGAAATACAATAGAATCGAAACATACAGGCAACCTTTCTTCTTCAGCTTGGTAGTCTAGAGCTGGAGTTTACAGTTCTGTTATGCAGAACTTTTTTTTTTATACTCAAGTGTTTTCTTCACTGTCTTTTGGCTGCTTACTTCAGGAGGATTTTCTGGTTTATGATTGTCTCATTGCTCTGAAACAATACTGAAAAAGTTCCCTAACTGAGGATTTTGGTGTCTGATTGCTCTTGTAAGTGCTGTGTTTCAACCCAAATGTAGACTAGCCATAGTTTGATAGATTTTGTTAATGTGAAACTAATCCCAGTCCTGTTCAGTCTCTCTTACAAGGCCTCATCCCCAGCCTGATGTAGAAATATTCACAGTCAGCTTCAGTAGTGGTTGGATCAGGTCACAAGGTGTGCTGCTGCCGTGATTTGGAAAATGCTTGCACAATACGGTTTTGGGTGAATTTTTTGTTTGCCTGGGGGTAACTCTTAGGGATTTAATCCTGCTTTGTTGTTGTACAGGCTTATTCAAGGAGTGCTGTCTGTGTCACCTTTCAGGCTGAAGATTTTTTTTAAAAAACAAACGAACAATGCCCCCAAAATAAGCAGCAAACTATGATGGGATTATTTCATTGTTTGATTTTTTTTTTAAAAGAAAATGTCTGATCTAAGACACCCTGGACAGGCATCTGGTTCTTATTGTCTTCATACAACATTTCTAAATCACAGTTGTGTTTGCCTCCATTTGTGTTCTGTCTTACTTTTTTTTTCAAATCCTGTCGTCGTTTCTTCTCCCACCTCCCAATTTTTCTGTAATATTTATTCTTACTTGCAGTACTGGTCATGATCTTGCAGCAGTCACGTTAACAAAGTCATGTCTTTGCCTAATAGTTTTCAGCACATACTGTTGGCCCTTCTTCTCCTAAATACCCATGACCACATTTTTCAGGGTTTTTTTTATGTTTTCCTGATAATACCGATTTAAATGTTGATGGCATGTACAGTTATAAGAGACCTTTCTTAACCTTGGGAAGCCTACCACTTAAAGTTAATTTGGAAGCATTAAGCAAATTCGTCTGTTTTAGTACAGCATAATGTTTGTTCAATGGTACAGCATCTTTATACACTGTGTGCATAAATAAAAGTATTTTATTGATTGTCTACCATGAGTTTCATTTACTGATGAAAATAATGCCTGTTATTTTTACTTGCGGTTTGTAGCAGTGTATTTGTAGTGCATACACTGACAAGATGACTTGTTTATTTTGCAGTGTTCTGTTAAACTTGACAAAGGTAATGTCATATCCATGGAAATAGCTACAAAACCTTGTAAACTAATGTCTCTTACGAACATTTAATATATCATTAACATGGACGTGTTTAGTTACATGAAAGCACTCGAAGCTGCACTATTTAAGTATGTATTAAACATGGTTAAAAAACATCACTTGGAAATGATGCTTCTGCCTTGTGTATTTGAAGTATGTCATCTGTTCTTAGGTTCTTTGAAGACCCTTCATCTGGTACCTCATGACACTTCAGTGGTTTAGTATTAGCCACATTTTTTTTTTTTTAAAAAAAAGCAAACGTCTCATGGTTAAATAACAAAATACAGCATTAAATGTGTGTTTTGTGTGGCACTCTATGGGAATTAATTCCTGATGCTTTTTAGCATCAGTGAGTTAAAGGAAAATAGCATCATTACTGGCATTTTAATTATTCTTTTAAGAATGCACTGTGTAAGCAACTGTCTGGCATAATTTTGCTCGCTGCCTTTGCAATGAAGTCCCCAAGATTCATTGAAGCAGAAGTAAGACATTTATGTATAAAGCACCACTGACTGTGGAATGTGTGTGGGTACAGACTGGGATGAGAAGAACAATGCGTAACAGTATTTGTATGAATACAGTCCTTTTTTGTAAATAATTTGTAGAAGGAATTTGAAAGTTGTTAATATTTTGCTATTCAGATGTTTTCAACTAATGGGTAAATATATTTTACTTAGTAGTTCCTACGATATTCCCAGAAAAGTATTAGAGCACACTTAGACTGATGGTGTTATTCAGCAATTGCAATCTGTTGATCTTGTCATGGGACTGGTATTTAAATTGATGATTTTGAGAAAAAAAATAAGTGACATTAATTAAGCAAATTATGTTGCTCTAGTTGTTAGCCTCAAGATGAGTTTCCAGTATTGGAAGAGGCATTGCATGTTCTGAATCTGACTGACTAATTAGTGTGTTCTGCAAGGGATAGTTCACAGAGCAGAAACAAGTGGTCTTGCGGCACATGGTGCCTTCTTGTTTTCTGTGAGTAAAACAGTGCTGTGTGAGGTGGAATGACAAACATAATGATGCAGCAAATGCGCAAGGGTGTAACAGTGTTCAAGGTGGCAGGCATAGCTTGAAAGGGAAGGAGCACAGCCTGCTCATAGGTCCACAAAGGAGAAGAAAGCGAGGAAATTGGCTGTGTTGTTGCTTGCTGCTATCTTTATGTGTATGTGTGTTCTGATGAGTCAGCTAAGGTCACTTCTGAGTCCTTAAGGATATGACCTGAGTAGAGAGAGTGGAAATTTAATACCAGCTTTATCAGATAAAGGACACATTACTTCTGGTCTGAAATATTTATTTCCTCAAATGATCAGCTTTTTAGCTGCCTATGCTGCTTTGAATGCTTAGCTCACATTAGAGTGCTGTGTAAGCTGGCACTGTTTTCACCAAAATGTACACTGATACTTACTGCAAAGACTTGCGAGGACAGGCCTTGTTTTAGTATTGATTGATTGTGGCAGCTCCAGGTGCTTACTCAGCCTGACTTTATATATATATATTGCTATTGCTGTATAATATGTCTGCAGCTTCCCTCTCCTGTTTTGCTGCTTCTGCTGCCAAAAGCACTTTGCCATGTAAACACTGCATTTTGCCATCAAAGCTGTGCTCATTTGCAGTGAGGGGGGAAAAATACACCTGAGAAAGGATGAATTTTGTAGCATGTAGAGGATTGACTTCCCTACACTTCTGGACCGTGCAGTTCTGTTGGCCGGCTCTTAAGAATAAATCAAGGTGATAACTACAATACCTTGAAAATCAAAGCCATACAGGTAAACTACAAAAGTAGAAAAGTGGTTTGTGTAGAGTAGACATGGGGCATCTAACATGGGTTTGATCATCTCGCCTTGTGGGTCATACTTAGAGTAAGAAAGTGTATCCTGGGAAGCAGCAGTAGTCTTTATTGGGAGTCATAGGAAATAAAAGTCTTTGGGATGAGGTGGCTGAAACTGGTTGTTACATCAGGGAGTGCTGACCCGGTTGCAGTTGGATGTTAAATATGTAGATTGTCTGATGCTTTAACCCTTTTTCTTTCTCCGTATCACTGTGACACTGGTTGAAGGTAAGTTTGAGGACCTTTTTTAGGACATCAGCATTCCCGAGCAATGTACTCGGAGGGAGTCTGCAGTGTGTTTATGTTAATTCATAGTGCTGTATCCTTGCATTATCATTGCCTTTTTTATTTTGCATAATTATTTTTTTTACCCTTGGAGGCTGTTTTGCATGTTCATGAGTACAAATCAATCTGCTCTTTTATTTTCCTGACCATCCTAATACTTTTTATTTGCCACTTTTCCTACTCCCATTCCCTTTTTTTTAAATGTTGGCAGCTTAAAGTTGTACACTGTATTTCCTATAAAAACTTCTTAGTACCTTGCATTGCACTTGTACTTCTTTTCTCACTGGAAATAGCTCTGCTTCAGCCGAAGGTCGCATCTGTCTTTCACAGATTGCATGGCCTTAAGTGCTTCATGGTCCTCCTGTGACAGCAAATTCGTTGAAGGTTTTTCCTTCCTCAGCTTCAAAATGAAGCAGAACCATCCAAGCAGTGAAATAGCCAGAAGTAGGAATTTATGTTATAGAAATAATAACTGTAGAGGGTACAGGTGCCCAGCTGCTGGCAGCAGGGGCTGCCAGGGAACCTGTGAGGAGAGGCTGGGACTGGGCTCCAGTTCCAGCCGGGTCTAACCCACCTACTGCCGGGCATGGCTGGGCCTTGCAGGCAAGCTGGTGGAGCCATGGGAAAAGTGGATTTGAGAAAGGGCAAAAACATGACACAGGTAAAGTGAGGAGTGAGGAAAAAAGTGAAACAGCCATGCTGACACCGTGGTGAGAGGAGGAGGAGGTGCTCCAGGCTTGGGAGCAGACATTCCCCTGCAGCCAATGGAGGAACCCACGCAGGAACAGGTTTATCCTGAATAACTGCAGCCTGTGGGAAGGGCCCACACTGGAGCACCGGAGATACGTGAGGAGGAAGGAACAACAGAGAGCAACTGTTACGGACTGACCACAACTCCCTTTCCACGTCCCACTGGCCCTTTGAGATGGAGAAGGCAGCAGAGTCAGGAATGAAGCACTGAATTTGAGCTTGGGAAGAAAGTGGAGGGGATATTTTTACTGTTGTCTTTGTTTCTCACCATCTTTATTTTTTAATTGGCAATATATGAAATTATTTTTCCCTGAATTGAGTCTGTTTGGCTTATGATGGTAACTGCTGTGTGATCTCCCCTTGTCTTTATTTTGACCCGTGAGCTTTCTGTCTTATTTTCTGTTCTGTCCTGTGGAGGAGCATGAGAGAGTGGCTAGGTGGGGTTCTGCCCACCACAATAAGTTATGGCATCAGCTGCACTAGTGCTCATGTGCTACCCATGACCACGAGGTGTTCATGTAACACTGCTGGACTCTCTCCCTTCTCATATTTGTAGGCAGATGACATACCATCTTTGGGGGGGCAGGGGGGATGGAGACAGATGGATAAACAGAGAACAACAGGAGAAACAGTTTCTGATTTTTCTGATGGATGAAAAATCTTTAAGGAAAATTGATGGCTACATCATCTGGTAAATGGAAGAAACTGAGAAAATCAGGCTTCACTGGAGAACTTGGTAATCTCAGTCTTGATTCCTTTGTTCAGGTTTCGTCCAGTGTTTTGGAAAGCAAGCCACAGAAATGACGTTTTATGTCCTTAGGTGTCATAATTTTAAGTTTGCATTCAGCCACTCCAGGTTCCATAAATGGATTAAAAAATGGCCCTTCCTTCACACCACTGTGTCACATCAGGACAGAGCACTGCTTAGTGTCCATGGTGTCTTTAAGATGCCCAGTACATGGACTGGAGTGTGTGACCTATGGCAGCCTGGAGGCAAGAGGTATGTTTGCCGAAGCCTCAGTAAGGCAATGACAGTAAATAAATTCTGGTGAGGACTCATGGTACATTGCATCAACAGAAAAAACAATTCAAACATCAGCTTCTTATGACCCGGTTATGAAAAGCATTATGTTAACTCTGGAGACAGCCATTATCTGTACTCCAATTATTGACAACTAATTATGGATAGATAAATAATGAATTTGTGATTGCAATAAGATGATGAGTACTGATAGGATATTGCCTTAGAAAATACTAGGATGAGTGAACATTATTTTGGAAGTTGGATTTGCTTTTTTATAAGTTAATCTGCAGTTGTTGGATTTGTCCAACAAGGTTTCCTCAGTGACTCTTTATTGGAATTAGAGAGGATGTTTAAGTATGGTCACTGGAATCAAAGAAGTGGTTCTTGAGGATCAAAAGTGTTCTGAAAAGGACTACAGGAATGATTTGAAGTTTGTCTCTATAACACTGGTAGGAGACATTAATGCACTCGGATAATGAGCTGGTTGCCAAAAGCAGAAGGATATTGCTAGTAAATTATATTTTTAATCATGGAATTGAGCTAGTGGCACTTAGTCTAGATATATGTCTGTTCTTTTATGTGGCCTTAAATGATAAGCAGTTATTTAACAGTTTGCCAAAGACAGATTCCCTGCCATTTCATCTTCTGAGATGATAAATGTGAGTGAAGTGCAACGAATTAAAAAAATTACACCATAAAGTATTCTCCCTGCTGGCAGCTGAACTGAATGCTGTAAAGGTATTTCTGGCCATAATGCTTAAATACGGTCCAATTTTCTCATATTCTTCCAAAAATGGGTTTTGTTCAGCCTAGAGAAAAGGAAGGTGAGAGGAGACCTTATCACTGTCTACAACTACCTGAAAGGAGGTTGTAGCAAGGTGAGTGTTGGTCTCTTCTCCCAACTGACAAGGCGATAGGATGAGAGGATATGACCCTGAGTTGTGCCAGGGCAGGGTCAGATTAGACATCAGGAAAGATTTCTTCACCAAAAGGGTTATCAGGCACTGGCTGTCCAGGGAGGTGTTTGAGACATCCCTGGAGGTGTTTAAAAGATGGGTGGATGAAGTGCTCAGGGGTATGGTTGAGTGGACAGGTATGGCTGGATTTGGTGATCTCAAAGGTCTTTTCAAAACAACCAAGCGATTCTATGATTCTTATATAGAGCCTATAAAGCTATGTGAGAAGTTCACACTGTCATGAATTGCATTAAAAAAGAAATAACTTTGTGAAAACAGAAACATTTTGAATGTAATACTTTTAAATATTTGATTTGTAATTCAGGTTGTGTGAACACATATGAAGACATGGGATACTCGTGAATGTGTGTTAAAATATAGATAAATGAAAAATGTAAGAAAAACGGTGGATTAATCAAATGTCTTTTGGAATGCCACCATTTTCTACTAACATTTTTATGTACTGATAATGAATTTACTATATCTGGGTGTATGTCATTACTGACTCTAGTGTGAATGCACTTAAATAGGCAAGAATCGCTGCTGGATGATGCACAGACCTTTGAACAGCATTTGGATTGAAGTTTTCATGATTAAAAAGGATCCAAAGGTTTTAAATAATATTTGGCAATATTAAATTGTTGTAATTGATATCAATGACTTGTAAAGTACTTAAGAGCATTTTTCATCATCAAAGCGTGAGAGATGTGCACGTGTATATTATTGTCAAGTACACATTTTCAAAACAGTTACAGCTTTTAAAGAGGTTTTTGTGTTGTTTTTTTTTTTTTTTTTTTCCAGTGCTATGAAGGGAGTGGTTGGCTGGGTCAGTCTTGGTCCACAGTGGTGCTTGCCGTGAGGAATGTCATTCCAGAAGGATGAGGAAAGAGCAAAGCTCTGAAGGTAAAGTACCAGATGCAAGCATCTTCAGAAAGGCTTTATTTTGCTGTCCTTAGGCAAACTTAATTTTGAAAACTATTAAGGAGTTTCAGGTAATAAGTGAAATTAAAATCCAAAAGTAATTTTCGAAATTAAAAAAATTCCAAAATTAAAAAAAATCGAAAATTAATTTCCCTGGCCTGGTGTGCAACTCATGCGAATGAGGCTGCGGGAAAGGAGCGGGATATTCCGCAGTACGAGGACCGACTGGCCCGCCGACACCGCACCCCAGCCCCGCTCTCGCCGCCCGAGGCTGCCCCGCGCCGGCAGGTGTCCCCAGGGCTGGGGGTGGGCAGCGGGCCGAGCCCCCGCCCCGCCGGCGGCATCACGTGCGGCGGCAGGAATGCGGCGGGGGTCCGGGGGCGGGGGGGAGGCCGGGGCCGCTGCCCGGCGCCACCGCCCGCCCCGCCCCGCCGCGACGGGCGGGCGGCTGCGCCAATCGGGAGGCGGTGGCGCCTGGCGCTGCCCAATGGCGAGCGCGGGGAGGCGGGAGCTGCGGCGGGTGGGGGGCGGGAGGCGCCCCGCCGGCACTCGGGAGCCCCGCGCGGCGGTGAGTTCGCGCTCGGCGGCGGCCCCCGCGCGGGGGTGGCGGCTGACGTGTCCGGGCGGCGCGGCGGCCGCCCGACACCGGTGGAGCGGGAGGAGGAGGTGGGTGTTCCCGCAACGGGCGGCGGGCAGCGCCGGGATCTGGCTGCCGTGTTGGGCAGGGAAAGCCTCGTCCTTCGAGGCTGGGCTCGGCGTTCCGTGCGGAGGCACCGCTCCTCGTGCGGGAGCTGTCGACCCTCTGCTTCCCGGGGCGCGGGGAGCCCGCGGGGCGCAGCTGGGAATGCTGCCCGCCCGGGGTTCAGTGTATTATTAAGTATTTTTGCCGATGTTAACGCGGTTTGGGGAGTTACTGAAGCGAGGGTGTGAGGGATCGCTAGTAAAGGCGTTCGCTCCTTTTCCAAACTTCCAGCTCGACCTTCGGTGAAGTTTCTTTCCCAAGGTTTTCTCTGGAGTTTTTGCCTGTGTGTGCCCTTCTTCGTGTCCTTCGGCACAGGGAGCTACCTGGCTCTAGCTTCCCTCCCCTTTAAATCAGGTACGAACAAGGCTGTTGAAAATCTGAGCTCTCAGGGAAGCTTGGAGTTTCTTTCGTTCCTCCTTCTTAAAAACTGTGTTCAACACCAGCTCTGTGGTTGGCATCTGCAATTACATTGGCTTGCTTGACATAGGGGAAAAATACTTAGGCACAATAGCAGCTGTCAATATATATATTTTCAAAGGAGGCATTAACATTTTCTTTAGTTTCTTTGTAATTAGCACTTTAACTATTAGAGGAGTTACGTAATTGTCTGTGGTGATTGCAGGCCACAGTTACTTTTGAAGGATGCCCTGTTTGTACAGGGTAAGACAAAAACAGCTTTAGAAGAGTGGCCAGTCATTCACCTGAACGAGCAAGTGAGCTTTGTCAGTCCACAGAACTACATGGAAAAGACAGCTTGGAAAGACAGCTATAAATAATTTGCCCATAGCAAAGGCTTATTTTGAAGATCGTTAGGTGTTATTGTATTTTTGACCAAAAAGATTTTATCCATCTTAAATCTTGTCCTCTTTCATTTGAGTATTTGTTCTATCTTTTTTTTCCCCTCTAAACCTACTAAAATCTTGGCTTTTATCTTGTGCTAGCAGGTTTGAAGTTGTTTAATTGTAACATTGAGAGTATCTTCTTTTTTTTCAGTTCTATGATATAACTGTTAGCAAAAAATAGTATAGATTTTTTTTGCATGAGTCAGGAAATGAGAAAGTGTTTAAAATCTGTCTCGTGCTGAATAAGTACTGTGAGGATATACAAACATATGTGTATGACTATAGTTATTGTAAAGAAAATAAATGTTTCCCTAAAGCCTCAACTCTGCCTAGTGAACCCCAGTGAGCACTCTGTTGTGCAGTAGAAATGAAGTATTACATTTTTAAAATTTTACGTTGGCAGTCAGGAGACACAGATTCATTGCCTGAAGATGAGACGGGTTGGGTGCCTGCAACTGCAAGCCCATTATTTAGGCAGGAGCTCTGGCTGTTCAGCTGTTTTCTTCAATGGGCTCTTCATTCTTTCCACTTGGGTGATCTGTTTGATCTTGATAATCTGCCTAACTTGCTTTGTTTAATCCATCTTGTCTTTTTTTCCACCCTTGGACTCGGTACCCTGTGAATGCGTTACATGTGTTCATCTGGTTGTGAACAGTAGTCTTTAGACACTGTCTTGAAATCTGATATTTCTGAAGACTTTACAGTGAGATTTCAAGACTTTTATGATATAGTCCATGGATTTCTTAACTTACCTGTTGTATGTGAGACATGACCTACTTTGTGAGTGGCAGCAGCATCCCGTGGTGGGACAGGCACTGGGTGTCCAGTGTGTGGGGCTTTCATGTCTGATACCTCCAAGTGGATGTGGTGGGAGAAAAGACTTGTGGAAACAAATAGATGCTTGAGGAATGTCCTGCCTGTCAGTGCCTGCTGAGTGCCAGAACCCTGCAGAATAGTCTGGATTTGGGATTCAGGAATCCATATAGTACAAGATGTGAACAGAGGCCGTAATGCTGCATGGTGGGTGTACGTGGTATGACATTGTTGCTCTGAGATATTAAGACCAAACTTGCAAATCTTGTGCTGTTGGCTTTGACAGGTCGAGGGTGAGCACAGCAAAGTGCTGAAGAGGTGGTTGCCTCCCTCCATGCCCACGCATAGGAGCCCTCTTCTGAGTCCTTGAGTAGTTATAAACATTTGAAGGAAGACAACAAGGTTGTCCAAACCTTAAAGGGCTATTGTCAAACTTCATAATTGTTAATGGAATTCAATGCATCTGGGAATAGCACATTACTGATTTGTAAAACAGGAAGTCTATTAACTGTTTCTATATAAAGTAGAAATTATTTTTAGAATCTGTTGTAGAAAATTTATAAACTTCAGTCTTTTTATGAAGAAGTCATGAAACAAATTTTGCAGTCCAGGAGGAGGAGTGGTTTTGATTCAAACGTTAAGATTATAATTTATATATTGTGCTGAGCTTCAGTCAGTTTATTCATGCATCTGTTGTTCTACACTGCTCTCAGTTTTGTATGTGATGGAGAAATGAGCACTGTGTAGTACTTATTTCCTTTACCTTTAAATAGGTGGGATGTTAATTTTCTTTCTGCTTCTGTAGAGTGACTTCAGTTTCACTTTTTGTATTTGCTTTAACAATATCTTTCCATTTTACAGTTCTAGTTTAGAACTGTAGAAGGGATCTCAAGAGGAATTGCCTCATGGCCTCTAAATTTAAAGGCATTTTTGAAACTCTTCCCATATGTTCAGCTTCCTGATGGCTTTTTGAGCTGTATTTCATGCTATCCTTGGATGCTTCTTGAGGAATATCTATTGTAGCAGTAGTCCCTTAGAGAAGTTTCCTTTGGAGTTACAGTGCTAAATTAAACACTGTGAATGCAGTTGTTGAGTGCATCTTACCTTTTGAATGTTTTATGGTATAATGGGGCAATAAACGAGTCTTCATTGATAGCAGTATGAATTAGTTTTCATTTGATGTATACTCTACAACATGTGATGAAGGCATTTTTCATATTAGAGACCTTTTGTTAAAAGCAGCTACGTGAAATACATGTTTTACCTCTCCTATTCCTATTTGTACAAGGTCTTTCTCGTTACTACATCTATTAGTGGAAAATTAAATTGTTAAGTTAATTTCTGAATCAAGAAGTAGATTAGAGTGGAAAAGCTAAAAATCTGGATGCTTGGAAATTATCAGAGATTCATAAAAGCTTCAGTTTATGAATTCCTGAGAATTACTTAGGGTGCCGTCAGGCAAGTTATAAGCTGGAGGTGCTCTTTATGATGAGGAAGGGATGTACATGAGCAATATAAATCAAAACTCTTATGCACCTATGCCGCTATGTCTTAACTCTCTCTGTTTTCACATCTGTCTCAGTAATGTCATTGTATGCATATGTGGTGTGCAGAGAGCAGAATCTTGGGACTCAAGGTCTGTCACATAACCGTGGAGGGAAGCTTTGTATTATTAGCATCTTTTGAGATTTAAATCACTTGGACATTTTCTTACAGTAAAGAATCTGAGTTTTACTTGTGCCAAAATACTTCAGATTATTTTGAAACTGGGGACATGTAAAAGTACAACTTGTTCTGAGGGGAGTGATGACAGGTAATGCTAAAAAAGATTTGAAAAATATGTTTTCAACCTTGTGTTTTTAGATCAAAAACTTGATTGATATTTTATCTGAATTGCCTGAATCAGCAAGACTGTGGGAAGTGATGCATAACTGAACAATGTTGATTCATGTGCTACATGTTCATTGCTCAGACAGGAAGCCTGAAGCTTAATGTCAGATGTGTGGGTGAAGCAGTTAACGAGAGCAAAATAAATTGTGCTACTTACATGGTGCTGAATAGGGGCATTATCTTGGGAAAATCTGTTTTTATCTTACTGTACTGTACAATACTTGTTACTTGGGACTGAATTATGAATACAAACTATTCGGATCTGAGCTCAAGGTCAAACATTCACTCTTTATTTCTGTTCTGTAATCTCTTTTCTTGAAATGCTTTCAAATATATTGCAGAAATCATATGAAGATTTTTTTTTTCCGTAGAGATACAGAATACATTTCAGAAATGTCAAGAAATGGGATAAACATTATTTCCTCATCTGTTGAATGGGATCATAAGTTATTGGGAAGTAGATGGTAATATTTAGACCTCCTGCTAGAACCACAGTGAGTCTTGATCCTACGACTCTTGACTTTTTATTTTTCACTCTTGACTTTTTTTCACCATTTTGAAGTGTTCAGTGTCTCATCCTCGGTGTTCTCTTAGAATTTTATATGTAATAGTCGGTGTTGTTGCAAACCATGAACTGAGTAGTATGAGTCTTATAATCTTCGCTTTCGAACTATAGAAGGTGGAGAAGGAAGAGGTCTGCTTGATTATTCCCAAATCAAGGAAAGAGTGAAGACCACTAATATTCGGACTACATGAAGAACTTACACTTCCATTGAAAACTGCCTTCCATTATACATTTTTTAAGATGAGGGCTGTTTTGTGCAACTGCTATTCCTATTTTTATTTCTCACTTTAATTGATGATTTAATGGCTGCATTGCCTGATTTCTGATGTCTTTGAATAATATTTTGATATTTTTATAAAAAGAAAATCAATGAAAATAGCATTATTTTTCTAGAGCATGCATTATGATTCTGATTTATGATTAGAAATGTATTTCCATGTTTTACTCCAAATAGTTCTTTTGGAAACACAGGAATAAGAGCATGTATTCACATTCCTAGTAACTTTATTCATCAGATGAAATAAATTTGTTCAGTTGGACGCTTTTGTAACGATCAAATATAACACGTTGTCCTTGATGAGAAACAGTGTGGTTACTTCTCCAAGGACACTAGTTCCCAAAGAACTGAAAATGTTTGGGAAAAGTGTCTCTGTCAGGACTAGGTTTGCAGAAAGTGGTAGGAACTGAATCTTCAGTTCCGTGTATCATTTCACTTGTATTGTTGGAAAGCATTTCTGATTGAAAGTACCATCAATTGTCATCAGTATCTTGAAAGATGACCTAGGTCTTACAAAGTTAGGACTCATGGATTTAATGCAATTTTGGCCATGACTTTCTGTTTTTGCAGTGGATGTATAGAGGAAATACAATTGAAGGGGAAAAATGTTTTATTGACTGCATCCATAAAAAAAAATGCATTCCCCACCTTGCTATTCTTTTTTGTTGGGTTTTGGTGTTTTTTTTAAAGCTAGGAACTTGATTTACTGGAGAATTGAAATAGGTTTCTGGAGGGGGCAATTCTGTGAGATAAAAATACTGTGTTTTACATGTGAGGCTAATCAGAATTACTAGAGTAAAATACTATTTTGGTGCATTTTTTAATAAAAGAATTTATAAAGTCTCTGCATAATAATTCTAATTACATGTGTAGTATAATAATGTGTATGTGACTAAACCATCTGTAAGTTTACATCACAATTGAAGTGTTATGCAGCATGTTCTCTGACTTAAAAATAGAAATCTTGGTGAGGATATTTTCAACTAAGGTAATAATTGATCTTCAATATTGGAAAGGACTAATTTGGATTAAGTTTAAAAGGAGAAATTTCAGAAATATTACTTTTCCAGATGAAGTTACTTGACTACAGTCGAATTTAGAGCGAATTAAGGAAAATGCTTTTAGTTTTAATATTCTTTTTTCGCTTGTATGTGCAGCATGAAAGGTCATGAACCAGCAACACAATCCTCTAATCTGTGTGGCACAAAACAAAACAAAAAAATCAGTCTTGACTAGAAGTATGTGATGCCAGCACTCGTTTTTAATTCTTGGAATACTTGCAATTGTTATGGTATACTTGACTTTCAAAACCTGGGGTGGTGCCCCTCTTCTTTGGGTATTCAAACAGTTACCAGCACAAAAGGCAGGAGCAAAGGCTTTATTCACTAGAAATCAGATGCTCTACGTGCATGTTCCAGAACCTTTTCCCTTCCCTGATTTCAATAACTTTTTACCTATACTCCCTCTCAGTCGTTAAATACTTGTAGGTCTTGGATTTTCCATATGTAAATTAAATATAGCGCTACTGAGCGTACTGAAATCATATAGCTGTGTTGCGTTCAGCAAGGTCTTTTGCAGAATGTTATTGTGATCTGGGTGAAAACCTGGAGGGCTGGTTGAGTTTAGAGGTGGGTTATAACTAAACTGGAGGCTAGTAGTGCCCCTTCTGTCTGTCGTTGGATGTGTCCTGTTTAACGTTATGCGTGACTTGGAGGGCGGCCAGCCCTTGCTCTGTATGTGCTTGAGATCAGGGCTGGCATTTGGATGGTCCTGGGCAGGTTGGAGCAGCGGGCTGGCAGGAACTTTGTGAAGTTCGCAAGGATGAGGGTGAGGTTCCTCACATAGGAAGGAAGAGCTCCTTTGAAGAGAAGGGTTCCCTTTCACTCAGCATTTATCAGACCACACCTGGAATATTGCATCATGGTGGCATTGTGGCTGAACTGCTCCAGTTCACGCACATCTTGTCCCAGTACAGCTCCATGATGTTAGGGAGCTGTAACGCTGCCCTGGAGGAGAGGCTGAGGGAGCAGGGCCTTTTCAGCCTGGAGAAGAGATGCTTCATTATTGCCTAACAGCAGCATGCCCCAGCCTGCTGGCAGATTATCCATAAGGTGGCAGGACAACAATGACCCACAATGGTCATAAACTGAAGTAAGGGTGGTTCTAACTAGACATAAAGGCAATATTTTCTAGGAGGGCAACCAAGCAGGAGAACAGGTTGCTGGGGAAGGTTGTATCGCCTCTGTCCTTGAAGGTTTTCAGGATCCCAGGAGATAAAACAGCCTGGTCTCACACGGTAGCTGAGCTGGCTTTCAGCAGCAGGTTTGACTGTGTGACCTCCTAAGGTAAGTGACAGTCTGACTAAGTCCATGAATGAGTGATTCTGTATTTTTCCTTGCAATAATAATCTGTCCTTAGAGGGGAGTAATATAAATATTGGAAGGTCTATAGTGCTTTCTGCTTGTATTGTGCATAGAAGCCCTCAGACAAATCTGAAAATGTAGTCTTTGCTTGCTTCCACTTTTACCCTGTATGCAGATGTTATACAGGGTGGTAATCTGCTGTTAGTGAAGATAAATTGTAAGTAATTCCCTTTAAAAGGGAGGATCAGCATACCAGTCATTAGCCATGTTCTCAGAGTGTCCCTATAGATTGATACTTCTTCAGGGCTTGCTGTCCTGTTCTCCAGCTTTTAGCAGGATGTTGCTGGGTGTGAGAAGGGGTGGCAGAAAAATAAGTGAAATAGCTTTTGGGAAAGTGGATTCTGCATTCAGTCTGTGAATCTGAACTTGTTTGCTTTGCAGCTGGTAATAGAATTTCCCCTGATTCTCACTGAGCCAGGAACTGGCCTTCATATTTATTTTCTACTTGAGCCTGTGCATTTCTTTGTTACTCCATTGCTTATCATTTAAGTAGTTTTCTTTAATAAATCTAAGAATAAAATTAGTGCAGTACAGAACAGTTAACTATTAAGAAAACCAAATATACAGTAAAAGAAGTAATGATCCAGTCTTAATACAGCCTCTTTAACAGCATGTGATGGTAAGCTGTCATAACACAAATGCCTGCTTCGTTCGCACCCACTGTCATATAAAAGCATCTCTTAAAATAAAAAAAAAAGAATCTGCAGCCTATGTTTCGTAGGAATAGTCTTGTATGGAGAACAAATTGTGCTATTGATTTCTATTTTTGCTGTGTAACAAAGCCATCTTGAGGCATTAAAAAAAAAAGGGAAATTAACCTTTTTTCTTCTGTATTCTTTTTTCTCCTCGGTTCTGTGCACTCTCTGAGAAGTCTGTGTATCAAATTTCAGCGAAACTTACTTCCCAGCAGGAGTTCTGTAGTTATAGGTGGAAGAAGACTCCATTGGGCGTTACTCAGCAATATTCAGTAAGTGATGTGGACACAAGAGGATTTTAGATGCTCATGAGCTTTGTTTTCACATTTTTTTTTTTTATTTGATTTTTAGGCTTTCAGGATCTCCGAGAAGTTTATTTGCAGCTTGGCTGCTCTAAGCTTTCTCCCTGAGTCACAGTTCCTTGGAAATTAATCTCCCTAGTCTCATCTTTTCTGTTTTCAATTGAAAAATGCTCACTGGTTCATTCTTTCTGCGCCATTAAGAATGAAGAATCCTGATGTTATTGCAGTTATGGTGCTTACCCCTTAAAGACAAGGTGTGTTGCCTTTAGAGTTCTTAGGGTGGTAGAGCCGGAAGGCTTGGCAGCATGTGACTCCTGGGAGCTGAGTTTACATTGGTCCTGTTTCTGTTGCATTCTGACTATTGTGTAAGTCACGACTTTTGGAAAATAGTTTTGATGAAGTTGAAATGCAGATGTTGATCAGGTTTTGGATCGGGGTAGCTAGAACTAGTGGTCTGTTTGTGCGTTGTTTAGAGGAGACTATCAAATGAAATCTGATGCACAGAGGTAGCTGAGAGGCTTTCTAGTCCTGGAGGCAGAAGTTACCAAAGGTAAAGAAAGGGGAAACTGAGTCAGAGAGGAATACTGATTTTCTTCTGTAGTCTTTGGACAAGTGTAAAGGTGGTTTTGTTTTCTTTGCTAAAACTGCCACTTGCCATGGAATCAGAATTTCAACCTCACAGATGGCAGGCCACCAGCATTTATTGTAGAGGCGTTAGTTCTTTGAGATGATAAGGTCTGCTGTGGGACACTGCAAACTGGCAACTTCTTCCATACCAGCTTTCATGGTTTTCTTGGTGGAAAATTTGAAATAATAGAATAGAATGTAATATTTCAGTTGGAAGGGACCTGCAGTGATCATCTGCGTGACCACTTCAGGGCTGACCAAAAGTTAAAGCATGTTACATATAGCATTGTCCAAATGCCTCTTAGACAATTGCAGGCACAAGGCATTGACTGTTTCTCTAGAAAGCCTCTTCCAGTGTCTGACCATCTTCTTCGTAAACAAGGTTTCTTAATGTCCCGTCTGAATCTTGCTGATGCGGCTTTCAGCCATTCCCGTGTGTCCTGTCACTGGATGAGGGAAAAGTAACTGACATCGTCTATCTGTACTTGTGCAAAGCATTCTACACTGTCCCACATGACATCCTTATCTCTAAATTGGAGAGACATGAATTTGATGAATGGACCACTCTGTGGGTAAGGAATTGGCTGGATTGCCGCTCAAGAGTTGTGGTCAATGGCTGTATGTCCAAGTGGAGATCGGTGATGAGTGGTGTCCCGCAGGGGTCAGTATTGGGACCAGCATTGTTTAACATCTTTGTCAGAGACATGGGATTGGTTGCACCCTCAGCAAGTTTGCAGGTGACACCAACCTGTGTGGTGTGGTTGACATGCTGGAGGGAAGGGATGCCATCCAGAGCGACCTTGATAGGCTTGAGAGGTGGGCCTATCGAAACCTTATGAAGTTCAGCAAGGCCAAGTGCAAGATCCTACACCTTGGCTGGTCCAGTCCCCAGCACAAATACAAGCTGGGGGGAGAATGGATTGAGAGGACCACTGAGGAGAAGGACTTGGGGTGCTGGGGAATGAGAAACTCAACATGAGACCGCAGTGTGCACTTGCAGCCCAGAAAGCCAAGTGTTTCCTGGGCTGCATCAAAAGAAGGAGTGACCAGCAGGTTGGGGGAGGTAATTCTCCTCCTCTACTCTTCTGAGACCTCACCTGGAATACTGCGTCCAGCTCTTGGTCTCTCCTATCTTATCTGCTGTGTGTTGGGTAGACATGGGAAATGTGGGGAAGAGATGGAAAGGAGGCAATCTGTAGGCCACCACTGTGGTCCACACTGCCCACTGTTGCGTCTTTACCCTCACCTGAAGGAAAGAAGTTGATGGATGAGCACCAAGTCAGGTGAATTTTTGGGCAGCTAGAAGCCAGTGGGAGATTTTAACGTTTGGAGTGGTTAATTTCAAGAGCTGCCTTCTGTCTCTGTGTTTCTGTGGTTGCTGTAGAGCCTGGAAGGGCGCAGCTTGACTCATTAACTACTGTGTTTTAGAAATCCGTTTTACAGGGAGGGGAAAAAGCTCTATATTTTGATAACCTTTGCCTCATGTCCAGTACGTGAGGGCAGTTGTTCAGTTATTCAGATTCGTAATTTTATAATGCGAAACACGTGAATATAATAACTCACGTTTAATATTTTTTTTTCTAATTGAAATCTTTAAATACCTTTCTAACAAAATTTTGGTGTTCTGTGTCTTAAAAGCAAATAATTCAGTTTCTTAAATAATTTTTGTGTTAAACTGAATAACAGATAGTTAATGGTCCTGATGTTGTGTCTGGAATACACGATTTGGTGTGAGGCCCAGTACAAGTGAGGGACTTGGCAAAGTGGAGTGAGTCCAGTGAAGGCCACTGCTGTGGGTGAGGGTGGGAACGGGTCAGGAGAGGCTGAGGGAACTGGGTTTGTGTCCTTTTGAAAAGAAAGGGCTGAGGGGGATTGAATTGCAATCTTCTGTTACCTAAGGCAGGGTTGGAAAAAAGGCAGTGCACACTGGGTTCTCCTGCACAGCAGGAGATTGAGAGGCAATGGCTGCAAGCTGCTGCAAGGGTGATTCGGGTTGGGCATAAGGGAAGAAAGCTCTTCCTGATGTGGCTGGTTAAGCAGAGGATCAGGTTGCCCTGGGAGGTGGTGAAACCTCCACCTAGAGGGGTTTCAGGACTTGCATGGAAAAGGCCCTGAGCAATCTGATCAAATTTTGAAGACACCTTTTCTGAGTGTATTAGAGAACATTCAGAGGTCCCTTTCAGCTTAATCTAACCTGTCTTTTCCATGGTTGTTGTTTGAATAACACCTGTATAGCCATGTGGTGTATAACTCCGTTAGCAACAGAATCAGTGGGAAAAGCACTTGAGTTACAAATGCAAACTGTGCCATATGCTTCTACCTGAATTAAATCATCTGGTTAATCTTGATTTAAACCTCTTCAGCTTGAGTTAGTCCCCCTGCCACTCAATAGAAGAGTGGCAAAAACTTCAAGAACTTCTCTTTGAAACATGATGGTGTTAGAGATCATTCCATGAACGTGCTGTCTACTACATAAAATGGCAATCATTTTATTTTTATGGAGGGTATTACTGGAATGTACAATACACAAGCTCTCTTTGCTGCTGCAACAGTAGGGAAAAATTTGTGGAACTTCAAGATGAATTAGTCCGATGTATAAGTCAACCCCTAAGGCATTCTTAAGTGAGAAAGTATTATCTTTCTTCTTGTGAATAACTGCACTGTTCAGCTGGGGGCAAGCAGGTCAGTGACTAGGACTCTTAACACTGGGTCTGTGTCCTTCTTCAACACAATTCTTGTGTAATTCGAAGCATGTAGCTGTGAGCTACATCAAAACTGAAACCAAGCTCAAAACTTCCACAGCTCAGCTTCATCTGTTAACTGTTACTGTTTGTTGGTAAAGAAGAAACTGATTTTTAAAATTATTGTTGAAGTTAACTTCCACAGGTGTTTATAAACTAAAATCATACATTGAAATAAATAAAATATTCTGAAGACCTTTTAGCTACTCTCTTAAGGATGTGTTTGGGGAGAGTTGCTGAAGCTAACTTTTAGAAGTTTGCCAGTTATTGCATGTTTCACTCTTGAAAATCTATGTTCCACTGATGATTCAGCTTTAAAAGAGTAAAGAAAAATTACCTTTTCTTCAAACTATAATTTTCCCTCATTTTGGCTGACAATTTTGGTGTGGAAACATGCATTCCAGACATCTGTAAACAGGAACACGCCTGTGAGCTCTGCAGATAGAAAATAGAGAGAGGATTTAGAAGGAACACTGTATAGTGAAAGCACATATTTTGTGTGTTGTAGACAGATGTTGTATATTTGTGTGAATCCTTTCTGGGCCAAATAGCTTTGAAGCTATTTGTTTTTGTCTAGGACTTGATTAAGAATCCCCAAAGCTTAACAAGATTTAAAAGGAAATTTTGTATGCTTAGAAAATGCAAATTGTTATGAATTGTCTCATCACATGATGATCTTGTGCTTCCAGTGTTGTCATTCCTGGCATGTCTGTCCTGATGATTTGTCTTTGCACACTTGATGTCAGGGAGGTAGATTGACTGGTATCTCCTAAGTCTGGACACTTTTCCAAGGTACTCTCTTCTATTTCACTGTGACCTCTTCTGTAAGTGGAAGCTGATTTGACCTCTGTACCCTGATTCATTTAGTTTATTATTTCTCCAACAGTACGTTGAATTTCACTATCTCCTTCAACTTAGTCTTTTCATACTTTGGCTATGGAGACTTTCCAAGGGCGTGAGCTATTTTTTGGGCCATTTCAAGCAGAAATGGTAGCTTCTTGAGGTTAACATTAGAAACTTGCCTTTTTCTGAGATCTTTGTTTTTGACATGCTATGCTGTCTCTTGAGTTAGAATGAAAATGAGTTTGGGGTAGGTTGTGTGTTTTGTTCAGCCCAACAGGTCCAGTTTTTCCGAACAGATGATACTGGAGTGTTGCTATTAAGTACTGTTACGGGGAAGTAAGGAAATTTTCTCTCGCAGGTTCTGGGCTTTGCTCTCTCCTAGTGTGTATTCAGGGCCAAAGTATGGGAATGCTTTGTAGGTTGATTCTTTTCCTTAAAACATGAGCCCAGCAGTATTTGAGAAAAGAGGAGGGAAGAGGAGTTACTCAATAGTCTGCCTAAAGGTACTTCATTCTCCTCA
This sequence comes from Tapera naevia, assembly GCA_033556795.1. Taxonomy (NCBI): domain Eukaryota; kingdom Metazoa; phylum Chordata; class Aves; order Cuculiformes; family Neomorphidae; genus Tapera; species Tapera naevia. Next base: position 16,135,931 of record JAUMJJ010000079.1, on the reverse strand, counting down.
AGAGAGGTGGAAGTAAGGGGACTCAAGCAGAGTTTCAAAGATTACCAGTAAAAAAAGAAAAGAAAAGAAGAAGCTGTGTATAAAGTGTATCATTAAAACTTGTGATTTCGGGTTGCCAAATGGAGAAAAGCATCATTAAAACTGATGAGCTTCCTAGAATTTTTCTGCCCCTCCTTTTCATGAAGATTTTTGAAACAGAATATATACTCCACACAGGCATTGAAATAACAGCTTTTAGTAATCTGCTTATGATTGTCACAATGGGAGCTGCAAAGTACCAAATAGTTTGAAAACTTGATCTTTGTTCAACTGGCTTATTGAGATCATTGCAAGAATTGGCTACAATACTGAGGACTGTGTATGTAAAAATTTGGACTAGATGTATTTTGAAGCAAGAAACCAGGCACATTTCCTCTCTTCCATATTGGTATTAGCTAATAGGTTTGATCTTGGCCAAATTGAAAAGGAATGTCTCAGTGTTTGGAATTTATGTTCATCTGCAAAACATCTTCCCTTTATTTTTGCAGGGTTTTTCAGTCTGCTAAAGGCACAGTGGATACACTAGGATGGACACAGAAGAATTTCCTCCCCCACCACCAGAAGGTATTTGAAATAGTTTGCATTTTAAGACAATTTTGTTTTGACAATTTGATTGTATACCCAAAAGTATTTTTACCTCACCTACGTTCCCTTTCCCCATAGCACCTTAAGACTTGATCCCAGGATTCTTTTGCTGAAACATGAGCTCCTGTCTACCCTGTCTTGTTCTTGAACCTTTCTTGGTGATGTGGTGAGAGCATGACGGAAAGAAACCTGGGAAGCAGTTGTTCCTTACAGTCCAAATCTGCCAAAAGGCATTTTCTAAGGCAATGCTGTGTGGACTATGTCATCACACCTTCATCAGATGTTTTGTCAGCCTTAAGTGTTCATGTACGTGGTGCCCTGTAGAGAAAAAACAAGTGAAGCCTGAGGCACAGGTAGGATATTTGGGACAGTGTCTCAAACTCCTGGACAGATTTGGAGTCTTAATTGAGAGCAGAGGGGTGAAGGAGGGAGTTTTCTGTTAGGGCATGTACTGCTTCCCCCAAGCAAACTTAATCTGGGCAACGTCTGCTGAGGACTGTAACTGAAGGACCTTATTCTTATGCTGTACTTCTCTAGCCAGCATGCATTCCCATGGGAAGCAGAGTGGAAGCGTGCACAACTGAACCTCTGTGTGGTCAGAGCACAGAGATTTATGGAAGAGTATTATGTGTGATGGACTATGGAACTGGTTTGTGAAGTCCAGCTGGAATATTCTATGATTCTATAAGTCTTGGTGCTTCTTGCCTGCTGCATGCTGGTAGCTATATGGCCACTGGCATAGCCCGGGTTTCACAGGGACAGAGGTAGAATGTATAAACAGCGTGTCATTGCCTTCTGCTTTTATGCTCTCTCTAAGAGAATATTGCATATGGCTTTTTTTTTTCCTATTTGATTTTGTGTAAATGCACATTTTTTTAGTCTTGTTATTCTGTGTTTTAGTCTTAAAAGGATTTGGCTTTTGGTAGTTGGATGCCTGGAGTCTTCTTAGAAGAAGTATCATATGCTTGTTCTCAACATCCCAAAGCACAAGTTAGCGGAGGCATGGGTTATGGAGACCTATGGTTGAACCCAGTACCTGCGATTGAACCCAGTACGGTTGTTATTTCAGTAAGGTTGCTGGTATAGATTGTGACTTTGCCATAATTTTTTTATCTGTCCCTTATATAGGACCTTATTACTTATGAACTTACTCTCTATGATGTACACTGATATATGTATAAATTAATAAATATATTAATAATATACATCATTGCTGAGAGGACGTTTTACTTATTGTTTACACAGAACTTATACCTGAATGAAGCCATGTAAGTATGAAAGAGGATTTATCTTGGTTGTGTTCAGCTGTAACTCTTCAGGAATTTGAGAAGTGCCATCCTAGATCAAAAGTCCTTTCTCCCTATCTTGGACACTACCTAGGAAATTGGGGATATGAAAGAAGCAGAAAGTTGTGAAATCTGCTCTTAATGGGTTAGATTTCTGACCGGCATTGTTGACAGCTTTATGTATGCTCTGAGATATCACTGAGGTTATTGTTGGCAAAAATGCTTTTCCTGTCCCTGTCCTAATCTATGTGGTCAGGACTCTGAATTTAGCTCTATTTTGTTTAGTGCCAGTTACTGTGAAACTGTCTCTGTTGGATCATCCATCTCTAAAGCAATGCAGTGCTATGGGGGAAGTGTCATCCCTAAGGAATACATATTTCCACTTGAGCAGGGGCTGCTGTTATTCAAAGACAGACAATAATTGCAGCAACAGCTCCAGCTTTGTGCAGCATGTCAGCGTGTGGGGTACTCTGACAAAAATTCAGGTTAATGTCATGCAGTATGGTTCTAGAATTTAGGTTCTTTCTTTGCAAAGCTCTTTGTGACATGTGGAACTATATGTATCATGTACTTATTTTCAGACATATCACTCCTTAATAGGCTGGAAATAGACAACATAAATTGATATTCTGCTCTACCTGATTTTACGTCAATGGATGCTTTCCCTGTCATCTCAAAAAGCTCTGAAACTATTGGAACTTGTATAGTTTTTCACTTTACCATTGCTAACTCTCTTAAAAAAGTGTCTTAATAAAGGGAATAACAATGAAGATACATTTTAATAATTGCACAAAAATCCACTTTAGTTTGCTTGCTAGATAATTCTAATGAGGTCTTTTGCAGGTGGAAAATAACTGAGAACTCTTGGGCCAAGTACAACTGCAAATACACCTAACAATTAAAGGAAGTAAACAGTTTATTTTGAATGGTTGAGAGGTTTTTTTTGGCATGCCTCTACACTGGCCACCCGTGGTATCTAACCAGAAGGGATGAGCAGAACCTGCCAGTGCCTTCATACAGTGGGCACATGAGTGGTTACTATGGTTCGTGGTGAGGATGAGGCTCCATCTGAGTGCTGGGTGCAGGACCCTTTGATACAGCATAACAAATATTTTTAGCTTTTGCATAATGATCTTAAAATCCTGGACTGGGGCCACAGATGAAATTTCTTGCTATTTTTTCTAAAATATGTTCTGATATCATGGGAATTTTACCTATTTGTTATCCTAACAAATAAAGCTGTAGTGTTGAAAGTTGTGTGGGTTCCTTTCTGTTTGCGGATGTTTGCTTTGCACTATAAATCTCAGTTTTATTCTTGTAAAGTAGGTTTTCTGTGGTTTTTGACAAGTAACTTCCACAAATTTATTTGTATCAAAACTAATATATGCAAAGGGAAAAAATAACAATAAACCTTCATCTTTGTCATGAGGTGGAATGGATGATAACATATTTTACCTTTATTTATTTCATTTATTATGCAATGTATCTGCTCAGAGCTGTTTGGACATTCCATTCATGCATTGTTAATTAGACAGTGACAAGTCTGTGCTGGTTAGTTCCTGTGCTCCAGAGAAATTCAAGTACTGAGGAACTTGAGAAAAATTAATGCCTATATGCTCCCTCCTCTAGACCGCTTTAAAAAGAGATTCTTTGTCTAGCCATGATTAAAATTTCCCTGGTATTTTTCTCTGTATATTTTAAATGGATGTATGTGTTAGCAGCCAGGGAGCAGTTGGAGGGGAGTAGATGGAAAGGCTTCCTTGGCTGAGAGCATAATGCAAAAATCTGCTTCCTAAATTGACACTTGAGATGATAGTACTGGCTCGTGTTCCTTTCTTCAGTGTGTCTATGCATATGAATTTATGCACAAAATGCTGGTATGTAAGATTTCATACACAGAAATTTTCCATGACTATTTTGTGAAATAAAATAGAGGATGAGTCTTGTTATATCAACAGAAAAATCCTTTTTGAAAGCTAAATGGAAATGGCTGTAAGTTATAATTATGTTTTTAACTTGCTACTCTAGTGTAATGTTCTTAACAAAACCCATTTCAACAAGGAAAGGATATGCTGTGGACTGCAGGCGATGCAGCAAGAAATTAAAGAGTTGGTAATTCTGAGAATCAGGACTCGCATCATGCTTCTGTAGAGGAGTTATCTTCCTGCTGACCAGCTAGGGGTGGAGATTGGATGGTTAATGCTAGGATAGTGTTCATATGTGGTGGCCTGTGCTGGTGCTGTTAACTGCTTTATTAGGAGATGGGGTCTCTGGCTTTTTTTCATTTTTTCGCTTGAAAAACATCTTATGATCTTGCAAAGTGAAAGTTGTTCTCTTTAAGTAAGGACTTAATAGGTGTTTATCACAGCCTGTTTTTAAAGGAAAACCAGCTTTGTTTGTTCGGCAGGATGGATACCTGACAAACAGCTCCTTGCCCAAGGGAAGCTGGAGGTAGGAGTGTACTCTGTGTGAAATAGGCTTCTTGTTTTTCATTTTCATCTTTGAATATGTCTCTCTCTCTCACTATTTCTGGTGCGTAGCACTATATCTCGTATAATTTTTTTCTGAAAACTGAGTATACTTGCCAACAATTCATCTCAGTTGTCCTACAATGGATTGCCTTTTGGAACAGATCTAACACCTAAAATAAGTTCCGGTTTATAATTAATTGAGTCTATCAAGGTAGGTTAATATGTAGTGATGATATTTGAATTATGGCTGCATCACAGTCCTTGCAGTCCTTCAGTTGTGAACAGATGGCATATTTTGTTTCCTATGTATAGGAAACTAACATTATTTATATAAAAGTTTAAAGTGAAATACTGAAATGTCAGTGTTTGTACAAGGGCATTGTGAGAATGAGTTTAATAGCATAGTCTTCATATTACTGCAAAATAATCTCTTTGCCTGAGAGACAATCACTTGTAACTCTCTTCATTCGGGAAGTGTGAGGTGACACACCACTGTTACCACTACTGTGGGTAACGCTAGATGAGAAACTCTGTTTTTGCTGAAGTTAGGGATCTAAGATGTTCTTCAATGGCATGAAATCAGTGTTTTTGAATTGAAAACAGAGTGAGGCTTTCTCTAGACACCAATTGTAAAAGCATTTAATACACCTTTTTATACAAATAATCAGCTCTTCTAGGGCTGTGACTGCAATATTTCTTTGTTCCTCGTACAAAGAGACATAGAGCAAGGAGACCAGGGGCTTAAATATGGATATCCTGTATGTGATCGAGTGCTGTGATTGTGTATTTCCGTGGTTATTTTTTGTCGTTTGCCTGCCAGTGCCAGAACACTAAAATAGTTGTAGTTCCTCTGTCCCCGAGAAGGAAGTCTGACTTGAGTCTGAGGGCAAGAGTGAAGTAGGAGCAACTATACTCTCATGAAAGTTCCCATTGGTATGACTTTATGTAGTCTAACAAAAAAAAACTTATAAAAATATTTAACTCTAGTAGGGAGTTGCTGAACAGCTGTTGTGTTTTGCTGTACAGATGACTGTATTTCTCTGCTATGGGAGCTTCTTTTTGTTGTGTGCTATATATATTTCTTTCAGATCGTTTGGTTACCTTTTGTGCTGTTTCGTGAATGATTTCATAGTTTATTTAGATTTTAACTGTTTTAAGCTGATTTTGTGACTGAGAAAAGAAACTGTTAAATTTGGACTTTTATAATATTGACAAGAGAAACACTCGCATATTTTACGATTTAGTTTATTGAAGTGAAGAACACTGGGGGGCCATAAGCTTGTAGTTTGGACTAAAGTAAAAATAAAAAGGTATTACTACGATTTGGGGGATTGAAATAAGAACACTGCTTAAATTAAACTGCAGCTATAAAGGGGGTTGGTCTTGGGTTAAATGGCATTGTTTGTTAGATATCTATTTTCAGTATACAGACAGTTACAAATGATGGTAAAAGGGGATCCAAGATTTCAGAAGAATGAGAACAGAATATGAATTGTAGTTATGAATGGTCCCTTGTTTTTGAAGCTGGCAGTAGCTTGCTGGTGTCTGACATCCCTTCTGTAACAGAACAATTTATTTGTTTCTAAAGATCACATTTCTCTCAGTAAATAAAGGAAAATGCGTTGTTTAAGCTAAGGATCAATTATTTCTTGTGACAATTCAGACAAGCTGTGTAACAAAGAGTAACAAGAAAATTCCCATTGCAAAAATGCAGCTACAGTGTCATGTCGCTCCTCATTATGTGTTTTTTTCTCCTATCCAAGTATATTTGAGCATTGGGAAAAACCCAACAAATAGAAAATAAATAGAGGAATTAAACTTGTATCTGTTTTTAGCATCTAAAGAGAAATCACAGCTTACCTAGATGTATTTATGCCTTATTCTGTTTTAAAGTAACCCATAAGAACTTTATTAGGTGTTTATAATGTGTTAAATGATTGAACGTGATTTGTTGTCGTAGATTTCTGAGAGGCTGGTTTAGTCCTTTTGACAGTACTTGATGTTTTCTGAGTAATAAGTAATAAGTTTTTTCTTCTCACTCAACTGCTCTGTAAGGTGACTTTACTGCTGGACCTAACTTGCTACCCATGTGCAGGGACAAGGCCCAGATAATGTTGATCAAAAAGAGCAATAGATGATGAGATAAAGGGCTTCCAAGACATGTCAGTGAAACTTTATTTTTGGTCTCAGATAACTAGTATTGTTTGCTTAAAAGACAAAACAAATTGCAAAGGGATTTGTACTGATTTTTTGGATATTCTTGCAATGAATATCTGTGTAAGCTAAGTTCTTAAATTTTGTTTTGAAACAATGAGCCAACATACAAGGAGAGACGTGAAGTTTTTCTTTGCTTCTTTTGCATTTTTAGCATTTAATATGTGGCATTAACTGGCCTGGATAAATTGCTGCCAAGTAACTGAGGAGTGTTTTGGTTTTGTGTCTGTTTAATTCTATTTCAGTGATCCCAGTAAATATTCATTAACCATGCCCGAAGCCTCTGCGATGTTTCTGCTCTAGTGTTTACAGAGAGATTAACTTTTTTCATGTATTGTTGTAGTTCTTTTATTTTGTGCATGAGCATGGGTAAAAACTTGTTTACATTATGATAAGTTAAATAAAGTGTCTGAATTATTGAATGAAGCACGTATTAGGTGCTGCTTTCTTTTACTGCAGAGAGGAACTGAAACGATGGCTAGCGATCTCAGGAAAACTTACTTGATAAACATTTTTTGGGGAAGAACTCACCAACGCCCTATATAGTTTTATTTTTTTCCCCTTCCTCATGGAAGTAATCTTTCCAGGAAATGTCACTTTATCATGCTTTCATTAAAATGAATACAGATGATTTATTCTGTCAAAGAAGGATTGCTGCAGGAATACATTTCATTGTTAGATATTTTTTTTGTTAAGCTCAATAAATTTGGTTAGGTGAAAGCATGATAGTTCCTGAAAAAATCTGTTGTTATACTGGTACAGGTTTCTCCAGGGCTGGAAGGAGGACATGTGTACTCCTGTGTGTCCATGCTGATGGGCAAATTCCCAGCCTCTCTATTTCACAGTTCAGTATCTCACAGGGAGAGGCAAAGGAAAATCCAGGTGGTGGTGCAAAATGTTGCCCTGAGAGCGGTGAATTAGTTCAAGGTAATGTGTCTGGAGGATGTTAACAGTCTCCTTTATTGCAAAGGAACTCTGATACTGATGAAGTAGTCAGATACTTTTAGATGTTCAAAGTGCTGGTTTTGGTAGTGCCAGCAAGTGCTTCAGGTTTGACCTTGCCAGTTAAAAGATTGTTGAGCCTGGACCAGTGACGCAGAATTTCTGCCTAAGTCATCTGAAGGTTCAGTCTGGGAACTATGCAGACTTGCAGGCAAGGTAGAGAAAAACATGATCCAAAAATGAAGTAAAATCCCGTGATACTTAATATCCAAAATGTATCAATCTGGTAGAAAGATGTTGCTAGATATGATCCAAGACCTAGCGTACTTAAGCTTTTGCTCTGGGTGGCTTCCAGCTCTTTTATAGTACGATACACAGTTTATGTGTCCAAACTGTATGTTGTCTTTCTGTCAAGTGGGATCTCATACTCTGTATTTTGGGCCTCCAGGGTCTCTTTCTGCCACTTTCTCCTTCCTGGGACTCCCAGTTACTCTTAATGCCTTGGACTGAAAGGACTTTATCAGATGATACAGCAGTTTCATGTTGCTAATTAGAATTAAACTGACTGTATTACAGAAATGCTTATTCCTCAAACCGTTAAACAGTAATTGCTTCAATGTGAAAAGTAATTATTTGGAGAACTAGGTATTAATAGATGATATCTGCTAGGAAAAACATGGGAAGAAATAAAGAACAAGCCAGACTGCTCTCACTGGTGGAGATTTCCTCAGTAATGGTTACTTTCTCACAAATACTACGTTGTCAAAACTACGTTTCCTCGTTTCTTTTTCCTTTTTTCTTGTGTGCTGTGGTTAGCCAACATGCTCCATCTCTGAACTGCCAGAGCTGGATGCTTTTATTTGCCAGTGACTTTAGAGTGCTTGTGCTGTTTGATTTCCATTTTATTACAACATTCTGGTTTTCCCATTCCCTGTGTGGACTGTCCGTTTGGCAGCATGTTGTAGGCCAGTTCAGCAGTTCATGTGCACAGTAGCTGAGGCTATGCAACCATCAGCAGCACTTGTCTTTACTGACAGACATGTCAGACAGCAAGGTAGCTTTTGTGTTTTGAATGCTATACCTTGTGTTAAGTGCCTGGTGGCATTTATACTAATTCAGATGGTTCATCTTGGTACTATTAAGTATTCTAGTATTCCTTTAATACTAATGAAAGCTAATAGCCTTTAATATGGGTAGATGTATTTCAGTGAAGATAGGGCTTTAACATGTGTTTACTCAGATTTCCAAATAATGGCTATATGTACTTTCCTTACAGTATCTCCTTTTAAGGACTTTACTTGCTGCATGTGAAAAATGTTTCTCAGTGAAATTTTAATGGCAGTCTACTGATATTGTGCTGAGGTGGAAAAGACCTGCTCATTGAGAAACTAGGCTCTGTCCAAGTTTCTGACCATAGCAAGCAATACCGGTGTCACCAGCATGCTAAGTATGAGGGCAGTAAGTGGTCACAATATGCTGATTTTACACATCCTATCTGATTATACTATAGCCAGCATTAAAAAGCATCTTGTGCAGTTACGAAGGAGTCCAAGTCTTGCTGGTGTTACTGCCACTGCTCTCTGGACAGCGTAGTTCATATCTCGTGTTTTTATTTCAGATTTTTGGTTTGTTTGCAATTTGATTCTTTTAACTTTTAACTGACTTTAAACTTAATTTTTAGCATTGTGAGTAATTTGTAAGGTTCAATGTTTTTAGTGTTTATAAGTCTTCCCAAGCATTCACAGATGTGGGCTATATTTCAAGAATTCAAATTCTTTAGCATTTGGTATGCTGCTGTTAGCAGTTTCTCTGATACTAGAGTAGATGGATTAATTGTTTTTTAACTTCAGTTTTGAGTTTGTTTTTTATACAGAGGAATATCTGTTGTGCATTGTTGACAAAATAATTAGTATGTAGTGTGTGTATTTATGAAATACTAAAGAGACATTTTTACTTATTTCTTTGTTGTTTGTTTGCAGGGAGAGCCTGTTAATTCATGTGGGTTTGCTTTTGTTTCCGTCACTAGAATAACTTTTTGCATGAATGTGTACTGGTTTGTTTTGCTGTTTTCCACAGAGATGTGTAATGCTGACATTGTGGTTGTGCTTTGGATGCGTGCGCAGGATGTGGGTGATTAGTCGCGGGCCTGGGCCTGTACTGCAGGGACCTGGGTTTCCTGCAGTGCCAGCTTAGCACAGATGCAAGTGAAAGAGGAATGAAAGTCATTGGGTCTGATTTGCTCCCCATTGGCAGAATGCTGAAAAAATGTTTAAATTTGCTTATACCCCAGCAGGTCTCTGTAAACACGGTTTAAGTTGGCTAGGTTTTGAAGTATGCTTAAGAAAAAGTCATTTGACTGAATAGTGTAGCACAGGAAAAAGTGTGTATTGTGATGAAAATTATGAGAGTATATAGTCCTTTTTCCAAGTTCTCATGTTCACACTTGATTGAACTTGATGGCAAATTTTCCATTATTTCAGATTTATTTATTTTCATGCTTAAGACTAAATATAAATTAGAAATGCAAGAATTTCCCTGAAGCATTTGCAAAGGAAATGCTGAAGAAAGGTATTGGCATTAGACAAAAAGGTTTAATCAATTATTGTATTCTCATTGCTCTGGTTGGCATGTGTAAAGTTGAGGATGTGAGTAGTGGTGAAAGGGCAAATTGGATTTTTAGTAGCTAACTTAATTATTCAAAGTAATTCCAGTCAGACTCTGTAATACTAAGCAGTCTGTGGTTATTACTTTGGCAGAAAAAAATAGTGCATTTTAGAGTCATGTTAAAAAAAAAAAATGTTTGTCCTCCATGTGACTGAGGGAAGGGAAGGCGCCTTTGGAATTCCCCCCCCCTCAGTTTTTTCTGCAAGCACAGTTGCCTGGAAAATGCACTTTTTGGTTTTATCCATTTGATTTACAGTTAAATACTTGGAGGAACTGGGACTTTCTTGATGAGCATGAGATTTTGCAAGATCTGTCATGGTTTTTGTGTAGCCAGATCGAGCCCAAGTATAACTATGCTTTGTGTCTTCCTAAGTTATTGTAGCACATCCCAAGTGCTTTGATATGTGTGTGTTGTTTTGACATATCACAAGCTACTGTAGAAAAAGTACGTATTTTCAAAACTGTAGCTATCCAAGATGTCTTTTTTGTATGGCATAATCTGTATTTATCTGCAGTCTTGAGCAACTCTTCAGTTAAAGCAAAGAGCTTCTCTCTTTATTTTTGTTATTAATATACTTTTCCCATCAAATTAAATAGTATGCCCTTGGCATTAAAAAACTTAAAGAATAGGATTTTTAAGTATGAGGCTGAAGGGATCAGTAAATTTAAAGAGTTAAAGTTTATCTTTATACTTGTGGAATTAAGGAAGTGCAGAAGTAAAGCAAAGTTGAAATACAGCTTTAAAAGTTTTTGAAGTGAGGATATTTGTCTCCAGTCTGCCCTTTTCAAAGGACGTGTAATCTGAGAAAACAACTTCTTTCTTTTTTTTTTTTGTCTATTTTGTAATCTTAACCCACTGTCCCATCAATCATGAGATTTGGGGGATCTTTCTAGGCTGTAGGGCCTAACTATAGGGTTCTGCACCTTGTTTATTTCTGATGCAAAGTGAATATTTCTGAATAAACAGGGTGACTTTAACAGCCATAACAGAAAAAAATAAGGTGACATCGTCAATTTTTTTATCCAAGTTAAGAAAATCAATTTCTCTGTTAGGGTTTCTTCCTACTGTCACAGTATGGGTTAGTTGTTTTTTTTCAGGAGTAGTGAGGAGACATCTTGAAGGGAAATTGTGCATCAGTTCACTAGGTTTTGCTCTTGGATCCTGAGTCATGCCTTTTGCTTTTAGTGTCTCAAATTACCTTTTTTTTTTGCCAGTGTCTTGTCTGTCTCTGACAAATGGCACTGCACTGGACTTCAGTGTCTAAGAAACTGCATCAGGGTAGAAGTGCTGCAGTAGGGAGTTATCAGACATCTGATACCGAAGTTACTTTATATGCCCTAAGGAGGCATCTGGATCATGGAGCCCCTATTGTAACATTCACAAAAGCTCGGAGGTGCCTGCTGCTCCCACAGTGTTTCCCTGTGTGGCTCAGTGTTTTGTAAGCATACACGCTTTTTCTTTTGCTGATGTCTAAACTGACCTCCAGTGAGCAGGTGGGTTAATGGCTTTCAGCTGAGCTTTGCTCCAGCAACACCCTAGTTTTCCTGAATGGCCTAATTCTGCAGAAATTATCAACTCATTCAGGTAACCTCATCTTCCCACTCCTTTCACCACACGAAGTGTAGGCTATTTTATGTATTTGAAGTGATTGTTGCTGTGGTTCGGTTATATACTACAGTGAGAGATGTAGCGGATAACAGTGCATGTGCATGAGAAGTTGTGGGTTTGTGGCTGTTACCTGCTTGTGACTGTCCTCTGCTTACTTGTCTGGATAGCCTGTGTGACTAACCAACATTTCACATGCTTGTAATCACAACCCCCACTCTCCTTGGTATTTCAGAGGTTTGTGTTTTCCAAATTTGAAGTAAACAGTCATACTGAAAACATAAAAAAACTGAAACAAACCCCAGAAGTAAACCACCATGCCCCCTCACCCTTTTTTTTTCTTCCCCCAGTTACTATTAAGCAGCAAGTCAGATGGATCCTGAATCGGAAAGAATGCTGTGATTGTCTTGAATCAATTGGAAAAGCTCTTCAGGATTTTTTGCGTCTTTTCCCCTGCAAAAAATATTGCTAATGGACAAAAGCAAAAATGAAAAGCTTTAATCCAAAGGCTGACTTTGTACAGAAAGATTTTTAAAAGGCATCTAAATGAACTTAAACGTCCTGCTGTCTCAGCCATAAACCATGACAATAAATGCAGGATACCCTCTTTTTTGTTTGTTACTATTTTTGCAATTAGTTCACTTTTATCCTACAGAGAGCCTGCATGAAAGACCTTGTTATTTGTGGCTGTGATAAAATATGCTGGCTCAGCCTGCCTGAAGAAACAGAAGCCTTGGCAGGAATGCTGATTACCATGACAATCTAAGCAGTCCAGAGCTGTGGTTTGTGTGGGTTTTATCCTAAAGATACAAAGCATGTCCTGGATGGTGGAGAAACTGATAATATCTTCATGACTCGGGAGATCTGATTGTCCTTGCAAGACTTTGTTTTTCATATTATGTTACCTAAAAAGGGGGCAGGGAGGGACTGTTATCAACTTCACGTATATTTTTATAAGAATGCTGGTGTATTTGCATTTGTATCTATTTTAGTATATATTTTTATGCTATAGTTATGTGGGGTTTTTTATAACATTTCAAATACGTTGTTGAACACTTGTATACGAGTTAGGTATCCATCGTGGGTTTGAGGAAGAGCTTGGGAGGAAGGCCAGCTGGGCCAAGAGATTTCCACAGATGGCAGTTCTGCCTCAAGGAGACCTCTGATGAGAGTTCCTCCTCCAGAAGGTGGGAGTGCAGCTGAGACAGGTCTGGAGAGGGAGGCATGAAGCCGTGTTGTTTCAAGGAGCTACAGTGAAGGCTTCTGCAAGTGGTGAGGAGCCTGGTGACTTTGGGCATCCATCCCTGCAGCTGCTCTGACTGTCCCTCATCTGTGCAGTGTCTCTGTGACAGAAGCTTTGGATGCCGATGCTGTGGGTAGGCTTCTTGTGATGCAAACACACAACAAAAACAGCAGTAGTAAGACAATGAGGGGTTTGAATCATCGGATTCTCCAGGCTCCCGGATTCTCCAGGCTCCCGTGGGTAAAACCAACAGCACTGGGGGAGATTACTCAGCACTTCTTCCTGCCCTCCTGCCCCCGCTCCCATCTGCCCCTGCCAAGTTCCCAGCCCTATGTATGGTGCCAAATCTGTACTGCAGGGTCTTCACAAGCAAAGACAAATATAATACACCCCGCACTCCCACTTCCTTTCCATGTTAGAGTGTAATTATTTCAGTCATTACTTCTTTAAAGGTAAGAACTGAAAAGTTGCACCAAGCCCACCACCACCAAAGTGCCCTTTGTGCGTGGTAGCAAGGCTAACAGCACCTTGCATAAGGCCATCGGTATAAATCTGTCTCAGACTGGAGCAGGAAAACCAATCTGCTTCTGTCTCGTATAGGAAGAAAATTACCATCACTGGCATTTTGACACTGTTAAGAAAGAATAGACTTCAAAGTTTGAGTTAGAAAGGAAAAATAACTTGAAGTTATAAAGTCCCAAAGTGCTTCTTCAAATCTGTGAACTTTCCTTATTTAAAGAATGGGCTGCTAAAGTATTTTCCTAAAAATGTTTGGTTCACTGTGGCAAAGGCAAGTGTATTTGCATTATCAGTTCTTAATTGCTTTCCAAGTAATTGAATTGTTTGTACTAAAGGATTTATTGAAAATTGCATGACATTATCAACAAGTCAAGGAGATTTTGTTCTGCTGCAGTAACCTAAAAATCTAAGTGTTCATTGTATAAGCTTCATTTGTAATGTGGAACACTTACTGGTTCCATGAAATCATTATTAAAATGACAAAAATGTGTCTTTCTGCACAGCTCTGGAGCATGAACCAAAAACCGCAGATACAAATGGTGAAGAGGAGGATGAGGGAGAACAGTTTGACTTTGACAGCGGAGATGAGGTACCGGAAGCAGACAGGCAAGCCCTTGTTCCACCTCTTCTAGATCCTGATAATAACATAGAGCACCAAGAGGCTAATGCCGCAGGTAAGTCAGCCTGTTGTTTAGATTGTAGTGTAAACAGTCAAGACTAGAATAAATAGTCTAGACTAAATAGTCAAGATTATAGGATGTCTTTTCTTGACAATGAAATAAAAATTCTTGTAAAAAGAGGTTTCAATGGGAATACCTTAGACATGCTTTGAACATTCCTGCTAGTTAGTTACTCATGGTAGATTTGACAAAGTAAATGACCATCAAATATAATTCTTGTGAGGTTTCCCATCCAAGTGTGACATCCAAACCGATGTACTGGATGGTCTCAGTTGCAGTGCCATGCTACAGGAAAGCTTTTTGCCCTTGCAGCTCTAATGGCGTGTGAATGGCTCAAGATAAGCTGTTTTCACACCCAGGCTTGCTGGTTGCTGATCATAAGATGACATGCGTAAAAATAAATGGAATCAGAATGTATGAATCTTGTTCAGAAACATAACTCTTATTTTATTAAACATTAAATAACTTATTACAACGCATTATAGACGTTCCTAGTGCTGAGGTGTATTCTGGAAATTAAACACCATCTTTCCTTGAAAATCTATTGCTCGCTCACCCTTTTATGAGGTTGTATTTGCAGCTCAAGAACTTTTGATTGCTGGGATGTAGTTCTGCATCACACTTCAGAGCTGCCTTTGGTTCTGCTGTACCTCAGCTTGTCTCAAGAAATACCAGGAGCTTTATGTAGCAGAAGATAATTTATTTTCAAAAAGGAGGACTTGGAAGGTTATTTTCTTTCCCCTTTTCTTACCAGAATATTTTCAGGACTGGTCTTTGAGGAGTGTCAATCCAGTGAATTTTTTCTCTCCTCATAGCTTTTCCTAAGATGTTTCTTGTATTTGTGTTTATAAGATCCAAGATTGTCTATAGAGTCCAGATTTTAACCTTCAAGGCTTAAGTCTGTTTTCAGCCATGTGCTTATGATGTGTAGTAGAGGACCTTGGCTACTTGCCCGAAATCCTCCTATTCTGGATTTAGAATCCAGTTATTGTTTTTTTCCATAAGCATCCTTGTAACTGAGCTTGTTCTGCTGCTGTTGAATTCCTTGCCCGTAAAATGGGGAGGCTAGCACTGCTGTGTGGGAATTTTGAGTCATAGATTGCAAGCAACTTGTATAATAAGGATCGTATCAGTCTTTAGGATCTTTGCAAAGAGCAACATTAAGCAGCTTGAAAAATAAAACTTTTTGTTGTTTGTTTACTTTTTCAACTAAAGGGACTGATAATTTAGAAAATAGTGAGAAGCTACGAACATTGGAACCTTATGCAGAAGGCACTCCAGCCAAAGTAAATCCCTATTCAGTCATAAATATTTCACCTGTCCAAGACAAGGATCCATCCTCATCACCAGAACCGAGTCCTCAAGATGAATTTGCAAGTCCGAATGTGTCCTGTGGATATTCTGTTCCTGTCCCCTGTGGCTATGCTGTGCCATCTAATTTACCTTTGATACTGCCAGCATACTCTAGTCCTGTCATAATACGCAGTGTTTCTGTAGATGAAGAAGGTACTGTATATATGCACCTTACTTTATTTGAAGGAGAATCCTTGTTTAACTTCAGGTATCCGTGCTGTTTTGTAAGTGCTTGTGTGGCACTCAGCCTGGACATGTGTGGGAGATTTTGTGTCAAAATAGGAAAAGAACTCTGTCCTGCAGTATGAACTAAAATTTCTTGTCAGACTTGGAAGAAAACTGTCAGTTTATTTAAAAAAAAAATTTCCTACAGCACTGCTTGCTATACTAGGATTGAGATACCTTAGTAAAGATGTGTAAGGAAAAATGAATGTACAGAGTCAATTCTTTCTTACCCTTTCTTTAAGTTGGTGATGCTTGACCTTTGTTTTGCTGGTACTATATTACAGCACAAGACAAGGCTTCTGTCTTAGCTTGCCATTAAGAATGTTTAATGCCAATTCCCTTTTCATGTTATGAAATAATTTCCAGAGTTCAGTGTTCAAGCCCAATGGTTTCTTCTTATAGCTTATGCTTTATCTAGGTCCTGAGAGTGTTCCTGTCCCTTTTACCTTTTCTGTATGCACTTCTGTTTATTTTCCAAATCTTGTGGAGTTAGGATTGCTGTGGGATTTTTTTTCCCTGACAATTTGTCAAATTCTGTTTGTCCTGTAGGTCAATTTAGACAGAAAAGGAAACTTGAAAGGGAAATAACTAAGAATTATTACAGAAAGAGGAACAGTCCTCCATCTTGTAACCGGAGTTAACAAAGCTGAAAGCTTAATGTCAAGAGAACAGGAGGAAGAGAAAGCTCCCCATATCCTGCCCTTTTTATCTTTCTTGTATTTTGAATATACTGTTCTTTCGCTAGACAGCAGTTCTGCTGTAATTCCATGTACTGTGATACCTTTGTATTTCTTTCCAACATGGAATTTTGGCAAGTAAAAGCAAATGTGTTTGTGTGGTTGCTCCTGCCTGTAGAGGATTCTTGAGAGATCAGAAATGAATGCATCAGACATTGTAATTTCCTTTTAACAGCTCTTATACTGAATGGCTGCATCTCTAAATTCTTTCATTTGCAGAAATGGATTTTTGTAGATGTATTTGTTTAAGAATAAAAATACCGTCTAGAAGTAAATTATTCATTAGCAATGAACTAGCAAAATCAATTTTTTATGCTAAAATATACTGTTTGAACCACTCTGACATTTTATTCCAAGCATTTTGGTGATTACATAATGTTTTTTCTACTTAGCAGGTGTGCAGTCAGCAACTGAAGAATATCAGTGTAATTCTGTCACCTCAGAGGAGCCTCAAAATAGGTGATTGCCAGATCAGCATGTTCTAATGATCTGTAAAAACTTAATGTCTAAGAAAGCTTACGTTAGATAAATATTTTATTTTTCTTGCATGACACTTCCGTGTTTGTTTATTTTCATTTTCTTAATCCTGTAACTCTGTGTACCAAAATCAGCACTGGTTGAGGTCTCCTGTGTATAACTATGCATGATGTTTTTGAAGGAACTAGATTTAATTTTTATAGTCATAGCGATGTCAGCTGCAAGAGGCTGCTGGAGACCTTGTAGTCTAGCTTACTGCTTTTAGCAGGACCGCTGCCAAAACACCATTAGATCAGCCATGGCCTTGGTAGCAGAACCTTGAAAACCTCCAAAAATGGTGATTCTACAGCTTTCCTGGACATTCTTCCCTGCTGTACTACCCTTTGGTGGAATATTTTCCCTGGTGTCCAAACTAAATCTTACAACTTGCAGTTTGTTGACCATTCCTCCTTGTGTATCATCTGACACTAAAAAACTCAGCCCACAAAATAAGCCAAAACAAACAAAAAAACCCAACTCCATCACCTCTTTGTCTTTCAGATAATTGTGTCTGCTGTTGGGTCACCCCATAGCATTCTTTTCATCAAATGAAATAAATTCTCTGTCTCCCACGTCTTTCCTTGTAGGCCATGTGCTTTTAGTCCCTAACTTACATCTCTCTAAAGGAGGCCTCTCTAGAGGTAGCTTCAGTTTCTTTAGAAGGGCAAAGTTTTGGGAAGCCAAAACTGGATGTGCTGCTGCAGGTTCAGCCTCACCAGCACCAACTAGAGGAGGATGGCAGCCTTGTCAAGCCTCATAGCTCCTTATGTAGCCCAGAACGTCTTTAGTCTTATTTACAGTGAAAGAGCAGGTCTCGCTTCGGTACATTCTGAGAGAGAGCTTTCTCTGTTCTGGTGAAGAGCTCAAAAGCAAAATACTTTTGAGATTAGAAGGCAAGCATTTTCAATTTCTTGACTATAATTGTCAGGCTTTTAAATTGAATAGATTATTAATCTCCTAATTGCACACTGAAGCATAGTTTTTGAGTACACAGCAGCATTGGAGTAAGAGCTGGGAGGCAGCAAGGTATTTATTGTCTTGTCTTCACAGTTTTTTGAAAAAATTGTGGTGTAACTTTTAATGCTTTTATTTTATGACCTTTTTTTCAAGTGAAGATAACCAAGCCAAGAGAGAGGATGATGCTCTGGCCAAATGGGTTGCAGATCCTGCAAATACAGCATGGATGGAAAGTAAGTACCAGTGAACACAGAAGTATGGCTGTAGAAGGTGGTCAGTTTTAAGTTGCAGTTAACAGTATGCGTGTATCTGTATGCGCGTAGATAGTTTACAGGAATGTTCACTTTTATTGTATTTGTTTCAGATACGTTGCAGAACAAGTTATACCAGTTTAAACATTCAGCAGTATTAAAAAAAAAAAGTGTGTTTTGAGACGAACTTAACATTCACTTTTCCAGGGAGTGCTTTTTGGAGTATGTGGAATCATTTGTCACTCTCTTAAGGAAATAATTAGACTCTGTCAGTACGTGTATAGTGGAAATTTGCTCAAGTTCAGAGTCTTCTCTGTGACTGTATATAACATTTTTCTTTTCATGCAGTAATTGACAAATAAGTTCTTGGAGAGTGTAGAAGGGAAGGAATTGCCACTTTTTCTGGCAACTGCGTTTTAAACTAGAGGAGAGACCATGTGTTTTGAGGACTACGTTATCCTGCCTGTTCTCAGCTTTTTCTGCTGGGTTGGAGGTTTATCTTGCATGTCACTTAAAGCGATTAAAGAATTTGCATCCTTTTACTACCGCTTAATGTATTGCAATAATCATTACATTATTTAGCTTTGGTTCTCTTAAAAAATGTCTGCTACAGCTTCTCTACAGCCATTTAGTAAAGTGGTGAGCAGCCCGTGACAAGCACAGAACATACCATAGTGCTGTAAAAGGGAGGGAGCAATTTTGGCTGTTGAAGTGGTTTTCTGTTTTCAGGCTATGAAAGGTCATCATAAACAATGCAGATAAAACTGTGAAATTTCATGAATACCTAATACCATTTTTCTGCGTTAATTGCATTATTTGAATGGTGATTAGATGTACCAGTGAAATGCTAGTGGGGAGTGAGTAATATCTCCGTTGTATTCATATGTGCCAATATAACCAAAATTATTTAGAATACATAGATTATTTCACTTGGAAGGGACCTACAAAAATCATCAAGTCCAACTGCCTAACCACTTCAGGGCTGACCAAAATTGCTCTTTACAACTACTTAATAGGGGTTTGTAGGGAAGTGGATGTTGGTCTCTTCTCCCAGGAAACAAGTAATAGGATGAGAGGAAACAGCCTTAAGTTGTGCCAGGGGAATTTAGGCTGGCTATTAGGAAATACTCCTTCACCAAAAAGGTTGTCAGGCACAGGCTGCCCAGGGCAGTGATGAAATTGCCATCCCTGGAGGCATTTTAATTTTAATATAAATGTGCTGCACTTGGTAGTGTTAGTTTTATGGTTGGACTTCATTATCTTGAAAGTCTTTTCCAACCTAAATCATTCTATGATTTCATGAGAAGGTAAAGAATGTTATTAAGGGCATTGTAAATGCCCTTTAAACACTGTTTGTTGGTCCTATTCAAATTTTAGGGGATTTCTCCATTGATTTTTTTTTTTTGTGTTTTGCTTTTAGATCCAGATGAAGTAATTTATGATGATGTACCAAGAGAAAATTCAGACTCTGAACCAGGTTTGAGGTCTTTGTAATACAGATCACATTGAAAGCATTGTGAAATGGAACTACATTCGTGTGTACTGTATAGATACATTCATTAAGTACCTAAAAATATATGTTAATAGAATTAACAGTGTTGATAATCGGTAGGTCTTACAAAGTTCAGAATTAAACTAATTCTTGAAAGACTTTATCTCAATAGTTCTTCTACACTGCTCTTCTCAGAAGATGAATTCTGTTTTATTCTAGAGATACTGCCCCAAATGCTTGAATATTCTATATATTAGAGAATTATAGTGCTGGGTGTTGTAGCTATAGTGACCCAAACAAGGCAAGGCACTTAGGAAAAGTATGCTTGAAATAGTTAAATAATGTGTGATAATGCATCATTTTCATGGTTATACTGAAGACTGATCTATTCTTATATGTCCCCCTTCAACATACAAATACCTGATAGATGAAAGAGGAGATTCAGAGCAGCTGTGTACCATCCTTACTGTGACTCTGCAGAAATGTTTTATTTCAGCTTTAGTTTTCCAGCTCCTGATAGTGTAACTGTTTTTGGAAGGGAGAGAATAAATCTTCAAGTAGTTGATGGCACCAAGACTTAATGTTTACTGGGAATGGTGGAGCTAGGACTCAAGAAGATTATTTCACTGAGTTCTTGCTCAGCTTTATTTTGCAATTTTTGTTAATAGTGAAGACTCTGCCTAAAGCTTGGTTGCTACTAGGAGATTTTATATTTGAGTGGATTGGGTTACCAGGAACTTGGCATCTACTTGTTGTGACTCTTAGAGGGTGTAGGTGTTTAATACTGAAGTTGTTAATGATTCAAGAAAACACTTAAACTTTCTTGTACAAAAAACATATTTATCTTTAAAGCTGTAGCATTTTCTTTTCTTGTCCTCCTTAGGGATCTTCAGGCACTACTGAAATTTGTGTCATTTATTATTCACAATATTGTTACATCAATGTCTTAAATGCTTTTATTACTGGAAGGTCCCTCAGTAGACTTTGCTGGTCTGGGCCAAGTCACCTTTGCACTGTGGCCGCTCAGTCAGGAAAGACATACACCAAGGCCGTGAGGCTGAGCTGGGGTTGGATATGGGATGTGGAGCAAAGCTCTGCTGAGCATCTTGGTCAGAATTTTCAGTTTAACTCAGAAGTGTTTGATTAGAATTTTGGCTTTCCGTTTGCTCCCAAAGACATTGAAAGATTCTGAGAAAACAGGGAGTGAGGGAAATTTTACCTTGTTCATTCATGAACATGATGTTTCTTAATTGTGTGTTTTGTCAGGGAGACACAACTGTTCCAAAAAAGTCAGTCAGAGCTCAATCTACATTATTACATGGACAAGATGTGTCTACTGAGTCACTGCTCAGTATAGGTATATCAGAGCAGGTATAGCCTGCTCTGATACTGACATTGCAGAAGTTTGATTTCTATAAATCTTGACTTACTTTGACTTACTGTGATGTTTCTTTTAATTATGCATTGTGCTAGATTACATTACCACTAAAGTGTCTTCTTTAGTAAGTATATTTTAAGGACAATCTTAATATGCATGGAGGTTTAAAAAAAAATTCTTCTAATTTGATTCTCCCAAATTAGAGGAGATCCTCTGTGTTAATTCTAGCAAATTTAACTGATGTTATTAAAATATTAATATTGTTTAAAATATAGGTTTTAAATCACAGAACTCAGGTTTTAGATGGATGTGTAAAATATGTCTGCCTTTCTTTTGAATATATATTTTTTCTCAATTTAAGTAAAACTTCAGTCTTAAAATTAAACCATGGATTTTGTTTACTGAATTTAATATGAGATAGTTTTAAATGAAGTGTTATATCCTCTGACAAAGGTTTGCTGGCAGAAGTGTCCACACTTCTGTACTTGTAACGACAAATGATGCTGCATGTAGAGTCCATGCCTGCTTCCTGAAAAGTAATTGGCACTAAAAATTTTCCATTTTGTTTTGAGTCAGTTTGTTGTACTTGACATCTGTGCCAATGAAAAGACCCGTGTCTTTAGCAGGTGATACTTTGGTCAGCCTTTGCAATATACTTTTCTATATCTTGAAAAGGTTAATACTTCAACCTCTTAGACTGGACTATGGGCAAGGTAACCTGCAGATGTGGGAGATTGGTGGAGCTGCAAAAACGACAAGTCATAAAATATAATAGTGTAAAAGGTTTCGTGCTACTTTGGTCTGATCTGTTCTGCTTGAAGTAGAGACATTTTCTTTTGATTCTTGCAATGTTTTAGCATTTGTCATTTGAGCTCATCATGAAGATGTTCCTAGGGACAAATGGCAAACTTGCAAATGGAAGGATGCTTCTTCTCAGTGCAGACGTGTTCACAGCTACAGTTTGAACTTCCTTTCAATTTCTTCTAAAACATGTTGTGGGATTTGGACAAAACTGTGTAGTTTGAGAAAGGCATGTTTTAAAAAGGATCGTGCTGTGTACGCATAACACTGTCCTCTTTTATTAGTCTTGTTGCAACCAAGGCCCATGTTGGCCAAATATTGGATCGCTTTAATTCACATATAAAAATGTGCATATACAAGTCTATATAGTTCTGTATAGTACATTTTGAACGAGCTTTTTGGTGTCCAAATATACAGGAATTTCAGTGCAGCTTTTTTGATTTGGGTTTAATTCTTACAGAGGAAATGATTTATGATGATGTTGAAAATGGTGATGATGGTGGAAACAGCTCGCTGGAATATGGGTGGAGTTCAAGTGAGTTTGAAAGCTATGAAGAACAGAGTGATTCTGAGTGTAAAAATGGAATTCCCAGCTCCTTTTTGCGAGGCAACCACAAAAGACATGTATGTATTCTGCAGTGCTTCTCAGTCATTGAGCTTATCCTGATTCCCAACACTTGTTTTTCTCACCTGTATTTCCCTTCTCCTCAATCCAGTTTCAAATACCAACAGCATCTTTCTAAAGAAGGTATGAATCAGTGTGGAAGTGACGGTCCATAACAAAATGTAAGAGGGGAAAATAAAAGATTAAATTATTAAAATGAAACTCCTTAAAAAAAGAAAAACTCAAACTGGATAAAAGTGAAATTAAAAATGAAATTATTTTTGCTTGTGGGAATTTCCTCACCTTCTTTTGCAGCTACTGGATTAGTGTAAGTGGTAGGACAGTTTGGAAAATAATGTGAAGAACAAATGGGGATAATCCTGACAAGACTAGAAGTTTTGAGATCCTTCAGGTGCTCAAAAGCCATAAAACTGTTTGCTTGTGTTCCCTACCTTTCTGTCTTAGATGTGTATCACTTTGGTTATTTGAAGTTGACTGATCTTAAAAACCCTGAAAATAAGAGTTTTCTGATCAAAGAGAAGTCTGTACCATTTATTAAGGAGAGAGCAGAGGTGGTGTGATTGAAGTGATCCATCTGTGACACATCTCTGATCTAATATCTTTGGCTACAGCTGTGCTGAGGGAGGCAGGAAGACACTGACAGCCTTGGTGCCTGCCCTTGCTGCACCTTTCTGATTGCATGTCAGAAGGAACCCCCAACTTCTGTGCTGTTGCTGTTTCGGCTCCTCTCATTCTGTCCTCTTGCCCAAACCAAACCCAAGCAGAAAAAAAACAAATCCTCCCTGCACTGGCACTTCAACACAAGCAGAAACTATTCCACTTGTTCTCTGTATCCACTCCTTGCACTAACTCTCAGTTCTCCTCAGGTCTTGTGATGGATGTCACAGTAGTTTCCCAGCACGTCTGCTTTAATAGTCTTTCAGAGCCTGTGAGGGACTTGCCTTGCTTACTATTTTTAGTGTCCTTTGAAAAGTATGGTAAGTTTGGAGGTGGGATTTTAATTTTTAAGTGCTGGTGTGACTTGCCCTCAAAGTTCTTATGACTCTTGATTATCAATTTTTAATTTAATTATTTTAAGACAGGAGGATTTTTGTGCTTTTACATATTTCTAGTCTGTGAACCAGATGCTTTTCTTAGTTATACTGCTGTAATCATTCTGATGGAGGTAATTGCATCCTGGCCCAACCTAGTGGAACTAAATGCTGGACAGCCTGTCCCTTTGTTTTCAGCTCTTTAGGCCTTCTCTTTCCTGATCCTTT
Source organism: Tapera naevia (assembly GCA_033556795.1). Classification (NCBI taxonomy): domain Eukaryota; kingdom Metazoa; phylum Chordata; class Aves; order Cuculiformes; family Neomorphidae; genus Tapera; species Tapera naevia. Next base: position 16,112,088 of record JAUMJJ010000079.1, on the reverse strand, counting down.
CATCTCTTGCTAAATAACTGTGTTGACATCAAGCTGAGGAGTTTTCCACTGGACTGCTTCTATAGGGCACACCAAATATTTTTTCTTTTTTTTTTCCTAGTTACATTTTCAACTCTGTTATCTGGCTTTCTCAAAATGTTTAACAACTGTTAATTAGTATTGTAGAGCATTTCTCTGGGATAATTTCCTTACCCTGCAAATAGATATATTAATGTATGAGATGGTTACACCCATGATCACACAATGAGCCTATGAGAGAACTGAAGGAAGGCATATGCTTCCTGATTCCCATGCACATGTTAGTGTCTCCTTGCCCACCTCACTGGTACCATTGATCTTCATCTTCTCAGGTGGCAGCAACCTCTGCAGGTTCTTCAGCCTTTGAAATTCTTCCACTTCACTCTTTTGAAGGATAGTCAGCAATATACTCGCTAGGGTTTGTGTTCCACCAAACTGCTTGTAGGTAAAGTTGATGCATTTTTTTCCATATGGTTTGTAAGAGGTGTGCACAACATAATTAATCTGCAGTTAGCTTAGGGTAAGTGACTTTGTCCCTCTGTTTATGTGGTTGCCAGCGTAGCACAAAGGCACCTGGCTGAGTTTCAGAAAGTGCAGCAGTTCGCGGGAGTGATGGTCTGTTTGTTGAGTCAGAGCTTCCCTAAGTAATGCTTTTCCCTCTGTTGTCTGTGTGTCACTTGGCAGACTGCACAATATGCATGATATACACGAGTAGTTTAGCATGAATTTTGCACTGCGGGGTTTTTGAAAAGATTATGTTTTTTTATACACTGTAGCTTTCTCATGACCTAACGCGTTTAAAGGAGCATTATGAAAAAAAGATGAAAGATTTGATGGCAAACACTGTGGGAGCAGTAGAGATTCAGCAACTAAAGCAAAAACATGAGCTGAAGGTAGTGTAGTTGATTTTTGTAACTAGCTATGTTTAAATGATTGCTTCCTCCAACACAGATGATGATGTCTTTAATAATAACTTGAAAAGCAGGCAGTAATTTGTATTAAAATGTGCTGGATTATTATGGAGTTTGTCTTAAAAGTACTTTGTCAAGGACATTTTCTCATGCTTGTTTTTAATGGTGGCAGTTTCAGAAGATAAAACAGGGCGTTGTCCTTCCCTGCTGACTGGTGCCCTTATCCCAGCGTGTGACGGGTATACAGCCCTCATGCCTGAGAGCTGGCTGAGCCCTACATAACTAGTCTGACTCTAACAGAATTTTCTGAATGGAACCAGTATGGAGAGATTGGGTTTTTGCTAAAAAAAAAACAAACCAAGAAATTGCCTGATGGCAGCAAGTCAGCTTTGTGCGTGTTCTGATGTCACTGATGATGTCAGCACAGTTCCCACGATAGCAGGGATTTTTTTGCTGTGATGGCATTTTGGGAAAGCAAAAGTACAAACCAGTTTTTTTAATAAACATTTCCTCGCAAAAGAGCACTTCGTTTTAATTTTCTTGACATGAAATTTGTTTTTGCTGTGGTGGTGTACTGTAAAATTATACAATTCTTAATTGAGACAACTCATTCTAACATTTTCTTCAGAACAGTGATTTAAGAATATAGTTAATATAGAATATAGTTAGTATAGTTAATTTGGAACTCACTGATTATCTTTAAGTCAGAAATACTTTGGCAGAGTTAGTGGGACATTGGAAGATGGACAAGAACCCTGCCATTAATGACCTGTTCATGGTATTTATTTATTATATAAAGTAAAACTGAACATTTGAGACTTTTGAGTTCAGATGTTCGATGCAGAAGGGTTCTTAAGCATTTCTTCTATTTTAGGCTTGCATGCAATATTGCCATGAAGTAAGACCATTTCTCCAGGTTTGATTTTTGTTAAGAAAAAGTACAGGTGATCAGATCTGAGCTTTGATGCATCTGTGTGCTTAATATATTTTACTTTTGCTTTGGGCTATATTTAGAGCCTAAACTACTTGACAGTGTTCTCTTTAAAGATATTTTAACCAAAAGTATTCTGCATGGTATGCTCATATATGTTGCTGTTACTCACTGAACATGTAGACTCTGATTTTTTTCTCCTACAGATGCAAAAGCTGATGAGAGCTGCTAGAGAAGGTACCAAAGATGGGCTTGAAAAGACAAAAGCAGCTGTGAAAAAGGGTCGTTCTTTCATTAGAACAAAATCTTTTATTTCTCAAGGTATGTGCTAATAGTACTGTGTGTGTTATTCTTGCTAGTCATTTCTGAGAAAGTAACTGAGTGGCCTAGCAGGTTTTTGTACTGGGAGCTGAGTGCTGAATGCATGAAATCAGCTTTACATCAATAAACTGTAGTATAATATTCAGTTCAAATGGTAGTATGGTCTATACACCTTGAGTAGTTTTAGGTTTGGGGCAGGAACATCTGTGACCTGAGAAACCTGAGAGCCACAGAAGAAGGTTCACTTAAAAACAACGACAAAAGCCCACCAAACAGCTATTTATGTATTGGTATATGGAAGTATGGGAATTACGTTAAGGTACTAAATCTGTCCCGTTTCCTCCTTGAGTAACTTCTGAATGTCAGGAAAGTCTGTTGTTAGGACATAGTTTTCAATGGAGTGATAGTGGACCACTTAAATTGTGGCCAAGGAATAACAAATGCTTTCCGTTCTTAAGAATGGAAGTAGTTGAAGAGACTGTTCTGGTTGTTTCACAGTTTGTTGATTTTTTTGATGAAATCTGAGTTTAGATTGGGAAAACAGAAAGTGATCTAAAAGCAGTGAGCTAAAAGCATTTGAGTGCTTTCTTCAGTTAAGAAAAAACATCACCTTCTGTCATGAACCTCAGCAGTAGCAGTGCAGAGTTATTTTTTGCAAGAGGCAGGGGATAGTAATTGAATACAAACTTTTCTTCAGGATAGGTCTGAGAGGTAGTATGTCTTTCTGCTCAAGTTTCTGCCCAGCTATTTGAATGGTTGTAACTTCAGAGCTCATAAAACTAGAATTTTAGGATGTTACAATCTCAAGACTGGCATGACATTTTTAGTGAGTGAGCTAATATAACGCTGCATATTATCTGTAAGGACCAGGACAGGTCTTGGCATCCCTGCCGTGCTCTCTAACTGCTTCTGAACTTTCCTAATTCACAGACAGAAAATAGAAGATTATTTCTACAAACTTTGGTGATCCAAAATTAATCCTGAACTTCTTACTGTTGCACAGGAGAAAATGATCATTTTAAGCAGGGCAGTGTTAGAATGAACCTTGCATTCATCCTTACATTTCTAGAGGTTAGGTAGCAGACAAGGGGTACCTGTTGGGCAATTTAATCCCTTAACGACTCACCGAATCAGCAGGGAGCTAGTGACAAATTTGTCGAATAAACTCATGAATACTCCCAGATCTGCTTCCCTTACTTCCTTTTTTGTTGGAAGACACATTTTCTCATACTGTTCTTTCCTTGTCCTTCCTTTGCTCCTGTCTGCTTGTTTGACTGGTTGTGTACTGCCACCTATCATTGCACTTTGGTGGTGCTTTTTGCATAAAGTTATTATAATACATAGGGAACAATGCCAAATCCCTTACTCTCATTTCTGATGAAAGCCAACATTTTGATACGTTTAGCTACTTATTTTAATTCCAGTATGGAAGGATGTATAGAATTTTTAAGCTGTAGCATATTACAGGTGTTTAATTTCTTCACAGTGGTCATTAATTTCAAAATCGCTGGCTCTGGGGCTGCAGTGTTTTAATACCTGTTGTCATATCCCACACTCTGGACAGCCCTGTTGTTCTGGTGGTGAGGCGAGAATATAGGTGAAAGTGTAGGCTCTCTCCTGCTGTGTGGATTTTAGGATTTTGAGATGCTTTTGAAAGTTGTTCTGTATTGGAGCACCTGTCAGTGGTGGCGTTTAAGTCATTTTACAGGTCATACAGAAGTGCTGGGAAATGTCTTCTGTTTAGTAAGTTAAAATAAGACTGCTATGTACGGTGCCTGGATGACAGGATATTTGCCTTTTTTCCTTCTTCCAATCTGTATGTTGTAAAAATGGACATTTTGGTTGTTTGATAATTTGTAGATCATAGATCATCATGCCTGGAAGAAGAGGAGCTAAATTTATTTATTGATGTGGACTGCATGCATACAGAAGCAATTATGACTCCTATGCCTGAAGGATTATCACAGCAACAGGTAGTAAGCTGTTGGAAATATGGCCTTCTACCTCTTTTACTCTCTGCTCTGCATCAATGGCTCCTGGGTGCCTTGCTCTTCAAACATACTGGCTTTTAACATATATCAAGTGGACGTAAATTTCAGACCTGAATGTGTTTTCTTGAATAGTGGTACTCATGTATAGAGTTGCATCAGTCCTGAATTCAGACAGAGATGCAAAATGCTGGTTTGCGTTATGATATTATCTGTATAATAATAATTATATTATGAAAAAAGGTATTATAAATAAGTAACCATATTGTTTTACCACTTAAAGATAAATGTGATGGCTTTGAGTGGAAAAGAATTTAAACATTTTTTCTGAGTCAGAAGACGTTGCTCGTGCTCCAGGATTTCTATTGTAAATGTAGAGGATATCCTGTATACTCTGAATCTTAACATTTCTTCTGATAAAAAAACCTTGTCCACAATAAAGTTATCTACAGAAAAGTATATTTTGCAGTTCGCCATCTCAAACTCTATAGTCACTGTGGAAACCACTTAAAAAAAAAATCACTGAAACAGCATCAGTTAGAAGTTTTGGCTGAAAATAAATCCTGTGAATTCGCGTTGTTGTATTGTTATGACAAGTAGTAACTGTATGAGAGTTTAGCTTCTTGTGGTGTCAAATCACGAGTTGGTCAGTACCGTTAGAAAACCAGCCAAAAAGAGTTTAGGAGTGGTATAAGTTTTTGTTTTGATTGGTGAGGTTTATTTTACTAATGTGTTTAACACAATGAAGTTCTAATCTTGTAACAGTACAACTACCAAACTGTGCTATGTTACTGTAAGTTCACAGCACCAATCTGAACGCTGTCTTTTTGTTCTTTGCAAATGTGGGTTTGAGAATTTCACTGGATTTTGTAGGTGATGAGAAAAAAAAGTACCCTCTTTTGGAAAAAGAGAGAACTCTTAGTTTGGAGTAAACTAGTAGTTGTTGTGTAAGTCATGATGCACATTGCTTATCTACCCAGGAGGAGCTGCCTAAGTGGGCAGAAACGGAGTTAGTGAGCCAGTGAGGTTTGAAGGGCAACAGGAAAGGAGTTTGATATGTACATTGACTGGATACCAGCTGCAGTGCATGTTTGGAGGCAATATCAAACTGGAGGGGTGCAGCAGGCCCTGTGTGAGAGTGAGGGGGTGCTGGTCAGTGTGGCTTTCATGGGCTGAAGTTGACAGAAAAACTCAAGCAGCTCAACAGAGGCCAACACAAGTCCTGGCTCTGTTGCAGAGTAACCCAGTGCCACGGCACAGGCTGGGAGTCTACTAACTGCACAGCAGTGCCAGGCATCCCAGATGAAGAAGGTGAAGGCAGGAAGCCCCGTCCAACCTGAACTGCCCTGCCACCATGGAGCTGACTTAATGAACTGCTTGTTTTAAACAGCAGGTGGCACAATAGCATTGGTTTACAACCTGGTGGCTGTTTAAATACTATGATGTCCTGGATTTGGTCTTGGTCACTATAGCTTTTGCATCTTTTTAATGCTGGGAGCTGAATTTTTATGATAGGATGTTTGTGTTTGCATGCTATTGTTACTAGCAAAAATGTGAATATAAATGCAAGACTTGTATGCAATTCTCTTGTAAATTGTGTCTATCTATTGCAATAAACTGTAGGCATTTTTAAGTATCGATTTTATGTATTATAGAGTCTGGAAAAAATAACAGTTTATACAGATATTTATTCTTTTCAGAAGAATGAACTGTGACTAAAGGTAGAGTTGGTATCCTTTACCAGAACAGTGATACTGTGTACTAAATAAGACACTGCTAAATCCATTCTAAACACAAATTCGATACAACTAATTTTACCGTATATATCTCTAAGTAAAGCCTCAGATAATTTTGAATTTATCTTACTTTGCAATGCTGGTACTTGAAAGAAAATCTTTACATAACCTGCACTTAGCTTAATAATCCAAAATATAATACAAATGTGGAGAATTAAAGACAGCCATGGCAAAAGAGGCAGGAGACTGTAAGGATCAGAAACAGTGAAAAGCAAGTCTGAGTTTCATAGTCATTTAGGATGGTTTAAAATAGCAAGATAAAATGCTTTGCCTTTCCTTGTACTTGTGTGGAGTGGCTTGATTGATCCCTTGTGCTCTCTTCTCCCTCAGAGTCCTGCTAGGATGAGCTGGATTAGGAAATGAATTTGAGTGAAAACAAATCCTTAAAACTAGCAAGAAATCTAATCAATGACAGTTAAGAAGTTTAAATTTTAAACCAAATAGGTTCCCCTGACCTTCCTGTCATATCATCTGCACATACATACAATGCGCATTTCAACTGAATTGCAGAAGCAGGAGATAGAGAAGGTGTAGTTTGTAAACGTGAGGTATGGTGCCATTTCCTGAAGCTTTTGCAACTCTGTCTGTTGGTATGGATATAGAAGAGATGAGGTTTTCAGTTACGCCTGGTAACTCACAAAAAAGAAGGCTATCTTACTTGGATATTTTCTCAGTCGTACAGTTTATGTGGTCTTACCTTAAAAAGGCAATTAATATTTGCTTGTTTGTCCTTCAGGTTACTCCCAATAAATTTATAAAACATATAAAACCAGAAAGTTAACTTTGAAGACCGATGTTGAAAACTGATTACCTATTTTGTTGCAGCAATTCACCAAAATAGCCAACCTAATCCATACCTATTATTATTTATATTAATGCCTAAATTTACACATCTAAAATTAAAAAACACTTTTCAAAAGTAAAGCTTAGAATTGCAACATTCATCAAAGATTATAGATACAGGCATAATAAATCTTATATTCTTCAAAATAAATGAAAAATTTCAGAGTAATAGTAAATTTAATTACTTTGGAAGCATAACTGTATTATTTCATGGCAGTTACAGTATTGAAATTGCTTTGCGTTTCTTTTGTTTTATTAATGTGGGAATTTTTTTATCATCAGTATTCCCAGCTGTGATGAACGTGTAACCTGATTAGAGCTTCAGACAGAACTTTGTTTCTTAACAGGTTGTGAGAAGGTATATTTTGGGCTCTGTAGTTGACAGTGAGAAGAACTACGTGGATGCCCTCAAAAGAATCCTGGAGGTACCTTAATATGTTTGCATTTTATAATTTTGAAATTTGAAAAATAATCAAACTCTTAGAGAATCTGTAATATGACTCGTGTAGATTTTGCTACAGATGCTTCATGCCAAATGCTTAGAGATTTTGTGGGTGTGTACTGTTACATAAGTTGTTTTTTTCTGCTTGCAAAAGACCCATTATTTTGTTTGTTTAAATCTATTTATGTTTTTTTTCCACAGCAATATGAGAAGCCCCTTTCAGATATGGAACCAAAATTATTAAGTGAAAGAAAGCTCAAAATGGTCTTTTATCGAATTAAGGAAATTCTTCAGTGCCATTCAATGTTTCAAATTGCGCTGGCGAGTCGTGTATCTGAGTGGGACTCTGTTGAAATGATTGGTGATGTCTTTGTTGCTTCAGTAAGCAAATGCATCTGAACAGATAATCTGTTTTTATTTTAGTCTTGTTACTCTATCTCAATATCTCTCTGTCTAACTTGGCTGCTTCACCCTGTATCCTCCAGTGCCTGTTGGCAACTGTCAGAGTTTATATCTACCGCCCTGGTAAGGACACTGACACTAACACGTCTTTGAATTGGTTCGCAAATATGAAAGGATTGTGGGCAAAATATTCAAGCTTTGGCTGAAATTTCAGACATTTAAGTAAACAGTTTTCTTTTTCTGGGGAGATAGAATTCACAAACCCACCAAAATTAAGGTGAGATTGAGGCTTTTTAAAAGTAGGTAGTCATAGGCCTGGGGCACAGGTGAAGAATATTTGTAACACGCTATCCCACCCTTAGTGGAAGTCCATCCAGTAAAGGACTGAACTAGCCACTACTTTAATTAGTGAAAACGAGAATCAGCCTTGGTTGATAGAAGGGCAATGTTCCCACAGTTGAGTATGTGGAAGGGAAAGGCTGCCTGCCTGCTAGTTTGAATAACTTTGTTTTGTTGCCACCCAGCTGCTAGAAATTGCCACTTTTCTTGCCTGCTGTAAGAGAGCTGGGATCTGTGTTTGTGAGTGCTTTGATCTCATTTCAGTCAAAAAGAAATGGTTCCTAAAGATTTGCTAGGTAGCAGTAATGAACTGTACAGAAGAGAAGCCTAAAATTACTGATGGGATGGACAGTGATCTTACCCTTCACAGGGATGTTTGCAGGCCACACAACATGTCTGCTTTCTTGATAAACCCTTACCAGCTGAAGATGGAGCATAAAGGCCCTGAGACTTCACTGATTCAACTGGAAGAAAGGCAGCAGTGAGATGATCAGGGGATCCCAGCAGCCGCATTGAACTTCAATGAATGCCCTTTGTTTGCCCATAGCCCATTGGCTCTGCCCTAGTGTCATAGCCAAGATGAAATGATGCCTGTAAATCTACATTTTGTGATTCACAGCTGTTAGATCTTTAGGTTTCCAGCCTGTCTTCTACGGAAAGATTGTTTCGGGCATCGCAAATATTTCTGTAGATCTAGCACTAGGCCAAACAAAGCCCTTGGCTCTGAGCAAGGCAGGTCCTGAATGGTCAGAGGTCTACTTAGTTACGCTTTCAGCGATCTTTTGTATTTTTAGTTAAAGTTTACCCCTTTGTCTTTTCAGTTTTCTAAATCTATGGTGTTGGATGCGTACAGTGAATATGTAAACAACTTCAGTACAGCAGTAGGGATTCTCAAGAAAACTTGTGCCACCAAACCTGCCTTTTTAGACTTCTTAAAGGTGAGTTCATTCAATCTTAAGACAGCTGAGCATGTGGTATAAATAAGACAGTATAAATTATGAGTTAGGAGGAGATTTGATTGCTGATACTGAATATTGCGTGACTGGTTTATGGTTATGGGGTTTATTTTGTATGGGTTTGGCACAAGAAATCCCCAGAGAATTCTCTTCCACTGTATTTTCAGAATAGCAACATGATGTTAGATTTAAGATGTATTTTGAAGTGCAGTTTATCCATGTTTGCATGACTGTACTTGGCAAAACATTGGTATTCTTTCACATCAGATGAGCTTCACATAATAGTTTACTGTCTGAGGCTTCTTTTTATTTGGGATTTATTCTACTGCTGACTTCTTTACTGCCAACTACTGCTGACTTCTTCACTGCTGACTACTGCATTGTGCAGAGTAGCGTAACTAGATTTCCTTTCCACATTTTCGTAGTATTTTGAAAATCATGTTTCCAATTTGGAGTTGAAATGGAAAACTCTTGTGCAGAATGCATATTGCCCTGATGAATGTGATTCTTATGATAATGTCTGTGGAGAGCCTGGTACATGCAGTAGCAGTGTTCAAATCCCTAGCGATGATACTTTACAGAGGGTACACAAGATTCATTGTGAGGTTTTTAGGCTGTCTGTGGCACTGCTGAGAGCCTGGAAGCTCTGTGTCTCCCATTTCCCAAGAGTCCTGGGCAGAGTTGTGCCTCTCGGAGCTGTCTTCCTGTTAGATCATCAAACACTGAAATTAGGTGCCCTAGGCAAACTAGTGAACCACTTAGGTAGTCTGGAAGGAGATGGCAGATGGAAATTCCTAATCTATCTTCACATTTTAAGATTAACTAACAACTTTTTGGAGCATGACCAGCACTACACAGGATTATATTCTGGAAGCCTTAAGATCAATTTCTAGTGAGCATATAGTCACTTCATACCTCTCACAGTGTTAATAGCCCATTGTTCCAACAGAGACATAGCTTGCACCTCTCATCACTGCTTGTCAGTGCTGGCAGTGGTATTGCTCAGAGCTGGGGACTCAACAATGAAACTCTGAGGACAGAAGACGTTTCTGTACCTTCCTTTTTTTTGTTTGCCCATCAGCAATGAAGACCAGAAGCTTCACTACTGCTGTTGATGCAGAAAAAAGTTTGTGGAGATAAGTATGGAAACAAATTTTTGTGAAGCTGATAGTTGTAACAATAAATAGCAATTTAAGCACACCACCAGTTTAATATTGTTTAGGTTTGCTTTGGTTTTAATATGGAGCATTTCCTCTACTCTCGTTATTTTGGCTCAGCTGTGATTCTGGCCAAAATATTTCCAAATGTTGAACAATCTTCAACAAAGAGGGCTGGTTTTGCATATACAGATGAAATTTGTCTAGTTTTATCTACCAGTCCTGATAGCAAAAATAATGGATTCTTAGGTTTTTCTTTCCAAACATAAATCAAAGCTCTTTTCATTAGTTTCTTTTAATGAAGAAAATGAAAATCTCCTTTTCTTTACATAACATGGAGATTATGATGTTTTCCTTAGATTTCTTCTTAAAACATGGGTAGTTGGAGATTTATAGACTCTTAGCCCCAAGAAACAGGGCAGCAACAGCAAAATATGGCCTATAAATCAACAGACCACCTACATTTTTCAAATGTAATACATTGAGCAAGCACATTCCTTTTGTGCTTGAAGTTTACCAGACTTTTCAGTGCACTGATTATGTAAAAGAATGAATGTGCCGTGTCAATATATACATAGGTGCTGCATTGCTGGTGTGGCTTTGTGTTTATTTAAGGAGATTTTAGTTCAGTTACGTGCTGTCATTTTAATAGTGGTTTTTTATTAAAAGATTTAATATTTTAAAATGAAATCTTTATAATAAATGGAATATCTACTGTTACGATTGATGTAAATGACATAGAAGAGTTTTCAGGAAATGTTTTCTGTTTATTCTGTAACTGATGGAAGTATACTCGTGATAGTAAACAGCGTGGCTTTCTTGCATTGCAGCAGTGCCAGGAGTCAAGCCCCGATCGAATTACACTGTATGGTTTAATGATGAAACCTATCCAGCGCTTTCCACAGTTCATTCTACTATTGCAGGTAAATAATCTTTTCCAAAGGGATGCTCTTTATATATTTTTATGTGGTTTGCTTTTGGGATCGCGTGGTAGGTGTCTTCTGCCAGTGGAGCACTTTCCAGTGGAAGTGACCACTAGATCATAGGGAAATAACAAATCAAAAATTTCAGTGCGTCATAATGTGCTGATCTCGTAGTCTGATTGCAGGGCAGGCAATAAATAGGCAGCAGGAATATCTGAGTAAGCTATTGATTACTTGCTAGGTTAGATTTAGCTTGTAAGCCACTTTTCAGTAAAGCTGTCCTTCAAATTTGCTACTTTTTCATATCAGTTCGTTAGATGCTTCAAGGCGCCACTAGGAACTTTGTGGTATTAATTTCCATTTAAGAAAAATACAAAAGGCTGTAGTACATGCCTTGGATAGTTCAAAAATAGATGTGCAATGTGGAACAAGAGTGCAGTCTCTCCTTGACTGCTTGGCTCACAAGACCTGCTGGAGTGTGTCACAGCTTTCTTCTAACCTGCAGTGTCTTGTTGTCATTCTCGTGGAAACTAGGATTTTGACAGGGGGTCTTCGTGTCTCATCTGAACAGGCAATTGAGCAGTGGGAAGAGCACAGTTTTCCAGTGTAGACCTGCTTCAGACCAGCTTATGCTGTCTGTAACTTATTCTAGACAATATTATTACAACAGGAAATAGCGTAAGAGTTTAATTTTAAATCACTTTTTACTGACACCTACATAGTATACTATAACATTTATTTTCAAATTGTGTTTAATATTATGTACGTATTTTTTATTTATGTTTTCATTTGTAGTTTTTACTTTTATTTTCACATTCCTTCTTTGTACTTCCTTCCCGTAAATAAGCTGTATGTGGCCCTATTTAGTATATTTTATTAAGGACTATTAAGATATTCAGGAAAGTAAACAGTGTGCTGTCTGAATATTCATTAAATGTTCATTGGTCTTATTCTTTAGTAGTACTTGGGTAAAGAATGTAGTGGTAGCTTTACATCCTGTAATCTTTTGAACTTGACTTTGAAATTAAATCTGACTTCTGTTTTGTTTTACCATCTCAGGATATGCTGAAGAACACTAATAAAGGACATCCTGACAGATTACCACTACAAATGGCTCTTACAGAACTTGAAACACTGGCAGAGAAGTTAAATGAAAGGAAAAGGGATGCAGATCAGCGCTGTGAAATAAAACAAATAGCTAAAGCAATGAACGAACGTTACCTGAACAAGGTTAGGAAGTAGGAATGTGTGATCATGGAAAAGTTAGATTCTGAGCCTTGAGCAATCTCTAAAACATACACCAAAGAGACACCTATGTTTTTATCTTTAGAGCTTGACAACAAGGGGTCATTCTAGTTGTAGGTGTGAGATGTGAGCTACCTACAGGACTCACTGGTTAAACCACTGTGTGCTGGAGTAAGCGATGTACTGAAATAGCAGCAGCAGTGTTGGTGTTCTGTGTCAGTGCTGTATAGTAAAGTCACATCTCCTGCATGGGAAAATGAAACTTGGAATTTATTCTAGAATTGAGGAATTACTCCTGTATAAATAAAGGAACCAGTTCATTATACTGCAGTGCTTCCAGTAATGAGACAGTTTGAGATATGCTGCTGACTGTGTCCTGCATCGTCCAAGTGTATTCTGTTTATGCTTTTAAAAAGACATTTTGATTGTACAATCTAAAGAACTGTAGAAGACGTTCAATAGGAAGGAAGAAACAGTGTTCTTCACTGGAGTTTGTCAGTAGCTATCTGTACTGTAGATACATGTATGCTTATTTACATTCTAAATGGTTCCTCCTTTCCCACGGTTTTGGGGTGTAAATGCTTCAGTTATTGCTTTCATGAAGTTAGAGTCGATTATGCTCTGGACTCATTCTTTGGTGGAGTAATGGGGACTTGCTGAAGGAGTGCAAGGAATGTAGTTTTTAGGAAGAAAGTATTCAACCAGAACTCACTTCTTTTAATCTTTTTATCAGAAAAGGGATACTGAATTTATTGTCATACCGGAACAGTATTTCCATTCTAAGTGCATCAGAATATGGATTAACACATTTTACTTTCTTTTTTAGTCCTCATAGTTCTGCTTCTTGAAGCAGCTACTAATCATCTACAAATGGTTGAAGGTGTTCAAGATACAGAATGTGCTTATTAAGAGGTGGCCCAGATTTCCTTTTCTCAGTTGATATCAGCTCTAAAATATTGTGTGTTCTGCACCAGGGGGATGAATTGGTATATATGTGGGTAATCATGCCAAGTCACGAGGGCACTGTGTGCCTTGTGGGTTAATATTTGCTTGTATAGTTTAAGAACAATTGCCCGGCAGGGTGAAAGAGATGGGTGGATAGAAAATGAGTGAGTTAAGGAACTTTTTTTTCTCTTGTACACTATGGAGGTGTGTTTGATCTGTGAGGGTCTGGTTCATGCTTGCACATAGTACTGATTCTCAGCCCTTGAAGGCAAACTGTTGACAGGAGCAATTTACATCCTATGCATCTTCTGTACATGTCATCTCCACTCTGTGAGCCCAGGTGGACAGAGCAGGTGGTAGCACTCTTCCTCCTCCCACCCTGACCACCTGCTTTGGCACAGCTGGAACCATACACTTAAGTGAGCTGTGAAAGAAGAGCTAAGGGAAGGAAACCACAGAAATTGTGGAAGCTCTGATTTTTTATTTTTTATTTTTTTTTTGCTAGAAGACCTTTGTCAGTGTGGAAGATTTGCAGAGCAATTTCATGTTCTGTATTAAAGCTGAAAGCCTGCAGGCCATATTGCTGCCAGCAGAAATTAGTATTTATCTAAATGAAAAGCAAATCAGTAAGGAGGCTTAATTCACTTGGCCCATCCACCTGTGGACACTTGTACTAGGATGACAAGTGATAAACACGTATTTTATTTTTTGCAGCGGGTGTTGGATGTACCGTGTATAATGTACGTTGTTGTTTGTTTTTGAAATCTAGCTCCTCAGCAGTGGAAACAGATACCTTGTACGAACTGATGATATGGTTGAGACTGTTTACAGTGACAAAGGAGAAATTATCAAAACCAAAGAACGACGACTTTTCATGTTAAATGATGTGCTGATGTGTGCAACAGTAAATATTCGGTAAGACTTCATATTTTTTAAATGATCATTCAAGCTTCATCTGGAAAAAATGACACTGAAATTTTTTTATTTATTGTTGGCTAGTGATTTCTAGAGGTAGTCATAATAAATGGATAGCTAGCTTTCCTACAGTCCTGTAAGTTGCCTGCAGATGATTGTAAGTTCTAGAGTAAATTTTTAAGATAACTGTGTCAGTTACAGAATACAGACAGAAATGCTCTGTAGTGTCCAGTTATTGCTGTCTATTAGTCTTTAGTGGAGTGCAGGCATGCTGAGGTAGAGGTTTTTTCTCTTCTCGCTTAAATTTGTGCTGTCACACACACACACATCTGTAACTTGACACAAGTTCCAAATTTAAAAAGCAAAAAACTACAAAGCTAACACATGTAGCCAGGACAAACCTGGAACTCACTAACAAATTTCCAGCTGGGGAAGGGATTTTTATCTCTGAGACCAGACATTGAAGGATTAAAGTTGAAGTGCTTTGAAGAAAGCATTTTTTTCATAGTGTCTTCTGTGTTTTAGTTGGCTGTAATTATTTAACTGTATTTCTCTGTATACCAAGGGTCACACTCACATTCAAGTGTTGCTTGTATCATAAATTGTTTTATGTGGTCATACATTCTGACAGAGAAAATGTGGGCTTACAAGAGTGGCTTTTCTTAAGTCACTTGATATCTTAGATCATTACTGAAGTATGAATACGGTACATATTTTTGCAATGGTAGAAGTGCTTAGTCTCATTATTGAGGGAGAAGTGCCATGTTATAACTGCTCTTCAGAAAATGAACAAGCATATGTCCCATTATCCTGGGAATTCTGACTTTTTAAGCCTATATACAGTTTATTCATCTCTATAGTAACACCTGGGTATTTTCTTATGATTGTTTGGGAGAAAATTGCTTTTGACCATTTTATATTTTCCTATCTTTTCCGTGACACCATTCTCTTAGTTTTTTTTTTTTTTATTTATCCCTCAAGTGGCAATGTATTTTCATTTTCCATGTGAAATGTTCGTGATTATGCCAAGTTTCTGAGTTCCTTTTTAAGTCAACAGTTCTGGTTTATCACTAACAGCACTGTTGTTCCTGTGGGCATTAACTAGTTCTGAGCATCCTCCTTTGGGGCGGTAATTTGGCATGTGTGTCATGGGAGTTTGCTAACTCTGAATAAATTTGATTATGGTTTTCTCTAGTGGTTAAGTTTTGCTTTCCAACATGCTTATTTATGTAATAGTGGGATCTTAGAATAGTTGAATGCACTTTTCGCTTTATTCATTAGCAAGAAAAAGGGGTTGTGACTTCCTTGGAGTGTTCAGTTGCAGGTGGATCCACCTGCAAGCTGTGTGTGCGAATACAGAATTCCTGCTCTTAGTGCAGAAGGAACTACCTTTGTCATGCAAAATATAGTTACTGGCTAAAGAAAATCTACTGCGAAATGAAACCTGTATCCAGTCCAGAATTTTTGGTTTAAAATAAGTGTATGGTATAGAATGTACTGCTTGCCTGTTGGGCCCACATAGATGGAGATTTATTTCTCGTTATTTTAGCTGTATAGAGGTTTGGCATCTTACCTAAGCTAGGTTTCTGCTGTAACAGTGGTTTTCAAGGTGCATATCTCTAGGTTTACCCTGGAGCTGTAGACTTCTTCAGAAACTTGACACTTAGCAGCGCAGTATGTATCAGCTTCTTAACCACCTTTTGTCCAGCCTTTACTGAAAAATCAGATGTTCCAGGAACCTGGGAACTATTTAGCATAGCTGTCAGAAGTTCCTTCACATGTATTGTAAATGACCATCTCTAACCAGAGTCCTAACTTCTAAGTAGCAGGAGTTGGATGGGGTTGATGCTATCCCCAGTGACTCAACAGCTGTGTCCCACCTTGCCTTGTCTTTCTTCTGATCTAGATCAAGTATTTATAAATATTTACTTAAGCTGTGGCATTTGTGGCTTTGTGTTAGTACTTGCCTCTTCATTGAAACAAAAGTAGCTGAATAGCTAAATATCAGCATTAAGGTACTGTTCACAATAAATATATTTTGCTGATTTCTCCTAGGTATTTAATTTTTCTGTTTCAGTTGTGTTTTCTGTGAAGTCAACCTTTTTTGTTCACTTCAACATGTCTTCTATCCTTTAAAATAAATGTTTTATTTACATGCTTGAATGTGAATAAGAAAATGCAGCAAAGGAAAATTGAGCATTAATACCATTTCTATTCCAAGTGAGCATCCTCAGAGTGCTGTTTCCTGGGAAGTGCCTGTTGGGATACACACTTCCTTTAGCAGCAGCAGCTCACATGGGGTCGCTCTCAGAAGCCACAGCAGTTGTAAAGGTCCTCTGTAAAGAACATCCTGGGCTGTGGAGCTCAGCAGAAATGTTAGCCTGTCAGCACTTCAGAAGTTACGTTGTCCTTCCTGCTGCCAGTATTTATTCATAGATCCCATTATCCATATTTCCCTAAATGTAGCAGATACTTCTTTTTTACATTCTTTCAAGTACTGTCCTGAAAGACAGCAAAATCCGCAAGAATTATGAAAAGATAGAGCCACGGTATCATCCTAAGCACTTTACGGATATTAAGATGCACATTGATCTTAAAAGATTGTCATTTGGGTTTTGTTGTAGAAGTGTAGGGACTGTGGTTGGCAGTCCTGTGCTGTTCGTAAACAAGATTATGTGCACCTGCATAGCTGCCCTTGGAGCTCACTGGAAGGGTCAGTCACAAAAGTCAGCCTTATGCATGTCTTTGGTTAAAGTTGTACATGGTTCTCAGACTGATAAACAGCAGATTTTAGAAGCTAGAATAATATATAGGATGCCATGAAACATGGTTGCTTGTCACAGCAATAATTTGTGCATCTTCCAGCTCTTCTTATGAAAGCAGTGGTACCGTGACAACTGGCCAGAGGTATTTGTTGAAGTGGAGTGTGCCGCTGGGACAAGTGGAAGTCATAGAATATGGCAGCAGTGAGAGCCAAGGAGAGAACTGCAGGTTTCCACCTCAACATTCTGCTGAAAATGTCGTTATTAACTCTAAGCCAAGTAAGTGACTTGATTTATTGACTTTTACAACCTTTTTTGTTAAAACTCATATTTGAATTTCATTTGACTACTGAAAAGGAAAGCATTTTGTGCATGAAGACTTCTGTAACATGAGCAGTGCTATAACCTCTTTCTTTGGAAACTGAGAATCCACAAAGTAATAGCTGGTCTTCTGCCTTGCCATGTGAATTTCTTGTATTCATCCTGGTTTAATTTATGTATGAAGGCATAAAGAGTTTTAAAGCATAGATGTGTGTGGGCATACAGAAAAAGGGGGTTTGGTGTGTGTGCCACCTGTCCCATGGTAGCTGTTTGTCGTGAATGTGTTCTTCATCCGATAGTTAAAGCATGGAGGTTTCAGTAAAAATGACCAGCCACCCCATTTTTATGGAGTGGGAGTCTGAGCACAAGTGGTTACTGCAGGGTGGAAGTTGCTTTTCAAAAGCCCGTAGTATTCCACCCTTCAAACTTAGTAAAAAGTGCTTCAGGAAAACTTTTAATTTTAATTAATGTTTTTGAAACAACATGCCAAAACCTAATTTTCTCCTAGCCTCTCTCTGAGAATGACATGAAGCTCTGAAGTTTATGCGTTCTTTTGTACTTGTTAATCCCTCCTACAGGCCTGCTAACTACCCTCGAGAGATGCATGAAGTTCAGGAGTTTACTTGGTAGCCAACCTTTCATATATAATGAGTTATTTTTATATCCTATATTTTGCCTAAATATTGTATTTTTAAGTGCATTTAATATATTTAGATTGTGATCTCTGTTAATGGTCTATAATTTACATGGGTTTCAGTGCTAGCTCTGGGAATTATTTTGCACTACATTTATTTAATATTGCGCCCTTGGCCTGATGAGTTTTCCCACAGTTGTGCTGTGAGGAGACATAGATGTTATGCTTCAGAATGGTCTGAGGTGCAGCTGCAGCATTAAATACCCCCATATTCTCCAGGATGGTTATTGTTAGGTGTTCTTGCTCCTCCATTTGTAAATAACCACAGAAAATTTTTATAGGTACTTGTGTGTCTCAATTTCAAGGATGACTCATTGTTGTAATTCCTCTTAAGCATTAATGGGCTACTTAGACTATGAGCTTAAAGCTCTTATATTTACCAGCTGCTGTATGCATGCCCCTGAGAGGAGCGTATATAAGGGAGCATATTACTTTGAAACTGGGGTTTCCTCTCATAGGTGAGTGTGGGAGGAACAGCTTGATTATTCCTTCTACAAATTTGTGCAGCAGCTTCACAGCTGATCAACCCAAATCTTTGCTTGTCATCAGGATCAGATGGGGAAGTGAAGCATGAGAGGAGAAAAAAGTCTTCACGCAAACAATCCTGTAGAACCTACTTGAACCTCTTGGCGTTGAGGTTTCTCAGTTTCATGATGTTTGGTGACAATATCGCAAAAGAAAAAAAATTACTTTGTGCATCATTTGGTGCCTCAGCCTTCAGGTTAAATGATACTCAATAGGTAAAAGATGAGCTTAGCTAATTGCTCTCTTGCTAAGCTCTGATCACTGTATTAATTCAGTGTTCCCCTAATAAAAGGGATCCAATATAAGAAATGAAAAAATATGAAGGATGCTGGTTATACAGATGAATAAATCTTCCCTCAGCTTTAATCACACGTTTACCAAATGATCCGACTAAATTGAATATAATCGGTTATGAAGGAGGAGGAGCATAGCCTCGCTATTAGCACGTACGGCTGTGTTTGTGCTAGCTGTTATTCTGCATGCAGACTTGTCTGAATTGGCCTGTATAGACAAGTGTGAAATGCATCTAATTGTGTTAATAATTCTGTGGAGTTGCCCCTTAGTTCGTCATTATTGCTGCCAGAGGTAACAGAAGCTTAGAAAGTGCAGCCTTCCTACAGAGGAAGAGGACTGGTCAGACTTTGTGTAATGGTTTACTGTTGATTGCTTATTTGCATTCACCAAGATGCTGCATTTTATAGTTGATGATGACACAATCTTTATCATGATAGTATCGCATCACTGGCATTGGTGAGACTGTTGATTATTTACCACAAACTGCAAAGCAGCACCAGCAAAATCTTGTCATTCTCTGCCTGAAACTGCATGACTTTGCAGTTGTCATAAAGTTATGCTACGTTTCCCTCTGTTTTCAAACAATGCTGCTGTGGTGAGATCCCAGTGGCCCTATGGTATATGGTTTCAATAACATCTAATGATCAAGAACAATTCGGGATACTTCTGGCAAAATCCTGCTTCCATGATGTAGAACCATGTTTGGGGCCGTTTTCAGCTCTTCTTTCCAGTTTATGGGAACTGCAGAGATACAGAATAATGATGATTCTGTGTCTAATCATTAATTAGTAGGAGTGCCACCTCTTCCATTTCTGGAGGACTGAGAAAAAAGTTGGTTTGTATCTGCAGCACACCAGGTTGAGTATGTGACCTCTGTAAAGTTGATATTCTCTCTCACATTCTGCTACGATTAGCAAGGATTCTTGAAGGATTCTGTTTGTATCTTTGCGTGGATTACTGGTTGTCATTTAAACTTCTCTTATCATGGCAGTTTTTTCTCCACCAAAATCCTTTTTATGAGGAGGCAACTGTCATAAACGTATGTCACTATTTATTTTTGGCTAAATGCAGTTGGTGGTTTCAGCTTTCTACAACACTGCAGGGAAGGGTGGTATGGTTTAAAGATGAAAACTTCGAGTGCTATGGAGAAATTAATAGCTGAATTTGAATTCATCTCACACAGGCTGTAATATGCAACTGCTGAAAGGTTGAAAGGTTTTATGAGTACGTATAAATCAAGGGTGTGCTTTAGTACTGCTCTAAGTTGGAAAGCAAGGGCTGTGTGAACTTGGTTTTCATTTGGCAAAATCGTCAATTTGCATTTTTTTACCCAGTTCTGCTTTGCATAACAGTGTTTTGGTTTGGAATTCTAGAGGAGAACACATTTAGGGGTTGTTGATTTCCTGTCCTTTTATTTTTTTTTTTAAAGGTATTTTTCTTTTGGTAGAAGGAGCAGTGTGCCCTGAGAGTCAGGGGGTGGAGGAAGCAGGAAAATGTTCCTAGGGTATATTCTGCTATGCTGGAACTGTCTTTTATGTGCTTTTGCTTATTCCTGTTGCTCTCCTCTGGCACCAAGACTAGAATACAAGTTCTTTTAGTAATGAGCATGGTGAGGGATTGAAGTCTCAGCTGTTTGGCAGAGGCCTTTATTTGTGTGGTTCTAATATTGTTTCCTAGCATAGTGCTATTGTAACTTGTGTTTGCTTCCTGTAACAATTTTTAAAGCAGAAAACATTTCACATTCTCAGTCTTCAGAAAAAGTAGCATGTTTATCATAGAGCCATAGAATGGTTTGGATAGTAAGGGCCCTTAAAGGTTATCCAGTACCACTGCCCCTGCCATGAGCAGGGACTCCTCCCACCAGACCAGGCTGCTCAAGGCCCCATCCAACCTGGCCTTGGACACTTCCAGGGAGGGGGCATCCGCAGCTTCCCTGGGCAACCTGTGCCAGTGCCTCACCACCCTCATGGCAAATAATTTCTTCCTAATATCTAATCTAACTCTTCCTCCTTCCAGTGTAAAGCTATTCTCCCTTGTCCTATCAATACTTGCCCTTGTAAAAGGTCCCTCCCCAGCTTTCTTGTAGGCCCCCTGCAGGTACTGGAGGGCCACTATAAGGTCTCCCCGGATTGCGTTTGTATAAGCAAATCATACAAATAATAAGGCTGAGAAGTTGGATTGAAGTTATGGAAGGAAGGCACCAAGAAAGTTAAATGCTACTTGTCCTCTTCCGACAAAAAAGAGGATAAGTGAAAGAGGGATAAAGACAACTTTTTTTAATATCTTATTCATAGGATATTTTTTAAAATGTCTTTCCAAAAAATGTAAAAGGTATGGTCAACTTCTCTAAAGTTGGCCTTTACTTGTAAATCACTTGTCTATATATGGAATTGCTGAAAATGCATATATTTCACTGTCCTTTAAAGGGCAGTCTAGGAGCAAAAGTCAAATATACTGACCAGAGTTTGTTTGTTGGACGTTTGGCTTGTGTTATTATGAGTTTGCAGCACTGTCTGCAAGCTGTTGATGGGTCATGAAGTGCAGTTTCTGTGCTGAGACGAATGCCTCCTTGGTGCCACAGCAACAGCGACCACCGCAAGTTATCTGTTCTCTGGTTCCCAAGAATGAAAAGGATTGAGCTGTAAAAGTTTTTTCAGTGTTTTTGTTTGAGAAGACCTGATTATAGAGACTCTGTAGAGGCAAAAGGAAAGGGTAAGTGGATAGGTTATCAGTGTCTGTCAGCAGTGTTCTACTGCTGCATATTGATTAGGAGCCGTACACAGCAGAGACTATAGCTTAAGCACAAAACAATTTCATTTAACCATATGACTGAAGGCTCAAAGAGAAAATGAGCAAGACCCAACTGTACCTATATATCATGCAGTGACAAGCATAGGAGATAACAGTAAAATGAAAAAACAATTTAGTGCATTTATGTCTATGGCTGTATTTTAATGTTATTTTTGGTTTCACAGGCTTACAGTTTATAACTGAGACCAAACCTAAGGTAGTGCTAAACCATGGCTTCTCTCCTTTACTGGTGAGGCTTCCAGGGATACACCTGAACTCCATTTCCCCTTCCCTGTGGTTTTGATCTCTGCGTTGTTTACTGTCAGATGTAGTTTGCTGAAGTGCAGGCATGATTCCTCTCTTCCAGGTTTCCATCTGCTTGATGCAGTCATTTCATGTAGGTCTGCAGGTGTTTCCAGGGAAACAGGCAGAGGTATTTGATGGGCTGCAGTGTGTACATGTGTTTTTTGTCGACGTCTCACTCATTGGAAGAACAACTCTTCTCAAAACCAGAAATAGCGCTGCTGTGATAGCCATTGCCATTAAAACTGCTTTTTTGCTGGTTTATTTATTGACGAATACAGAATTGTGGAAGGAAGATAAAAAGTCGGCATTATCATCGCAATACAATGTCCAGAGTAAGCAACACTAAATAGGAAGTGGCATAGTAACTCTAGCATTGGTGATAAGGTTTTAAAAAGGGTGATGTGGCATAAATTGCTAAGTGACCTAACTTTAATCTCTGTGAAATATGCATAGAGTAATAATGTAAATCTTTAAAACTGTTGAAAATAGTACTGTACACTAAAAAAGTTGTAATATGCTCATAAATGTAAACTGTCATTGAGACATGTGAACATAAGACCAGAGATTTTAAATAAATCTAGTTGTTTCAACTGAGCAAGCTAGGTGGCATTAAATAGTTCATTAGTTAGGTGGATATGTGTTTCTAGCTGGTGGATTAGACATAGAATAAATTAGGTGTTACATGTTTGTCTCACCCACTTAGGATGGATTCTTCTCTTTGCCATTCATATTCTTTATAGTGGTTATAGGGCTTGACGTTTTCCTCCTATAAACCTTTTTCTGTATTATCAGGGGTCTAGTTCACATCTTGACACAGAGTAGAAAAATGTTTAGAAACCTATCTATAAGCAAGTATGAAAGAGGAAGATAAGATCCTCACAGTACATTTTCCATATGAGTTGTTATAATCTAGTGGGAGTTCCAGTGTAAACCCTTGGCAGCTTAGCCAGATTACAATCACCTGCAGACCTATCTTGAGATCCCTGTAATACTTTCATCGTTTAAATGCCTTCACACCTGTATTTTCACAGTCTGTTTGTGTCAGTGTTTATCTTCTCACATCCAGTTCCTTTTTTACCCTTCCTGCTCATGCAGGCACGCCCCAGAGGTCCCGTGCAGCCTCTCCCCTTTGTAGGAAGGCACTGGCTTCCGGGTCCATGCTGCCCTCAGTCTTCCCTTTGAGAGGAAATGGCCATGGCATCACTTTTATTTCACTGCTTCAAGTATTTTCCTTCCTCTTAGGAACAGAGACAAACTGGAGTTCTTTTGATCTGTACCTGCAGTCAGTATGTAGTCCTGGAATACACCTGACTGTTGTCCTGGCTAGCCTGATGTTGAGGAACCAGGCTATGGGGTCCACACTTATCAGCGTATTGGGGCTCCAGTGTTTCTCCTGTTCCCTGCTACTTTCACTTGCATTCTCATCTCTGGCACAGCACAGCGTTCCTCCTGTTCCCTGCTACTTTCACTTGCATTCTCATCTCTGGCACAGCACAGCTGCTTCTGTCAGCACAAAAAGTATTTATGGCATTTTTATCTCTAAAATTCCCTATGTGATCAGGATTACCCAGAGTTTAATATAATCCTGAAGCCATGCCCTCAATAAATGAGCAACCTCTCACTCTCTCAAGAGGCTTTGCATTTCCTTGGTGTTCTCACATAATTTTACTCACAAATGGTATAGCAGTATGAGTTTAATACCTTGATCAGTATTTGCAGTTGCAAGCTGTTGATTTTGTCTTTGCATTGCATATTATGTGAATAAGCAGATTTGTGGGTGGACTGTAGTTTTTGTGCAACTTGTTTCTTTGGTGTTCAGATCTGATGCTATGAGCATTATAGAAAGACAGGTCTGAGCATTCAAGTAATTACTAGTTGAGAGCAAGGTATTAACAGCTGACAGGGAGCTGATGCATGTTAAAATACTTTGTGAGAGTTGAGACTTGGGGAATTTGTTTCACAGCTCTGCTCTGTGTATCAAGGGTGGCATGTGGGACTTGGTTCTTTGCAATTAGGACTTGAAGAACTCCTGTCTTACATGGCGGTGAGAATAAACACATTGAAGAGTTTTAGAAGCTCAGATTATCATATTCAGTAATTAAGCTAATAAAGATTACCTTCAGGTGCTTATGTGATTAAAGTATGATTAGAGTGAATAATGTCATTTCGTGTTTCTGGTAATGCTCTACATGCTGGTTGATGATGATGGATATGTCCTGATTGTATTGGTAATTTAGCTTAATTAGCCCATGTCTGAGTGATACTTTGTGCTCTAGTAATCTCAGGGGTTTATTGCTTATCACTTAATACCATGTATGTGTTTGGGCTTCTTCTTTCTGCACTAGGTTATGAAACCTGATTTAAGGTTCTGCTGTAACTCACATTACGTGTGAGTAGCTGCTCAGCTTTTCGTTGACGGCTGCCAATTAAGGTCTTGTTTTCTGCGATCATTCTTGACTTCCCATTTTCTGAGATTTCCAAACCTCAAAACTGAAGCACGTTCTAAATATTTGTGTAGTTTGGACCCAAGAGTATGATGTAATCTCTGGTGAGCTGCAGCTGAGCCACACAGCTCAAATTTTTCAGGAGCATGCGCCTGTGGAGATCACGAGTTGCATCTGATGTGAAAAAACAGGGGTAAGGCAGAAAGTCTGCTTTTCTCTTACAATCTTTAAATTTGCCTGTGGGCTTGTTTAGGTCTTAAACACTGATTTTGGATTCACAAGACTACTTTTTTATTATTTTACTGAAATTTCAATTGGCTATTAAAATGCTCTCGTGAAGGAGAAATGAGAAAACGTAACACACGCCCGTGCTTCTCTGAGGTGTCTATGGAAACAGAAGCAGCATGAGTGAGCAAGTGGAAAGACAAATAGGAGGAGGATGGTGTTGGGGGAGCTGTCAAGGGTTTTACTTATATAACACAACGTGCAGAAAGCTTGTTGTTCAGCACTTAAAAATAAAATCTCACTGCTTTGTCCCTGACCTTAATGCTTATACAGGATTTCCAGACAGAAGGGATCAGAGGGACAGAGGTGCCTACGTTGTATATAACTGGTGCTTGGATTTGTCAGGTTCTGTGCAGAAGAAGTTTCAGTGCAGCAGGGCATCTTCATCACCAGCCTTCCAGCGAAAGTTTGGTGTTCTGGTGCAACGGATTTTGTAAAGTGAAAGGGGATAAAACTTAACAGTGGTCTTCTGTATCAATTGCTAAATTGTTGACAGGTTTCCTGGTGTTCCCAACATGCATAGTCTTTTTGCCAGCTCTGTTTATCCATTTGTAAAATAGATCATTTGTATATGAAAATGCCTTGTGAAGGTCTCCTTTTCTACTTAGACTGAGAAAATTAGTTCCACTAGACCTCCTCAAGGAAAATCCATTTTCTCTATTTGACAAGTTCACTTCCCCAGAGCAGCTGTAAGGCATTTGTCCTGTGTGTTTTGCGTACCAGTGTTTCTGTAGAAGCAGGATCCTGTACCAAGTATAGGGGAAGAACTCCTCAATTGCAGTAACCAGATCTTGGGCCTTATTAATGGTTTCTGGGTTTCCTTCTTTAAATTAACGCTCAAGATCTTCAGAGAACAGAAATCTATTTTATTTCAGGTATAATGGTGACTCTCAAACAGTCTCTGTTCTTGTCTTTCTTAAAGGTGGGCATCTTAAACTGAGCTCTGAGGTGCTGTCAGCCAATTGTTACATGATGAAAAAAATCAGTAAGACCTTTCCAGGACAATCAAAGTCACATTTAAAACAAAACAATTGAGCAGTCCTGACTGCACTTAAGTCGTTTTAAATACATTACTGCTACATTATTGTAGTTTAACCTAAACATGTTAACAGTCTCATGAAATCTGGTCAGTTTATTATGAACTGATCAAGAATTTGTCTGGTATCATGATGATTTACTTTCCAGAACATTATACAAGCTTTTTAGGTTTAAATGTAGACTTAAATATTACAAAAGGGGCTTATACTCTAAAAGTGGTTGCCCTCAAAAGAGTTGCAGTCAACAGCTTTATGTCCAAGTGGACACTGGTGACGAAGGGCATTCCTCAGGGGTCAGTATTGGGACTAGCACTGTTTAACATCTCTGTTGGTGACATGGACAGTGGGATTGAGGGCACCCTTAGCAAGCTGTTGATGATATCAAGATATGTGGTGTGGTCGACACACTGCAGGGACAGGATGCCATCCAGAGGGACCTTGGCAGACTTCAGAGGTGGGCCTGTGCAAACCTCATGAAGTTCAGCAAGGCCAAGTGTAAGATCCTGCACCTGGGTTGGAGCAACCCCTGGTATCAGTACAGGCTAGGGGACGAAGGGGTCCCAGAATGCAAATCTTATAATGGCTTGCGTCAAAAGAAGTATGGCCTGGAGATCGAGGGAGATGATACTCCTCCTCTACTTTGCTCTTATGAGACCCTGCCTAGAGTCCAGGTAGGACTGGATCCAGCTCTTCGGCCTCCAGCATAAGAGGGTCCTGGACCTGATGGAGTGGGTCCAGAGGAGGGTCATGAGGATGATCAGAGGGGTGGAACACCTCTCCTGTGATGATAGGCTGAGAGAGTTGGGATTGTTTGACCTGGAGAAGAGGAGGCTCTGAGATGTTATAGCAGCCTTCCAGGATCTAAAGGAGGCCTACAAGAAAGCTGGAGAGGGACATTTTACAAGGCCATGTAGTGATACGACAAGAGGTGGTGACTTTAAGCTGCAAGAACGTAGATGTAGATTAGATGTAAGGATGAAATTCTTTGCCATGAGTGTGGTAAGGCACTGGAAGAGGTTGCTCAGAGAAGCTGTGGATGCCCCCTCCCTGAAAGTGTTCAAGGCTGGGTTGGATGGGATTTTGAGCATCTTGGCCTAGTGGTGGAAGATGCCCCTGCCTGTGGCAGGGAGGTGGAACTGGGTGATTTTTTAAGTACCTTCCAGCACAAACCATTCTGTGATTCTATTTTTTTTATTATTTGTTCCGAGTGTGTAGTTCTGTACAAGTGCCAGTTTTGTTCTACCCTCAGACACAGCAACTTTTAAAGTTACCTCGTATGTATACAACTTCTCCCTCCATCCCAGGTGATTTTTATGCTCAAGAGGAGGATAGACTCTTTTCCAAATCTCTTCCCTTCATAACACTTGAAGTTTCAGTATGTTGCCTTGGATGCACACAGATGGCTCAGTGGGAGGAAAAAATACAAATGCACTCAGTCTTGAAGACCAGATTGCAAATGGCAAGGCAAGTTTGGGATCTATCAGCCTTTCAGAGTAGTCTTCAAATCTGGTGTGTTCTTCAAGGGTATCATTAATCTCAGGTTACTCCTCAATAATGCTGGAACTGTAGTCAGGAACATAGCCTTTCTCAGTTTTGGTGTGGGTTTCACATGTGAGCATTCATGAGCTTGTATTTTGTGTAATACCTGGTCTGACTTCAAGGCTCTGTGTGTCTCAGAAGTGAAGTAATCTTTCTAAGGACCTTGAATCTCCAAGACTTATCGGTTCTCTCTTCATGTTAATATGGCTTATCCCAAAGCAATTTATATTGATGTATTGTGGTTTTGGACCACAGTAAAAGACATGCCCAGCACTGTATCTATTAACAGTCCTTGGCTTTAACATGATATACAATACAGTTGCAATATTGAGAGTATACTGAATGAGACTTTTCTTTTATTTGCATGCTATTCGGCTTTATGTAATTATATCCCTTGAAAAAACTATCCTAATTGGGAATAAAAAGGAGTTTAATATTGGAAAGGACCACCTGAGCCATTACGTTTCCTTACACAGGCATTGATGTTTAAGTTATGGGTGACTGCATCTACTCTAGAAATGGTAGCACGTTCTTCTTCCCTTAAGTAGCATAAAACTGTGATGAATTAGTAATTCACAAGTGAGAATCAGAGGACACAGCATAAGCTACTGGAAAAAAGTGTACAAGTAACAAATGACCATGGTAGATAAATGTGTCCCTTAGTAGTTGTTTGAGGCGAAGAATAGGGTGTGACCAGTTCATGATTATAATATCCAATATGCTTGTGGTGCCAGTGAGAATTGAAAATTTAGAAGAACTGGATAGACAGTGATCCCGAAGGGAGTGGCTGCTCTGCAAGTGCCTATTAAAGCAGCTGCTGCTGTGCTGGCCGTGCAGGAAAAGAGCTACATCTGCTGGCTGTGCTCCCTAGCAAAGCAGCTGCTGACAGAGGTGGGTCTGTGCTGGGGAGAGCAGAGGCAGATAGTGGAGAGAACGCTGCCTGACGGTCACAGGAGGGCTGTTTGCATGGAAAGGGAATGACTCCAGTGCGGTGAGAGTCTTACTCGGGTCCTGTTTCTTGCTGACCCCAAAGCACAACAGAGGTCCCCTAAATGTGACGGTGAGGAATTCTCCTCTGCCCACACCCAAGCACAAGCACACAGACACTTCTCTTGCATGTGTATATTTATGGACAACCTTCCAAATCCTAATTTTGCCCCAGCCAAGTTAAGCTGACTTTAACCACACCTAGGGAGTTTCCAGCAGGCTTTGAAAATAGTTGGATGTAAATGGGCTAAAATTACTTCTCTTTCAATTATAAGAAATACTTCAAATCAGGCAGAACTGGTGAATTTAAAGCTGTGATGCTGAGAGTAACACTGGGAAATGAGCAGGTAGAATAAGCTTTTAGTATTAAATATATCTTGACTAAGGAACAATTGTTATAAAAAGCAGAATTACTCACCCCAATTTTACCTAACAGCAAAAATCAATGTAAACTTTAAACTCCTTTACTCCCTCTAAAGCCAGTGGCGGTTTTGTGGGTGGTTTTTTTAACCTTTAATATATTTCATAATAATGCTGAGCAAGGAATTAGGTCTTTTGCATGAATTACTGGTTGTTGGCACTAAATTGCTTGTTGCAGGGAGGCACAAATTCCTCTGGTAAAATCCTAGCAACAAAGGAGTTGATGAAAAAAATTCCTGCTAACTTACATGCGGCCAAGATTTCACCCTTGATCTGTAGGTGGAATGCAGAAAACTTTGCCTCTGAAGCCACATATGTGGTTATTGGTTAGAACAAGCTGCCTTCTGTCCTGCCCAGGCACACCATCCTCCGTAAGGTGTAGGATGTGTAGACCTGGAAAAAACCTTCTCTAAATTCATGGAGGGGTTTTTCACATTGGAAAAATAAATTGGTTTGGAGCTTGATAGTTAGCAAGAGTGGCTTAGAAATGGGAAGGAAATGACTTTGTCATTTGTGAAACATTTCAAAGTACAAAAAGAAATCAACCACGTATCTCCTTTGGAGCGAAGCCAAGAGTTTTTTCAGTGCTCTCTGTGGAAAAAAGAGTGGGCACCCACCCCGAAATAGCTAGCAGTCAAATGGTCAGGGAACACATGTGGGCTGAAGCATCCAGTCTTTGGCTGTGAACTGAGAAATGCAGCTGATGAACAGACTAGTGTGCCACGTCCCCCATGTCCTTCACCTGGGAAAAACCCTCCATCAGACAATTCTGAGCCAGATCAACTCGTAGTCAACATCTTGTTAAACACCGAGACACTAATTCTATTTTAAAAGACCCTCACAGGACCCAGTTCAGAGATGAAATTGCTATAACTTGTAACTCATTATCCTGAAACAAACCAAGAGGTCAGTTCTCAGAGAGCTCTCTTCTGATGAGTCTGTCAATGCTGATCTCTGAATCCTTGTTATTTTTTTTGTGTTCCAGTTTGTGCCCACTAAGGACCTCCATGAAAGAATTATATTAGCTCTGGCTATTGATCTAGTCCTTGACTGACTCTTAAAATTTCTTCTTAATTTGGCTGTTTGTCTTTTCTTGACCATCAGAGGATGGAAGCAGGCTCTCTTTAATTATTTATCGATTTGCTTTATTGCTTCCTTTCCTGTGCTAAGAATGTGGATTTTAATGAATGAGCCGTTTGTTTTTTCTGTGTGACAGACTTTCACATGCCAGGTTAGTTTATTTGCCTTGCCACTCATTGAATCCTTTTTATCTTCACTTATTAAAAGCTTATAAAATATGCATGGTGCAGACAAAACAGACTCAAGTGACAATTACTGAATGAAATTTATGCCTAATTCCCAAAGCTGGAACAAGGACATTTGTAAGAGGACAGCTTTTTTTCAGGCACAGTGGACATATATGCTGCACAGGGCAAGTCCATCTGTGTAAGTAGTTAAAGCTTGCTTTATGGCCCCTTTCAAGACTGGGCCTTGAAGTCCTACAGCATCTAAGAGTTGCCTGAATGCTTCCTGTTATATGTTGCGGGATGATTTCATTTGAGAATGATCTTATTTGTGTTCTTTAAAGTGCCAAACATGTTATCATGACTTTTGGCTGCTACTTCTTCTTTTTTGATCTGTTAACACCAACCCGATTATAGAATCATAGAATCATAAGGTTGGAAGAGACCTCTGACATCATCGAGTCCAACCATGCCTGTCTCCCTACTAAACCATATCCCTAAGAATCTCATCAACCTGTCTTTTAAACGCCTCCAGGGATGGAGACTCTACCACCTCCCTGGGCAATCTGTTCAAATCCCTGACCACTCTCTCAGTGAAGAAATTCTTCGTAATGCCCAGTCTAAACCTGCCCTAGTGCAACTTGTGGACGTTCCTTCTCATCCTGTCGCTCGTCACTTGCTAGAAGAGAGCGACACCCACCCCATCACCCCGATTCTTTCTTTGCAAGTAGCCACATCAAAATCAACAAACTAATTTGTTTAGGAACTCGTGATTCTGGTGCTTAACAAATTATAGTTATTGTAGACATTAGTAAGTAAAAAGGAGTAAGCAGAAGAGGGATACATGGAGAGAAATGTTCACAATTTTCTGGTGTTGATTTTTTTTCAAGTATATGGATTGAAGGAAGTGAAAATGCAACTTAGTCAAGGTATATTGTCTGCAGTTCCAGAAAAGTGTTTAATTTTTTTAAACAAATCTGCAAACATGCTCTACTGACCATAATCTCAAGACTCTTCCTTTCAGGTCTACTTTGCGGTCATTTCTTTTCATTGTGCACAGTAGGTATAATGATCTTTTCTTAGGGACTAATTTGGTTTTAAGGGCAAGAAAGGCTAGATTGTTCTTTTAATTTACATTCAGAACAGGGAAAGGAGGATGGATGGAATTTACATCTCCGACTGGGTAAATAGTAGTAAGTGCTGTCATTCCCCCATTTAGTGCTCAAGGGTGATACACAGAAGTCCTTTCATTGATTCAGTTTACCAGAAGATTTAAAGGCGAAAGAATAACTTGAAATTTTATGGGAATGTGTAATGTTTTACATTTGTGTTGCACTTTCCTGCAGTGAAGGCGAGAACTCAGAGATAAAATAACCTTTAATGTTTTTCTTGAGCCTTGATATGTTATACTTTTCAAGTTTTGAGGCAAACTCCTAGATTAGTACAGTGAATGATGTTAAAGAAATGCATTCATTGATGGCTTTGATCAATATGAACCTCAAGATAGGAAGTTGTCTTGGAAAATACAGTTATTGAGATACATAACTAAGAATATGTTAATGATTTAAGAAGAATTGTCTTGTGTATGTTTATTTCTTGTGTTTATTCTGGATTATGCTACTCTGATAGCTTTGTCTTTGGTTTGTTGTATTCTGGTTTGTACACTGATCCCTGTAGCAGACTTAGGGAGTGGAGGTGTTAGCAATGTCTCGGCTGGCAGCTGCACTGTGTCCAGCACTGATCTACCGTGGCAGCCAGACCAGGTGGCACGACTCGTGTCTGTGCTCCTGATCTGTCTGCAGACTGGGTAGCCTGCAGTATGTTTAGACTGTGTTCTTGCCAACAGAGGACTGAAATATTTCTGCTCCAGGGGAGTCTGCTGCCTGCAGACTAGCTTCAAAGTTGTGGTAAAGGTGAAGGCTCTTTAGTTTGGATACTGCACTCTGTGAGCAAAATAATCCGTAGGGGTTTCCGGGAAGGATAATCCAGCCCAGTTCCTGTCATTCAGCCAAAGGGAAACATGCTGACTGTATCAGTTGGGCTGGGTTTTTTGGGGGAGAGGGAGAGTGTTATTTCCGGAAAAGCTATCCTATTCCTAACATCACACCTGGGAGTGGGATTGTATTAGCAGGGCTTTGCAAGTTTTGTGCATTTAAATAGCTTATCCTATTAATCACAGTATTTTTCTGAGTTAGTGTTATTTTGTTAATGTGTATACTTAATCGACAGTTAGGGCAAAATATTTGTGCTGCTGTTAAGATTTGTTGCAAATCCCAGTGCAAATTTTTTTTTTCACTTAACCATGATTGCAATGAAGTATCAGGTAGTTTAGTGGAATTTCAGGCTCCTGTTAGGATTAGGACGTGGATATATGTTCCAGAACTGTCTTGAATCAATTAAACAAATTTTGAGTTTTAAAACACCATGGTGGAGATTAGAAACAAATTTTTGGCTTCATCACGTGACCAAAAAAAATCTCAGGAAGGATGTTTAAACTAAAATGTAGCAACAAATCTGCTGCTTGGTGCTAAGCAAAACTTCCATGTCAGTGAGAGATGTTGGGGCCAGAGAAGCTTTGATATTTGTCCAGTGTGTGCTTATTAAAATTACACATAATGCTCTCTGTCATACTAGATGAACAAACTTGAATCTTAATTGTAACTATAAATAGCAACGATAAGGTGAGCTAAAAGGAAATGCCTGTGGTAATGCATGTACATGCAGAACTAATATGTAATAACATACTACTACCTACAATTTCCCGCAATGTGTTTCGCAATTATCAGTCTGCAGGGACATTGAAAGCACCTGCAGCTGCAAACTGAAGTATTGATGATATATGTATAAATAAACCACTCTGGTTTTCAGAAATAATGAAGACCTTAGCTGTTAAGAAATAACAGTATATGTTGTTAATATATTTTTATCTTTGTCAAGCTTTCCTTCTTCAACATCTTATTGTATATAATAATATCTTGGTCTTATTCATTTTAGACAAGCTCTATATGGGACCAGGGCAACTTTACCAGGATTTGCAGAACCTTTTACATGACTTGAACGTAGTTGGTCAAATTAGTCAACTAATAGGCAGCCTTAAAGGAAACTATCAGGTAATAAAGAGCTGGATTTATTTTTTAAGTATGATCGTGTTGTAAAGTAGCATAATTTTCTCTCTCTAGGATCTGCTCAAGACATTCTTTAGTTCTCTCTGTAAACAGTGTGTTTTTACCTATGATAATTCATTTACTGTTAACAGTTTAGCGTTATAAGTAGATTATTACTGTCTTTCTAATCTTATTTTTCCTTATTGTTTTTAAGTCTAGGTGGATACTACAAGTGTCTGCATTGGTTCAGTAGCTGATAAGGTTATATGGAAACAGAATTACATTTTTAAGAAATAGGATTCTTAGACAAGGTAGTAGGAGGATGGTTGTTTGGGGGAAGTCCTTGATGCCACCCCAAGCTCATAATCCTGGCTTTCTGGGGCAGCTGTAGTTAAAACTGAGTGTACATCACTAAAATATAAAAGGATTTTCAGAGGAATTTTGAACGTGATTTTCTTTGGCTTTGTTCACATCCCTTTTATTTAGCTTCTAGCAAATAGGTATTGTACTTTAGCAAATATTGTACTTTAAAACCAAATTTCAGAATGAGTTCTCCGCCATCTTAAGACTTCAAAAAAAATTACTTTTTGCCTTTTGTTTTATAGGCTTTAGCTTTTTTTAACTCCAATGATCCACGATATCCTGTAAACATATATATATGTGCATGTGTGAATATGTATATGAAAACTGGTTTTCTCTTGGGATAGCCTGCCTTCAGAGTCAAGTGCATTAAATAAAATATAACGTCTTGTGACGGAATTTTTTAGAAAGAGTGCTTTTGGACAAAATCTCACAAGTAAATTTCAGCTGCATTATTGGGAATGTGTTATAGTATAGATGTCATAAAACATTCACCCATTAAAATAGTCAAAACTTTTCTGCCTGTACTGCCAGTCAGAGCCAACTGCATTTTGAAAATTTAGAATTCAGTTGATATTTCCAGGTAGACGTGTTTAAGATAATGAGAACAGTTTAGTTGAGGAATGAGGTCAACTTCTCTACTTTTACAGAAAGACTTCAATTTTCAGACAATTCTGACTGTAGAAAATTAGAGTATTTCTGTATTTGAATACTTGTTACTATTGATGCTTTAAGTGTCACTTAGGTGTGCTTTTTTCCCTTTGCGACCAACCACTCAGCCTGCAGAAGATTATTGTTTCAGCATCCTACTTAAACAGATTCCAAACACACAGACAACTCTTGTGATGGCTCTGTAAACTTTTTGGCTCAAAGGTTTGGATAAAACCTTATTTACAGTAGGATTTGTAAACATTTTCATGAGATTTTCTTTAGAAGCAGCATCTGTAGGTTCTGTATATCTACTCATTGAGATGAAATGGAAGGGTTATGCATACTTCTGATGCAAATTTACTTTTCTTAATCTGACATATGCTGGGGAATGTCATTCATGTATAATCAAACTTTAAGTAATGTGAGATTAAGACATCAGATAAAATGTTAGCTATTTTTTTACAGATACTTTTGAAATATGTTTACAAATATGGCTAAATTATTCATTGTTAAAATGTGGAATAAATGAGACCAAGAATTGTTTGTTGTATGCAGAGATCACCTTAGTTAGCCTACTGGAAATAGGCCAGTAGGCTGGCGTTGAATCTTAGCTTTTTTAATTTTTCAGAACTTAAACCAATCTGTAGCCCATGACTGGACCTCAGGTTTACAAAAACTGATTTTGAAAAAAGAAGATGAAATCAGAGCGGCAGATCGCTGTAGAATTCAGCTGCAACTTCCAGGAAAACAGGACAAGTCAGTAGTAATCTTGATTACAAAACTTTCTAAATGGGCTTGTGTGTTAGGCATAGATGTACCAGGGAGGATGTGGGAATCTGTGGCTTTTCCTCCTCTTCTGTCTCCACAGTTAGCCTGTGACTTCTGCTGAAGTGCCACAGTGCTGGGAAGTGCTTGGTCAGGGCAGCTCTGTGATTTTTCTCCCATTCCTCAACCCTGTGTTCGAGACGGAAGAAGCAAGAGAGGAACGTGGCAGTGACAGCTAATAGGGAAAAGTCAGTGTTATGTTCCTTCACCAAGGACAGAGCTCTTCTCATACTGTTTCGTGTAAAGTGCAGGGAGATGGGTACATGGCATATCATAGCCTGCATGCTTATATTGGAGCTGTGTCTTTGTCTAAGTATTAGAAAATAATAATATTTTATCTTGCTCAACATTTCTAGCCTCGACTGTATCTCACACACAATGCATTTAGAGTGGCTTTTTTTTTCTGTCTTGTAGGTCTGGGCGGCCCACTTTCTTTACAGCTGTGTTCAATACATTTACTCCTGCCATCAAACAGTCTTGGATCAACAATTTACAAATGGCTAAACTGGCCCTTGGTAATTCTTAATTACTTAAATTTCCTGTCAAGTTTAGATAGCTCTCAATGTACAGTGTAGTTTTTTAATTATTTTTATTTTTTAGAAAATTATTTGCATTATCTGCAGTTGTTAAAGTTGCAATACAATAAATAGTAGTAATTATGCATCACTACAACGTAATGATGTTATACATGGGATGGGGTATCACTATGAAGGAATATAATTTCCACAATATTTAATGAAGTCTGTGGCAGTCATTGCTAATTGTTATATCTAAATCAACAAGAATGAGAGACACTACAGGACAGATGGATGAGGAATCTATTGCATTATGAACTTATTTCTTCAGATCTTATGATCTTTTTAAATTTTGAACATCAGGTTCAAATTTGTAAGTTTTAGCTCAGAATGATTTTAGCTAGGAAATACCAATAAAGCTGTTGGATTCATTTGCTTAGCTTTCTGAGCATGAAATAAACTTATGGGCTAGTTTTAATGCCAATTTTTTGAAGTTGGATTTGTAAAACTCAAGATTTTGGGGGGAGGTTTTTTTTTTAACATACATAGTCTTCGTTGGAGGGGTTATCACAAACAAACCTTATCTAAGTGGAAGCACTAAAGAATGTGCTGTCCTGTGATGTTAGTAGGCTCCTGTGTTTGCACAGGTGTTACAGGTTTCCAAAGATAACCTGGTATTTTGAGGATATGTGCTTGTTAGAAAGCACATAAGTACTTTCTAAAAATGCAATGCTTTTATGGTATCTCACTAAAGGCAGGCAAAATAACAAAAAGAAAAGAAGAGAGAATGGATGTCTTCATCATTCCAGGAGGAGGATCCTTGTAATTATGATTAGTAATAGTTGATAGTGATGTCACGTAGGCAGAGAAATACTATTTGAAAAACAGATTTCTTGGATCTGAGGAGAGTTTTGATGTTCCACTTCCTGTTTTAACTACTGAGAAGATCATTAAGAGAATACCCTTAATATTTTACTAGTGTAAGGTGGTTTTGCTTTATCAAGATGCATGCAATCTACTATTTGGAATTTTTGCTCATAGTTTTTTATTGTCATTTATGCATATATGGCATAAGAACAGCCTGATAAGTATCAACAAAGCCTAACAGAATGATTTTCTATTACTGTAAGTGATTATGCAGTGAAAGCATTGTGGGATGTTTGATGTTTGTTCTTTCTATTACAGCGGAGGATAACCTGTTAGGTTGGTTCTGTGTAGAAGATGATGGGAATCAAATCAAGAAGGAGAAACATCCTCTCCTTGTTAGACACATGCCAGTTATGATGGCCAAGCAACAGGAGTTTAAGGTGAACAGAATTTTTATATGACATTACAGTTGCTTTTCTTATGTGATATAACTGCTAAAGAATAGCATATTTTAAATACATCTATGAGTTTGCATCTATTAGTTCTCCTGAGTTGCTACCTTGGTGTAAGCCCAGTGGGAATGGAAGGTCCAAGAAGGTGACAAGAATTCAAAATACTTTGATGTCTGAGGCACTAAGGAACGTAGTGCTTACTATTATATAGTATCACATTCGCTTTCAGATGTAAGCTCATCACTCAATGAAAACAGAACTGCTGACAGTTTTGGTCTTGAGGTTTCCAAGTTTGAGGCTCCAGAGTAGCCTGCAGCTTAGCCAGTGCAGGAATCTGATCTCTACGATAGTTGTCCCGTGCTGTTGTAACTGTGTTGAATTATCCTCAAATTTCTGATCTTCATTGTGCACATACAACAATAGTTTTAAATGAGCTTAAAAATGTGGTGTAATTCTGTTCTGAACAATAATACAGAAATTGTCTTAATGGTTCATGCCCTAAATGAATGTGTTAGTTTGAAGTCATATTAACCACTGATTTAACGATGAAAATACAGCATGTCCATACCAACAGATAGAAGGCAAGGGTGCTGGACACTGTTTTTTCCTATTCATCAGCAGGATTTCTTTACAATCAATCAGTCAGTTATACTTGTGCAAAAACAGTAATGGAAATAAAATGATACATGTATGGCCACAATCCCAATGTTAAATTAACATCATTACCTGGGTACTCTAAAGCACTTGTTGCTAGGACAGCCTAGAAAGGAGGGAAGCTCAGCTGGCAGCTTCAGTTTGAGTATACAGTCCTGGATGTTGGGGGAAAATAATTGCTAGCTGGAAATGCATTTGAAATATGTAGTGGTGTTAAGCCAAACTATTCTGTGAGGGTGGTGAGACAGGTTGCCCAGAGAAGTTGTGGGTGCCCCATCTCTGGATGTATTCAAGGCCAGGTTGGATGAAACTTTGAGTAACCTCATCTAGTGGAAGGTGCCCTGACGATGGCAGTGTTGGAACTGGATGACCTTTAAGGTTCCTTCTGACCCAAACCATTCTATGTTACTGATTTTTAGACAGAGATACTGAAAGTCTCCAGTCTCCCATACAACCATACTCATTCTAGTCTTACCTAACAGTCAACTTTTTCTGTATTGAGTACTTTCTTAAAGTTGCCACTGGTGAAATCACCAAACTAATTTTTTTTTTTTCAGAAACTAAAAATATTTGTTGCCTTAGAACCTATACATTGTTAGGTCTTTGAAGGCCCACGACCAATAACTGTAAACAAGTTACAATAGGATCTGCTTGTTTTGAAAGGAAAGGAAAATCTGTTGCCTGTATGGTTGGATGATGGTCTTTGCCTCGTTCACCTCAAGAGAACGCAGTGCATGGCAGTATTTGCCTGAGCTTTGAGTCAACTTTGCCAGTTTTGCAGTTCATAAAGATAATTTGGATGTGAGTCCAGCTGTCATGCCTGATGCTCCTGAGTCCTCAGTATTACTGGGAATGGCGATTTAAGTATAATTGATGGTTTTCTGCAGCCTCAGCTGCAGTTGGGTGTTGGGCCACAGCTTGGGGTGGGAAGAGACCCTTTGCTTGGGTGATTCTATTTCTTACTTCTCTGCATACTGCTTGGGCTGCCCAGTGGTGGAGAGAGCCTGTAACAATCTTTTCTATCAGAGCAAGTTCACACTCCAGACAAAGGGCTTCTGTCAAGATGGAGAGCTCATCTACCAGGATTTAACTATGGAAAAACATCATTGGTTTTGGCTAAGATGCAAAGTTACAGAGAGATGTAACAAGCAGCCCAAGAAATATCAAAGCTGTCTTTTCTTTCGCTAGTGATATATTTAGCTGTTGCAGCTACTTTAAATCACCACTACAAGTAGATACTTACAGCATGTGTTAAATGAGACATGCTAAGACAGGCATGGATACCTCTTCTTGTTTTTTTTTTCTCAACTGCCAGTTTCCATCTTTCATCCTTGTAGTGAATTGTTTTGATGAATGCCCAACATTATTTTTACTACTGCTAATCACTTGGTGATGCCTGCTGACTTCAGGGAGATTTGTGAAATTCTTTACACTTTTGAAAGTTAAGTAAACTGAGCATTTAGACTCTAAGTTATGCTTGCTGATTTCCTTATTTCCTTTTTTTTTTAATTGTTCACTGTTGGGAGGTGGTATTGCCAGGTTATGGTGAAG
The DNA here is from genome assembly GCA_033556795.1 of Tapera naevia. Taxonomy (NCBI): domain Eukaryota; kingdom Metazoa; phylum Chordata; class Aves; order Cuculiformes; family Neomorphidae; genus Tapera; species Tapera naevia. The sequence goes on along the minus strand of JAUMJJ010000079.1, from coordinate 16,073,329 downwards.
TTTCCTATGTTAATACGAACCACATTGTTTCTAGTACTGCAATATAATCACAACGACATTCATGTCTGAGACAAGAACATTAGTGTGAACTATAGAGAATCTTGTCTAAAAGTGTAGAATCACACCTCTTCAGAAGCTATTTTATTCTCTACACAATTGTGACTTGCTTGTGTATGTTTTAAACTGTTTACATAAGCTTTAGGGAGCTCTGCCGTGAATATTAGGGAAATTAAGGAAAATAGAAATCCATGACTGCTCATAAAAATGCCTGTTTTCAGAGCCTTTAGGCTTGAAAGATTTTTAGAGTTGGGATGGACTTAAACATTGATCTTGAGTCTGGTGCAGCTTTCGGGTTTTTCTTAAATGACCTGTATGATAAAATCGTGAGTGTAGTTGCTAATTTATTGACAGTAACATGATGACATGCAGTTGGAAGAGAGTAGGAGTATTCTGGATGATAGCATGAGCATTCAAAATGAATAAAGCATCTAAAGAAATAATTTGTGGAGGGGCAGGGATGACAGACAATAGGACAGACACATGGTATGCTCAGGCAGAGATGGAGAGCTTCACAAGTACAGATTGAGGAGGTGGTTGAGTAGAAAGTCTTTTAAAGTAATTTTTAATAGACCAGTAAGCGAAGGATTGATAAGAATGTAATATAGTTTCAAAGGGCAAAAAATCAACGGGATGTATACAAACAGGCTTCAGAAGAGGTAATCATGGTGTGATTCTGCTAATAGCTCTGCTAGAATAGCATGTTCAGGTGGGAAGGTTCTGCACTCTCTAATATATGGAGCTGATGCATTTGCTGTAAAGATGCCTGTTGGAAAATTGATAATCAAGAATTAAAAAAAAATTAATTTTAAAAAAAATTAAATTAAGTGATAATGTTAATTTAGCCTAATGAAGAGGAGACTCAGGCAGAGTCATCGCATATAGCAGACTTCTATATAAAAGGGTACAGGGGAAGGGAAGTACCCGGTGGCTGAGATGAGAAGTAACAGGCTAATGATTACAGCAAGGATGACGTTCGGTTGAGTGTTTAGAAAAAAATAATAAAGATCCTCAAGCATTTAAGCAAATCAGCTAAAAACTCTGTGGTCTTTGACTTTTAATGTCTGTAAGAGTAAATAAGGAATCTGTCGGGAACAACACACCTGCAGCTGACCCTGCCTGTGGGAAGCTGGAGGGACTAAACTGACTCATTGCCTTCTGTGATTCTTTGATATCCTTAAATGCTTTAGTTAATTACAGACAAAATTAGGCAGAAACAGACGTATCTTTTTAATGTGTTAACTGCTCTATTTTCCTTTGTTTGAAGATTGAATGTGCTGCTTATAATCCTGAACCATACCTTTCTGGTGAAATGGAGTCAGATTCCTGTGCCATGGAACATGGTTTTCTTTGGGTAAGCATAATCTTTGAAAGGGATTGTCTCCTGTTTTTTGTGACTCTTGACAACACACATAAGCAAAATAAATTTAGATTTGTTTGTTTTAAGATGGACTTCTATAAAGGATAGCTAGTAATTTTGTCCATGCTTCTTTGTAGGGTGTCACTTTTGTGTGTGTGATTTGTTAGTATGACACAGAATTAATTCCAAAGAAGTGAGCATGCTCAGAAGTGAAATATGTGGTAATTTATAGTGAGGGCTGCTAAAACTCATGAGCTTACACTATCCTATTGTCTGTTTCCATAATTTAAAACTGCTTTAGCCATGAATTATCTCTTTAAGTCTGTACATAGGAAATGAACTTTTCTGGCATATCACTGCGACACCAAATATGCATATATTCCCACAGACAAAATGAGGGAGCCAATACTTTAAAAAAAATGCTAATGATATCAGTAGCTTTTCTTGTTACTACAAGACTGAAATTTTAAGGGAATCCTTGTGAATTAAAAGTAGAAGTTAGGAATAGCTTTTGTGAGTGGTCTTTTTCAATGTGACTCATAATTTATTTTTTTTTTTGCTATTTGTAAGCACTCTTCACAAGTATATGCCAATGAAATCTTTCCACTGCCACAAGATGTTCTTTATCATTACTCTGTCTGTATAAAAACGCTTATTGTTGCTTGGGTAGATTTTTTTTTGTTAATCTTCCCAGATCCCTAAAATGTACAGATTTGTGGACATACTGATGATATTTAGTTCTGGATCAGGGAGGAATTTAAGATCCTGTATCAGCAAGTTTACAAAAGGGATTAGATTAATAATCCCTCTTTCTGTTGAGACAGAGCATTTATAAAGAGTGTTAAGAAAGAATTTTAAAAGAATATGAGATAATTTTGAACAATGGCTATTAAAATAAATTGCTACACAGGTACTTATTGTAATTGCATTGCATTATGTATATGTCAGACATCAAAATAGGCCAATATATTCCATACTTTCAAAAAAGGAAGTATTACTGCGAGTATACAAGGGAATTTTTTGTAGATAATGTTTGTGTTTGTGCTGAATTATTTTCTTGTTTATGTCTTACGGCATGAAAACTCATATTCACACATGAAGAGTGCATTCTTCAATTAACTTTCCAGTCATTCCTTCTTGTTAATGCTGATCTTCCTGGAGACAGGTATCAGTCTTGGTCTTTTTTTTTTCTTTCATCTTTCCAATTCAGATTGGCAGTTGTACTAATCAGATGGGCCAGATTGCGATAGTCTCATTTCAAAGCTCCGGCCCCAAAGTTATTGAGTGCTTCAATGTGGAATCACGAATTCTCTGCATGGTCTACATACCAGAGGAGGAGAAACTGAAAGAGCAAAATAAGGCTCTCGACTCTGAAAATGTTCTTGCAAAAGCTTCTAATGTGCCTACTATTTGCCTTGGCATGGAGGAAGGAAGGTGATTCTCATTTCTAGTGTAATGTGTAATTTTTTCATATACTTCCAAGAAAATGTTTTCTTTTTTAAAAAGTATCCATTAATACCCAGTCGTCATATCCTTTCTACCTAAATCAAGAAAAAATTATACTCCACGTGATTTTAAAATATGCTGTGTAGTATTTGAAATTAAAATCATGCCTGAAAAATATTTATATTACTTCTGTAATGCTACAATGTAATCTTTTGGTATTGGAAAATTTTCAGAATGACGAAGCATTAAATGAGGGACCCATTAACCTTCTACACTGTGATGCTGCAAATAAATAGTATTACTGTTTGCTATTGACATGAATTATTTTGCTCTGTTTCAACTGATGAACTTACTGAGTCATCACTTGATTTATATTGAAGAAAAAAGTTACATTTTCTAAACTTATAGGTCAGATCTTGATGCCCTTACTTAGCCATAGATGTGAGTTTTGAAGGGGTTTCTAATCGGTATGAATGAAAGAGAAAAAAATTATCCAAGGAAGACGTTATGTTTCCAGAAATTCCAACATCTAATTGTGCTGATTTTCTTTGCTTGTGAAGTATAATTAATTCTAGATTTAATTATTCAGTTTTCCTAATATACCCATGGTAATAAGAGTGGTGAGAGTTTTAAGTGTAATTGGTAGTGAGTTTTTCCTCTTTTCCCTAGTTCTGAAGGTAATAGTTAATCCATAATTTTTTAAACTGATAAAAAGTTTTGGATAGACTCATATAATGACTTTGCACAGAATTTTTATTATGTCTCTTTGTTAAATAAATATTTCTCCAGACAAGATATTATGAAAAATGTTGTCATATGTCAATGTTAAGTAATTGCAGATGGTCTACATAGACGTTTTGGAGGGTCAAGATACTCCTTTTTGTACTTATCTTCCTATGAATGGAAAGAGAAAATATTTTTCCCCTCAATGTTTAGTGCAAAACCTCTCTTGTGCATATTCTAATAAGAACTAAATAAAACATAATTTCACAGTTCACAATTTGGTTTTTTTTCTCTATTTTATAGCATTTCTATTTACAAAAGTTGCCAAGGCTCAAAGAAAATTCGACTTCAGCACTTCTTCACTCCTGAAAAATCAACTGTCATGAGCTTAACATATATGTCTCAGTACTTGTTTGCTGGCTTGGTAAATGGAAACATCTCCATCTACACAAAAGCAGAAGGTAATGTGGTGATATGATTCAATAACATCCTGAGGAACTCACATGTCAGTATATTTTGGCAGATGTAGTTTTCCACTACAATATTTTCTGAAAATTCTTGTAAAACTGCTGATGTAAGGTTACTGCGCTTCTCAGTACTTCTGAAAAGACTTTTCACACTTTGTTTTCTCTATTTAAAGGATAACAGATACCTTCATACTGTTCCCACTTTTACCATATATATATGGTTTGGTATATATATATAAATATGAAAACTGATTTGTGTACCTTAGCTTAAACCTCAAGGTCTTTGGTGTTACAAGAGTCCAGAAGTTTATGTGACACCAGGCAGTATGCACAGCACAATGCTTTCCCCTCATCCAGCACATATGTTTAGGAAAGACAAAAATTCCATGTTGGTAGAGATTCCTATACATCTCATTTAAAATGACAACACTATTTTTACTCTACAGATAGGAGAAGTCTTTCCTGTGTGTGGCTCATCTCTTTTACAGTAGGACTCCTTTTACCATTAGCATCACAGTTGATTGTTTTGTATCTAGTCAAGTAATTGACTAAAATAGTTTGAGTAAAGGAGAATCCCAGGTGATACTTCTGAACCAGAAGTGTCTTCTCAAGAGCTGGTTTGGGTGCTTCTCAGTGTATGTACTGCATACATAGATAGTTAATTCAATTCAAAATCAGTGAGGCATTGCTCAAAGTTTGAAGCCTGTTTTTAAGTGAGGTGTTAGCAGGAGTATACCTAACCTTGCAAACTGCAGAGCCAGCAGAGATGTGGTGTACCTTATTAGTGTGAGCTGCATAATGATAGTTGTCGTACATCTTTAATGACAAGGGCCCTATAAATGGTAGTGTTGCATTTGTGTGGCACTACATCTCAGCTACTAAATCCTACCAGCCCCTAACTGTGGAACCAAACTCAGCATCTTGAATTTTGGAACCTGAAAAAAGCGTTGGTAAGAGATTTCCTTTCACCAGTTGTCATCTTTGACACAGTGGGTTTCCTGTTGAGCTGTCGTCTCTGATCTGAAGCCAGACATTAGATTTCAGTTCCCTTTATTTTTTTTTTTTTTAACCACTGAATAGGAAATTGTTCTTTGTTTTGGTGGCACAGGAGTAAGGCCTTAATCCTAGGACTTCATACTAACATTTTTGATATTTCAGTCTCTGTACATATCTGGGTTGGGTACTAAAGTAAATCTGTTGTCTTCTCTGAAGAGGCTTGGTATATTTAAGTTGTTGAATACTACTGTCACTCCACTTCTTCCAGAAAAGGCTGCTTCAGAAATATGAGTGGTATCGTTGGCAGTATAAGTAAGAGAGGATGGATGGGCTGCATATCTACAGAGGATGTTAACGATAGGGCAGAGCTGTTAACCAGACTGAATTATGTTATGAGCTGGAGGTTTTGTTACATTGACCAAGACCAAGATCGTAGCATCCCCTATTTATCTTCCTCTGAAAACACCAGTTCTGTGCAGCTAGATACTCATAGAGCCTGTCACAGTCTGTTTCAGGATTATTGAAGCTCTGAGATAGGAAACACAATTTTTTTTTCCTGTCTCATCTTGTAGTCCCTTCCCACACAGATTGGTCTGTGTGTGCTGTTTGAGTTCTTGGTGCCTCATGAAAGTTATGCGAATCAGCTGCTCCCGTGTTAGCATCCGTATTCTTTGTAGTTGGCTGCTGTGGTCATGTGAGGCAGTAAGCCCTGGAGGGATGTTTTTATGAGCACTGACCTATTTTACCAAACAAAGGAATCCTAGCGGTGAAATGGGAGGGAGGGAGCGAGTGCAGCCTCCTAAGAGCTGTGTGTCATACATCAGGGACACCGTCTGTTCTGGAGAGGGGTTACGTTCCAGCCATACACTTCAACTTGGGTTTGAGACTGTTGGCATAAATGACTTTAAGGGAATATTTAAAACTGAGTATGAAATACAGTCACTGCATTACAACACATCTTGATTTGAAGCCTGAGAAGGACAAATTCTATGGAATGCATAGGTAAAATAGTTGTACAGCCCGTCGTGGGAGTCCATTAGTGAAAAGGAGTAATCTTTCTTCTAGGATGAAAATCCACATTGCAGTGTTTATTAGAGTTGTGATACTTGTTTCCTCCTCTGTGGGCAGACAGTGTAGAGGATCAGTTCAGTCACTGAAGCTCTGCCTCCATATATGCAGTCAAAAACCCATGACTTCTGTCGTTCTGTGTTCAGTATACAGATAGCTCTATGTTCTCCTCTTGTTTTCAGATGGCTCAATGCATGTAAATATCCAGCTTGTTTAGAAACAGCAAGTGCTCTCTTCTGACTTTCCTCACAGGAGATCTTTGTCAGATTGACAGCATCCAGAGTGCTCTGCACAAAGTCTTGCCTTGAAGTAAATTAAAATGAAAACTAGGAAGTATGTATAGTAAACCAAGGAACACATGCTATCCCTGTTAGTGGGAAAGTTGGAGGCACACGGTGAGATCTCTTCCCTTATGGAGAGTAGTCATGTTTTACTGAGACATTTCTGTACCTGTGTATTTTCAGTTATGAGTTAAAAAGTTCTTGAGCCTTGAATGTATTTGAACATAAATTAAAAGGAAAGTCTGTGGGGCACTGGTGTCATAAAATTTACTCAGTTCTTAAATGTGAGCTAATGTGGTCAACTGTGAAAATGTCACAGAAAGACCAGAATGTAGGTCAGTTAATGTGCTAATGCTAAAAATAGGAGACTAACAATTATCCTTAATAATCCTTAATTTTATGTGGGTGAGAGGACTAGTTTGGAAAACTGTGGAACAGCTAATGGATTAAATGCAGTTAAAAGTAGGAATGGGGGTGATGCCGATTGTAAGGTGTCTGACATTTTGTGTGTTGGAGAGCTTGCTATTAGCTTTTTCAGACTGATGACTGTGCAGTACTGTGTACTTAGTGTTTGCCTCAGGATGAATTATTAGGAACATTTCCAAGCAAAACACTTCTAGATGAGGTTGAGGAAAAAGTACATTGTATTGTCTTTTTTTTAAAAAAAAACATAACAAAACCCCTTTGTGGTGGTTGCAGACGGCCCAGCAGATGTGTTTTCTGAGTGATGCAATAGTAAGAAAGGTCAGCTCGTGTTTGACTTCCATTCACAAAGGTATTTTGGGAAAGGGAAATTGCAATCTTTGTATAATATAGGTATATTGTTCCTAATATACTGTTGTCAGTTCCAGCCACTTCCTTTCTTGTAGACATTGATATACATTTCCTTTCCATAAAGTCCTGTAAAGAGTATGGAAAGAAACAGGAAAAAGAAGATAAAAACCTCAGAATTATTGCAGTGAAGAGTAGAAAAATTGATATATTACTAGGTTCAAAAGAGTTTGGTTAAGATGAGAGAATAGACTCACAGAAAATACATACTGCTTTGACTTCAATACCTATCCTGTGGGCACATGATTGATATATGTAGCCTCTCACTCGTGTACAGCACCAGCAGCGAGCCCATGCATGCTCACCTCTAGAGTTGAATTCACAGTGCTCGGCATGCTTAGTGATTCTTCCCCTCCACTCAGCACTAGGGAGGCCACACTTGGAGTGTTGGGTCCGGGTTCTGGTCTCCTCAGAGACTTCACTGGTAAAAATCTAGGCAACTCTGAAGTTGGTCAAGAGTCCAAAGAGGCCTCATGACACTAATCAGTGACCATTTTCAGAGGACTAATATCAAGGAAAATTTCTGGAACTGAAAAGAAATTTAAGAGTAAGGGAAAAGAGTTACAACAGTGAAGGGGTAGCAGGTCACTTCATTATTAAGATACCTTGATCAGTTTGGCATGACACTTACGTAGTTTTCTAAATGCAGGAAAGGAGGCATATGTGGAATGTAAAGCACTGATGCAAAACATTAGAGCCCAGGTAGGTCCACGACTGCTCCAGCATGTCTGAAGAGTGCAATTCTGGCATGTGATCACCACTTAAAGTAGATATGGTGAGAAGTATTGCTATGAAGAGTAAGAAATGGTATTAAGCTTTTAGCAGTCATATTGAAAAAGAATTGAATGCTGTTGTCTTGACTGTGCTATCACTGTTAACAGTATCACCTAATACTTGTTGCCAGAAACTTGTTGACAATGCTATCGTCTTATTTGTATATCCCATGCTGGGACTTGCAGCACCACCCCTCTGTATAATTTTAGGTAGAGCTCTGTCAGCTATTTAGCACAAAGAATTTGTTGCATATGTAGGAAAAAAGCATAGAATCATAGAATAGTTTGGGTTCAAATGAACCTTTAAAAGGTCATCTCCCAGATGACTATATGCACGTGTAGCACAGAGCAGGCCTAGTTGCAGCTTTGTAGAAGAGTAGACCTACCTCTCTGAGCTATTTCTTAATGAGAAGAAATATGCTAAACTTTCTACGTCTGTAGCAACCTTCTTACTCCTCAACAGTGCTGGTTTATGTACCATGTGATGGAAAAAATGTTTGTGCTCTACTGCACAAATTAACCAACAACTGCTGTTCCCAGGGCTCTGTTGGCAGCTCTGTTGCAAACATCAGTAGTACTGCTAAGCAAGAGAGGAAGCTACCAATTAAAAAGCATGTTCAGTTCAGTTTGACTAAAAGCCTAAAGAAGGGAAAACTTACTACAAACTTTTAAAAGACTCTATGAGTTGAACTGCATTTTATTAGGTTATCTCACATGAGGACCTGAAAGCACAAAAAAATTTTAGTTTTAAAAATACTAAATAGTAATAAATAATTTATAAATTAAATAAGAAGAAACTTCTTTTTATGAATTATTGTAAAATGATATTACTTTCCTTCATTTGACTTTTTAGAAACAAACCACAGAGAAATAAAATAGCTTGAGTTCTGTCCTATAAAATAAACATTGTTTTATAACTTTTCTTATCTGATTACATTTGAGCGAATAGAAAAAGACTTTCTAAAATTCATAAAAAATCATGAGCCTAATAACAAAATGTACTAATATGTCCTTATAAATTTTATGCACGTAAGATACCTTGCTTTGATGCAGCTAAACAGCCCAATACAAGCATTGCAATTTACTGTTCAGCATTGCGGTATGAACTATGGTGTGTAAGTATTGGAGAAATGTAATTCACCGGGGGTATATAAACTGGCGTAACAGATCTATTAGTGCATAGGCACAATAGTGTTTGGCTGTGTTCTCATTTTTTAAATATTCATCTAATATGCAATTAGCAGAAGTTATGACGTCTTATTTCTAGAAGCCCATTTGTTTTTATATTTGACCCTGTTCTCAGATTTTGCAGGCACATCTCATTCCTGCAAATAGCTGTACCTGTAATTTGTGTAGATCCCTCTATTCTATTACAGTAATGTTATAGAGAATGCCAGAGAGTGTCATGTCTTGCGTGCTAGATGTTTGGTGGATCTGTAGTAGCAGTCTGTGCCTGCTCTGATGCAGTCACTTGAAGATCAGAGTCAACAAAAACTTGCAAATGCATTAATCTTTATGTTGTTAATACTTGTGTGGACTGTCTTACAAAGCAGAAGGAAGCCCTCTATTTCTTCTCCCACTGTTTCATTCCTGTTTCCAGGTGTCAGGTTTCAATCTTGTATTTGCTCAGGGTGCAGATAAACTGAGTTTTCCACACACAGCCTCTAGTTGTAGCATATATGTACTCATTCGGTATCTTTATCCTTTCCTCATAGGCAGGAGAACAGTTTATTGTCTGTTGCTTTTCAGCATGCTAGAGTCGGTCATGTCCATAAAATTCTCCTAAAACTAAAAAAAGTGCTTATTTAGAGAATAAAAATAAGCCCTTAATTGAACAGAGAAGTCACAATTCTGTGGGTTCTCCTGTAGGTATTCTCCAGCAGCTGTGTTATGTAATTCTCCATTGCTTATTTTTCTTTTGCTCAGCTCCTGCTTTTCAGAAAACAGTTTTCTGGCCTCCTTGTGCTGGCTTTGTTCTATTGTATGCCTTGAGATTTTGTTAGCAAAAATTTGATCTCAGCTACTATTTCTTGCTTTTCTATTTCTCTTAGGAAAAAAATGAATTAATTAAATCAGTAACTAACCTAGAATTTATAACATCAGACAAAGTCATTCCATGTCTTTTGCAAATGCCATGCCTAATTTTAAATACATGGATAGAGCCAGCTGTTGGACCTGCTTGCATAAGTATGTCTTGAATCTGCAGGTGTTTACCCATGTAAAATGGAGATAATACTTCTTTTCACTTAGGTATCAGAAGCAGTGAACTTTTGATCAGACAGATAATGTGAAATAGCCAACATCAAGGATGAAGTCTGGGCAGGCAGGTGTTGAATAAGGTCTTCTGAGATCTCGAGAGACAGACAGACAGAGTGTATTATGTTGTCTTAAAAATTTGATTTTGATAGTCTTGAAATAACTTGTGAACTAGACTCGGACTTACTAAGTAATTTTGGCAACGGGTGACAAAATTCTTTATCAGCAATATGAAGTTATGGTCTTGCTTTTAGCCAGCAGCCTATGGTTAAAGCATTCACAAAAGTATGTTGGATTACCAGGCTTAATCCCTTGCCTTGCTTGAGAGAATTTGTAGACATGCTTCCAATAAAGAGATTTCCCTGGCTGCCACAAAATAAGAGGAGAGAGATGCACAGTGCTTGTTTTCTCCTCCTGGTGCCATTCCATTTTGTGTAATTAATTAAGCACTCACTGAGGCAGCTGACCCATCATTTAAATACTGCCCTAATTACCAAACTAGAGAGTATCCCCCCAACCCCCTTTTTTTATCCCTCATCTGTCTCAGATGCTGTCTGATCTGGAAGGCAGCAACATTTGCAGGAAGAAATTAAATACAGAATAGCCTTATCATATGGCTAAGGTATCTGGGTAGAATGATAGCTTTGGATTTTTTGTGGGCTGACATAAGTGGAAATGCTGTTTCTTTGGATGAAGTCACAGTAATATGAAAAACATCCAGTCTCTGTCTCACCTTTTTCATATGTCCAATATCATTGAACTGTTAGTAAAGCTGACTGGATTGTTAAGTGCTGTACTAATAATACCAGTGGAAATGGCTTTGTGATAACTGAGTTTTGATATGCATATTTGAGGAATCAAATATTCACAATACTGGTAGTATTCGTAACACTAACATTGAACTCGTCTTCTTACCTTGCAATGAGTTGTTTTAGGACTTTTATGTTACAGTTGACATCCACCTGACACCAGTACTAACTTTCCTTTTCACTCAAAAACTAATACAAATGTTAGCTAATGATTTTAAATACGACTTGACCAAAATTAATAAAAAGGTTTAATGCTTAGCCATCTCAGGAGTTGCGTGGAGGTTGAGGGCATGAAGATGTGGATTAAAAAAAATCCTTAGGTGCCTGAAATTAAATGGGCAGCTTCCACTTAAGAATTTAATCTGAGGATAATGTAGTTCCTAGCAAATTAAATCTTTTCCAGAAGTTGCTTTATTACTAATGATACATATGATTCACAAAGAACAGGGAGCGACTTTGACATAGGTGGGAGAGTTTGCAGACTAATAAGTGGAAACAATCTTCTTACTTGCAAACTAAAACAATGACAATGATTTTGACAGGCTAAAACTAAATGTCATTTTTACAAAGATGCTTTCAGTATAGAGCCACATCCTGAGAATGACTAAGTGAAGGTTATATCATGCAGATGGCAGAAGCGAGGAGAAGCACTCCAGAGCCAAGGCTTATCATTATTGTTGTCGCTGCTGTTCCTGTGAGGCAGGAAATTCGGCACCCCTTTCCCTAAGCAGACAATGAAAGATGCACTTGTTGTTGGACCAGGGAGGGGAAGGGAAGATATACTGAAGTACTTGCTTAAAGATGTGTTTACTTGGGTCTCATAGATCAGAATGTAAGTGGTTACAGAGTTGAAACCAGTATCAGTAAAGAAGGCGACTTTTCTGCAGCTTAGGTAGGAAGAAAGCTTTAAAATGAGGAAATGGGGACTTTTTGACATATTTTGTCTCTGAGTAAAAACAGATGCTTTAGTAGGTTTTGATATTACTAAAGCATAATGGATAGAAATGCAGTCTTTGCAACTTTGTGTCCCATGAATGCTTATAACAGAAGTAAACTAATATAAGAGCATTAAAATTGTTATTGACTGATTTAGTATGCCCAAATGTGCATATAAAAAGGCATGGCTACAAATATTTAAAGAAGCCGGTATTGCCAGCTGTTAAATTTGTGGAGAAATAATCTGCTAACCTGCATTCAAAGAGATGGCTAGTGGGAGTAACCAGGGCAGTAAGTGGCAGCATGCAGTTTTTATCAGAAGGTCCCTGAATAATTGATTGTGCCACATATCCAAATTACATTACATGTGTGTCTGCTAAATGCATCCCACAGAAGACACTGGGGATTATAGTTGGTGGTGTGAGGGGGGTGGGGAGTGTGCGTAAAAGAGTGATGATATCGTACAAAATCAAGTTTTAATTTGTTTTTAAAATAAGATCCTTCTTAAATGAAGCATCTAGTAGCAAGAAGTCCATTCCATTGGCTTGCTCTTAGAGACTTGTCTAAGCTCATTCGAATCTACACTATAAATCTTGCTGACTACTTTTCACATGCTTTTGTCCTAGATGGAAGTTAATTCATCTTGAAACAGATTGGTTCTGAGCTCCTTCTGAGTTGGAGAAAATTGTATCAGCCATGGCTTTCTGACTACATTTCCTTTGGAAAGCAAAGCAGTTGTATCAGAACAGCAATATGGGATTCCTTGTTTGCCAATGAATCCAGAAAAAAATTGTTGAGTTAACAAATAATGAGTATTTTTGTTCAGATTTTTTTCCCCTTAATTTTGTATTATCCTTACAAGGTGAAGGTAGGTGTATGTAAATCAGGATGTAGTTTGGAGTGGCAGCTTGCAGTGGTTTGAACAGGAGGCTTGAGAGACAGTGTTTGTTTTGGAAACGTTACTGTTTTCTTTTAACTTTTCTTCTCTTTTATTGAAGATGGGACGTGGAACATGGAACCTCAGAAGGTAGTTAAACTGGGGGTTCTGCCTGTTACAAGTCTACTTGTGATGGAGGAGACCATTTGGGCTGCATGTGGTGGACAAATTTTTATCATCAGCACTGTGACACATTCCATAGAGGTAAAAAATTTAAAAGTATTGTTCACATACTATGCCAGAGGGTGTAAGTGGTGAAGTTTTAAACATTAAAATCTGTTTAGGAAGTTTCAAGATTCCGGAAGCTTTTAATGAAATATGGTTTCAATTCTGTTAAATACCACTCCCCACAGTTCGAAATTGTGTCATGATGTTCTCTACTGATGTCTCATTAGACTGAGGTTTGTTTCCATTTTCCCTCAGGTTTCCATGAGGTGCTTGGAACTACTCCAGTATTTGGGGCAAGAGGTTTGCTTAAAAATGAGATCTGAGGAAAGGCAGCAAAGAAGTGGGTGCCTATAGGGGTTGTCTGTTGAATCCAGAAGAAGGCTTAATTAATAGGCTGTCTCTACATAGCTAGATGTTACTTGTACCTTGTGTTGATTTCAAAATAAATTTATTCAGAGTTTTACTTCTCACTGGTCTTGAAAAGTTTACTTTGCATAAGGACATTTTCCATGCAAAAGTCAGCATTTCCGGAAGGAGAGAAAAGTGTTAAGGATTCAAGCTCATATTTGTGACCACATTTTCCAGAAAACACTAAGCCCTTATTTATGTTAAAATTGCAGCCTCCACCAAAAGAATATCTCAGTGGTCTAAAGTTTAGGATTGATGAAACCTTAGGAATTTAGCCTCTCCTTTCACCTGCAATGCAGTTACACTGAGTTGCATGATGTTTACAGCCATGAAGGTCTTTGACAGGGATGGTGATGAGCTCACAGCCACCTCCTTTGTGTGCTTTGTTGCTGTTTTTTTGTTTCATTGATGATCGTGTTTTCTCCCAACAATTGTCTATTTGGTACAATTGATTCTGTGAGTCATTGTCATGGGTTTGCAGAGAAATAGCTAACATTCTAATTTCCCCTGTCTACATCTGTGCTTTCTGGGTGATTTGTTTCATCCAAGTAGATGCTCGGTGGTATATTTTCCTACCTTGTGTTTCTTAGGGTGTGTTTTGTTGATATTTTGGGTGGTTTGAGGGAAATGTTTTGGGAGAGTGATTTGAATAGGTTCTTGAGATAGATTTTTTTTTTTTACCATCATTGTGAGGGCAGAGTAGCCTCTTGGATACCTGGAACTACTGTCTTACAGACTTTGAGTCTCTCTGATTCTCACCAAGAAATGCATAGCAACGGCAGGGGATCAGATTGTTTCTGTGTGACGCTGGTTACATACAACCAGATCTCTGTAAATGAATTTTGCAATTCTGGCCTAAATCTATGACAAAGCTCTTCCTAGATCTGGTGACAGGCCTGCAATTTGGGCTATGCTGTGCTATTTTGTCACAGGAGAACAAAACTGGAGTTAGACGAGCTTTGAAGATTAAATAATAAATAAAGCTTACTCTATCAAAATACAGCGTAGTGTAATGGATTGCAGTATTTAAATCAGAAGTGCAGAGAGTTAAAGTAACAAATATTCTATCAATATCTCTCAGAGATGGTAGTTTCATTTGTAGGAAAACACTTCCAGAGTGCTTTGTAAACTAACCCATCCACAGTGCTCAGGTTATTATAGATCCACTGACTTATAGCTATAGTTAATATACAGGCAATAAAAGCTGCAGCAGACCACTGCAGAAATGGTGCAACTAGAAATGGTGTGTATGGCTTGATTAATATTTTCTCAACACAGATAATCTTAAGAACACAATGATTTTTTGTATGACAGGCTGAGGGGTCATCTTTTTTATTTCACATGAATATCCGTATCATAGCATGTCATTTTCCTTATAGTATTGCAAACAAATGATGATTTTCTGTTGCCCTTCTATGGATTCTAAGATGTATGCAAGAATTGATCTTGTTTTCATCATCTCACCAGACTAAATAGCTCCCTGATGTTTTCTCTGTTTCTACCTGCTCATTTACTGGACTTATTTTGATAACATTCCTGGGTTCATAGTTCCAAAAGTTATCTGCTATGATGCACGTACCATCTTCATTGGCAGTATTGGTTCTATAATATACACAAGGAAATATAGACTGTCTACAGGGAGTACTTCAACAATATCAGCAGCTGCCTACATCTGATCTACCTCTTCCATATTGTGCAGAGCAGAAGCTTTGCTATATGGAGACGAATAGTAGCAAGGAATTGTTTGGTCTCCCTCTGTGCCCTCTCTTGTTGAGAGAGATTCAGTTACTAGTAATAATTTGACTCAGGAACTTTTGCATTATATTCTTTTGGGCTCTATAAACTGGAATCCAATTGTTGCACAGAGCTTCCTCTTTGCTCAACATGTTTTGTTTCTTTGTATTCCTCAAATTGCAGCTGCTTGTTTTTTCATTGCTGTCTACTATAATGCAAAAATTTCTTACACTCTGGGTCATATACATGAACTCTATATATACTATACGCAAGCCCAGGAAAACATTCAGGACTATTTTGTTAAATTTGTCTTTGTGAGGCACTCTCTGCATTATGGGTACCTGATATGAACCTATCTATGCAAAGTATGTTATCCTCTGAGAATAATCTCATTCCATGACTCTGTGCTTTTCTAAGACTCTTATTTATGCTTTTTATAAAATAACTATTAGTTAATGAGCAGGTTTGGAATCCCTTATTTTGGTTTTGGATGTTATTCACTTTGCCTGCTTTTTTTTTCCCTGTTCTGTTATGGATTAAACTCTCAATTCACTTTTTTTAATGATATGTTATTGTAATAGAATGTTTTAGCAAATGTCTTTTATTGGCACAGTGCTTCAGACTTGGCAAAATGCCTCAAGTTCTTTGGTAAAGGACATGTCAAAAATACATCAACCACTGTTATATATTAATTACCTGCTCTGATACTCTTTCTGTGAAAAAGAAATTTGTCTTAATCTTGACCCTAGATCTGATATTTGTTTTACTGTGAGTATAGACCTTAATCCTGTAGTGGTCTCTGTGCCTGTAGACCCTTGGGCTCTACAAAGGCAGTCTGTTTGTTTAACAACAACTGAAAATGCCAGAGTATTTAACAGAATAAAGTCACCAATTGCATAATGTTCCATCCTGGTTTGTTTTATCTTGTTTTTAAACCTGGGTTAACTGTACAGGAGTTACTCTCATTTTAACCATTCAGGTAGAGCAAGTTGAACTATTCAGCTGAATAAACGAAACAAATGAAAATCCATATGCATGAGTGTATGTTGCCTGAGTACTGTAACTTCTTTAAGGCAGTAAAAGTTGTTTTTTTTACCTTGTGGACAATGATGCCCATTATGTGTCTCATGAAGCTTGAGAAATCATGGTTAAGTTGTTGGCGTAGCTGTTTGGTGCATCTGGGTGCTTCCTTGAAAGACAGACTCCACCTATGCCCCGCGATGCTGAAACTATAGGAAACTATGCTGGGATGTGGCATCCAGAATGTCTTCTGCAGTTCTCATGTTGGTATAGAGTTTGAATGAGAGAGAGAGCGAGCGAGTGAGCCTGAGGGGAAAAAAAGCTGGGCTGTGAATATAGAGGAGTGTAGGTATGAAAACTTAAAAAGTAAAATGAAGTTCAATTTTGTTTTCTTTTGATAGCAGAGGGAGAAAGACATTTTTGTGTCTTTGTGGCTGTATTTCTTGCTATAGGAAGAAAAAAATGTGAAGAAAAAGGCCAGCTATTAATTTTCGGATAGACTCATCATTGAAATGTGTCGAAGTTATCCTCTGTACAGAGACTTTTGCATTTGTAAAAGAATACACAGGTTTAGGTACATTCTTGCTCTGTGTTAGAGTGAGCGGAATAGTTCTTTCTACATGTTTCTTGTGGCATTGACAGTATTACAGTTTTACTTTAAATGTGTTTACTTGTTTCAGCAGACAGCTGTATGAGCGGCAGGGCAGACTAAGTGGGAGTATAATGAGTTGGCTGGTAGGAACGGAATGTGACAAAAATGCATGTGTAAGTTGTTTACAGTGGCACAAACAGAATTGCCAGCTGTGGTCAGACCACTCCAGAGGAAATTCATTCCTTACAGTCTGTTTTGTTTTTCTTCTAATTTCAAACAGTGCAAATTGCTGGTCAGGTTCGCTTCAGCAGCCTTGGCTCTGTTATTTCAAAATCCTTTTTGCAATGAAACCTGCATGATGCGAATATCAGGAAATTTAGTGATAAGAACTGTTTCTGTCTTTGAAAGGTGGTATTCATGGATGAATTCTTCTGTTGAATGAGTCGTATGATTTTCAAATTGTGTATATCATTTGGTAAAGAATGAATAGAGGTTGCTTGAGGCAAATGGTGAGTATAAATGTGCCTGCCAGAGGTGCTTACCTTGCATTCCACAATGGTTTTACTCAAAGAATCAAAAGATAATACAGTAACACTCAAAAGCTGAACCACTGTTTGATAGCTGAAGAGAAACTTCTCTGCACGTTTACTGAAAACTGAACATTTGAAGAATAGTGTTAAGAAATGAAAAGGAAGAAAAGAATCATTCCCCTTATTTTTAAACAACCAGTTTCTCAGTGGAAAGTACTGATTTGTGAAGTAATAAAGTGTGAAAAGAAAATCTAGTGCCTATTAAAATCAAAAGTTACACTTTGTGAAATCTTTAACTGCTGTTGTTTATCTCTGATCTTATCCTGTTTGTTGAATTTATATGGAGAATTTGAACAATATATCTATATCACTAATACATTAAAACCAGAACTGTCTAGGGCTAAGAGCTTGGCCTGAGAAACACGTAGTTTGGATTTTGATGCAAAATAACCAAAATGTAACCCTTACTTGTAAGGCATGGAAAATTTAGGTGTGCTTTTACAAGCAGGAAAGGGGTACACTTGCATTTTATCTGTAAATCTAATTAAGAGTACATAACATGTAGTGTGACTATTGGAGCTGATATTTACTTCCATATCCCTCAGAGACGGGTGTCCAAGGAACAGTTTGTCATTTATTCATCCAAGGAAGTTTTACGGTAACAGAATAGCTCTCTGTATTTGTTAATAGCCAGCACAACACTAAAAGGCCACAGAGACAGTTACAGACAAAACTGGAAAAAATATCCCTGCTTCTTATAATGATTAAAGGACTTTACTACAGCTTTATCTTGCATGTTAAACAGGGGCATGTAGAGACGTTTCAGCCTTCCTGGAGCCACGCCTTACAGAAATTGTAACAACGAATGTACTAGATCAAGGAAAAATATCTACCCTGAAAATTTTGCATTGTTTCTTGTCTTCAGAAGGAGGATTTTAACCTTTCTAATGAGAAGCATCAATGTTTTTGAAGGACAGGAAAGCAAAATAGCTAATACTTGTGAAATTCATGTGTGTCCGAGTTGAAAACAAGCCCCACTATTAAGGCTTACAGTGTTAGGTACATAGTTGAACAAATAGTAGTGTATTTATATTCATAAACACTTTACTTTCTAAAGATTACTTTTTCCTTGATTCTATTATTCTTATTCTGAAAAAGATTCCCTAACAGAACAGAAGACATTTTTTTTTTTTATTGTTTAAAGAAGAGTTTGGCTGTGGGTATGAGTAAACATCTTAGGAAAATATCTGCCCACTCCCAGGAACCTCATCTTTGGTAGTCTTCCCAAAGGAGTATCAATAAAGAAATACAAAATCGTTTTAAGCCTCAGCTGTTACAGTTTTGCCATGCAATATTTTTAATAAATGTGATATCTAAGTTACTGTGCAGTTAGTCTGTCATTAGCTGGAACTTTGGTTCAAGAGCTGAGAATCCTTCCATATTAATGATGATGTATTTTCAAAAAAAAAAAAAAAAACAGGAAAATTAACACATCGTATGGAGCAGTCAGAATGTATTCTGAGCAAAGTAGAGGAAGCTAGTTTTTTATTTGATATGGAGGATAAGGAAGATAGAATGAAGACAGAATGTTTTTTCAGTTGCATGTTACCACAGAGTCCTTATTTTTCTTACAGACCCATTTTGAAGCACATCAAGAAGAAGGAATGGTAATCTCTCACATGGCTGTTGCAGGAGTGGGAATCTGGATCGCCTTCACATCTGGATCTACCCTTCGCCTATTCCACACAGAGACACTGAAACACCTCCAGGATATTAACATTGCCACACCTGTTCACAATATGTTGCCAGGTAGGTGAATCACATAGTATAATATTTTTGTTTTGTCTTTATCACCATCATTCTCTAAAGTGTTGTGGATTAGGCAAGAATCAGAAGGTCCATCTCTGACCTTAAGTCTGGTAACTATTTGCTTTAGTAAGTCATGGTCTGTCACCTGCCCAGAAGAACACGGTGTTCAGTGAGCTGATTGAGTAGTGGCTCTCCTCCTTAGAGCTTATAAATATAATTATGTAGATAATTAGGTGGATTTTTCTGTTTAGTTATTTTTTTTGCATGACTGTGAAGCAGTCAGTCTATGCAGTCCACCATGGAATTGTGTTTGGTTTGCAGAGTTTCGCATTTGTTTCTGGAACTTAGTATCAAAGTACATGGTGGAGTCAGTTTGCCTAGGATCCAGACCAAAAACCCATTTGCTTAATTTTAGTTACATCAGTAATCCCAGTGAACTCAACTGAACCACTCATGCTGCCATTTTGGCGTGTGGTCAGTGTTTTGCTGATTGGAGCTTCATTTTTTTTTTTAATTAAAAGATTAGTCTTGTAAGTAAAGATGGAACACAGACAGCTGCACTGGCCTGAATCTGTTTTGCGAGTGGCTAGGACCTCAGCATCAGCAAGCACGTAAGATGGGAGCTGTGGCAATCCTAAAAGAAGAGACAGAAAAATGATACAGCATGGCTGAAGTGTCCATGAGGGGACAACCGTTCTTTCTGTCTCTGCAGCAGAGTGAGCTTCTGTAGTTTTTATGGGCAGTGTGTGCTCCAGATGTATTGCTTCACTTCTAGCAGAAGCCAGTTCTTCCTACACTGAGATTATATTTATATTCTTACAAGAGTTAGGTATAGATCTAACTTTAGTCTTAGTCTGCTTATCATGTTTTCTTTCAGATTACATTACCTTTGCAATAAAGCTCTATTTTAAATTGTGTCTGTTTATATCATGTTCTAGACAGCATGTTTTTTTACATGTAGCTCCAACACCGAACAGCAGCAAATTGCTTGTCTTTAAATAGCTCATTTGATTGAATTTCTTACAGTTATGCAAAGAAATCAAGATCAGTTGTAAAAAGATTAACTTTTATTATGATCTGCTGCTTATAGGGGAGGGGGAAAGGGAAACAGGGAAATATGCAGAAAATATATATAAAAATCTTGAAAAATTTAGCATTTGTGTACATTGCCATGGTAATAAAACTGCAGATCTAACATATCAATTTTTTTCCTAAAGAGTTTCAGCTAATTATATCTCCTCAGAGTCATTCTTGCCCATTTTGGTTCCTTTTATTTTCTTCTCAGTGTCTTTACAAAAAGCACTCCAGTGAGTGGAAATGGAAATTTATTTCAGGAGTAGAACATTATTACAGTGAATATTCCAAGAGAGAATCCATTCTAAAAATGAAATGAACGTCAATTAGCAGCAGCTCTTGGGCCTGTTTATGTGATGCCAATAATGCTGCAACAAGAAAAGCTGAAAGACAGAGAAGTACGAGGTTTACATAATAAAGCAGTAGTAATAACCGCTTGGAACTAAAAGCAGCCAAAGAATAAATTGAGCTCTAGGCAGTATATTATCAGATTTAAAAAGAGGAAAAAAATATCCCCAAAAACATGAAACAGAAAAGGAGTGAAATGGCTGTGTATTTACAAAATATGCATTGAGCCTTTACTGAGGATTTTTAGGGACTCTGGTTAATGTTCAGAAGTGCTGCAGGTCATCATTTAGTTTCAAGGGAAACAGCCCTGTTAAGTTTTCTGAAATCCAGCAGTAGTTCCTTACTATGCAAAAATAACAGATAAGTAAAAATTCAACTTATATTGAAATGAGAAAGAAGGAAATGGTGTAAAAGTATTTCTAAGAGTTTTAAGAAAAGAGATTAGGAAGGCAGGATCTTGATACAACTTCCAAGCAAGATCTCAGTATAGCCTACAAGAAGCCAGACTTCTTTTGCCAGTATTTTCGTAAGAACAACAGTGTGTAATGTTGTTCCGATGGCTACCTGGACGTGTCATCTCTGTCTTCATTTAAAACAATATGAATGAGAGGAATGTCACCCCATGAGGTTAATGAAATTATTTTGTTGTTATGCAGTAGAGGTAAAAGAACAATTTACTGTTGCTGTCAAGTATGGTCACCGTGAGTAACAGTCCTGTATTTAAAGGATAGAATCATAGAATAACAGATTAGAAAGGACCTCGAGGATCATCTGCTCCAACCTTTCTTGGCAAAAGCACGGTCTAGACAAGTTGGCTCAGCACCCTGTCAGCTGAATCTTAAAACTGTCCACTGTTGGGGAATCTACCACTTCCCTGGCGAGATTATTTCAGTGGCTGACTCTTCTTATTGTAAAAAAGTTTACTCTTGTGCTCAATAATAATCTCCTCAGGAGTAACTTGTACCCATAACCCTTCATATTTTCCATGTGACTCCTTGTAAAAAGGGAATATCCGTCTTCTTTTTAGCTGCCCTTTAAATATTGGAACATGGTGATAAGGTCTCCCCTAAGCCTCCTTCTTTCAAGGCTGAACAAATGCAGTTCTCTCAGCCTTTCCTTATATCGCAGTGCTTCCCAGTCCTTTTATCCACTTTGTGGCCCTTCTCTGGACTCTCTCCAGCCTGTCCACATCTATCTTGTAGAGCAGGAGCCAAAAGTGAACACAGGTATGACCTGACAAGTGCAGAGTAGAGTGGGATAATGGCTTCTTTATCTCCACTGGTGATGCCTTTGTTGATGCAAGCCAGCATCCAGTTGGCTTTCTTTGCTGCAGCAGCACACTGCTGATATTTAGCTTGTTCACCATCAGGATCCTTTATGCAGAGCTGCTTCTCACACAGGTAGACCCCAGCCTGTGCTGCACTCATGTATTATGTTTTCCCAGGTGCAAGACCATACGCTTGTCTTTGTTGAACTAGCTATAGCGACTAATTAAGGCAGAAGAGCAGGAGATTCTCATAATGTTAGATTTTCCCCATTTTGTTTTTAGAAGATGACAGCTTCAAATATCACTGCCTGCTGTCCTTGTTGTAAATCACGTGCCTTCTTTTTTTGTTGAGGAAGGCAACCCTGTGGCACAGTGAGCAGGACAGAATCCGAAAGGAATGAAGTGTGAAGTAAATAGCACAGGATGTGATTGTCCTTATGATTCAGGAAAGTTCAGTAATGTAAAAAAGGAGACTGTATCTGACAGTCTTTCATCTCCTCGACATAACTTTGTCTGTGGCAGTCTGCTTCTGAAGAACGGAGCTGGGAAGAGTATTGCTTTTTGGAATTACAGGAAGTTTGTGTGTAAGAATACTGGACTGGAAATTAAGCCAAGGTCACGGAGGCAACCAAATGCTTCCTGATAAAGTATGGAAAGATTGTGTTTTATAACAAAGCACCAAAAAAGTACAAATGCTACATGAGAGGAAGAGAATGGGTGAAAGGAAGAGCATCATCATTGTTACAGAGCCAGGTAACTATTTATTTCACTATCTAAGCAACAGCTGGATTGCTTTTAAGTGGCCCAAGCGCAGCTCTGTTGGCTGAACAGAGGGCATACTGAGCAGCAGAAAAGAAAAATCTGTTAACACTGTTAGACAAATAGACATACTTCACAAGTGCAATGTACTTCATTTGTAGAGCAAGTTTACACTTACCATTTGTGATCTGTAGTTGGAATCTCAACAAAGACGGCTTTTCACGAGCCTTTATCACAGCCCACACCAAAAAAAACCCCAACATACTGTACGTGAGTAGACAATCCACTTGTTTTCTCATAGTCACATTCAATATTTCATTATTCAAGAACAACCTTAAACATGTTTTTCCTTTCAACTCTAAGGGAGTTTGCTCTTTTAAGGAGATTACTGTGACCTTGATACATGTAATTGCATTGCTCATATGGATGGTGACAGGCTAGCTCTTTAACAAAGAGGTAATTTCTGCTTAAATTGCTGTGTTGTGTTTATATCTATACATCCTCTAATGGCATGTCTGTTTCCTCGAAATAGATGAGAAAAGCAAAGAAAAAATTTAGCATTTCCTCTCTGTGGAAAACAAACTATACTTTGAGGCTTACAGCTTTCTTTTGTCACCACCCCATCAGGGTCCAGACCATAAAATGCAGTTAGTTTATGATTCTACTGCTGGGAAATGATAAAAAGATTGGGGAATATTTTAGGTCAGCCCGGTAGATCTGTACAGTGGTCTTACTAAGAGCAGCATGGTGAGGT
This sequence comes from Tapera naevia, assembly GCA_033556795.1. Taxonomy (NCBI): domain Eukaryota; kingdom Metazoa; phylum Chordata; class Aves; order Cuculiformes; family Neomorphidae; genus Tapera; species Tapera naevia. Next base: position 16,049,926 of record JAUMJJ010000079.1, on the reverse strand, counting down.
AAGAGGAAACACACCAGTATGCGCTTGCACATAACTGGCATTGATTTCAGAAGATCTATGTGGGAACACGTAAGGATTTACCTAGGTCTGGTTAATGTTGTAATTGAGACCTGAGAAAGATGAACATAGAGCCAAACACAGGCAATGACACATTTGTCCATGTATAAGCTTAATTGTTGTCTTCAGTTCTTGGTAAAGTCAAGATCTCAGTCAGATATTTTACAGGTTTTAGCAGTTTTATCATTGTAGTGGGAGAATGATCTAAAAGTTGTCTTTCAGAGTATTTGATTGATTTGTAATTTTGTTTAGAATTTTCCCTTCTTAGCTTGTTAATTTCTGTACTTACTACATGATGCATTCTGGAGAGTTTGGTTTACGTTTCTTTCCTCTGAATTTGAAATATATATTAAACCCCACAAAATGACAGAAGTATTGTTTCAAACCTTGGCCAGCAGATAACACATTAATATTTTAAGTTAATATTTTAATAGTTTTTTAATCTCTGTATTGTGTTGAGTTGTGTGCTATTCCCAAGTATATTTTCAGATGCAGATGTTTCTTGCTTTTCCAAGATTTAAAAGCAAGTGGTTTTCCTTTTGAACTCACTATACTTCACAGTTAAGGTTGTGCACAATGTTTAAGATTGTAAGTTTCTGGCTGATAACTTCTTGTTTTCACCTGTGGAAACAGTAATGCATATTGCCACTTTTCCCGAGTAAAAATTGCTGGTTAGAAGTTAATTCAGCATTGGATTATGAAATCATGCATATTATTTTAAACATTTTAAAAAGCATTAAAATCTGTTGTTTAAAACCGTGAGTTTCTTCTTTCTGTAAGGGTTTTCAGAGGCAAAAGTACAAATGGAGGTTTTGATAATTTTGAAACTCTAAAAGATGTACTTAAGTATTTAAATTTGCACTTTATGAAACAAACTGTAAGTGAAATATAGTGAGGTTAGGCTAATCTGCAGTTACCTTGCACTTGATGTGGCTCTGGTTGTGGGAGAGGACTTGTTGTTATACATAACTTGAGCAATTCTTAGCTCTAATTTACAGAATTAAAATACTGATTTTTGAAAACTCCGATACACAGATGTGTTTTGGCACCACCATTTGAACTTCTTCGGTGCTCGAGTACCTTTGTGTGCTTTGTTTTGGGAACTAAATTAATCCTATTAATATCTCAAAAAAAACCTCAAACCACTATACCGAAAAAAACCCACCAAACTCAAAAAAAAACAAACAAAAAAGCCCCATCAAAAAAGCAAACTCCAGAGCTTCAAAAGTCTTGTAATTCATCAATAGGCATGGGTTATCAATGCTTATCTTACCTGAAGAGGGACGATACAGTCCTACCAGCATAAACATCTACAGTTTTTGGAAAACATCATCTGAAGGTCTGCATGAGTAGATGGAGCCTCTTCAACTTATTTGTGCTTGATATACCTGCAGAGGGTGACCTAATCCTTATGCTTTTAGGGTATTTTAGAGTGTGGGGTTTGGGTAGGCAGGACTGGGATTCCAGATCTGACCTTACACGTACCTTTTACAACACATCATTACTGGGTTAATACTTTGGTTTTGTTAAGTTCTGTGAGGAAAGACTTGGAACTGCTTCCCAGTTGAGTGCTTTGGGCTACAGTCAGGCTGCTTCTTCCCTGCTTTCCCAGTGGGTCTGTGATTCATATATTCTTGGACGTGAATTGGCTCAGCTTCAAGAGACAAGACGGAAAATGCTTTTATTTGTGATACACCATAACTAAGATCCTTTTCCATTGTGTGGAACATGAGGGTTCATCCAGGTTGTATCAGATATGGAATCCAAATTCCCTACTTACTGATAAATTGATTAACAACTTGAGAACTATGATGAAGATGAGACTGCTCTCTTGCATGTGAAGTTAATCATAAATCCGGGAGTGTGTAGGTGTTGAACCGGGAAGATTCCAGCAGGATTTAAATGCTGCTCCACATAAACTTGGGCTATAGCAAATGGTTGTGTAGGCCATTTCTGAAACTTGTCAAGGCCATTTTGAAAATCCATCTAAACTGAGTCAAATCTATTTAGTAAGCACTCCAAGCAAAAATGACCTTGTTTCCATTAGAAAAATAGCAATTCCATAAATAAAATGTTATAGAAAATCATACAATAATTTTGATTGGAAATTGCCCTGGAGGTCATCTTGTCCATCCTTCTTGAAGCAAGCCTGTTTAGATCTGGTTGATCAAGGACTTATCCAGACAAATTATTAATATCTTTGGATAGGATGGAGATTCCAGAACCTCTCTGAGCAACCTGTTGCAGTGTTTGACCACTCTTATGATGAAGAAACCTTTCCCTGCTTACAATCCAAATTTCACATGCTCCAAATTTGATCCATTGTGTCTTATTCTATCACTCTGCACATCTGAATAGAGTCTGACTTTGTCTTCTGTGCACCGTCCCATCAGATAGGTACAGACAGCACTTCTTTTAACCTCTGTTTGTACCATATGTGCTCCAGTCTCCTGATTGTCTTGGCCACCTTCCATGGGAATTGTTCCAATATGCCAATGCCATTCTTGTGCAGGAGGACTCAAACTCAAACAGGGGGACACAGCACTTCTGATACAGTTTCACAGAGTAAAAACTAGAAGAAAAAAGTAAACATGAACAGGTTAGAGACTTGAATATAGTGTGTTATGAAAATATATTATTGAGTATTGTGAAGTGAAATGCTTTTAAGTTTTGTTATTGAGAATATACAAACATAGTCTATTTGTAAAAGCATGTTTGTATAGATTATCTATGTCTACTTTTAGATACTTTGGTTTAGAGATTTAGGACAGAATGTTTCCAAAGTTTAATAGTGTTTAAATTGTTGTGTATGTAAAGCTTAATACCACAATCGAGCAAAATATTTGCTTTGTGCTGAGTGTTTTGCTGAATGAGATGGTACAGCTGATTGTGTTTGCCTGAAGTTACTTTGATCTTTGAAGCAAAGATCATCACTCTACAGTAATGGATGACTTCCTAAACTTTGCAGGGCAGCATCGTGTTTCTGTGACCAGCCTCCTGGTGTGCCATGGTTTATTGCTGGTTGGAACAAACCTGGGCATCATAGTAGCGTTACCAGTGCCACGCTTGCAGGGGATTCCCAAAGTAACCGGTGAGTGAAATTTCTCAAACGGATTGAGTACAATGTTTTTTTTACCAGAGACTTAATTTCTCTTCTCTCAGTAGTTTAAGTGAACCTGCCAAATTATATGTATTGTTCATCAGAGCTTTGTGATGTGCTTCTTCCTGAGCTTTACAGTATATCCAGATAATTGTCAAGTTTTGTCACAGTTGTTTGAGCTGTTTCTTTGGGAAATAGGCATTAATCCTGTTGGAGTGCAGTCCAACATGGGGATGAGAAAAGAATGCATACAATCTTTCTTCCAGATTTAGAGACAAATAGGTTTAGAGACATAGGTACTAAAAATTGAGTGTGTTGTCTGCCTGGTTATTCAGTGAATTGGTTTTATACCCTTTCTCCCCCAAACAGGAGACTTGGAATATAGGAGTGTATATTTAATTCTTTTTGACAACTATCAAGATTTTTGGAGGGATGTATTTATTGAATACTTTCACATTACCCCATTTGGAATACAAATGTGTGGATGCTGTTGTATCACTTCCCAAATGTTTAAGTTCCTAGAAGAAGCAAGATTTTAAAACTGTGCTTAATAGGGGCTTTGCCATGCTACGTTTTGGGTTCAGAATTATTCTGGAGTTTCTGAGCTGTAGAGAAAAGCTGGCATGTTTTATGAGACAAGCTGTTTGCAGCTTCCTTCGTGGAGGGGAAAAAGGCTTATGTAACTTTGCAAAGTGAAAATGAAATCCTCTGTGTTCAGGAAAATATGCAGCAATAATCTGGTATGACACAGGATAAATGCTTCTTAAAAAATGTGGAGCTTATGTTAGGTGAAATTAAATGTAGTACAAGAAATTGCATAGTGGCAGAATCAAAAAGTCTGTCATTTTAGTCTTCCATTTTCTGTTTTGTTTATTGTCATTTGTCATCTGTATAGTCTTGCATTTATTTTGGGTCAAGGTTTGTCAGATTTTACAGATCTAATAACATTACATTTAGAGATCTGTTTTTGTAGTCTTTGATACTAGAGTTGGAATTTGAATTGAAAAATTGTGACATTTTCCAGGTGTGCTTCCAGTAGTGATAATTCATCTTTATATTATTTGCTTTCTGTAAAAACAGACTATGTTTTGTCATAACCTGGAATGCATTAAGGAGTTAGGGTTGGACGGAGTGATTTGCAGGGTTGTGGGGTTTTCCCCTTCATAGCCTGACTCTTTTCCATATTGTAGCTGATTTTGTAGAACGCTACCATGTTTTTTTTCTTTTTGGCCGTAAAAGCCACCGATACTGATATTGTTAGAGCTTCTGAATTTGGCTGTATGCAATTTGGTTTTCATACCTTCTAATAACTGCACAGAGTAAATCTTCCTTGTATTACCAATTTAAACTACTGTTTAAATACTTATAAAAACCCCCTAAAAATAATAATTGTTCAGCCATTTCCTTATGAATCTGCAATGGTAACTAGACAGCTATTCAGAAGGATGAGTTTTGTTTTCTGCTGTTTAGTGTGGAGGAGTCTGTTACAATGAAGAATGTTCTTAAGCTATTCTGGAGAGGTGCAGAGGTACAGCAGGATTAACTGAGAAACGCATTTTGTCTGTGGATTACTGTTTGTAATTGTTACTTTTGTGTTGATGCCAACAAAAAGAAGTTAGCGACATTTGTGTACTCGTGCTGCTGTGAGAACTGGGCACAAAGCTAAAATTCAGAAAACCATGTTTCAGCTGTTTTATTTGTACAGTCCTAAAACACCTTTATGACACAACAGATGTGGGTTTTTTTACATTTTTTTCTGTAAGTTGTATAAATTGTACACACAAAGTAAACACAGACTGAATGTATATATTAGTTTTAACAGTTACACTTTTCTGAGCAAATTTAATGTACTGATTATGGTGGAACACTGTGGTAAAATAAATAACGTTCTTTAATTTTCTTTTTCTTTTTTGCTCCAGGAAGAGGAATGGTGTCGTATCATGCACACAATGGCCCGGTCAAGTTTCTTATAATGGCTACATCTATAAACAAGAAGAACAGAAACAAACTAAGGAACAGCCTGCTTTCTGGCTCAGAACCTAAAGATGATGACCAAAAGAACATTCTGCACAATGAAAGACCAGGCTCTTCCCTTAGTGACACCCATGACACTGCAATTTGGCTGGGGGGTTCAGCAGGATCCATTGCACAAAAAAGTGACTTGTCATCATCTTCTGGATCCCTTACTTTATCTCACAGATCAAGTTCCCTAGAACACAGACCAGAGGACAGTAACATTTATGAGCTTTTGAAGGATCAAAATATCTCATTTAAAAGTAAAAGACAGAGATCCAAGAAAATGAAAGCGAGTTCAGTGTTAGTCATTTCTGGTGGCCAAGGACACAGAAGAGTGAACAAGAAGACCAAGCAGCAGCGACAAGATGAACTAGTGTCTTCAGTGATGGTCTGGCAAATCCCACTATTAAATATCTGAGAGAACTAAATCCAAGATACTTTCTGCTATTAAAAAAAAAGTCTGATATCCTTTTACAACAAATGCTAGTCTTAGGACCCAAATGGATAGACTTCATACACCTGGGAGCAATTAAAGTAGGTTTTGATTACAGGATTAAGGGTTGCAAGATTGAGTCTTCACATACTGAGAACATTCTGCCGTGTTAAGGTATTGAAAAACATTTAGCTGTTGATGCTGTCCTTGAAAAGTAGAACAAAAGGGATCTGTTAGACACTTTTAAATGGTTTTAGAATATCTTCCTTATTTATATTCACATTTATAAATATCATAATTATGTCCTGTAGCACTTAGTGAAGGCAGGTTTTTGCTTATGTAAATCAGCTGTTGTTTGTTTTTCCAAAGTGACACATTGCAAGGGCTGTAGATTTTAAAAAAATAGCAGATATTTCTTAACAATAAATAGTCTAATGCAAGCTAATATTACTTTGGTAATTACTAGTCTAAAACGTCATTCCAGAAGCCAGAGTTTAGTCTGGGAAAAAAAAGCAGTAATATTAATTGATTGATATTTGTTTATTTCAGCATAGCAAATAGATATTTTATATATATTATTAGTATTTCTTATGTTCAGTATTATTAAAAATGTTGCAGTACAAAAAGCACATTAATTTCCTTGTAGGTGCAATGTGTCTGTGACTCACCTTGGTTATACAGGGAAAGTTCTAAGGATGCTGTGGCTTAGGGCGGATGGAAAATACAGATACAGGACAGCTGTGCATTGTAGTGCTGCTAACACATTCTCCCCTGGCAACTCAGTATCAAAGCTAGGACATGGACCATGCAGTTTTTAAGGACATTCAGTAAGTTACTAAGGAAATTATTTATTGAATCATTAATTGGGGAGAAATATATTAATACTGGAATATCTATAGGAAGTACAGGTAATTATTTGGGTATTGGTCCCATATCAATTGATTTGTGCTATATCCTCAAACAACCTATCAAACAATGCCACAGTGCACAGTCACAGCAGAGATATGGTCACATATGAGAGATGGTCTCCCCTTTTCATCCAGAGTTTCAGCAAAGCATGGTCTTGTAAATGGGCCTTGTGAAAATAGTGTGCACAGCTTCATTCACTGTGTCAGGCAAGAAGTTGCTTTGGTGGTGGTAGAGGGCTGAATTCTCAGCAGAGAGCTAATCGTCATTTCTTATGAATGAATGTATTTCCAAAGGAAACTTTGAATTGGGGATTCCTACTGAAACTGTTTCTGCACTAGTCTCTGCACATGTGAAATACAAGACAAAGGCTTCAGCTCAGAAAGACGTTGCCAAAAATGGTGATGAGACACATCCATCAGTCAAAATATGTTTAATGCAGATTACATGTTGAATGGAGTCACTGGGAATATCCTTTACCCTCATGAATAGACTGAAAGATACAGAGAAATTAAGATTAAGTTTCATTTGAATATGTTAAGAACTCTTAATACTGTCCAGCAGTTCAGTGAAATGCAAATTAAATATATCCAAAGCAAAACATTTGTCACATGTATGCATTGACTAGAATCAAGTAAAACTTCTGGTTACTTTGGTACCAGTATTATCCCAGTAAGGGGGAGGTCTGCCTTCAAATTATTTCTACTACTTCTAATACAAACTCCTTGATTCCACTGTGTTTTATTTCAGTCTGCCTAGTTTAAATAAATATCAACCAAAATTACAGTGTTTCCTAGCACATGACATTTCAAGGTAAACAGTACTGGAGTCTAAATTATTTTGTTCAGTATGAAGGTTTGGAGGGTTGTTTTTTTTTTCCAAAATAGCAGTAGCTTTGGGGATTTTTAAAATATTGCTGAAATTTATTTTCTTTGTTTTGCATCAGATTTGTGTGTCTCTTAAAATTTTTAGTCTGTCTGCTCTAAAAGCAAACTTCTATCAAGGTGGTCCCAAAATCAATGGGTGGGCTGACTTACCAAGTTTGACAGAGCACTAGAGTACTGTAAGGCGCTCTCTGCCACTAAGGATATGGGACAGAGGGAATGCCAGTGCAGTCAGTCTGTGCCTGCTAGGTGGCACCAGAACAGGCATTTCCAAAATCAGATACCCCAATTTCTTTTCAGATGTTTTGCCCACATCCTACCTCCCAATCAGGGTTCTTCAGCCCTGATAGCACAGACCTTAGTTAGTCAAAAAGAACACTTCTTGCAGATTGGATTGTAGGCTTAAATCTTCAGTACTGTTTTGTGCTTTTATTGTGTGTCTTTCACTGTGTATCCCGTGACTTTAGTTGGGTGTTGTCAGCATTGACATGGGCTTAATGTTGGTGTGAGTTTTGGTGCAAAATAAACCAAAAAAAGAGTGCAATGCAGCTGGCAACGTTTTCCCAAACGTTTCCTCTTCTCCCTGGCCTGTTGCCTGGGCTTGCCTGGTCTGAGGGATCAAGGCCAGTTGCATTTTCTGCACTCTTGCGTAGCTCTGGCCCTGAGAGCTGCACTTTGCCCACTGTGTGGAAGTACGACATCGTACAGTTTAATGTATGCATATTGAAAAACACATTAAAAGATTCTTCTGTGTATAAAGCATATATAATCTAATATCCCTTTGCTACACTGTACTAAAAGAACACAGGTTTTATTCTGTGTGCTCCCTCGGCTTAGGATTCCATGTTACATGCCTTTTGGACTGGAGGATCACATCCGCTTTCTCGTGGATCTTTATCACTAAGAGCAGTAAGCAGAGTGCACCACACATTCAACTGGAAATCCACGCATGGTGTTATTATTGGATCTGCTAGCATGGGAATTTTAAAGTGAAATTCATCCTGTCTTCCAGCTGAAATAGAATTTCTTTAGTGTTATCAATAAAGCTATAGAAATAAAGTACTAATATTTTCTTAAAGTATATCAAAGTTTTGCCAGTGACTTCAGTAAGAACAGAGTTGGGTCCCTCATTTTTCATTATACTATTTTGAAAATCCGTATCCATTTATCTTACTAAGCTGTAAAGTGAAAGAGAAGCTATAAGTCTGTCTTTAAAAATGCACATTGTCATGAACTACATTTTAGTAACTAACTGAGCACAAGATGCAATGGTTGTTTTCTGATATGCAGCAAACTGGTATTATCTTACTATGAAAACAGGCAGGAACCAAAGCTTCTCTCACAGCTGGCAAATGGTCTATAGCTATTGCAGACTGTGCTTCTAGGTAGGTGTTTTTCTAGATCAATAGAAGTTATATAAAATATTAGGAAAAGAGGGGAGCAAGTGTAACCACTACAATACATTCTATATATGTTTTCTAACACATAGTACTGTCTTTTATAACAAGCCATAAAACTTGTGTATTTATGTTCAAAGTATAAATGGAAAAAAATGTTTAATAAAAAATGTGATAAAAATTAACTTCAGAGGTATGTTTTTTGGGTCATCATTTTAACTAGAAGGCTAGAATTTGTGGTAGGCATTAATGAATAATATATATATTAATGGAGTCATGAAAGGGGAAATAGGATATATGAGTAGGACAACAAAGATGTATATTTTTGAGTTTCTACAGTTTAAACACTAGGAAGTGAGATTTCTGAAAATCATGCAATTCTCATTATAGTAAGTTTGACTTCTGTATCAATGGACACAAAGGATGTCTTTTAAAGAGTAGGATTTCTACTATGCTGACTACATAGAGTATGCATCAGCATGATGCATAAAATTGAGAGGCATTGATATTCAAAATGAGTATTGCAGAGCAGAAGTATTACCAGAGGGAATTAATTTTCAGTTTCTAACTGGCAATTCATTCTAATTAATCTGCCCTAAAGGATATAGACAGAATCCCATGATTGTGTTTAGATTCTGAGAATTATATTCATCAGACTCAGCAATAGCCTTTCTCTGTGTACCTGTACTATTATAAATAAACAAGAAGAGTTACTGAGAACTGTGTGGTTGCTAATAAAGCCTGGCCTTTCATTCCTGTTTTTATACCACAACTTTTTATATGGTTCTGAAAAACATCTAAATCAAAATGCCTAAGTGCAGTATACTGTACGTTCACACACCTGAAGACTGATTCTGTTCCAATGGGAATTTTCAATTCATTGTTTATGGATGGGATGCTGAGGACTAAAAATTGCTCACTGCCCCTTGAGAGAGAATGGAATATTGGGAAGGGTTTCCTGAACTGTGGTTCGGTGCTGAAACTTCATTGTTTCTCTGTCTTCTGTCCTCTTTAAATTTCTGATTGCATGAAGACAAATTAGCTTCTGTGGAATGCATTGGGGGCTGAGAAAAATCTGTGGCTTGAAAGATGCAACTATAATGGAGGGTTCAGTAAGAGTTAATCTGTATTGCAAGTGATACCATGGAGCTGATACAGTTTTTTTAGATTGTGTTAGATATCTTCATAGTAATAATACTTCACATAATAACAGTCCTGTTAAGAAGGCAGATTAATATCATCTGTAGCTATGAAGAAATGGAGTTGAGAAGTGTTTGCTTGACTTGAAGCAAAGCGATGAGTCTGTAAAAGCACACAGATTAAAGCTATTGCTGCTTTCTAAGCCCAGGATTTGCCCTGGAAACTGCCTCCTCCTTGCAGGCATCCTGTACATGTGGTTGTTGAAACTAACTGTGATAGTGAACTGGCTGGGACTAGGGTGACAGCTTGGGGCAGTGACCTGTGATGATAGATAGTAGTTGGCTCTCTGGGACTGAGCCTGGCCTGGGCTGCTCCCATCAGACAGCACTGACGAAGTGACTTACCTGGGCTATTTGGGGGACTGATGAACTATGTGGATGTAATCTCTGTGGTGCCACTTGCAGAACAGGCTCTCTGTCTCTGGTTTCTTGACACTGATGTAGCCTAACATGTATCTGCACAACCTGTTTCATATGGGATAGTTGCCCGGCAGTCTAGAACTTGAGACGAGTATCTTACAGTCAGAAGATGGAAATATGTACTAGCGTTGACTTGACACCTACCTTACAGCTACCAGTGGTTGGTATGATGAGTCTCATCATTAGTCTGCAATGGTTCATCAGCTGCTTGCACCACGCCACAGATTAAAATTCTGGTTTACTTCATTTTCTCAATGTAGCGGTTTTATAGCTGTATGTGGAATCCACATCCCATTCCTCACAAATGCAGCATGCACAGTGCTAGATCTGTCTGCTATTTGACTTGAGAAATACAGCTCAAGATTTTTCAGAATTAAATTATTTGCTGCTATTTCATACTTGCGCTTACCTGATCGTAGCCTTTGCCGTAAAGGCATGCCCAGCTACTAAACTGCCAGAAACGCTCTTTGCCTCCTAAGACAAAGAGTCAAAATAGCAACACTGAAACAGCTTCAGATGAAAGGAACTGTAAATGTCCTAGGCAAATGAAGAGTCCATTTGAAGTGCAGCAATGTTGATGTATGACCTAAAGGACTTTAGGTGCTTTGGCCAAGCTTCATAAACTACACTATAAAGGCGGTTAGTTGTTCACAGCACAACCTTCAAAGGTGTTCAAAACGAATTGTTTTTCTTCCAGCAAAACAGGCCTTGACAGCAGAACTGCAAGTTCTCCTGTTGTGTGCATTCTTATACTACCGGGGTAATCGTGATTATCATTAATGCATCTTCCCAACCTGGCAGATGAGCCAGAACACCTAGGATTAAAATGGCACACCTTGGGGGAGATGAAATCATTGTAAGAATGCACTGGAAATCTGATTTAAGGAGCATTTTGACATCAAAAATCCAGGTGAGCCTCTAGCAGAGTTTTTTCAACCACTGAAGTACCTAATTTCCATTGAAATCCATGTATTTACATACCCAAATGCAGGTAACAAGAAAGTTTTAAATTCAAGTGACCAGATGCAGCTTATCTATAGAGTTACAGAATATTCAGTTTTGCTTTTTGTTATTCTACATTGGAGAGAAATTCTGTGATCATGAAGGTTGCCTTGAGTGTTGGCACAAAAAATGTCTTCGCTCATGCCTTCCAAAGCAAATTGTAAAAGTTGTTTCCTGTGGGCTTTTCTTGTTTGTTCTTTCTGTGTGCGTTTCATGTTGCAGAATGTGCCTATCAGACTGCAGTAAATGATGTTCCCTTTCTAAAGAGATTTCTTTTTCTGGAGAGCTGGGTAGCACAAGCTGCGCGTATTAACAAGGAGGATTACTCTTAGTTCAGCCAAGAGTTCTAAGTGCAACAACTTTCATGCAGTGTTGCTTGGAGCAGTCTGTGATGCTCTTAATCCAGATCACAAGCAACTGACACCATTAGTTAGCTTAAGCTGAATCTATACTGCTTAACTCCAGAGCACTTCAAATGTTTCTGACATACATCCTGAGGCTGTTTCAGGTGGGATCTATGTGCCAGTCCCTTCCCTGTACAAACCCTACTGCCTGGACAAAGAAAGCTGGGTATACTCATCATGAGGTATCTTGCTCACAAGCTACAGGCATAGATGCACATTGACCAGACAGATGGTGGGACAATGCATGGCTGACTATGGCTGGGAAGAAACAATAAGCGCTCTGGATAATCTCGGAGCACTGTAAGGAGCGAGGGTAGGCTTTCATTCTCTTTTAACAATATGGGGGCTTTTTTTATTATCCTCTTAGCAAATTAGGAGACGATGCACACATTTTCTTAATTGTAAGTAAATGTTGTGTGTTCTCCATCTTTTAACCTTATAAAATGCTTTCAACCTCATTAAAAAGCTGTTTTACCTGTTTGGAACATTGTTTTGGGTGATAAAATTCTGCACTGATACAGCCTCTTCTGTTATACTGGGTGTTTTATTCTTAAAAACAATTGATCTGTCTCTGGTGCATATGCAACCCCGCGTGAAAGAAATCTTTATGATCTTTTTTTCCTTATGATTACTACCACTCTATCTGCTACAAGCCGAAAACCCTTTTGATACAACCAGCCTTTTAATTTCAGTTCTGCTATTTGGGTGTATTATAAGGATGTGCAAAAAGTAATACACAAAGGCAGGTCAGCTTGGGTCAGCATCAGACATATACAACATATCCTGTGTAACATGCCTACTGCATGTATGGCTTTTGTATTCCAAATATACAAAATCTATTTTAGGCATTTTTGGCTGCTCAGCAGAAATACAATAAGTATTTTGTCTGTGCCAGCAATAGCATCAAACCAGTCCTTGAGGCCATTGTGTTATAATACCAAGAAGCATCTCACACAGGAGTGTTCAACCGTCAAACACAGGATGAACAAAAGGTGTCAAGTTTTCTTTTCTGTTGGTTTGTTTTTACATTTTGGCTTCTGGACATGAACCAGATCTCTGGGTATTGCAGGGACCACTGACATCAACCACTGCTGCTTGTGTATGTATAAGAGGAATTACTGAATTTCAGCTATGCCAGCTCCAGATTTTTGATGCTGCAATGTTTATTTATCCAAGACATCCTTATGCCAATCTGAAATATAAAAGAATAGTCTACCAACAGCTTTGCATCTGCACGAATGCCAGCAGCAGATTTAGACTCTGCAGGCGCAGCAGTCCTAGCTCAGGTGTTGGACGTGCACCCACAATGTGATGGACTCGGTGAGTGAAGGCTGCACAGCCTATATATTAGCTGGGTAAATAATGGAGCATGGGCCTATGCTGAGCTCCATGCTGTCGTGACTCCACTACCTGCAGGTTTCTACCTTCCTCAGTTGTAAAAGCTGGCCTGTGTATGCCTCTGTGAGCAACATGCTGAGCCCATTATCCAAGAAGGTTTAAAGCCTCTTGGTCCATGGGATATGCATTGAGTATTTAATCTGGGTGAAGTAAAGATTTTGTTATATCATTCCTAACCTCCTTAATGAGAAATTTTGTCACTTCAGTGGCCAAGAATCAAACCATCTTGAGACTGGATTGATCAATTTTTGATGTGATCTACCAGCTAATTTTACTGAGGTACAGTACATTGACCCCAGTCTACCAAGGTAGTCCAGTCCTTCCTGACAGCCTCAGGGCTGGGAATCGCAGCAATGCGGCTGCTACTGCAGCCAGTGGAAGAAAGAAATAAATGCAGTACCTCTCCTAGGAAGAGCAGAGCCCTGGTAAACTCTGAGCAGAAGTACCTCTCCCTGGCTCTGGGCACCATTTGGTGACCCTGTCACGGAAATGGCATTCAACTCTACTGCTCATTTCTACACTACGGATGTCACAGTCTGACACATTCTAACAAGAAGAAATTGAGAAGCTTTTGTTTTGCATGATGTAGATTAAACAGACAGAAAGGATGCCTGTTTCGTGTCCAAATTTATGTTCATGAGAAAAAACAAAACTTCCTATTCCTATTTCTCCATCTGTATTTTTTTTTAACAGGAGAAATAGCTGATAAAATTCTTCTACTGTTGTAAACTGTATTTCCTTTTTATTATTGAACGCTATTGCTGGCCTGCAAGAGACAGAGAGAAGGAGCTGTATATGATGGACAGGAACTAGCTAAGGTTTCTGGGACATAGCAAAACAAGAACCTCGTTCTTCCCTTTCTGTCTTTACTCACCTCACTGCTCACCACTGTAGTGTTGTTGCTCCAGGCCAGCTGCCCCTTGTGGAATACAAGTATCTCAGCAAGTCCTGATGGCCAGTAAGTCCCCATGAATATTTGTCATGTTGTCTGGGCTACAGAAATGCGTTACAGGCACCAAATGATGAATCACATGAGCTGTGTGACACCTGAATACTTCTAGGACAGGGCCTTCATCTACACTGTGACAATGATTCATCTCATGTGATTTACCTGTTTAAAAATTGGTTGTTTACAGCTGTACCAGTCTGACTTTGTAGCTAATGGAGAGAAACAAGTAGTACTAAAGGATGATTCACCTCATCCTAAGGTGTTTAAGATAGATGAGAAAAAATGCCCTCCGGACATGGTTATTCCTGTACATTAATTATAAATGGAGCTTCAGGGAACTTAGGGAAATCAAACAACCAGAACTGACATCCTTTTTACAGTGGTGTCCTAGTCTTCAACATCATCTCCAGTTCTACTAAAATCTGAAAGGCTAGTCAATAAGCCCCTTCTCCATGGGAAGGTTCCCTAGCCCATGATCTGCAGAGCAGCAATACTTTGCAGAAGTTTTACTAAAGGGTCAGCAAATCTCTTTTGTATGATTTTTCACTTAAAGGGTCGATAAGAAAGGTGCATGGGGGACCAGGAAGAAACTTGCAGGGTGGACAGTAGACTGAGGCTCACAAAGTTAGGGAATCACTGCCCAAAGCTAAATTTTCAAAAAACACAACAGAGGCCACTTTACCTGATCTGCTTCAGGCCGTGTTCAGTGAGGGCAGAGGATAAAGTCTGCAACAGCCGAATGCTACCTGACTTCTTAGACTATGACCTCCATGGAACTTGAATTTTGTATAGAGCTTTTCCTGGCTCCAGCCACAGGGACAAGTGTGGCCTGTAAACACGTAATATGCTACTTCTTATCCACCACTGATTTTCAATTGTGTCCAGAAAATGTAGCTCAAACACCTCTGTGTATACGCAGAGGAACGCAATGTGACAGTTAAACCTGAAAAGGAGTTAAGCAAATCCAGTAGAGCTTAAAATCACCATATAGTCAGAAAGCAAGAGTCAGAACAATCTCAGATGATCTTGGATACAATACTGATGGCACAGCCACATAACTCTCATCAGCGTGAAGAGAAGCCAGGCACCTCAAAGTGAGATGATCCTCCACATAGGAATAGAACATAGGGATTTAAAAAGTGTAAATAATTTCCCAAACCTTTATCAGTTGTCTAATTTCAGTATCATCTTGAAATCTGTAGTATTTAAAGTAAAAAGAAACAGGAAGTTTAGTTCCCGATGTCAGCAGAGGAAGGTTATTTCTGGCAGCACTTAATGGATTTGCTATGTTACACAGAAACTTTTTCCAGGTAGCAAAGAATGAAACCACATACAGAAACCAAGAGTCCAGTCATGTTACAGACCCAAATCAGGGGACAGCGTGAAATTTGCTATTATGCTAGAGCCACATACTGTGGTTGCCAATTTTTCTAAGACCCCTGCAACACTGTATGATTATTACTTATTTATCTCATGGCACCAGAAAGCATGCTGGCCTCTCTCAGTACAGATGAGACATGACCTCAGCTTGAAAGCTAGCCTTCCAGCTAGGCACTGCACTTCAGTAAGTGCACTAAGCGTTTCAAGTGGTTACGCTTAACCCGTGTTGCATGCAAGCACTTCACTGTATTAAGGGCTAACTCAACACAGAAGAGTTTTAGCAAAACTGAAGTCTCTAAGTAGAAGCAATGAGACAAAATGAATGAGAAGACACCCAGCCACACTTAAAGATCACCATCATGAAATCGGAAGAATACACAGCTGCGATGGTTACACTGGAGCATGGAAGAAATTAATTGTTCTGTTAATTGGAGAGAGGAGTTGGGAGTAGCTTTGCAAGTCTGCTCAGGATCATCTCCTGGGCTGGGAGACACTTGCTGGGCAGCTGCAGGAGAACCAGTCTGACGGGACCCTGGAGTCAGCAGAAACAGGGGAAAGAGAAAAGCTGCAGATGAATAGTGTTTTGAGATAGGAGTATCATAGGAAAACTGTATGTTGGAAGAGCAATAGGATATATCCAGGCACCAGCAACGGTTTAGAAAGTCTTGATAGTGTGGTGTCCATCTCTGCTGCTTCGGTACAACTCAGATTTCATCCCATGGTGGGATGCGAACTGGGTAAGAACTGCCTGCATTAGCACCAGACCCAGGGTACAATTAACATAACATGAGGAGCTTTTTCAAGAAACTGGGAAATTGGTCTAATTCAAGGAATCGTGATGAGAGTCTCAGCTTTAAAGAGTGGGATAAAATGGGACAAGACCCAAACTACTGTCTAACTGAAAGCACCTGGCCTCTACTCCACTGTTGCTCTTTCGGCAGAAACCCTAATAACCCAGAGGCTCCAGCTGGATACCCTCCTCACTGCTTCCCACAGCGAGCACAGCCAGTGCTGGAGAGTGCCCTGGCTAAGGTGGGGGACAGGCCATGGTCAGTCAGGGCTCCAGCCTGGGAATGCCATCTGGAGCTCCAGTGAGGGAGGCTCAGTCACGGTGCTCCAGTAAGGGAGCTCCACTCTGGGAGTTCTACTGAGGCAGCTCCAGTCTTGGGCTCTCCAGTCAGGGATCCAGTCTGGAATCTCCAGTCAGGGAGCTCCAATCTAGGCGCTCCGGTCTGGATGCTCCAGTCAGGGTGCTCCAGTCAGGAGGCTCCTGTGAGGGAGGTCGAGTCTGGGCGCTTCACTGAGGAAGGTCCAGTCAGGATGTGCCAGTCAGGGCGCTGCAGTCAGGGTGTGCCAGTCAGGGAGCTCCCGTGAGGGAAATCCAGTGAGGGCTGAGCCTGGGAGCTCCAGTCGGGGCGCTCCAGCCCGGGAGCCCCAGTCCGTGCACGGTGCCCCCCAGGCGGCCGCGCTGCGACCCCTCCCGGCTCTGCCTCACGCCGGGAGCGGCGCCGCGTTCCGGCTCTCCGCGCCGGCTCCCCCCATCCTAGCCGGGGGCTGAGGACCCGCCGCTTCCCCGCCCGACACCACCAGGAGGGAATTTCTCCTGCCCCTCAGCAACAGGTCCGTCTACGCCCCCGCCCGCCAGCGCGTCAGGCGAACAAAGGGGCTGAGCGCGGCCGCCCGGCCCCTCGGCCAGCCCGGCCCCCGCGCCGCAGCCATTCGCGTCGCCTGGCATCGCTCCCCGCCCCCTCCGCTTCTGCTTCCCTGCTCCTTCTCCGCTGGGCAAAGCCGGAGCAACGCAGGGCTCGGTGAGCGTCGCCGAAAGGTAGGAACGTGCCTAGCGGCGGGGCGGGACGGTGGGGTCGGGCAGGACCCCGGGACGGGATGCGCGATGCCCCGGGGTCCAGCCCGATCCCCCCATCCTGCCCGCCGCCGCGGATCGATCGTGCTTTCCTCTTCCCTCAGTGCCCCCTTAATCGCCCTTCCCTGGGCATATCGCCATCCTCCTTCACCGTATGTCGCAGAGGAACCAGTTCTGATCATAGAATCATAGAATGGTTTGGATTGAAAGGGACCTCAAAGCCCATCCGGTTCCATCCCCTCTGCCATGGGCAGGGACACCTCCCACTGGATCGGGGGTGCTCAAGGCTCCATCCAGCCTGGCCTTGAACACTTCCAGGGAGGGGTTAGCCACAGCTTTCCTGGGCAACCTCTGTGCCAGTGTCTCACCAACGTCGTAGTGAAGAATTTCTTCCTAATGTCTAATTTAAGTCTTCCCCCTTCTTTTTAAAAGCCATTTGATGCCTGCATATTGTTCTTTTAAATATCCTGCTGACCTGTTAAAAATCTAAATGACTTCTTTACATGAATGTTTAAGGATATGTATCAGCAGCAGATTGCTTCCCACTACAAATTCTTCATGGCTTGCTTTCCCCATCCTGCTAGGAGCACAGGAGTGGTGCAAGCCCTGGGTGTACACGCATGTACATGATTTGGCAGGGTGCCTGAAGAAGAGTCCTACTGAATTCCATTTCTCCAAAGCCAGTAGATTGTTATTGCTGGTCCTTTAAAGCTGGGTCCCAAATTTACACATAGCGCAGAAAATGTTAGTATTAAATCCTATGGACAACTTTTTTCACCCACCGAGGGAAAAAAAACCCTCTAGAAATAATATTGTATAAAGCTTTTCCACAGGAAAACAAGAACAAAAAGCTAGAAAAAAGTAGGGCAATAAAAAAATAGAATAGCAATAAAATAGAACAATCCTTTTATATGATCTGAGAAGCTACAGAGCTCCCCTGTTTTTCAGACTTAACCATGTGTCTCCCAAAAAGGAATTGAATGGAATGTTTATGGAAAATAATAATTAAATTGTTACTAATACTACAAAACAATATTTGCTCCCCAATTTAACTATCTGACCCATCCTGCCTGTTCTGCATTCTCCTCTTCCTAGAGCCCATCACACAACGTTTATTCACTGTTTAATTAGGACATCCAGTGCATGCCAATGGGGTCCTCCGGTCATCCACTGCTAATGGCACTGTCTGATGAGAACCTGCCAAAGAGCCAAACACTGGTCCCTTGCCTGCCCCAGCTTCTCCCCACTCTGCAGTAGTGGCACTGAAGTAAGCAGTGACACTCATAGGAGCTGGAGTTTGCAGGACCGCACTTTGATAATATCAAAAGACTGAAATCCTTAATAGCTTCCTTTCTTCTATGAATGCTTTGCTTGCATCACTTTTCAGTGTAACAAACAATCCAAATAGGTGGACAGATTTGAAATGTCAATAAATATTAGAGCACCATTATTTGGCAGGAACATTCAATGAAAGCCATTAACTGGCTTTACTATAGTAAAGCAGGATTATAGTATTTAGGGCTGGCCTAGGTTACTGTAGAGACAGTGATGGGGTTAGATGACTGGATCCAGATCCTGCTTACTGGGGGTTTCAGCATCCTGTAGTATCCTGTTGCTAGAGGATATTAGGGGCAGCTGGCTGTTAAGAAGGGCATAATAAAACTTGAAAGGCAATGCTGCAATTTCTTTTAAAGTAGCATTAAACTTTTTTTTTGTTGTGGTTGTGGTTTGGTTTTGTTTTTTTTTGTCTTCTGGGATCCTGTATGGATTTTTCAGGGTTTTTGTTGGTTATCCCTACTGAGGTTCTGCAGCATTGCAGTTAGGGAGCTGTTTCTTTCCCATAAACAGAAGCTGAGAAGTCATTTTATACCTCTTCGCATCCCTGGAAATACCCATTTTAAAAAAACGAACTGATTTTCATTGTGTTTGATTTCATTAGTCTTCTCAGGACATGATATTTGGCATTTTTACATCTGCTATTTTACTTTTCAATGGAATTGTCATCATCCTTTTTCTGCTTCTTTTTTGGTCACAGTTGTTTTGTCAGACAACAGGCATGATTACTTCCTTTCATTGGAGAATAATTACTTTATAGCAGTTCAGGATTTGATAACTAGTTTAACCTGATCTATGACTGACCTGTCACTGAGTGGGAAGGGACCCTGCTCCTTCCCTAGCCTGGGCCGTACATTCCTGCCTGCCTTCTTGTGCCAGCACTTGTATCCACATGACAATACAGTGAATGGATAGAGATTTTTGCCTTCCTCCTGCAGTTAATTAAGCAAATACTCAGTTTAATACGCGGTTTACTCAGTATGTACATGTTGACATGGGGCTCGTCCTGTGACCAGAGCATGCAGCTCTCTACAGGATTAGGCCCATACATGCTGTGCTCTCCTTAGAATGTGGACAATTATATAGCCTCTGCTCTGTCCTCATCCTAAAATGCTCCTTGGATGCTAACTGGCAGTTTTGGCTTTGAAAGAATTCCAAGACTAGGTCAGTGTTGTGTGTGGGTGATTGACTGTTAATGCAAAAAAGAGTTGGCTAGGTCCTTTGTTCTGCACTGCACATTTGGTACTTTCCAGTTTCTTATACCTCATCAGTGAGGATGGCAGGAATTCATGATCGGATAAGTCAGTTTATTTAATGCAAAACAAGCTAAAAAAAAATCCAGTACTTCTACAGATTTTGCAGTGTGTGTCAGAGGGAAAAGAAAGATGTGTCACATAAATGCTTTTCAGGTGTGATGTTTCATGAGCTGCCATTGCTATGCCTCTGGCTAAAACAGACAGGTTGACAGCCTTTTTTAATTCACTTGGAAGCTCGCCAGAAACTGCAACCTTTCCATACAAATCCACATAAGTTGGACAAGTGGCTTCCATGCTGTTACGCTGTCTGTCACAACGTGATTTGCATTAATTAATAGTATTTAAGTTATTTTACATGTACACATTCACAGATTAACACAAGCTGTTGTTTTTCTGGACACCGATTCCTCCAGGATTATTAAAGGAGCAGAGTAAGCTTTGCGTGTGGATCCCTAACTGCTGGAAGGCTCCTTGACTTCTTAATTATTTCAGACTATCGACCTGTCAGAGATCCGCAATATTTTTCAATATATTTTTTTTTTTGGAAACAGTTCTGCTTTCCTCTCTCCCTCTCCTGTAAGCAGATTGGAAGAACAGGCCTTAAGCTCTGGAGATAAACTTATGTGACCCAGATGTTAAAGTGTTAGACGGTAAGAAACAGAAGACAAGCCTTTGCTATAGGAATGGCATGTGAGCAACAAATGTTCTGATTCTGTCAGTCAAAGACAAATCTCTTCATGGGAGAGCTCTTCTCTTATCCTGTAGTTTGCTTTCATCTTTCCTTTACTGCACCTCCCCACATTGCCTCAGTTCAAAAAAAACTACTGTACACATTTGTATGTACAATGTAGGAAATCCAGATGCTCATGAAGTTAATGGGAATTTTCCCTTGACCTCAAAAGGGATAGGATTTAAAGTGATGTCAGACTCTGGCCTTATCAAAAGGCTCTGTGAAACTTACGTGGAAATTTCTAGCTGCAGGCTACCAGCACAAGCTTCGTTCTCTCAGAAGCTATGGAAGTGTTTTTATACAGAGGTGACATATTTCTTAATAGCTACTGATAATAGAGTTCTGAAGGAGTTTGGTTCTCATACCAGGTGAGGAAATGGTAAAATAAATGTCATTTGAGTGTATTGCTTTGTCAGCTTTGGAGTTAGTCTGTGCTATGTGTCCCAAGAAGTTTTACACTGTGATATAGGAAAAAGAGAGCAGAGACTGTTCATGTGCATCCATATGATAAAATTCACTAAAGCTGCTTCTCATTGATCGAGAAAAGTCTATACTGCTCATTCTCTGTGACAGCAGACCAGAAGGACTTTATGATGGGCAACAGAGTTGCAAGGATCTATTTGATTGCTAATCCCATGCCTGGACAGTGTCGCTGCCAATGTATTTTGCATCCTTACAGGGAAAGAAATATTTCTATTTTATACCCCAAATCAGGCAACTTTTCAGAGTAGGGTGGCTAAAAATCCTCAATGTCTGCTTTTAAGAGATACTACAGTATCACAGTATCACAGTATTACAAGGTTGGAAAGGACCTCTGAGATCATCAAGTCCAACCTATAACCCTACACTAACACCAACACTAACACCAACCCATCATCTAAACCATGGCACTCAGTGCCTCATCCAGTTTCCCCTTAAACACCTCCAGGGTCAGCGACTCCACCACCTCCCTGGGCAGCCCATTCCAATGGCCAATCACCCTTTCAGTGAAGAACTTTTTCCTCTTTCCACTTGTTCGTGTTTAGGTAAAATCTCTTCCTAGTCAGAAGCAACCAAACTTTAGACTTATGAGTGAAATATCAAAATCTCAAAATGATGATGAACCACAAACCAGAACCCCTGAACCTTTACTTTTTCTCACACCTCCCAAATCATAACCATAAACCCAAACACCTCTCTGTCTCACATTCTGATCTGAAGGTCTTAGCTCTTACCCAGGTCCTGACTCTGTTCAGCTCTGTCCAGATTGCTACCTAACAAATGCAAGGATAGCACTGTGACTATTGTACAGGATGCAAATTTAACTGCATACATTAAACAAGCCTTTATCCTATAGCATCTGAAAAGGACATGTTTGAATCATAGATTAATCAGCCATACTACAGTCTTTACTTCTCCCCTGCGTGGAGAAGTCCAAAGGCAGATGGGCAGTCTTGAAGTAGCTGTGATCATCATCACCCTTCATGATTATGCTGCCAGTCTGTATGTCCCCTCAGAAAGAGCGTGGATCATTTTGGGAACAGAATGCAGCCAAGTCAGCAGATATAAAAGTGCAGAAGGCAGAAAAGTGAAGTCCAAAGTGAAAAGCAGTATGTTATTTTTCTTTAAGGTATCCAGGATGATCCATTTGACACCTGATTTTCCATCAAGGTCATTGGCCAAAACTGAGAAAATGATATAGATGTGAGACGGATGATTTGAGCAGAACAATGCTTTGACCTAGTTCAGGCAGAAGTTATTGGCTTGGTACAGGAGTAAAATTCTTTGGCCTGTTCTTGCAGGAGTAATATTAGATAACCAGGCAGTCTTTTCTGTCCCTTTAGTTCAGACATCTTAACTGTTACCTATCTGCCCTGTCAAATGGAAAAAAAAAAATCTGTGAGATATATTGAATTGCTTCCACTAAATTATAAATGTAAAAGTTGAGTATAATCAGAGAAAACAGTGCAGCCAGGAAGCGTTTGCCTGCACACCCAGACTCAGCATATGAAATTCACATTATTAGTGAAAAATGTTATGCTTTCAGTGCAGAATGTGTCAGGCTATGGAAATAAGAACATTTTAATAGAAACCTATTGTATTTCTGTCTTTGACTGGGCAGCAACTGTTACCTTACAGTAATGTAAACCATGCATTACACTCAATTTTCTCTTCGTCTCTTGTTCAGTTCTCATGACCACATGGAGTAGCCTCATCTTTTGTTAAACCCTCAGTTACACAGCTGCTACTAAAAACATTCCCCATTGTTTGACAAAATCTGTGCTGACAGCCTACAAGTAGTTCTGATAGTGAAATCTTGCCACAGAAGTACCTATGACTCTAACATCTCTTTCTGCTTTGAGTTAGCAAAAGTGTTTTTCAATCCTACCACAAGTCGTGATGGCTTGGATCTCCAGGCAGTATAACTGAGCCCTGTCCCACCAAAGGCAATGGGAAGAAGTACTTAAAGTCCCCTTTCATCTGTGAACAGAACGCAGGATTCTTCTTTCTTTCCCTCAGTAACATTTTTTGATTGTTTCTGTGAAAAGTAATACAGCTTTAGACATTTGGGCGTTTTAATCTTGTTAGCCAAAGGAAGTGGCAGCAGCAAGTTTCCCATGGAGCTTGGTCAGAACTCTAACCGTTGTAGAGAAAGGCGAAATGGCAGCAAGAGTCAGTATTGCTATCTTTTAAAATAATTTGGGTTTATTTTGGAGAAGATTCTGGGCTAGGGCATCCAAAGGAAGAATTAAAACTTCTACTGCATCATGACAGTATTTGGTATTTTTCTACTGGGTGGCTCTCCTGTGCTGTTTTTTGAGCAGACCATTCAACTGGCATCTAACTGTGATGTGTATGGGTACAGAACCTGCCCATATGTTCCAGATTTCATTCCAGGAGTTGGTTACAGGTAGATCAGCAGTACTGTACAACTCAGACACAAACTCAGTCTCTGCCCTTGCAGGAGAACTGGGAAGTGTATCCCACACACAGATCAATTCTTTGTAGGAATATGGCCTCAGGCCTGCCCTATGTCTCTCCACCTTGGCCTGGTTTCCATGAAATAACAAATAAAAGAAGTCAGACTTCCATGAGTCACCTAGTAGTTCACAGATACAGGCCAAACAGCAAACTTTACCAGCAGAGAAAAGCCTGTGCAAGCTAATTCTTTTTCTCCTTTCAGATTAGGGTTGTCATGCTGGATTCTTTCTTTACTATCTGATCTGGCTGCCTTAGGTCTTATATCTCTGTTGCATTGCCAGCGCCAGATAAAACTGCCCTCAAAGTCAGCCTTTGCCATGTTTAGCATTGCGGCACATCTCTCCATCTTTGAATCCAGTCCAAATTCAGTGTAGAGATAATGTCTGCAGAAACTTGAAATAATTTTGTAAGTCTTAACTAGATGTAGTGTAATTTTAAGCTGTGGCTAGAGTGACTGTAAACCTTAAGTTTGAAAGAGTATCTAGGCAAAGAAACAATATATAATCTTCAAAAATGAGAAGGGTGCCATTCACCCTCCGTGTCTCTGAAGGATCTCTGCTTTTCTAAGCATTGCTTACTTAATTCGTGAAGAAATCAATGAGCTTGTTCAGGGTCTTTTTCCCCTTCAGTATCTGATTTGTTTGTCTGGAAAAAAGAAGTGTTTTCATTATTCCCTCCTCTAGAAGTTTTCTTTTTACTTTCTTTTCCTAGGCATAAGTCTCAGGCCTTCCTTTGAAGTCTATTGTTACTTCTGAAATTCTGTCTTTCTTAATCACAATGGTGACATACTTCGTCAGATGTCTGATACTGTGAGCTCTTTAATTTGTACATCCTTTCCATAATGATATTAAAAGCAAAATCCAGTTTTACCTTAAGCAAGAAATTTAATTTCTTCCAAATATATTGGCCCATATTCTGTATTAAATGCAATACATAGCAGATGTGTTGCAAGAATGCAGTACATTCAGGGAATTAAACGACCTTCTGGAATGCGAAACCAAGCCTGACTTTTCCTTTATTTTCAGAAATTTATCTGAATAAATAAATAAATAAATAAATAAATAAAGCTGGTTTTCTTGCCATGGCTTCTCAGTGGATATTCTCCTCCTGTGTTAGTACCAGCATTGCCAATGTGTTTTCAGAGACGTTGAACACGTTTGCAATTATTTATTTGTTGACAACACAGTTTAATGCTGGAAGGCATTTCGGCAATCAGCATTACAGCAGTTAACTCCACTAATGCTCAGATGAAGCTTTTAAACATACCAAGCTGGTGCTTTGCTTGCTGGCAGTAGTCTTAGTGTTTGTCAGTTTCCAGAGTTTAAGGTCAGAAAGGATCACCAGATCAGCTAGTCTGTTTCTGTCAAATTTTCTTCCCTCTGTTCTCCCAAATGCCTTCCAGTAAGGCACACACTCCCAGTCTCCTTCATCACATCAGAATAAGGGTCTTCCCATGTCAGATCAAATGTCCACCAAGCCCTGCATCCTGCCTTGCACATGTGCCTTAATCCAGTAATGGAAGAAGTGTGTAGCAGGATAAAAATTTGTATTTCCCTGTGGCATACAGCTTTGTTTTTGAATATTAATACTGTGACCATTTTCCAGCTCAGGAACCTCCTAAGCTAGATACAGTTTTAGTGGTTAGTATGTATTTAGTCATCTTCTGTAGTTTTCCCTTTCTTGGGCTCTTTCTTCACTTTCCCCACCAATTCGTGTAAATTTTCAGTATCCACAATATTCTGTGGCAGTCTTTTTTTTACTTTTTGCCCTCAGTAATGCAAATATTTTGCTTTGTTCATGCTTCCACCCCTAGGTTTGTTTAGGAATTTCTCTACCAGCCTAAGAATGCCATCAGTATGCAGAATTTTCGTGTGCCTATACTTGTGCACAGTCATCGAGTCACAGAGCAAACATACCAAGCCCCGAAGAAGTGTCAGCACTGCAGTGCTCAGGCTGTACCTGTTCTCCAAGCTACAAGCCACCTTCTCTCCAAAGCCATGGAAATGTGGCAGTGTGGAGATGTCTAAGCTAGGATTCACCTTTTATTCTTGGAAGTTGGCTTGAGACTGGTGTTAACTGTATGGAGACAGAGTAAGCTCATGCCTGGTTGCAGAGTGCTGTTGCGAGTCTCTCACTGAAGTGTTTTTCTATAGCTGTTAAATAATTCGGCACTTTTCTCCATTCTCCTAGAGAATAGTTTTTAAATACTACTTCAAAAATGTAAAACCTGGAACACACATGCCTCCATCCATCCATCCATCCATCCATCCTGTTCCACTGCAAATCTACTGATTCTGTAGATGAAAGGTCACCTTTTCCGTACTGTTATCCTTGTTTCCCGGTATGCACATTCAAGGACTGCATTCATCCTTTCAACTGTAGCGCTACGCTGTGCACAGCTGTCCATGTAATGTCGTAATAGCTGTGTCCAGATATGATGAGAGTAAACAAACTTAAGCTTATCACAGGTACAACCACATGCTCTCACTTTGTATTTAGAACTTTAATTAGGAGGCCATGTCTAGAACTAGCTACAATTCTCCATAAAAAGTTTTGTTATTTTCAGTATGATATTGCCATGCCATTTTCTCCTGATTTGTAGTGCATCAGTGATGAAAACATCACAACAACCCTTGTTTTCCCCAAAGATATTATCATATCACTCAAAATCTTGTGTCTATTATTTTTGTTAGACCCCCGTTCTTCTAGGAGATATCGGAGAGGACTTGCAGTTAATCTTTGCTAGATTTTGCTTTTCTGGGAGTGTTATTTCCTTTTTCATATGAGAACTCCTGGGAGATACTGCTCCTCCCTAACTGCTTCTGAAGAGTCTAAACTGGAAGGATCTCAAAAAGATTCTTTCCTTCTTAAAGGATGTTTGGCTCTATAGACATTATTGCTAGGAAGCCTTTTCTCTTGTCATGATGGCTGTTTAGAACTTGTGTATTTTGAGTCTTGATTTGCTAGCTATAATATTGATTTCATCACAATTTTGATAATATTTTTATTATGACTTATTTCCTCTCTCTCTCCCCTCCCTAGCCCAGACGCACACAGCCTTTGCTTCCTCTGAGTTTCTGATGAGGAACTGCTGCCCACATGTTTCTTGTGTGGTCTGTAATCATAAGCTGCATTTCTTATATGTTTATTTTTATTTATAGCTGTATGAAAATTTTGCAGTTATGAGATAAAAACACTCATACCTCCATTACACGTTGTGAGAAACCTACATACCTTGAGAGGTCACAAGGAAGCTGCATAGGCAACTTGAGCATGGATGCAGGGCTACAAAAGTCATACACCCAGTAGACAGGGTAAGACGCTAGGATTGTATTGTAACCCCAAGTTTAAGCACTCTTAATTTTAAAAAAAAGAGAAATAAAAAAATCATTCTTCCTGCAAATTTTCTAGAGGTGAGACACTAAAAGCAATTTCATTTTACTTAAAAGCAGGAGGTTAATCAGTTAAAATCTAGAGTTTAAATTTGTAGCAGGATGCAAGATTTCAAGTGCCGTAAGTTCTTCCAGAGAAATGGCATCTCTATGCTCCAGATATTTTCCCCAGCTATGAAGAGACCCATTTTTCCCCCACAAAGTATAACAGACCATTTTTATAAATATGCAACCCTCTCTACACTTTAGACTGCCCTTCAGCAGATTTTGTCTTCTGTGCTGAGTTGCATGTCTTCATGTTAGCCAGTTCTACTTCCAAGAGTCATCTTTTAGTTTTTAAAATAAATATAAAGGATGTTTTCTCTCTTTTGATGATCCTGCCTCTTTAGACTCCTTAATCATCTCAATCAGATGACGCCCCTGTCCTGAGGGAATTCTCTGCTGGGGTAAAATTTGGCAGTAAAAGTTTTTACTAAAGCATTTCCTGGACTAAGGTGGAGCAGAATGGGATTCTGTCAGTTTTGAACTGGTGTGGTGTCTCTTGGGGAGAATAGCCTGCTTATGTAAATTAGAGATGTTTATGATAGGGAAAGCACTGCTTTTATTTACCCTGGGTCTGAGTCAGAGCAGTTTTCCATTTGTGAACTGGAGAGCAGTAACCCAATTCCTCCCACATGTGCATATTCCCCAGAGAAAGTGGGTTTGCTGGAGGACAGGGTTTGAGTCAAAGGTTATTGACACTGCACAAAATAAAATAAAAAGAGAGAGAACAATGCAAAACAAGCATTTAATTGGATTTTATCAGAAGAACTGCCAAATTAATACAATGCCAGGAAACTTTACCTGCAGCTCTTCCTTACAGTTGCTCTGTCAGGAAAAGCTGTACCTTTTTATCTGTGCTGTTATTTGAGCAATGTCCCGCAGCATCTGATGTTGGGGGCACACATCCAGGATATTGTAAGTGTGTCATTGCCAAGTCTGTAAATACAGTTCGTGTTTGTTGGCAGTTCCTCTGTCCATTAACATTACATCATTCCTAGACCAAACCCATGATAAAGAAAACAGTTTCAGTCCAAGTAATTCAGCTTCTGACTTAGAAGCCCCCAGTATAAAAGGTGACATCAGTCCACAGATGCCATGTACTCTAAGCAGCTTGCTTCCTTTTACAGTACTTGTCCTGTTGGGGAGTTCTGAAAAAAGTGCTAATACCACATTTGTTTTAAGCCAAATGAGACTGATAGGAGCTCAGATCCTTTTGAGTCAGCACAGCTATCAAGTATCTTCTACAATTCTGTAATTTTTGAATGTTCTGTGTCACCAGAACAGTAACATAACTCTTTGATCACTGTAGATAAGAAAAGAGTTAAGGAGGAGTTTAGTATTGTATTTCCATCAGCCCTTTTCAGCCTCTTCCTGTTTTATACTAAATCCATGACCTGTTGCTCAATAATGGGACAGTTCTGCAGCTGCTCTGAATTGTTTTTTCAGCTTCATCCTTGTGTAATTCCTGTACATTGTTTTCAGCTGGACAAAGGTGCTGAGATGGCTGGAGCAGTCATTGCTCTGTCATTGACAAAGTCCTCAAAATCCTCTTTTAGCTCTTCCAAGTCTTCAGCTTCCCTGTAGAGTTCATTGTTGCCTGAATTTTATGTCATACTTTGATTCAGTCCTCCTCATGCTCAGCATGAATTTCAACATAGTCTTAGTAGTTAGCTATAAATATACCAGAAGACAATTTTCTGCAGAAATCTGCTGCTTGCTGTTAGCAAGCCATACCATCAGTCCTTCTTCCTCCTTGTGATTCCTTGTGAGGATGTTAACCCTGGTGTTTGTTAGGACTACAGGGAGTGGTAGCTTCTTCCTCAGTAACATTTCAGCATCAAGTCAAGCTTCTAAGCCAAGCAGATTGGGCATAAATAAAAGTTAGAAGTGGTCTCCAAAGTGAGGTGTGCATGGATCCAGGAAAGATTAATATAGAGAACAAAGAGGGGAAATATATTAACACCCTTTGAACGTTCATGATTGAAGAGGTCAAACTATCCAGAACTGTAGCAAGAAAAAGGGTTGAATATCAGGGCACTCAGCCCAAGAAAGAGCAGAGGAGACACAAAATGTCTAAATTGTTACTTATGTTACAAATGATATATCAGTAGCAATTTTCTTAATATAACAGTACATCACAGCTTGACATTCCAGGTGTTTTTCTTAACCATCTCCATTTGATACCTTTGTCTTTTCTCTGATGTCATTTACAGTAGCTACTCTCAAACAAAGCTGATCATCAGGGCTCTGGAAGGGCTGGAGCAGGAAGTAGATGAATCTCAATGTCTACAGCATAATACATCCCAATAAAAATGGTTGCAATGTGAATTCAGCACTGTGAAGACTCACTGGAAAATAAAAGCACATCAACAGGGATGCTGCTCAGTTTAAGTTGTTAATGAAACAATATATATTTCTTCCGCAGTTAAAGCTGCAGAAAAGAAGTCAGTAAAGCCTAACCTACTGAGTTTGTGTCTGGACCTCAAGAAATTTGCCACTAGTTCCTAAGTGGCATATTTTTAAATACCCAGATGAGAAATAGAACGTTTGTGAACCTACTTATTCTAGTAAGTTTTCAAATGCTGTTGAAACTTTGTTATGGCCTCAAAGTCTCAAATATCCAGAAATCAAACCTCAGTATTGATTTGTTGTCTAACTGAATGCAATCAAATTTAGTAGAAAGTCCTTCACAGGGCAAGTGCACGATGTAAAACCCCGGAAGAGAAGACCGATAATATCATTTAAGTGAAGTTTGCTTCCACAAGTATGGGCTTCTAGGTTTCGTGTCTGTGTCAGGAGTTTCCAGACAATGTCACCTACCAATTATGCTTTCTTTTAAAAAGGCATCAAAATGTTATTTTCCTAATATTAATTTAATAGGGTAAATAAATTAACTCTGCTGAAAGGAAGTCACAAGGCATATTTTACATAGAAATGAGTGTTCCTTGAGGGCTGTGAAAAAACTGCCAATGGGGATTTTAATGGAAATTAATAATCACCTTAAAAATAGAATCAGAGCTGCAGATACTTACTAATTGAAATTAGGCATGTTTGGAGAATTTTCATGCATCATTCATCAAAACTTAAACCAAGCCTGGGAAACTTGTAAACAAACACAAGGCAAACAAACAGCACTTCGTTAAATTCTAAACACTACATTTTGTGAAATGAAGATGCAGCTGGGTGGTAATGGTGCTGACAGGGACTAACCTACTTAAAGATGTGCCCTGCAGCCTGCCATTTTCCCAGAAGAAACTTCATGTTCTGATTTTCTATTGTTATTTTTGCTCACTTCTACTTTTTTTTTTCACAGAAGCCATAAATCTTTCAGACACAAACCAGTCCCAATGAAGTCTGATTTCCATCTCGCTAATGCGTTACAGCTACATATGCTGTTACAAACACGTCAGATTGCTTTTGTCATAACAACAGAAATCCTTTGATGTGTTTTGTAAACAATTAGAATCTATTAGCTTACTTCTGGTCACTTCAACATACTATGGATATCCTGTTAAAAGAACATAACTCTAGGAGTCCCAAACTTCTGAGTGAACTGAAACTATATTGATTTTAAAACTAATAAACTTTTTACTCTTTCTTTCAAATAGGGGGAATGCGTATGAGGAGCAGCGATATGAAAAAACCTTTGTGAAGGTCATGTAAAGTAAGACTTGGCTACTGGGGGATCTCCTTCCAGAACAGACTGCAGTCACAGCCTTCCACTGAGACGTGCACAAGGTGAATAGATTATGATAGTACTCCCAAGTATCTGCCTTTAAAGGACGTTTTCCCTCTCTCCCCAGCACAGCATAGGGACCACTTGCCATGAAAAGGATGCTGTGCACGCTTAACATTTTTGCGTAGGAACATGAAAACCAGCACTGTTTTTCAGGGTGTTGGGGTGCTCTTCGGCACGATCCCCCCACAAGAAAGAGATCAGGTTTTCGGGGGGGGTAAGCTGGTGCAGTTCGTCCCGGGCAGCCGAAGGCGGCAGCGCCGCAGGATGGATGCTGCAGGCAGAAGTGCGGGTTCAGCTCCGGAAGCCAGACACAGCCCCGCCTGAATATTAAGCCACAGAAGCGTGGGGCGGAGAGGGGGAGCGGGCAGGGGGCGCGGCGGGAGGCTGAGCGCTCTCCGCTCTTCCCGCAGGTGATGGCGGTTCCGCAGCGGCCTGGGGCGCTCCGCAGGGGCGCGGTGCGGCGCCGGCGCAGGTAGCGCGGCTCCATGGAGGGCGGCGAGGAGGAGGAGAGCGGCGCTGGGCAGGGCGCGCCGCCGCCGCCCCCACCGCCCACCCCGGCCGCCCCCTGCGGCTTCAGCTCCTCCCTCTGCTTCAGCGCCAGCGCCGCCGAGCCGCAGCCGCCCGCCGCCGGCGCCCGGGTGGTGGAGAGCCAGTGGGAGATCAACAACGCCGCCTGCCAGCCGGAGGAGGAGGAGAAGGAGGCGGCAGGGACGCCGGAGCGGCCGGCGGAGGAGCCCGACCTGGTGATTGAGGTGTCGGGGCGTCGCATCCGTGCGCACAAGGCGGTGCTGGCGGCCAAGAGCGACTACTTTCGTGCCCGCGCCTCCCGGGATGTCCTGCGGGTGAAGGGCGTGAGCTACGGGGCGCTGCGGCTCCTCATCGACTACGTGTACACCGCTCGCATGGGCGAGGTGCGGCACGACAACCTGGCCGAGGTGGTGAGCGGCGCCCGCGTCCTCCAGATGCCCTGCGCCCTGCACTGTGCCGCCGAGGCCATGCGTGCCCAGCTCCGCCTGGACAACTGCTACCAGCTTCTCTGCCTGGCCAAGAAGCAACGGCTGGCGGAGCTACGGGAGGCTGCCTACCGCTTCATGAGTGACCACTACCTGGAGGTGCTGCGGGAGCCTGGTGTCTACGGCCGCCTCAGTGGCACTGAGCGGGACCTCATCCTCCAGCGGCGCATGGAAGCCGGCCGGCCCTGCCTGCTGGTGGCCGAGGTCAGCGATGCCTTCGAGCGGCCGGGTGGCAGCAGCCGGCCACAGAGCCGTGAGAGCAGCCGGCCACAGAGTCCCTCCTCCGTGGTGTCGCTGGAGGACAGCGGCTCCCTCATCCACTGCTACCACGAGGCCAGCGGCGAGTGGAGGGTGCTGACGCGCCTGCCCGAGGAGGCCAACACCAAAGGCTGTGCCATGTGCGTCCTCCACAACTACCTCTTCCTAGCGGGGGGCATTGTGGCAGGGCCAGTGGGCAGTGAGCCCCGGGCCCGCCTTTCCGACAAGGTCTTCTGCTACAACCCCCTAACCGACACCTGGAGCCAGGTGCGGCCGCTGGCTCAGCCCCGCTCACAGCTCAAGCTGCTGGCCCTGGATGGTTACCTCTATGCCGTGGGGGGCGAGTGCCTCTTCACTGTGGAGAGGTATGACCCACGGGCCGACCGCTGGAGCCCCGTGGCACCCCTGCCCAAGGGTGCCTTCGCTGTGGCTCATGAGGCCACCACCTGCAACGGGGAGATCTATGTGTCGGGAGGCTCCCTCTTCTACCGCCTGCTCAAGTATGACCCCAAACGTGACGAGTGGCAGGAATGCCCTTACAACAGCAGCCGCCGGCGCTCTGCTGACATGGTGGCCTTCAAGAGCTTCATCTACCGCTTTGACGTGAGCAGCGGCCGTGGTGGGGAGCAAGGCCCAGGTGGCGGGACTGGTGGAGGTGTGGAAGTTTTCCGGTACAACACGATGGCCAAGCGCTGGAGCCAGTGTGCCAGCCTGCGGCCCAGTGGCAGCCCCATCCAGCCCTTCCGCTGTGCCCCGTTGGGCAACACCATCTACTGTGTCAACCGGACCGGAACCCTCCGCTTCAGCCTAGCCCAGGATGGCGAAGTGGAAGCAGATGGTGGGCTCAAGGGCTCTTTTGATGGGGAGCTTCTTAAAGCTCCCTTGGATGCCAAGGGTGTCCTCCTACCCTTTGTGCTCACCCTGCCTGAGAGGCTGGAGAAAGCGGGGGACCAGGAGGGCTCTCTCCTGCTGTGAGGTGGCCAGCTTGGCTCTGGCTTCACAAGTAGGGAGCTGCATTGCAGCTGTGGGGGACCCGCAGACTCCCCCATACAGAGGGGACCCTCTCAGGTGCGTCTGCAGAGAGAAGAGGCTCCCCCTTTCTTCCTCTCCGTTCCCAAGATGTTGAGCTGGAGCAACTTGGTTGTAAATTGGTTGTAACTCTTGTGTTTGCTATGCTTTGTGGGAAGATCTGAGCACATGAAAGGAAAAGCTGCTATAAAGGATAATCTCTGGATTTTATTTGTGCCAATCCCTAATCTGAGAAAAACTTTTTCAAACTTGTATTTCTAACAAATTTCTGACTACAGTGTTTTAATGGGACAGTACTGTTACATGTTCGTCACGTGTTTACACGTAGCTGCAGTCTGGGCTGGAGCCTTTTCTGCCATTTGTTTTCTTTCTGAGATGATGCCGAGGGGTAAACACCACTGGCAGCTCATCTTAGCTGCATTTGTTTTTATGTTAAACTAACTATTTCCTGTTAGAAAAGTTTAGGAAGTTTGTCTCCATCGCAGCCTTTCATTTCTGGTGTAATAGATGGTTGAAGGAGGACATGGCACTGTGTGGTCCCAGGAATTTCAGCCACAATGAATGATTTAACAGATACCAGACTTAAAATTTTAAGTACCACAAAGGTGTGGCACATACATTTGGAATACAAAAAAAAAAAAAAAAGGCAAGTTACCTTTTTAAAGTGTGGCATATTATAACAGATATGAAGTGTTATGTTCTTTATCTGAAAAAGGCAATGTTTTCTGTGTAAAAAGACATCATTACCTTTTTTATCAGATTTTAAAGTATAGCAAAAATGAACTGAAGCTGTTCAGACTGCAGCCAATTGACATGACCACTTATGCCACTAGAATAGGGGAAAATATTTTGTACTTCAGCTGCTCTTTAATTGTCTGCAGGTCAAGGAAAATTAAACTAAACCAAATGTAAATGTTTTGAAACTGACTGCAGACAGTTTAAATGTTTCACTGTGGTAAGAGGCTTTTCTAACTTAATGCAAGACCATCAAAGAAGGTGGAAGACAGGAATGTACTACACATGTTGATTATATTGTGCAGTAGCATGATGTTATTTCTTTATCTTTTGATTGACTGCTTTATTTATTGCGGTCTAATGATTGCTGTAGTCAATAAGTCCTTGTTAATTGCAGTACATGCTGATGGCATTAGTTATCGTTGGGATTCTGAATCACCCAAGAGCGCTGTTTGTGGAGCAGCATCCTAACGAGATGAAACCATACAAAGCTTCTTCCTGCCTGTGGAAACTTGGAGCATACTTTTTGTCACAATGCTTACAACTGGAAAAGTAAAAAACATCTATGCAGACAGAGCATATTGAAATGGGCACATGCATTCATTTTATATGTTTTATATTAAAAAGTCAATAGGCAAGGCAAATGTAGATTTACAGTAAGTCACTGAGCAACCTTCTCTGAAAACAGAACCAGTGTTTTTACTTTTGGTAGTTCAGCCTGGAACTCGCATGGACTATGGAAAGGCATTGTTTATACTCAAAGGTCTATTAGATTCATATTTTAGAAAGACATAGGGACCTTATATCAAAGAAAGCAGATCTTTTTATGTTTATTAAGTTGTTTCTGTTAAGCAGGACATCAGCATTCTTACATGTTATTGCTAGTTCCAAAGGAAGACAGCAGGCTCTGTCCTAAGAGACACCATCTTCACGAAAGAGAATAGAGAAGTTTATAGGTAATTTTTTCCTTCGCTTTTGTGTTGTGGGGTTTTTTTACCTTTTTCTTCATCTGTCTTGCATAGGGTTTTAATACAGCTGATCTGGCTAGCCATCCTGTAGAAAACAGTGGTCCAGCCCTAGAAGTTCTTAGCCAAGGGAGCTTATTCCCTAGTGAGCTCATTAAAGCATCACCTGGGTAGGAGCTGTAAGCCCGTAGAGTGTGATGCTTATTTTAGACTCAGTACAGGTTGATGCAGTGGAATTTCATACCATAGATGGCGTATTTGTTAGCGATTCACAAAGAAATTGATTTTTTTCACTGAATGATAGACTTAATTCTCAGACAGGATTCCTTAGAAATGTTGACTGTAGATTAAATTGCAGTACTGTAACTTGAGCAGGAAAGAAAAACGATGTGTTTGCCTTCAACATAATTTTTATGTTAACTGTAGAAAGTACATTGAGCTATGTAGTGAAACACTTAGGTACATATTTGAACTAAAGACATAAGTGCTAGGCCAGATTTTGAATTAGTAGAGTCACCAGGAACACACAAGAACAGGTCTGTTTTATCTGACAATATAATACAATTTCGTGGTTCAAAATATTAGGTAGTATAGCTCTTATACTACAGCATAGTGAAGAACGAAGCCAGCTTTTTATTCCTATCAATTAAGCATTAGTTAAGCATTTTCATTTTTGCTAATGCATGAAAATGCTTCTAAATTTGTTTTGGGTAGTATCCATGATTTAAGCTGTGAAAATATGCCACATTCTTTTGGTAAAGAATGAAACAGGTCTTTTCTTCCAATATTTGTTGATGTACACCCTGAAGAAATATATTTGGACCAGATCTTTATATTAGTAAGCATTCTACGAACCTGCAGTGGTTTGTATTTTTGCTAGCTCCTATTGTTAGAAAAGGTTGAATGAAGTGTTAACCTGCTTTCACTATTTACACAGTGAATGAGGGCAGAGTCTGATGTTCATTAGTAGCTGTCAGTCAAACCCGTTTCCTTTGTACACTCTTTGCATAATCACAGCCTGATGATTGACAACAGAGACATGTTTCTAGCCAGGTTTCCTACTCTGTGACCTCTGTTTCCTCCCTGGTAAGCCTGAGGCAGTTTTTGTGAGAGTTGCTTTTTTAAACTGGGCGACTTTGTCCCTTTGCTATGCAGAGGTGCTGAGCCCATTCAGAACTGCTCACTGCTTCACAGTTACACAGCTACTGCTGCAATTCTTTTGAAACTAGAAGTGTGATACCCAGAAGCCACTGGTGTAATATGTTTTTATGGTACAAACTAAAGGGCCACACCACCTTCAAATTGTGTTTGCATACGTTGTACTTTTAAAACAGAGCTATTTTACCTGGTAGCCTGAAGGCTACCTCATTTGCATGGAGACATGGAGATATATGTTCGCTTTCATAGCCTGAAAGTATTCAGTCCACATCTCCACTGCCTGATTGGAGCTAATCCCTGATCTTTAAATATTTATGCATTTCGTGTTATATAATAATTGGCTAAAAATCTCAGAAATTATCCAGGTATGAATTCACTGAGTGATCTGAGACTAGTTGGAGAGGCACAGTCCTCTCTGCTGTCTTCTCCATGAATCTCAGTCCTCTTCTCCCACTTTCATTAGGATGTGCAGGAGCTATTTTTTCTGCTACTCCCTTCCTAGACTACTCCTGCTTTCAAGATCCTCTGCTAGAGGAGGTAGGCTTGAATTCCCTCAAGCTGAGTAAGGACTGAACTCAGGCTTCCTGCTTCATGTGTACGTGATGAAATCTAGATGGTTATTTAGAATAAGAGTATTGGGACCACCTCCTACAGTGCTTTTTTTTCAGCGATTAACCTCACGTAAATCCTCCAAAAGCACACACAAGCTCCTGTACCTTGAGTTCTGCGTAGATTCCAGGCTCCAGCTCCTGGATGGGTAATTCAGGACATGTTTAGTACATGTTGGTATAATTGGACAGTTTTTCTTCTGTGGAAAGCTTTTACAGAGAGACGCTGTATTTTGGATTGTCTGTCTGAGGTGAGGGACTGCATGCACTAAATCAAAGGAATAGTTGGCAAAAGAATAACCATATTTGATTAAAACAGACACTGTTAGGCAACACAGGAAGGATGTTAATCATACCCTGTTAATGAATAAAGTTATGCAGGAGCTGATGCAAATTCTGTCCACAAAAAAATTCTTTGTAAGTAAGTACCTGGTCAAATTTAAAGTGACAAAAGAATAAATTATTCACATGAAAGCTGTAATTCTCCTGTGTGTTTGATTGGCTCTCAGAGTGTTGTATCGTGATTATCAGTCTTCATGAGTGGCCTATTTCTTTACCTGCATTATGGTATCCATTCCATTGATTGCTCCATAGATGTGTTACCCTTCATTATCACAAAGCTTAGTAGTGGTACTAGGGTGATTTACTTTGTGACTGACGTGTAGTGCTTTCTACTTGAATGAACCCAGAAGATTTAAACAGAGTTGTATCATTGGGCCTTTTTTTTAATCAGTGGCACTGCTCCTGGGAAACTTTAGGAAGCACAAGAAGGGGAAATGGTGGTACCATTGAGTAGTTAATGAAATTCTTTTTTTTTTGTCTGCTGTTAGTGTACCAGATTTGCACTGGATTTAATAGAACATCTCTGTGTACTTATTACCTGAGTATTATTGTAGCAAAGTATGTTTTTATTTAAGTATATTTACTGCCTCAGTTCCTGCTCTGCAATAGTTTAATGCAAGTCTGTAATAGTTCCACACATTTAGTAGATTTCTGGAACTATTCTGACTTTACTGCTTCTAAAAGCAGAGTTTGACACACAAGCTCAGTAAAATTGTGCACTTCAGAATATATAATCACAAATTTTCATTTGATTTGGCCTATTGAATGCTGCCGAGCTGCTGGAATGAGCCCACTGGTATTTGGAATCAGCAGGCTATTTTGGAGGCTTTCTCACTTTCATAAATTTCTCAATAGGAAGAAATGGGACTGTGAGGCAGAGGGATGGGAGGGAAGAAAAGCATTAGGAGTCAAAAATACCTAGTGTATATCCAGTTGAAACAAACAGATAGGAGGGAAGGGAAATGAGAGTTGGTACTTGAGACAGCGATGAATACAGAACCAATTTGTTTCAAATATTTCTTAAGCAGCCTGAGTTTTTACCAGTTATGCTGTTACTTTTACCATTTTGCACTTGCAATACATCTCAAACAACAACACTGTTTAATAAGCTACTTCTTTGCAGGAGTCTTGTGCTTTGCATTTAAGTCTTAGTGGATAAGCCTGGACAGCATTGTGAAATCATGAAATAATGTCAATGCTACCACTTACAACAGATTGACTAATGTTAATGCTTTAGACACTATTCACAGTTCAGGTGAATTATATGTGTAACTGATGTATTAACACTTTCATTTTTGAAGAATATATAGGTAAAGCTTTTTATGTACTCCAACATAAGCTGAAATGAAATAAATGCATATAAAAAGCTTGTGCTCCCCGTTAGGGATTTCTGGGTAACTGGTGTTGTTTCCTTGTCATCCATCCAATTAGGGAACACTGTTATAATA
The DNA here is from genome assembly GCA_033556795.1 of Tapera naevia. Lineage (NCBI taxonomy): Eukaryota > Metazoa > Chordata > Aves > Cuculiformes > Neomorphidae > Tapera > Tapera naevia. The sequence continues at coordinate 16,011,509 of JAUMJJ010000079.1, read as the reverse complement.
TTTCCTATAAAGCTAATACAAAATTTTATGGATTATCACAAAGATAAAATGTTTAGGAAATGTTTCTAAGGCTAAGCAAAGGGGAAGATTTTCATTTCATATTGCCCTGGGTATTTGGAACATGAAATATTCTGCAGTGAAAGCACTTTCTGAAGTGCAGGTAAGCATAAGCTTCTGTTTTTCTTTTTGCTGTCAGTATGTTAATGTATATTACTTATTACTGATGATACCAAACTGGGAGGTGCTGTTGGCTCTGTAGAGGGACAAGAGGCCTTGTAGAAGGATCCGGATAGATTGGAGCATTGGGCAATCATCAATGCGATGAAATTTATCAAGTCAAAATGATGTATTCTGCATCTGACACAGAGTGACACCAGGCACAAGTATAAACTGGGAGAGGAGTGGCTGGAGAGCAGCCCTGCGGAAAGGGATCTGGGGGTGATGGTCGACAGCAGGCTGAATAGGAGAAAGCAGTGCCGTACCAGCCAAGAAGGCAAGCTGCACCCTGGGGTGCATCAAACACAGCATAACCAGCCAGTCGAAAGAGATGATTATCTCACTGTATTCAATGTGAATGCCTTGAGTACTGTATGCAGTTCTGGGTGTCACAATTTAAGAAGGATGTGAAGGTCCTTGAAGGTATCAAGAGGAGGGCAACAAAGGGTGAAAGTGAAGGCATGTCCTGTGAGGAGTGGCTAAGGAGTGGCTAAGGACTTTGGACTTGTGTAGTTAGGAGAGAAGGAGTTTGAGGGGTGACCTCATTGCTCTCTACAGCTTCCTGAGGAGGGAAAATGGAGAGGGAAGTGTTGATCTCCATGCTATCCAGTGACAGGACATGTGGGGATGGTTCTAAGCTGTGCCGGGGTGGTTTAGACTTGACATTAGGAAGTATTTCTTTACAGAGAAGGTGGTCAAACACTGGGACAGGCTTCCTAGAGAGGTGGTTGACTTGACATTAGGAAGTATTTCTTTACAGAGAAGGTGGTCAAACACTGGGACAGGCTTCCTAGAGAGGTGGTTGATGCCCCAAGCCTCTCAGTTTTTTAAGAGGCATTCAGACAACGCCCTTAATAATGCACTTTAACTTTCGGTCAGCCCTGGATTGGCCAGGCAGTTGGATTAGATGATCATTGTAGGTACCTTCCAACTAGTCTTTATGAAAGTTACATGTAGGTTTTCCCAGGACATGCGTATCAGATTTTTGGCTGGAGTAGATTTACAGCAGTGTAAGTAAAAGCAAAATCAGACATAATTTGAATTTTGTACTTTGTATCCTACTTATTTTCTTGTCAGATAGTTTGCTTGAAATTAAATAATTTGAAACCTGTTTGAAAACTCATAGAGAGATGAGGGGGGCTTAGACTTGGTATCATTTCCATTATTTTCTTAACAGCCCCAACATGCAAGCACTACCTCTCTCAACTTTCTTAAGTTTTCTTCAGAACAGCCAAATTTTGCTAGTTAGACCACACTAAATCTGGAATACCTTAGCCAAACAGAATGACAGGATGCTTTTTCCATTTGGGCCCAGAGTTTTGAGTCTGTTGTAATTTACTGGCAGCCTTTATTGGAAAAGAGAAAGAAGAGCTCTTATTGATAGACTCAGGCAACCAATAACTTGAATATGTATTTTTTTAACTTTATTAGAATTATAAATTCCTTAACTCTGTCATTTTTTCTCTGTGCTGTGAGCCAGACATCAGGAAGCTTAGTGTCCGTGAAACTTGTCTTGGAGTATGTACTGCTGCTTGGTTCATTGAACATTTTGCACCTACATCTTTCAGGATACCTCAGGCCCAGGCTCAGGCTTCAGATATATCCATAGTCTGGTAAATGATGTGGCTGGGCCCAATAACTTGTGTCATAGGATAAATTTTCCAGTTCTGAAACACTGAAACCACCAGTTGTAGCACAAAGGAGTTTAGTTTCAAAGTCCTCTTGATTTAGGTATGGAAGATCTCGTTTTCAGCTGTTTCTAGGCACATTACATGTTTTTAATATCACTTGTGTTCATGTAATGGATTTCAGAAATCTCAAAGGATTTCGTATGGAAACACCCGGAGGCAGATGGTGTTGACTTGTATTCCCCTGAAGGCAGAGATGTCTTGCTGGAAATACAAATCTGCTTCAGTTCCTAGACTACGCAAGCAAGGAAGTCACATATGCCTGGGAACTCCCATGACACACTGAATAATTGTCAAGTGTACAAAACGACAGTGTCAATGGACATGAGTTAACAACCTAGAGACAGATGTACCCATTGTGGGTGGGGACAATGGCAACTCAAATTAGTAACTATTGGTACTGGGACCATGCCTAGAAAGAAACCCCGTTCCTGGTTCAGGATTGCGTTGTCAGGACACCTCTAAACAGAAGAGAAAGAATTCATAGTCTAAATAAAACTGCATGGCTAAAAGTAGGTCAAGAGACCAACGGGCATTTATTGCTCAGATATAGCAGTACCTGCAGGTTTCTTGATTAATTGAGTGTGAAAAGCATCTGCATCTCATAAATACCAGCAGGGAGGAACTATTAGTGAGTAAGTTCAGCTGTGGAGGGGAGGGAGCAGGGGCTGACCCAACAGTGACACCTGCTTGGCAGCTTTCTCCATCAGGAAGCAGTAACAGAAAGGAACTGAATGAGTATCCTCTGGATGACTACTGCCTTGACATGAAGTCCTTGGGAAGGAGAGAGGAAATGATACGTGCCTGGTGGTCTTGCCCCTGTGCCTTTCATCTCTGCGCTCTCTCAGCGTGCTGGCAGCAATGCATTCCCTGGTAAGCAACTGAGCTGCCTGTGCACAGAGAATTTTGAAGGTGATGTATTTTTCTGCCTTTTTTTTTTTTTGTTAGGGTTTTTTTCTCATTTCATCTTCTCTTCCCCCCTCTCATTTCCCTCTCTATTTTCTTCCTTTTTATTTTTGTTCTTTGCATGTTGTGTGTATTTTTCTCTCTGCTTGAATATTCCAATAGGTCATACAGAGGATCTGTGAATTTGGAAAAAATACCTATTGAAAATAAAAGAAACTCCTTTTCCTTTCCTCAGGAGGCAGACTGTCCTTCCTTAGCTTGCAAATTTTTGTCTCCTAACAAATCCCTATGCTTCTAGATGAAGTGGGGATGATTTAATCCATCTACTGGCAGAATGGTAAAATAAACCATGAACCGTTTGCTTCCTAAGGAAATAAATAAAGTTTTGAGCAATTTAATTAGTCATAATGCAGACTTAAGGCAAGAGTTGTGCACATTTTTTAAACCTTACCTGTGCTTTTAGTCATGCCAGACTGCAGCTACAAGAAAAAAACAGGTGCAGGATTGAAGTATTGAGCAGATAGGAGGTCGCTGAGGAATGCAGCAAGAGCACCAACTGCTGCAGAATTAAGCTTGTTCCCACGCCATCTAGAAACCATTATCTCAGTGGTTAGAGCCTAATTTATTGACCTCTTGTTAGTGAATTACACGTGAAGGATCTCTCCCAGCTCAGCTGCTTTGCAGTTCTTTACACATGTGAAAAATCATTGCAGAGTTTGTGAGTAGAAGTTTTTAGCAATTTTTACCCATTGTACATGGGTAAAATTCTGTCATCTGCAGTGGTGGATTATATGTTTCTCCCATAGTTTTCTAATTAAAGCAAACACTGAATCTTGATTCGAAACAGAGAAATAAAAGCTGAGATTAATAATAACTTTAGGGAATGCAAATAAAGCAATCAGTTTTTGCCATCATTGCCAGTCTCTTTTTAGAGTATAATGAAGTTCTTAAAAATATGATTCAAACCATTAGGAAAACTCAAATTCACAAAGTGCTATATGGGAACTTCCACAGACTCATTTGCATTCTTTCTATAATTCTTAGCTCCTATGTATCTTTTAAAAACAAATATGAATTCTGACTGTGTGATTTGATAATGTACCTTGGAGGTGCAGTACTCTATCACCCTATCCTAAAAGAAAATGAAGTGTCAAAATATTAATGGGAAAAAAATTGAGAGAAACTCCTTAACTCATCAGCAACTTTCTTCATATCTCTTTGTTAAGCACTGCCTCAATTAATCAAGTGTTATTTAAATGTAGATTCTGGCTATTGTCCAACTTTGTTTTGCCTTTGACAGACTTGGAGTATAAAGGTGTGATGATAATGCATGTTAGTATATGTAAAGCTTGTTTGGAAAGCCTGGTCCATACAAGTGTGTGCCGTCTCTGGTTCAGCTGGCTGATGCACTAATGGGAGGGCACATAGCCCATCATTCAACACAAAATACTTGCTGTCATGGTTATGTTAGACTTCTCAAGCAGGCTGTTGGAGTATAGGCATACATCAGTAAATGTATTGCCATATGTGCCTGTAATATGCTTTTATTCCAGTCTAGAAAGGGGCATTGTGCCTCCAGTCAAGAAGAGGAAGAAGCAGAGGCTGCTCACCTGATACTCCCTGTTATAAGCAACAACTGAAGCGATGTGGGGAACAGAAGTCATTCTGGCTCTGGCTGCTTTTCTGACCAGACTGCCTGGCTCAGTGCCTGCAGAAAAGAGCAAAGCTGTACATTCCCTCTCCCAAGAGCAAGAAAGGAGCAGTGGCTTGGTTGTTACTCATTTATAGGTCTCTGGGGAAAGTGCAGTTCCAGCCTTCCTCTTACTCAAATTACAAAGTTGCCCTTCATTTCCAAGAGCAGAGAAAATAGCTCAGCTTACATGCTGTAAAGGAGAACTTGTAAAAGAAGTTATTTTTGAAGGGGCAGTGAAAAAAAAATCAGTATTTGCATTGGCTACTCTTGATGTTGCTACTGTATTTGAAATAGCTGGAATGCACTATAGGTTTCCTCTTCCATTCCAAGGCTTCCTCGTATACAGTTTAAATATGAAGAGATCCAAGAAATAGGTTCACTTTTTTCTAACTTTCCCTGCTCTCTGAGAGCACTAAAAAAAGGCAAATGAGTCCAGCCAATTGAGTGACTGCAGAAGTTCTTCCTCCACAGACACTGCCTACATTGCTGTGTGATGACTGGAGACTGTGGGGAGTGAAGGGAGGCTCGAGTGAAGCGTTCGCAGCAAGAAGAAATTGTGGGCACGTATTACCTGGGAAACAGTTCCTAACTGAGGTTTTTCTGACTCCTGCATATGCTGGCACACAGTCTAACAAAGAAAAAGACAGCAAAGTGTCTGAGCAATTACTGAACAATGGAATTATGGTTAGCTTCTGCTGCTCTTACAATAGGAAACACACGTTTGGAAGACCTAGTTTTATTTCACGTTCTGCCATAAACTTCCATTTATTAGTGGGGAAAAGCTGTTCAAAATTCAGTTTTCTCTGAAGAGAAAAGTAGGGGCAGGGAGGGAGAGAAAGATGATTCATCCCATCAGGCAGTGGAAATAAGTTCATTTTTTTCATCAGTAAAGCACTATAGGAACATTGACTCATACTGCAGAGTGCATTAGTTTCCTGTTTCATTTTTTTACTGTATTTATTTCATGTGAACAGAATATTTTTTTTCCTGTGGAGCTGAACAGAATAAAAAAGTAGAGTGAAACTGTTTCTACTTTGGTCCCTATTTGTGACCTTTTGCAGTATACTTTGCCCCTGAAGCCAGGACACTCCTGGGTTCTGAAAAGGCAACAGGACACCTGCCTTTTTGTTAATGCAGATGTCTATGGCGGGGGAACCAGGTAAGTTCATACAAAGACATACACAGCTTGGGAATGGTGATAGTGCTACTGTGGCTATTCCTCTGCCTTCACCTCTAGCCTATGTGTTTCATACTCATTAGAAGGACATGTAGTCTGAAGTGGGATGAAAAAGTGGAGATCTTCCTTTCAGTCCCTTCTCTGCTTGTTTTATCTGCAATAAAGTACTTCATAGTCTGAATATAATTAAGGTTATAAATGTTCACATTTTATCGTTTTTAACTTTATAAGATTTTCAGGCTGATTGAATCTTTGTCTTAACTCAAAAAACTCACTTTGTCTTAACAGTCAAAAGTATGTAACAGTTTATTAGAGTCCTTTGTGTGAATTAAAAGAGGTGAGAGCTCCCTTTTTTCTCTTCCAGATGAAGTCCTATAAGGGTAAAAATCTTGTTAAAACATAGAAGTGTTACTTTTTGTAGACTTCACAGAATTTAGAATTCTATCAGTAAGAAAATAAAATAAATGCAATAAAGTTAAATCCCCTAATATTTAGGGGAAAGAGACAACCAAATGCATGCTCTGGAAAAAGTTTTCATTAGATTTTATAGGTCTTGTCAAAGGCTACAAATCTGGATACGTGAGGTCAACAGAACAAGGCTGATTTGTGCAACCCAAAGATCTGCTTGCTGGGTCACTTTTGCCAGTATCTTTCTGTGTGCATCTGTAAGGATCTGAGGTTGTAAGGATATCTAAACTGCAGTAGCCATCCCTGCGTCAAGACCTTTTAAAAGTTTTCAGTGGTGTAGTTCACTGAACAGTCAGTTCTTGCTTCTGCCAGCCAGCTGGTGATTGCAACAGCATCTCTGCTTTAAAATTTCAAAACAAAGTATGAGGCAATGCTCACCAGTTCCCTTTCCCAATGCAGCAACACCGTCTTCGCCCAAAACAACTAGCAAGAGTACTTTGTGCCACTTCAAGGGCACAGCCTGCTTACCGAAAGAGCTGCTTCCGCAGTCCTTCTGCATACAGCTTCCCCTTCTTTTCAAAACTGGAAACTTGGAGATCTCTAAGGAAATCCTGTGCAGATACTGATATTTAGCAAACAGGGCCACTTGGTTACTTTTGGATGCTCAAGCATCTTGTGTAGCCTTTCACATTCACCATTGCAAGCTGGGAGGAGGGAAAAACCTACCAAGAAGTGATATAGAAGGAATAGTCATCAGTTTCCCCTTATATCTACTTGCCAGTTTTCTCCTGGGCTGTTGGCCTACATCTAAATTAGAGCCAAATATAATTAAACTCAGCTGGGTTCTTCTGATAGTTCAAGAAAGCGTTTTCCTGCGGGTAGGATAGGGAGGATAGGGCTGCTGGAGACATGGAGTACAGCGTGTTGATTCAAGTCTGCATTTGTATGTATTATTTGTTTTAGACTGATTATAGTTTCAGCAGAAGCCCCACTTAGGAAACCACACAGTGTGCAGGTAATTTGAAACAGAATCTGGCACAAGCATCTTTGACAGTTTAGCAGTGGGCTTTGAATTTGTAAATAGAAAAGGCCTGTGGCTCTGCAGTAAAATGACAGTTCCCCCAGTAAATTTCATGAAGGAAACAGAGACCTAATTGTTTTCTGTCTCCCCATATAGTTTTCTTTTCCTTTGTTTCTCTCTTTGATCTAAGAAAATTCCAGGACAGGCCCTTTAATTAAGGGACACTAGACAAAGATTTGTCTGCAGGGCAGTGTTTGTGTTGACACACAAAGCTAAGCCTACAGGTGCTGTTTTTCTCCACCTTTCTATTTTATTTGGAAAAGCAAGACACTTTTCATATGGCTGTTTTTTTAAGGTTATATTATCCCTTGTTGTAAAGGATACTTCCCCCCACCGAGCTTGTGTCTAGGCAGACTACATGCACAAGATACTTTTATTTCTGTTATATTCACCAGTGTTTTTATAGGCACTGGACCAATGGTAACAACATACGTAATTATATACAAGCACCGCAGATTTCACTTCTATGTCTATTGTTAAGTAACTGGGATTTCAGTAATTTCCTTAGCCTGTGCTGCTTCTCCATCTTACGCTGTTCTTCTCTTTTCTGCTTCTACACAACTGCTTTTACTGTTTTTAAAGTGCCAGATGTGAGCACAGTTGTAAGGAATTGTATTTTCAGGAGAAATTAATTCTAATGTTTTATTTTACAATAGTCACACAGACAGCTTCCCAGCTGAAGAAAGTATCAGTCGTTTCACTCTGCAAAATATGACTTTTCAAAATTATCTGTGGCTCAACTCCTACTCTCTCAGCATCTCCTAGGCGACAGGGACTGCACATACACCAAGATATTTTAAAACAAAAAAATCCCATAGTTACAATCACTGGCTGAATTATGATGCTGATAGCGGTGTTTGGTTTCTAGCCCAGAGAGCTCCAAGGGACTGCTGGATGACAAATAATGACATGATACTGCCTGTGCAGAAGTGCTGGGACAGGCAGGAGGGATAATGATCTCTCACAGTAGAGAAGACATGACTGGAGCATAAGAATCAAGGGAAGATAAGAAATATGTTCAGACAGAAGGCTTGTTCCCACACCCAGCCTTCAGTTTCCTGCATCAACATTGCTAACTGCTACTCTACTAATTCATACCATAAATGAAGTAGACGAGCTGTTTACAGCATGAGTGTTTGGGATCTGTGCTTGGCTTCTACTCAAATAGCTCCTCTTGGTCTGTTGTTATTTATTGCACTTCTGTGAAACCAGTTGTTGCAGCAAAAGAAGACACACCATTTTATTTTGTGTTTTCGAATCAGGGTATGTAAAGACTGAAATGTTGGTAAAAATGGAAAGGGTTTGGGTTTCACCATTTTAAAAATTTGAAAGATATTATCATTTTGGATGCCCAGGTAAACAACATTGACTGTTATCTGTTACAGGCATAATCTAGATTTAAAAATGCTGATGGCATACATGCCATTGGTTAGAAGTTTTGTGAGAGGACGGTGTCAGACCTGTCCTTTCTCTACCTGCAGTCTATCCAAAGCTCTTAAATCCAGAGATGATGGAAGTTTCCAGATACCCCTGCTGCCAACAGGGCTATCTCTCTAGCAGCTTATGATGAACAGGGAGAAGAACTGGGAGCTGTAATCTGCTATTCTCACTCTCTCATTCCTCATGGCTTCGTTTAACTGCCTAGAGTGCTGCTCCCGTCAGCTCCTGCTGTGGAAACAGATGGGGAGAGGGCGTAGGTTGTAGTAGCAGTAAAGATATTGGATGTGGGGGCTTGTACTGTTGGATGATGAAAGAGGGACTGGTGGCCCTTCTTGCAGCTTCATAGCCTATTTGCTTGATGGAGGAAACCTCTGATGACAAGCCTACAGGCTCTCCACACCATTTCCACTCTCTGGCTATATCTGAAACATATCAGCATTTGTAGTCATGGCAAGAGTACCCAGTTCTGCAAAAGCAGTTCCCTGCTGTGTGGACAGCATCTGGCACCCTAAACCTCTCCCAACCATCTCCATACCTCTCACCTTTCTTCATTGCAAAGTCAGTGCTCCTTATTAAGCACATGCAATATGGTGGTGTCCTTCCTAGGAGGATCCTGATGCTACGAATGTGTATGGCAAAGGGTTGGGTTTTAACTTGGCTGGACTCATGTTTCATATAAAGGCAACACGGGTGTGGTGTGATGGGTTTATGAAGCACTTTGGCCTTCATTTGTAAGGCAGCTGATTGTGGGAGTAACCTGCTGTAGATGGAGTGAGATAAACAGGCAGAAGATTTTTCTGCTGGTGTGGTTGATTCTGGTAAGGAGAAAAGGTGCAATGTTATAATTAAGAAAACAATACAATTCTCTTAGGGGGACTTCATGGTAGAGCTAACTAGGAAAGCAAAACTAGGTATGGGCAAAACCTTACAGCTTAAGTCTTCAGAACAGATACATCAGTGCTTCAGATTATTTTTAAAAGGTCTTGAAAGAGTTGCTGAACAGTTGTTAGGAATGCATAGAATCATAGAATCTTCTGGTTGGAAGAGACCTCTAAGATCATCAAGTCCAACCGCACCCATTATCTGCTAAACCATGTCCCTCAAAAACTCATCTATCCTTTTTTTAAAAACCTCCAGGGATGGCGACTCAACCACCTCCCTGGGCAGCTGTGCCAGTGGCCAACCACCCTTTCAGTAAAGAAATTCTTCCTAATATCTAGTCTGAACCTCCCCTGGCGCAACTTATGGCCATTTCCCCTTGTCCTATCACCTGTCACTTAAGAGATCAACACTTGCTCTGCCACAGCCTCCTTTCAGGCAGCCGTAGACAGCAGTGAGGTCTCCCCTCAGCCTCCTCTTCTCCAAGCTAAACAACCCCAGTTCCCTCAGCCGTTCCCTGTAGGACTCGTTCTCCAGCTTCTTCACCAGCCTCGTCGCCCTTCTCTGGATGCACTCCAACACCTAAATATCCTTTTTGTACTGAGAGGCCCAGAACTGAACACAGTACTCGAGGTGTGGCCTCACCAGTGCAGAGTACAGGGGCACAATCACCTCCCTTGTCCTGCTGGTCACACTGTTTTTGACACAGGCCAAGATGCCATTAGCCTTCTTGGCTACCTGGGCACACTGCTGGCTCATATTCAGCCTGCTGTCGATCAACACCCACAGGTCCCTCTCCTCCAGGCAGCTCTCCAGCCACTCCTCCCCAAGCCTGTAACGCTGTATGGGGTTGTTGTGCCCCAAGTGCAGGACTCAACATTTAGTCTGGTTAAAGCTCATCCCGTTGGTTTCAGCCCATCGATCCAACCTGTCCAGATCTCTTTGCAGTGCCTCCCTTCCTTCAAGCAGATCAACACTGCCACCCAGCTTGGTGTCATCTGCAAACTTGCTAAGGGTGCACTCGATCCCTTCATCCAGATTATTAATAAAAATATTGAACAGGATTGGACTCGGCACTGAACCCTGGGGAACACCACTCGTGACTGGCCTCCAACTGGATTGAACTCCATTTACCACCACCCTCTGGGCCCGGACATCCAGCCAGTTTTTGAACCAGCAGAGGATGTGCCTGTCCAGGCCACTGGTAGCCAGTTTCTCAGAGTAATGTGAGAAACGGTGTCAAAGGCTTTGCAAAAGTCCAGGTGCACCACATCCACAGCCTTTCCCTCATCCATTAACCGGGTAACCTTGTCATAGAAGGAGATCAGGTTGGTCTGGCAGGACCTGCCCTTCATAAACCCATGTTGACTGGGTCTGATCACCCGGCTGTCCTGTATGTGCTGTGTGATAGCACTCAATATGATCTGCTCCATGACCTTCCCTGGTACTGAGGTCAAGCTGACATAATTCCCTGGATCGTCCTTCTGACCCTTCTTGTAAATTGGAGTTACGTTTGCCAGTCTCCAGTCAAGCAGCACTTCCCCAGTCAGCCAGGACTGTTGATAGATGAGGGAAAGGGGTTTGGAGAGGACCTCTGCCAATTCCCTTAGTACTCTTGGGTGGATCCCATCCGGCCCCATAGACTTGTGGACATCTAATTGCCCAAGGAGGTCTTTAACCAAGTCTTCTTGGAACATTGAGGGTTCGTTTTCACAGTCTTCTGGCTCAGGAGGCTTGGAGCCCACAGAACATCGTTCCTCCCTATTAAAGACTGAGGCAAAGAAGGCATTAAGTACCTCTGCCTTGTGCTAGTCCTTGGTTACTACCATTCCCCTTGTGTCCAGTAAAGGAGGGAGATTCTGCTTGGTCTTTCTCTTGTTTTTAATATATTTGAAGAAGTGTTTCTTATTGTCTTTCACTGAACTGGCCAGTTGAAGTTCCATCTCAACTTTAACCCTTCTAATTTTATGCCTGCATGATCTCACCTGCTCCTTGTAGTCCTCCTGGGATGCCTGGCCCGTCTTCCAAAGCTCATATATTTTTCCTCTTTTTCCTGAGACTAATACAGAGCTCTCTGTTAAGCCAAACTGGCATTCTTCCCTGCTGACTCATTTTATGGCACACAGGGATGCTCGGCTCTTGCGTGCTTCTTCTCTCTCAGTGATTACTCTCCAAACCAGGCTATGGTCTAATTTTCCAGATACAGTCCATCAGCTATTTCATTATTCAATATCATACGTAGCAGTTTGCAGAGGAAAGACTGAGAAAGGCATCTAGAAAACCTTCTAGACTGCTGGTTGTATCAAGACATTGTGGTGATAACAGTTTGCATGTTTCTGTGCAGAGAAAAAGGATGAAACATTTTCCCTCGCCTACTATAAAACTCTGACAAGTTGCCTCTGATACGCAGGACTCATCTCTCTCCTCACATTTTTGTGCAGATCCTGACCCAAAAAGGAGGTCCTGAGAGGTCTGGTTGAATGAGGGCTTGTAATGATAGCCCTAATTTAGGCCCCTCACTACAAGAAGGACATTGAGGTGCTGGAGCACATCCAGAGAAGGGTTACAAGGCTGGTGAGGGGACTGGAGAACAAATCCTACAAGGAGTGGCTAAGGGAATTTGGGTTGTTTAGCTTAGAGAAGAGGGGGCTGAGGGGAGGCCTCATCTCTGTCTACAACTACCTGAAAGGAAGTTGTGGCAGTTGGGTGCTAGTCTCTTCTCGCAAGTGGCAAGTGATAGAACGAGAACAAACGACCGCAAGTTGCTTCGGGGAGGTTTAGACTGGACATCAGGAAAAATTTCTTCACTGAAAGGCATTGGAACAGACTGCCCAGGGAGGTGGTTGAGTCGCCATCCCTGGAGGTATTTAAAAGGTGGGTAGATGAGTTTCTTAGGAATGTGGTTTAGGAAGGGTGACAGGTGTGGTTGGACTTGATGATCTCAGAGGTCTTTTCCAACCTTATGATTGTATGATTCAATGATTCTATGAATTGGTAGACTTGGATAGCACATGGAGATAATGTAAATGCAGAACTATATGATAGTGTTGTATGTTTTTGATTGTGCCCAAGGTGGGTATTCAGTGTCTCAGAGCACTCAGAATCAGTCTGCAGTGTGGTGGAGATAAGTTGTGTGAATGTGCCAAGAAAAAGCTGATGCTGATGAATTTGTTTCACAATGATTAGTAAGCTTACAGGGCTGGGAGTGAACACAAAACTGATGTTTGTCCCCAGACTTGTCTCTCTCTGGAAAAGAAGTGCTCCAGCACGCTGGAGTTTAAAATGCACATTCATCCCTTGTATTAGCTGCCTAAAATTACTACTTTCAGTGTAAGAATCTGTGCCAGATGTGCTGCCATGGCCTTTTTTAATAGTGTTGTCACTAAGACCTCTCCCAGTGCCTTTCGTGCTTTAACAAGTTTAAAACCATGTTGTCCTAGACCCTCCAGGCACTCTCATCCCCTCTTGCCGTGACAACACAGTGATACCAGGAGGTACCGGGCCTGAGAGACGGGACACAAGAAGGTGCCGAACACTGGCAGTTCACTTGCAGACAGGTTCAGATTGTGGTCCCTGATCTCAGTATAAGCAACTTAAGTTGTTTGTGCAGCAGAGTTTAAATGCAAAAGGCTCAAGGGCTGTGGGGTCAGGAATAAAAATCAACGTCGATGGCCCTTGCTCAGCTGTAGGCCACCGTCACTGTGAGCAGTAATGTCTTGCGCCATCTCTATGATCTGGAGCTTGCATTCCTCTTGGCAGAGAAGTCCAGTTGCTGCTGTGTATTTGTCTAACAAATGAAGTTGGAAGGTAGCAAAACAGTGTAGTATGCAGGATTAAACTTATATTTAACTTTATCATGCTAGTTTTACTTAGCTTTAATTCAGCCCAGCTTCTCCATTGACTATTGCAGAGTTCCTATGGCTTCCCATATTGGTTCAGCAGCAGGGCAAATCAACATCGTCTTTGGAAACTTCATGCAATGATTAAAGCAACAGCCGTACTTATTATTTGCTCACACAGTCAATTCTCAGACCTCCCCTCTGCTGCATCCTTCCACAGCAGCTTCTCTTGCTGTGTGGGGTTTGCAGTAAGTGATACCGCTAATCTCCCAGGCTGGATCTCTGCATGCAGGATGCTTCCTCCTTGCTGACAACTTGCCTGGAAAGGGTTTTGTGCTGCAGACCTTGGGAAAAAAAATAAAAAAATCATAAGAGATGTGTTTCCTGTCCTCCTTTGTTCGTGTGTGAAAGTGAGCATGTGGGATTCTGCCTCTGCTGCTGTACAAAAGGGCCTTTCTCTCCACCCGTCCCTAGGCTGAGTTTCCTCACTGTTCCCACTGTTCTTTGCTCTGGATACCATTCACAGGACAAACTGGAGGAGTTAAATGTCCTCTGCTATTCAAAGGGGTCATTGCAGCTAACATGTAATACGCTGACTCTTTAAAACCATAACCAGTTCAGTGAAGTGATCATTTTTCTGTGTCACACTGGTATTTTTTTCTCAATTTGAACAACTTTAACACTTATGGTGCTGTATTGTACAGCATCATAAACATGTATTATTTTTCTTCTTAGATATGTATAAAATATCCTCAAACCTTAACTAGAATAACCTCTGTGTTTGCAGACTGTTGGGTTTATCTTAACCGTTCATGCTAATACAGTGTTATTGGCGAAATGCTGTACCTGATGAGTCAATGGAGAACATGTCCTTTTTTTTTACTGTAATGGGGTTCACCTCTGGTGTTCAGTAGCATTATTTTGTGTGTAAACTAAGCATGTGTCACTGTCACATTGGTGCCATTTGCAAATGAGCACAGAAAGAGATATACTTCAGGGATAAAATCTTGGTGGTAGAGATGTTAAAAATATGTCTTTTCTGGAGGACATTGTTGTAACAGGTTAGAAGTCAATGAAATGCCTTGGCTTTACCTTTTTCTACATTCAAAACAGCTTTGAAAATGTGTAGGAAATTACAGGACAGATTTGGATAAGCTGACTGCAGTGCTGTTAAGAGGAGGTAGGACAGACAGTGAATAGTAAATGTAGAATAACTACAAGGTGCACCAACTAGAGGCCATAAAGTCTCTTAATCAGAGAGCCTATTATATTAAAAGCTGTATCTAATGATACAATTTTTTTGTTTGATGTAGACCTTGCTTTTGCTACTTCAGGCCATGAGAGTCATGGGGTTTTCAGGGAGGTACACCGGAGATTGTCTTGGCTCATACATGATGTTCCAGGATGGAAGAAAGTTAACTTGTACACTCCAAGACTTCTCTGGTTTTGCAGGTGCCCAAAGTGAGCTCAAGCTCTTGACCTGAACACTTTTCCTCTGAAAGCCTTTAAATATTGATATTTCTTTCCTGAGTTCATCAGAACAAAGTTGTTCTTATCCTGGACAGAAAGAAAGGCCGTTTTTCTTCCATCCCGTTCTCAGACTGTTTAGTCAATGTAATACTAGAAGTAAGCTTTTTAAAAAATTTTTAGTGCTATGTAATCTGTTTCATATCAACTTTCTGGAAAAGACCCTGAACAATTTATATTTGCCTGTTTTAACCATTTGATCTGTTTTGTGTTTATCTCTGTCTTGTAGTAACAAACCTTTCAGTTTCCTCCAGTTCCCTTTTCATATTTTACATTCTGCATCACCCACATGAAGGCTGAGAGTGTCTTTTTTCCCATATGCTGCGGCTGGCAATAAAAATGAACTTCATGACAGCAAGGAGGAGTTAGTTTGTCAGACCTATTTTATTACAGAAAGTATAACAGCACATATCTTCTTCTGGGCATGGAGTCATGCAGTGAATAGATACAGTAAAAAGCAAGTGGCCTGAGTTAAGGCATGAAAACTGCAGACTATTCCTAAGTGGAGTAAAAAGCTGTGCGTTTCCCTCGCTCCCTAAGCAGAAGTAATGAATGGCAAAAAATCCTGCCTTTTTGGATGAAAAATTGAATGTGAGATAAAGGTAGGGGGCAGCTGGCCAGGTGGCAGAATCTCATGAAATCCTTCATGGTGATATTGAAAGGCAAAGGATATTCGGTTACAGTGTGATGCTCTTATGCACAGAAAAGAAATTTGCCATTTAAAAAAGTCTGAACAACAGCATTATTTGTAAAATGGGGATTAATTACACATTTCTTCTTAGCAAGGGTGAGACAGGCTGAAATACTGCACCTGCTTTCAGGCATTATCCTTGACTGGAAATGTGGACTCACTGGAGGGAATTCAGAGGGAACATGAGATTTAGAAAATGAAGAAACTTTCAGAGCACTGGCTGTGTTTAATCCAGAAAATGAAACTCTGAGTGAGGAACATGAGAAGTATTTCATTGTGTAAAAGGATGCTATTAAAGAAGATAATAATCAGTTGTTCTCTTTGTTCCTTTAGGAAGTGCAAGAAGATATCAGATTAATATTTGCTTACTCTGCAGCTAAAAAGGCTCAGACTAGATACCATGAAAAGTTTTTTAGGGTAGTAATATTCCTATTAGTTTACCAAAGGATGCACAACATCCTCATTTCTTTGTTAGTTTATTACCAAAATCTCAGTGCCTGAAATGTGCTTTAAATATATGTACTCTCTATTTGGTTACTTCTTGATACGTCTTCATGCCACACAGAACTACTGAGTAATTTCTGGATAAATCAAACGAGTTACCATGTTTCTAACAATATGAGCTTCTAATTATCTTGAAAGCACTGTCTGAGAGCTTATGGATCACACATTCCTATTCAATTCTCATGTTGACATTTGCAGAGAGCTAAGCATGCTATAGTCTAATAAAGCACAGGAGAAAAGTAACATGGAAAATCAACCCCTCTCAAACAGGATAAGAAAAACATATAGGATGATTGATTGACTAATGAAAAGAATGAAGAAGCTGTGTGGAGAAGGAACAGTTGTAGGTGTGTGAGAAAGTGACCTTGGCAAAGCAAGGCATGCAGGTGATGAAGGAATATCTTCCTGACACAGAGCTGTAAAAGAGCGGTGTGAAAATGGGAGAGTGGGCAGATTAAAGCAGTGGCAGATGAAGCGTAGGAGGCTGCAAAGAAAAGCTACAACATACATGAGGATGAAGTAATAGATCTCCTTCCTCCTCCCTGAAATTACTGGATGGGATGTGGGTTGAATTTGAAAGATCTGTAAAGGAGAGAAAGCACTCTTCAGTCTGGAGCGGCCCTGCACAGCTCCTGAGGAAGACTTAGTGTCATTAGAAACTACTGGCTCTCCCCATGCCTGCCTGTTCAGAAGCACTTTCATGTTTCAGACACTGCAAATACTCAGGAGGATCTGGAGCTCATGTTCCTTCTCTTGTGCCAGCCTGCGTGGACACAGAAAAAAGTCTCATCTATTTTGGTTTCTTTGCTCCTGTTGAATACTGAACTTGTGCATTAATGATTCCATTCCTTCATTTTAATCTTGTAGTTATCATGTTGTTCTCTCCTGCTTCAGTTCCAGATTTCCAAGATTGCTGGTGACCTTGTCTTAATATGTACAAGCTGCTTTACCTCCATGCGACTTCTGTGGTGGGTATCTCTTACCTTGGCCTCACTCCAAATGCCAATATTGCTTAGCAGTATTTCATTCTCAGCAAGTGCTCCATTTTTAAATCTGCCAGGTTCTAGGCTTATCAGCTATATATATGTACTGATAAAATGAACAGGCTTATAGCTGTCATGGCTGTCCCCTGGAACTGCTGACGTGGTCACTATAAAACTCGCAGCCAGCAGAATAGAAAGAGCACATCCAAACCTCCACTGGGCAATGATACCTTACCCAGGCTAAATCCTCTCTGTACTTAGAAATTGTTTGGGAACGTATCACGCATCCTAGTCCAAAAGGGTGACAAGGAGCACTCTGATATTGTAACAGTATTAATGATGGAGTTACCATGCCTGGGAAATCTGTTACATTCACAATTAGCCAATGAGTCCTGCCTTCAAGAGCTGCTCTTGGAGAAGGCTGGTACTCCATGATCTGGTCCAGGCAAATATAAAAAAAGGCTCAACTTGGCTTTTTATGCATTCTGGCAGAAGCAAGTCTAAGATGTCTGGCCTATCCAGGTTGTCTTCACCCAGCCCATCTGGTGCCCCTCACTGCACTTGCTGTTGCAGACCTGATATTTTGAAAATTCATTTTCCAGCAAGCTGGTAAACAACAAAAGCCTGAATTTCATAAGAACAGAAACAGACCTCAGAGTTGACAAAAGTTTGTGAGTTTATGGCATTGTCTAACCATAAGGTGACTGGCCTTGCCTGGAATGGTTAACTTCAAGACTCATGCCTTCTGTTTCTCTCTCCTGCCTGAGATTTACCATGATAATAACTCCCCCTTCCTGCATTTTCCAAACTTTCAAACAAATTTTTTTCAGCCTTTGCAATTAACACTTTCTGTCTTATCTTTGTAACTATAGGTTTAAAATTATAAGTTAAAAGCTAAAATCTTGTCACTTCAGCAGTGGGAATCTTCAAGAAAAGAGTCAGATACTTTCAAATAGATGATTGTAAAGTTGCCTTACCGATCTGATGAACCTGAGGAAAAAAGCTCATGTTTTTACTCAGAAGGCTACTGCACGTGTTATTAAACATAATGCTGAGAAAATATTTCTTCTCTGAGAAGTAGATACAGGGGCCACTTTGTCCACCCTTAAGACCTCTGTGGCTTTGACATCTATATCTGAACTACTTCCCCTAAGGACACTGATTTTAGGCATTTGCTCCAGAATGGATTGAAATGCATTTCTGAAGTGGCTTTCTCCACTGGCACTGGAGGCACCCCATGGTAATCAGTTCAGGTACAAATGTAGGGATAAGCTGTATAATAATAGGAGTCTACATTGACATTGTAGGATAATTGCCTACAAGTCGTAAATCATCAGCTGACAATCAGTATGGAATGGATTAAATGAAGAACAGTTGTGGATCAAAGTGAATACAAATCAGAATAGCATCTTGGATTGGCGTTTGTGGCTCTGGCTGTCAAGTGCAGAGATTTGTTTCTTGACCTCTTCTTTGATATTTTATGTGAAGATCAACATGCTCTTTAGGTATGGACCTACGTAGCAGAAACTGGACAGGAAAGCTAATGCATTTCTGTGAGGGGCTGAGTGCTCAGTAAACCAAACCATAGCCGAAGAGTCTCCATGGGCTATTGCTTGTGGAAACATATTTTGCCGTGCGGTTCTGGGATTGCTGTTGGCTGGACCAACAAGGAGGAAATAAATGTGCTGCTGATATCACATAATTTTGTCCTTTTCCTCCCCTGTGGGTAGGAGAAACCATAGTTCTATTTAGTTAGAAATAGATATGTGAAAATTTGAATTTTATTGGTAAAATTGTTAGAATAGAGGGAGCAAGGATTAGATACCCAACAATTTGGGGGGCATAGGGTTTATGATTTCCTTCTGATGCAGGTGCTAGTAGAATTTAAGTCCCTTATGAACTAAGTTCCAAATTAAACTCGAGCTCTTAAAGTCGTTCGTGGTGCTGATATTTTGCTTTTTGCCTTTGCTATTTTTCTCCTCTGGAGATGCAGCTTCTCGGAGTGAACCCGGCGTTGCAAGCACTTCTTGCCTTGGGGCCCCATCTAGTGGGTAGAGGCTTGCAGTGAGTAACACTGAGAGCAGCTTTTTGAGAAATAGAAAGCAGTGAAAGGAGGAAGAGAAGAAGAAGCGAAGCAAAGAGAAGAATCCATTCCTTCTATACTTCTGCAATTTTTGTATTGTTTTAAAGGAATGGCTGTATTTTTTCACTGAGTAGACCGCAGTCATTCGTAAATGATTCAAGGATAGCAATATTACTCTGTGTTATACATAAGGTGAGTCTTATTAGGTAACCTTGAAAATAGGAAGTGTTCCAGCAGCACTAAAAGGTCTGTCAGAGCCAAACGTTCAAAATCTGTATTTTGTCTTGACAGAACTTCTTACACGTCAGATGGCTAAAATGGTAACCGTGTCCAGGCACGAACTGTTTGCTGCACTCACATATTAAGAAAAAAAAAAAGAAAGTGTCTTGAGAAATGGAAAAGATTTTATGACTACATTGAAGTTACTTTTACAAATGACAGTTTTGTAATCCATCTGTCAAATAAGATTAGTAAGTCAAATCCAGATTTCAACTGCACATAAATCATTCACTGTAACCTGAGGGAGTATGATGAATAGCTAGACAGAACATATGGCCCTAGCTGTCTAAAAAGTTGTATTTTTGAATAAAAATGAAAAGAAAGAAGAAAATAGTTAAATTACCTGGTAAAGATATAGCTTCTTTCTCAGGCAAAGGTGTTCTGCAGAACCAGTTACTTTCAAGAAATCGTCCGTAACAGTACATATCTCACAGTCTTTCAATTTAAAAAGAAACCTTGTGAAAGCACTTTCTGAAGAGTTTCTGTGCTGTCTGTATCTTTGGAGAGAATCATAAGAGGTGGAGACTGAGTGTGCCTGAGTTTGTGCAACAGGGTTATTTTGCAAAAGCTTATTTCATAAAGGTTAGGCTGACTGTTTTCATTAAGCTGCATTGAAGGGTTATTTAAAAAAAACAATGCATGAAACTCCCAAGATATTGGAAGAGAAATGAAATAAAAAGGGCATTGTTGGGAAAGAAGCCTTTTTTAATTTTGGCTGTTGAACCGTGATGTTGCACTCCTCTTTGCCTTAGTTGTTTTTTTTAATTTAGTGGAGAGAAAAAAAAGACAAGAAATGATGTAGTATCTAGAAAGATTTCCTTGCCTCGAAAATCTGGCACTTCTATTTACTGTTTATAAAAGAAGAAGAGTTTTAAAGAAGGACTATGTCTATGTTTTTGTGTGAATGAGTGATTGGCAAGTTATTGTTCCTTTTTTTCTGATTGTATCCATTTGTGATATTTTCTATCAGTTTTCAGCCTCTCTTATTCTGTTCTTTGGCTTTTATATCCAGCATGCTTTTTGCAGCACAATTACAGCTCTCTCTTTTGACAGCCTATGTTGGTTTTACACTGTCTTAGGAGTCATGTAGAGAGTGAGCCACATCTTTAGCTCTGTAAATCCTGGAGAAGTTCTAAATTCATTCCTGGCATGCAGAGGCTCTATTTTTTTTTTCTGTTATATTTTTTAGCCTGTGCGGCCTAAACAGTTCCCAAAATAAATGATCCTGGAAAAACTTACTTTCAGAACAAATTATCTGAAGCACAGCTGGAATGGTCCCATAGGACACATTACACTGACCAACAATTGTCCTAGTTCAGCACCCCAGGAAAGGTGTGAAGGACTGAGAGAGGTGAATGCTGGTAATGTTTTCAGGAAATAGATTGTATTTGTGAGAGAACCTTTGTATCACAGCTATATTTCACCCTAGTTTAGACAGAAAATATCTTTTTCACTATGATTTCTGAGTTTCATAAAAAGTTATTGAACTGAAGAAGTAGTGATACTTAGGCTAAATGGAAGTCCTTACTTTGCCCATACTGAGGGTCAAGTCCCAGGCTTGAACTCCTGTATGATCTCCTAGTTAAGCCATTTCTATATGATATCTGATTATTCAAATTTTAGAGATACTCACACAGTATCAAAACCCATTCATTTGGAGAGGGAAGGTTTAATCCCCTTTCTAATCCAATGGAGGAGCAGAGGTGTTCCCAAACAATGTGAGACTGAGAAGAGGCATGATGGGCAGATGGAGGGCATTTCTCAAACTGCATGGCACAGGTGGGGCCCTACAGCCAGAGCTAATCTGCTCTCCTGTGCTTTTCTGGTGTGAAAGGGAAGGCAGAAGTGTAGCCTAATATCCATAAACAATGAAAATACATCATCAGTGTGGCCTGAAACTCCTCCTTGGACCTGGAAAGCGCTTCCTAGGAATTCCGTATCCACAGATGTACTTATATAGAAGTAAAGGTAAATAATTTGGCACAGTTTTTTTTTTTTTCCACAATAAAATTTTATCCAGAGAGTTTTGAAGCAGATCAATTGAGTTCCCCAAAACATCAATTTACATCCAAATTTTTTCTCAGTGAACATGCCTCATGGATAATGCTTCAGATGCATGTGAACCTGTGCGGAGCTGAGCTTTCCACATGGCACAGCATCATCCTTTGTGAGAATGTGGCTGTGTTACCCTGAATAAACTAATATATCTGCCTGACTTATTGACTTGAGCTTAAATTCATGTTGGTATGGCGAAATTGTGTTTAGGTCCTAAAGAGAATTAATTGTTGTCTGGTATAGATACATCCAGATGGTCTACTGACGTTGGCTTACATTTCTTACACAGGAAAAAAGCTAGATCCCTTCCTGTTGAATGCAAGTTAATACTTCATATACTAAAAATATGGTATTTAGCACAAACTTTGATATTTATCAAGTGTGTCATGTACATTGCAGCATGAGGTTTAAATAATTGATAATACTGAAATAATAGTCAACTAAAACTTATCTATTTGAAACTGGAGCTTGTGAGTCATAATATGTATTGAAGAAGTTAAATAAGGATTTACCAGAAAACTGACCAGCTTAATGTGCAAGTGTCTAAGTGCAAATACGCTACCATAGGAACCCTGCTCTGTTAGTGTGTATTCCTCACTCACAAAAAGCTATATTCTGTGTTATAAGAAAGATAATATCTTATTAGGAAATACCTGCAGAAAACCCCATCAGAAGACTGATGGATGGCATGGTTAGTTATTTTGGTAAGGTCTATGTAGCACTGCTTGTTCTGTATTTCTGTGAGTGGTGAAATATGGTGGCATTGGCTTTCTGGGCATTCTCTCATACCTTGGGCTAATAATGGGATGTCTCGACATCTCCCTTTTCTTTCTTCTTGAGGATTATTAATGGAGAATGGGGAAGTCGTGGAGTAGGGGTGGGGGTATAAAGAGGAGGAGGAATAGCAAATAGTAATAATGAGCAAGGTACACAGCAAGTCAGAAGTCCAAATATTGAGACAGCTGCTGTATATTACTTGGGACGGGAATTTGAATGTACTATTTCCATGCAGCTCTCATGAGGCACTTTCTGCCAGCAGGGAGATACATGTATAGTGGTCTGTTCTCTTTTCAGTGCCATATTTTTTAAAAAATTGGAAATGGAGATTGTATTTCTGTTCCAGATGTAACATGCATGATTTTAAATTGTGTGATTGATCAAAAATCCACAGATAACCAGCCACCACTCTTTGTTCCCTTTCAGAACTCACAAAGACTAGAAGAGAGCTCTTACTTTCCCTGACACAAGCCTCTGTTTGCTGGGTCCTTTCATGATTCCTGTGAGGTCATGGCCTTCCAAGTTGTCAGGCAGCCTTTCAGCTGGCAAACACCACAATCAATGTTACACTCTGCATCTTTATACTAATTCTACCTTGGAGGAAGCAGGAATTAGACATCTGCAAGGTACAGATTACCACAGAGCTGAAGTTCGAGTTGGAGATTTTACATTACAGTATAGGAATGCAAAACATGTTGCTCAGTATTTCTCGGACAGCTTCAGAAAAGATCATAATCCTATGTCCTTTAGACAAGTTTCCTCTTTCTACAAGCTTCCTCTTTATAGAAGTTTATTTTTTTTTTTTTGTGATGTACCACTGCCAACTATTTCTTTCATTGCTTAATGTTTATCATGACCTATGGCTATCTCTCATCTCTGACTGATTTTCCAAAAGTCAACACATAAGGCAAACTTTCTTGTTACTTTACTACCTACTTCTAACCTTTTCTAAACAATCGCTCTCTTTTCTCCCATGTCTGGGAAATGACAATTATGAACATCCCAAAACTAAACTTGTTTTAATTCTTTGGTCCTTTCTACGTTATTGTTCACAGAACTCACAACTGCTTTGTGCTAGCAGGATACACCAGTATCATATGGTCAGAAACAGATATTCTGTCTAGAAGTTGCAGTGGGAAGGTGAGTGTGAGGGTTAGTGTGTGAGCACCTTCAGAGGAAGAAAATACTGTGTTTCTGTTTTTTAAATCTGAGAAGCCATCAAGAACTACTCAATGGAAGGTAATGCTAGGAAAATTTCAATTCAAGAAAAAAAAGGCACTTTTTTTTACCCTAAATATTATTAAGAGTTGGAGGAAAGTACAAGCAATAGGGAAGAATTAGTCCCTGGATATGTCCAAATTAAGAGAGATTCCTTTTATAGAACAAGTACTTCAGCCAGCTGGTGTTTTACTCACACATTTTATCAGTTGCATAGTGTCACAGAACAAAAGTAACAAACATAACATCATAGACTGTGAGATATAAATAAGATGATCACGATGATTCTTCTGGACTCAGACTTTATGTTTCCGTTCAAAAGTTCCCATGCATTGGAAACTCAGAGCAGCTGATTTCAGTCCCTTTATCAGGAAGTGAGTAATGATCCGTTACTCCCTGAGGTGCCCTAAGCAATCCCGATAGTTACTGTGATGTTATGGTGATGTTGTCCTGTTGTAAATTCCCAGACATCTCGACGACCATTCTCAGCTCAAGATTTTTTTTCCTCTCCTGCAGTACTGTAGTATTTGTGTCACTTGGGGAACATTGCCAGTGGATGGGATTGGGTATAAGTGTAACCAGACAGGCCACTGGAGGCAGGGAGGGAGGACAGCTGTCCTAAGCATTCAAAGCTTTTCGTTCTGTGCTGCTCTGATGTGACATGGGCCTCAAGTTATCTATTAAGGTGGAAGAAAGCCGTTTTTGGTCTTGCAGCTTTCTGAATCAATCTACCCGTTATTTCGGATATGTTAGAGTAGAATCCAGAGCAGTACCTAATGCTGCCTTATTACAATAGAAACTTAGAATAAAATAAACAGGTTCTATACTCTCCGTGGAGGAAACAAAAATGACTGTCAACTCAAGCTATCCATATAGCTGGAACCCATAACTTCCTGAGATTAAATTTAAGAATAATGGGAAGAGTGTTTGGTTCAGGTATCAGTAAGGCAGGAATAAAAATATATATACTTATATATGTAACAGTCAGTAACGTAAATATTACATTGTGATTTACTTGTGGCAGACAAAGACTCAGCAAGAACAGCATGTGAGAGAGACATAGGCTGGATGACTTATGAAGAAAACCGAAAAGAACAAAATATGAATAACACATCTAAGTTGCATTTGAATGTCAAGAGTGTTTGTGTGGAGAATCCTACAATCTTTATTTGTGTAAATGCACCCTTTGAAATCAAATGAGTCTTTAACCTGAGGAGCAAGGATGCTAGTGGATGACTGATTCAGTGACAACCGAATGCCAAAGAGCAAGAAGAATCAATTAACTGGCATGGGCAAAGAATTCAGCAAAACCTCCCTCTCGGGAACACTTTCAGCTGTACAATAACTGAAGAACAGTAGCAGTAATGGTGAGAACTGATGACTTCCACATGTAACTTGATCTGAAGCACCAGAATATGGACCATAGAGAGAAACAGTAGTTAGAGGATGGGATGGAATAATACAGTAGGACTCTTCAGTCTGTTTTCCATAGTGAAATGTTGCTTTGTCTTATGCACTATGGCATTGTTCTTGGAGAAGAAATTACATAGCAGGTGGAGAAGGATCAGTGTTACTTACTGACACTTCTGCAAAACAGTGGTTTGTGGTTTCTTCCTTTTGTTACTAAAAATGCCAAATGCTCTCTGTCAAAACAGTGTAAATTTGGGACCTGCCTGGGGCTGACAGGCAAATTCTTGTTGTACCTGCCTGTGGTGGTCTCAATCTTTTTGCTTATAACAACCAAAGAATCGAAGAAATCCGGCAGTAGTGAGGAACAGTGCCTCAACATGATACTGTTTTCAAGTCAGATCTCACATTGGACTCACTGTGCAGGTGATCTACCATGTGATCTGTGAGTTTTCCTTTCCCTCCCCTTCCCTTCCCTTCACATTTTCTCCATGAAACAGGAGCAGATAATTTCCTTGTTATTTGTGTGAGGACATGTGGAGTGTGAGATTTTTTTTTGCTGTAAGATTATTTGACCGAGGACCTTGTCAAATGGGATAATCAGGAAAAGGGGATAGCTCAACACACAGGCACAACCCCCCTGAGTGACTAGTGTTAACAAAGTCAGCAACATGAAACAAACCTGCTTAGTGACACTAATTGATAAGGATATTGGGGTGTGAGAATGCTTATTACAGCAAGATGATCTGATTGAGGAGCACTATAATCAGTTTGATAAGAAAAGGTGAAGGAAACAAACACACAGAGACACAACCCTGACAAAAAAATGATTGAGACTGTGAGAAGAAACAAACCTTGCCAGTCACACTAATTGATGGGCTGTTTCAGAAAAACTAACCTGGACTTTGCAACTGATAAGATTATAAGGAGAAGTTGGAATGGGGTAACAGAAGATCCTGAATGTTGGGCCAGAGGAGCAGGAATTGGAAGATTTGTGCAAAGTGATGAAGAAATGTGTAGGGAAAGGAATAGAGGAAGAACAAAGAGAGAAGCAGGCAGAAAGGGATAGAAAAGGGACTGGTGATGTGTCAAACAGGGCGAGGCAGTATGCCTGTCTGACTGAGCCCTGCGCCTGATCACCACAGTCGGTCATGTCTCCTTTAAAGCCTTTCTTAAATATCCATTTATCCCACGTGTGTGAGTGCTGCGTGGAAATGAGTGTCAGTTACTGGGGGACTGGCATGACTGAACTGGCTGCCAGATATTAGAGTCAGACTGAGGGCGTAGGTGCCCCTGCGTTCTACATGTAGGTCTTGGGGGTAATCGCAGGTGTGGAGTGCCTGTGGTATGAGTGCATGCATCTGTTTGTTGAGAGCACTGATCTAGACCAGAGGGAGAACTGGTGACCAGACAGCAAACGTATGTTGTGCTTGTGAACCTGCAGAGTGTTGTGTGTGTGTGTCTGCACCAGTGACCTTCAGTCTGTGTCACCCCAAGAGGAGGAGGGGACAGGACTAGAGGCAATGGGTACAAATTGAAAATGAAGGGGTTCTGAACATCAGACATACAAATACCACCCGCCCCCCCCCCCCTTTTTTTTTACTGTGTGGGCAGCCAAGCACAGGCACATTTGCCCAGAAAGTCTGTGTAGTTGCCATCCTTGGAGATGCTCAAAAGCTGCCTGGGCATAGCTATTTAGCTAAGCATTCCCACTGGGTGAAACCCTAATTTTAATTGAAGTATCACTGTCAGCCCTTTACCAGCACTGGAGTATTTTATGTTGTCCAAAGCAGTGGAAAATATACTCTTGTTGCCACTTGCAGTAACTCACAAAATGAGCGGTTGAAACATTCAACTGCACCAGGTGACCTTGTATTTTCTACTTGTGGCTGAGCTAAACCTGTGTCAACTTCTTTAAAGAGACATTAAATCAAGAGGGATATGAATCAGAGCTTTCCTGAGCCAGTAAAACCTTACCACCAAGTCTGATGTGCTCCAAACTGGGTCCTTGGACATCAGGGTGACACATTACTGTTTAAATATCTTAGAGGATTGACCCACTGTAACTCAGTGGTGTGTTTGACTTCTTAGATATAAATAAGGATACTCATCAAGAGATTCACTTTATCTTATGTTGCAGGGGAAAAATATCCCAATAATTCGTATATTCAAGTATTTGTTCAAAAGCTCATCCTGGAAGTGTCTGATGTTTTGGATGCAGTTCAGGCTTTCTCTGATGAATTCCCATTTGAAAATCCCTGTCTGATTGTTTAAAGCAGTTTCTAGTAAGTGATTTGTTTGCAGCTGTTGTTGAACTCTCTCCTAGGAGCTGCACAGCCTTACCCTGGTTGCAAGCGTCTCCTCCTCCTCCAAATATCTGCTCTTCTACAGTCAGCCCCACACAGCCTATCCTCATTTCTGAGAGGGGTGGTTTTAGCTTTTAGTAGTTTGCAGCTGCATGTACTCAGCCTTAAAATACTTGCATGTTGAGTGCTTGAAAAGAAAATAAGAAGGTTCTAATAGAGGAAGAGAAAATGCATCAAGAAAAATAAAAATAAGCAGATAGCGGGAGGTAGAGGGAAATGTTTAAGCTTCTTAGGAGCCAGGATAGGTATGTTTTCTCCCTGCTTAGGACAGGCAGTCAGGTGTGTTTTCCCTTAGGGATTTGTGCTTAGCTGTGTGAAGACATTTACAGCGCTGCCAGCAGTCAATTGTGTCTGTTACTGCTCTCTTGTTAGCCAGTCTTTATAAGCAGGTGCACTGCTTCCAAAATCTTTTGGAATTAAGTCTTTCAGACTTTCTTATCCTCTTTTGAATTAGACACATTCTATTTGGTACATATATGGACCCCATACTCGATAATCCTGAACTTCTGACCAAAGGCAGTAACTGAGGAAAGAACATGATTTATTTGTTCACATGATTGAATTTGCATGTGTTGTTCTGTCAATGGATGTGGTTATAACTGTGGTCTTGATCCCATTCCTATATAAGTAAACGGAAAATAGATCTTGTTATTTTCAAATATGTTGCAGATCAGTGCATTCCAAGGATAATGTATGTTGTTGACTTATGACTTATATTTGAGTCATTTATGGCCCAAGTCATGAGATGTGATTAAGTTTGTCATATAGCCAGGTTTTCCCAGTCATGTTGTCCTTATTTCCAGGCAGAGTAAGAGGAAAGTGATTATTTCTTCATACTTGTCACAAAGCCTTGTCAGAGATCCTTCCTTTCCCTTGTATGGGCTCGCATCATGGGAGAAAATCCCAATGGGTTTGCATGTCCCCACAATGGGGCAGAGGGACTGAACCCATGCTTATCAGTTCTACAGAGCAAGTGCTGCTACTCCATCACCTCTGGGTACAGAGCCACCCTTGGACCTTCTAGATAGAAATCTAGGAGCCCTAGAGGCAACAAGCATCCATTTTAATTGGTAATAATCAGGGACTACCAGGGACCATCAAGGTCTCACAGAATTGAGTGCTTTGGCTGTTTTTTTTCCTCTGCTTGTATATCCCTCATATCAATTCCTCCTACTTTACCTACAACAGATAGAAATCTCTCCTAGGTTGACTGATGACATTATGGAGATAGAAATAGTGGTTAGGAACTGGACTTAAAGTCTTTAAGTCCACATTAATAGGCTTTTTATATAGTTGCTTTGCCTTCATATGGTGCAGTCATGTTATCAAATCCAAGGAGCTCTTAAAGAGGCAATGGGGAGGCTCATTTTACAGCCTGAGGCACCAAGAGGATCTCATATCTCTACTAACGAGGTTCTAGTGCTTTTATCTTCACTGTTCTCAGTTGCTGGTTGTTTTAGAACTTCAATAATTTCTGAATAAAGTGTTTAAATTCTTTTCTGATATTAGACTTTTTCCCATGTTCTTGGTGTTGCTGGGAAAAGAGGCACCACTTTTAACATAAACAGCTTTTTTTTTTAGGAATGAGGTTTAATTATTTTTAAAATACAGTATAAAACTATGTATGGGGTAGGGCTTTCCTTCTGCCTTTATATCACACCCTTATTGCCTATTAGGCTGACCTCAGTTTTGAGAGAATCACTTGGTTAGTTCTAAATATAGAATTGCATCTGCCCTTACATGGGAGTGAAGGGACAGTAGCCTTTAGAGAGGGGAATTATTTTTGTTTTCCTCAGTCAGAGTTTACTAAGGAGGGAAAGGTTGGTCTTCCTGGTCTTCCTCTCTGCTTTGCAGTTCTTCTATATCCTTGGGTAAGTTCATTTTTCGTCAAGAGGTTTCTCCTGTTGAGAGCAAAAGGGAAAGATTGTATGAGAGTTTTGGGGGGCTTTTCTGGAAAAGGAATTATCTTTCTTGGGAAAAGCAAGTGATAAGGAGGGCACCGACTGATTTACAAAACAACAAAAAAAAGTAAAGTAGAATTGTTTTATTCTGTGCATAGTCAGCTTGATTATGTTGTGAATTATATTTCCTCTGTTTCTTTCTGCATATAGAGAACTACATTATACGTATCCGTAGCTATGTTGGTATATGGGCTTCTCTAATTGCACGTATATTGGCAATGCTACTTTCTTGTGTGCTTAAGATGTATAAAGAGATAAAACATAATTTATTTGAAGTATGTATGTATGTTATTTACCATGAAATTCTATAATAGCTGACAAAAGTACTTGGCATGCTGAAGAATAAGATACAGATAGGAAAAAAAAATCTACTTTTATTTTCCGTCTACCACACTTTCAAGTACATGGCTTGAGAAGACGCCTTTCTGGTGTCTACATTACTCTAGGCTACATGATGTGATCTGTGCCACATGAAAATTCCAGCTAAATAACACTGACAGACTCTTGGGAAATTATGTTCATGGTCTTGAAACTACTCCTGTGTATTGATAATACCTGTGAGTCAATGAAAGTATTGTAATGAAGGATAATGAAGGTTGGGATGCTGGGAAGTGACTGACTTTCACTATCTCACTGTCTCACATTCCTTGCTGTCCAGTTGAAGGGATGTGGTACACTCACCAAGTGAATGGAAATCTTAAAATTTTATGGAACCTGTTGTGACTCTATGAATTTGGACTGTTATGATGGTTTCAAGTCAATGTGGCCAAAGTCAGCCTAATTTAATTCCTAGTCATGCCAGATAATGAATTCACAAGAAAGTGTCTAGAGACACTCTCTGTGGAGAATGTATCAGTTTAGTTTATAATAAAGATATGGCAAGAGACACTAAACCCAGAGCTTCCACTCCTTTCCACTGTAAGAGAAGCCTGAATTACGTTTTTTAAACTCACAGCGATGCAGGAACTGATTCTCTGCTCCATAACAATGACCTCACTTGAGGGAAGGATACCTGCAGCTCTGCCTCTTATCTATTTGCTGCAGAGCATAGCTGGTGGTTAACTCCATGTGGCTGTGACTATGACCACCCATGGTATATGCCAAATTGCCTCAAAGAAACTGTTACGGCTAGAGGGCGGAGAAAACCATTCAGGGACTATTACAGTTAAAGGTGTGCATTCTAATTAATAACACATGTGCTTAATCAAATGATTGCAATAAACTGCTTAATCTACCTATGTGTCTTTGTAAGCAGAATCACTTTATGTAGTGAAATGTTAAAAGTCTACTCATTCAAAACATATAAAAATATAAATAAAGAATAGACCCCTCTGTGATGGCCTGCATCATCAGCTGTTTGGAAATATTGCTCTGCAGGACATTCAGATGACCAGAAATAGATGAGAGAACTCCATTTTTAGATTTAATGAGAAGAGTAATACACATATTTCTGGGGATGCTTTAAACCAGATTGAACCTGTTGTCTGCAAGATTTCTATTTCAAACCAGTTTGTGAAAGTAGGATAATGCTATTCCCATACAAAGGTGGTATGATCAGTGAAACATAGGACTGGCTATGATGTAGCTAAAGACGTCGGAAAAGAAAAGACATGGAATCTCAAGGCTTGCTGAGTAACGTCTGTAATTCCATACAGTTTAAGCAAATAGGAATTCCATATACTTCTTTAATGTCAGAAGCATTTGTATCTGTTGTCAAAAAAGTGAAAAAAGTTAGAGTCTTATTATGCAGAAAGAATTATTTAATGGGAAAGACGGAAGCCTCTTAAAATGACTCTAGGTTGTATGTTTTTTTCAAGTTCATCATTTTTCACACACAGAACATATTTTCTGGGTAAGATGTAAATACACACATGCACACAGAGATAAAAGATTGTGCACACTTCATAACATTTCAGAAGTTTAGTTCCAAAATGGGAAAGATGTTACCAGATTCTCTGCCTCATCTTCTGGTTTAGAGTGTCTGTGAGCTACATAATGACTCATACTTGTTTTACAAGATTTCCACCAAAATAAGTTTCCTGTAGGAAAATGTTTTTATGCTATTATCTACTGCAATTTCTGCAGGACTGATATAACCATCTGGAAAGGACCACATTTTTTTCTGAGGCAATATGGTAATTCTTTTATCTGATCATTAGGAGAAACTGATGGCTAGAAGTTTGGGGTTTTTTTTAATCTTTCATCATGCTATAAAGATGATATGGAAAAATACATTTTATATTTTATATTTTGGATTTTGGATTTTATATTTTATCAGCTAAATATCATGGGCTATCATGTACCATGGAAGTATAAACTGGCAAAACAGGGCTTCCTAAAAACACCTAACTTTGGATAATGTGGGCTACAGACAGGGAGAGGAAACGATGTCTACATTGTGGGGAAAAACAGGACAAACACTCAAATTGGTACAAATGGTCAAGATACTTAAGAAAGATGAGGTACAGAGAAAAATCAAGAATGAGGATATGTGCGTAGGAACTGGATGTACTGATCTTTCAGCCAGAATGAGGAGGATAGGCTACATGAGGGCAGGCAAGAACCCACAAATCGTTTCTGGCACTTCTGTAGATGGACAAGGACAGAGGTTTGCAAAGAAAGTGCATGTTGCATGGTACAGCATTGACAGGTCAGGCAGAGAAAGTACATACTGTATAGTGCATCGCTCATGACAGGAGCCTCTTGAGTCTAGGAATGCCAGTTGTCTATCTATGGCTAGCACAACCATGTTCTACTTCCCATGGCATTTGTCAATCTCATCCATCAATTTATTTGGTTGTGTGCCTGCTCTCTGAAGCTCTGTGAATAAGTATGCTAGAATTTACTGCCTGTCCTTTAAATCTTAAATTAACTCGCTTATCAGACTAACAATGTCTATATCAGACCCTTGGCTTCTCTGCTCAACAATGTGGTCACTTGTCACGTGGTCCTAGATTATTGCTTTCTATTCGGATCAGTATTACTATGGCATGAAACTATGCATATCCTGGCTTGGGAAGCCTGCCTTTTACTCGTGACCAAGTACAAATTTTTATATACCTGCTACTAAGCATGTAAAAATGTATGGTTTGTAACCTGATTTGAACAGTCTAATTAATTTGTGTTTTATATCATTTATCCTTTTGGACATTTTGGCTAACTTAGTATTTTTGGTTGGGTTTAATAGTCTTCTGAGTTGTTCATGCAGAACATAGATTAGTGCAGTTTAGGTCCTGCTGATGTCCCCAGCATTTATAGTAACAAACAGGAATAATAATAACAACAAAAACATCATAATCAATAACAATGATAAAGTAGGAGTGCAATAGTGCTGTGTTCCACCAAAGCACCAAAGAAGTAAAGGTCAATCAGAAAACTGGGAAAATTGTCAATACACTGTTCCTAGGCAGATGAGAGAAACTTCTCTTATCATGAACTCAAGATATCCTACATACTCTGTAAACTCTGCTGAAGCTAGTTTTACAGTGGGTCTATGATTTTTCTCTCCTGATACTTGTCTTTGCAGCACTTTTAAGTATTAAATATATACTCTGCAAGCATCATTGTAATTAACTGATGATTATTATTACATTTGGAATTGTTGCTAGGCGGCTCCCTTCTGTGTTAACAGAAGGCAAAATGAGTCTGGCTGCTAACAAGCTTGGTTAATTGCTTGTATGAAAGTTGGGAGTGAATGACTATGCTTTTTTTCTATTCTAAGGGTGTTTTGGTAAACGTGAAAAACATCTGCACCCAAAATTTGAGAAATCCTGGGTGCTAGAAGTAGATATGATAATTGAAATGTAGTTCTGCATTTAGTGAAAAAGGCTAAACTGCAAATGGCAAGGATATTTTCTCCTATCTCAAAAATGAAAACAACCCAGAGTGTGATCCATCCAGACATTGCTCTGCAACCCTTATATGTCAGATCTCAGTGGTAGTTATATACATAGCAACACATAAATTGCACGTTGGTAAATTCACAGAATTATTTAACCAAGACACATGTAAACATGAGTAGCGCTTAACAGCTGAGTCAGCTTAATCTATGGGTTTGCCCTTTGCACCTTCATTTAAGTGAAAGGGCTAATTAAAAATAGAAAACAGGAAACATTAGACCATTGACCATCCAGTTAATATATGTAAGTGGGAAGTCAAATGTAATATACATAATAGTCATACAGTCAGACAACAGGAAGAAAACCAGATTCTGATGTCTGCAGGTATAGCATGATGTCATGTATATGTAACAAAAATAGGAGAAACCAAGCCTGCTCATGGAACTGTGTCCATGTAACTAAGACAATGCTTTGTACAATGAGTTAATATCTCCACATCAGCTCCGCATTGCATGAGGGCACCTAACTAAGCTAACATCTCTGCAAGGTGCTGCACTGTGTTGTACTAACTTTGCTCATATTAACATTCTTATTTCTCGAGAAATGTGGTAGTATATTTATTTAACATCCCATAGTAATGTTGTAAACTTGTTTTATTATTGTCTTGCAGCGTCTGGTATTTTGCCTAAACCTTTCCTTCCTGAACACGTGACTTGTCATCCTCATATCTCTCGTATCTCTGGAAAGGTAACTATAGATTATGAAGAAGATGCAGCTATCAGGTGATAAATTGTAAAACCCCATGTCATTAGATCTCATGATTTTTTTAATAGGATGTATTTGCTATTAAATATACCTACAATCTTCTCCTGCAGAGACCTTTTTTTTTTTTTGTGGAAAAGTAAAACTAGCTGATGTGAGAACATAATGACTTGGAGTCATCTGACTCAACTTTTGAATACCTGAAACTCACAGTCAGACACAGCTGGAATTTATTACACTGCTTAATCAATAAGTAACATTTCTTTTTGTTGGTAAATACTATATGCTGGAAGTATGATATTTACATGTATTTTACTATGTTTAAAAGTACACCTCCTTAGCCAAGAAAATAGAAGGTTTTTAAACTTAATTTGGGTTTAATTTTATATAATTAAGGCAAAATTGTCAAAAACATAAAGTGGAGTGACTTACTAAACTAAGAATTGTAGTCTTTCATTGAATCATCTTACATTATTATTTTAAAAAATATGTTGTGTTGTATAAGAAATCCAGCTCTCATTTTTCAATACTATAACATCTGTAATGTTTCAAAAATTTTATCATTGCTACCCATTCTTAAATGGGGATTTTGCAAAATGATTTTTCAAAACATGAGATACTAAAAAATATTCCATTGTGACAGAAAACATTGCTGTCATCAGAATAAAGAAAGTTGTTTTCAGTAATACTTTGTTAAGAAGCAAAAAGAATTACATGAAACTTGATTATGGTGTGGTGACTGAACTTCTTCAATTTCAAACTTGTTCTCTTTTCACTAGAAACCCCCTTTTTTTTTTGAGGCAGTTATTAATTGAATTTTAATGTGAGTATTGTTCATTTTTGTCCCCAAAGCATGTATCTGCATTTGACAGGAAAGAAAACATGGTCTAAAACTGATCAGTATCAGTGCCTTTGAAATTAAGCAAGAGGAGCTCATGTTGTATTTAAATAACTTTATAAGACTTGTATGCAAATCCATTTGAGCTTTCATTTTACATGCCTACTTATAGGACTTTTTGTGACAAAAGCAGGCTTTTGGTGTGGGTCTGAGGATTGCTATCACAGTCAGGTTGTTCTTGGCAGGGCAAATAGCTGGGCCGGGATGTGAGGAGCTGGAGACTATTCCTGCTATAATGCTGCTGGGACAGGGCTGATGGCCTTGGGGGCTGACAAGGGGTCCTGGGCAGTGATCAGAGTGAGGGGAGCCTTAGAGGAGGCTGGGCAGGGCCATTCATGTCCATTGCAGCCCTCAGGACCCTGGCACCATCTTAACATGGCCCCAGGATGAGCTAGTGTTTCTTCATCTCCCATGAGTAGCCCTGAGGTGGGTCCTTGGCCATGACTCTACCTGTGCCTCAACTTCTGGAGTGAAGCTGACAGGCTGTGCCCCGCATAGGAGTACAACAACTGAGCGCTCGCCTTACCAGTCAGGAGGAAATTGGACGTTATTACAGGAATTTGTCTGGCTAAAGACTTCAGGATTTCACCCAAGCTGCTTTATAAACTTTGTATTGAGAAATTGCTTCCTTTGTCACTGACATACAGCCATCTCTGGGGGTCATGTTGGCTATTCAGTTGCTCCCTGGAATCCTTCTCTGCAATTTATGCCAAATGGCCCAGGAATAAAGAGCCCCGCATCCAAATGAGACTGTAAATGGGACTTATTCAGCAGACAGTCATTACCCAAACTGGCCCTTACTCAGGACATGGCAGATAATATTCCACACTTTTGCAAGAAGTTGTCATCATATTTCTGATGAACCTAAAGGGATGTGGGTACCTCCAAGTTATTTTATTGCCATGGCTGGGAATTTGCTTAATACCGACTCTGTGGTAATCATGCTTTTCCCACCCACACTGCTTCTGGTAGCTCCCTGAACACTCCAGAGAACCTTCTATTCAAATACTTATCAAACTATGCTGTGCTTTGGAGAAAGTCCACAGGCAAGCAACCAGAATGGCTGGAGATCTAGAAAAAATAACCCATGAGAAAAGATTGGATGAGCTAGTTTTTTTTTAGTTTAAACAGGAGAGCTGAAAGGAAATGTAAATGAAATCTTCAACAGGCTGTGGCAAAAGTGGGTGAATACGGTCTTTGTTTTTGCTGCCAGGGTGAATTGGACAAGAAACAGTGAACATAAATTGCAACAAGGGACAAAGTAAGAGGTTTGAAGAGTGGAGACCTGAAACCCCTAAAAATGGCCAAAAAGCTCCCAAATTTCCATCCCAGGAAATTTCTGTAGAGGTGTTAAATGACATATGCAAAGAAGGGAAAAATGTTTTGAAAAATTCTCTTCCAGCTCAATCATCTGTAATTCCATGTCTCACTGTATGGCTGATAAAATATGCCCCGAAGTGCCAGTGAATACCATTGATGACTCTATTTGTTATAAATTGATGGAATTTTATACACTTTTACATGTGCACATGTATGTGTATGTACGTAAAACTATCACGCCTAAATGTCTGAAATATATGGCTAGATCTAATTTTACTCTCTGCAGGAATTACTGATCATAACAAACTGAACTATGTCATCAGTAGCGGTGCCATTTTACCAAAGGAGGCACAAGCACTTTGATCAGTCCTATCGCAACATTCAAACACGATATGTACTTGAAGAATATGCAGCAAGGAAGTAAGTGCCATGTATTTTGCATATGGAGCATAGAGAGCTTTCTATTTTGGGCAATCAGGTTTTAGAATCCGGATATTTAGCTTCCCTCTCCACCCTCTAAAACTGTGATTTACTCATAATGGCTGTTTTCCACTTCCTTCTGCTGGGATGCTCCTTGTCTATAGTCTCTCAACAGCATAGCAAGATTTTCTAGCTATGTTGCAAGGGACCCGCACAGATATTTTAGCTCATTATCTGTTCTGTTTACTACCTCCAAGTCATAAATTTTTCCTTTTAGGCTCCAACTGAAACACTAACAATAGAAAATGCTATGACATTTATTGTATATTATAGAAAAAGTTTTCTACCCATTCTTCCATACAACATGAGGATAGTCCTTCCTCCGAAGCTGGCTATTCCTAATTATAGTTTTTGTCATTCAATTTTCTTTTTTAAAATGAAATAAAAGTTTAATTCCTCTCACATGAAAACTCAGAGTTTTAGCCACAAGTTACATGTTCTATGTATCTCAAAATCTTCAGCTTTGATTTTTGGTTGCTTAAGAATCACAGACCCTATCTCCTCAGTAGTTAAGATGCCTATAGAGCCTAGCTGGGTGTCTAGCTTGTCTGCCTTTCCTTATGAAAGAGAAGAGTTTATGCAGAATGTTACGTGAGTTGTAGAAAACCGGGAATATTTAGAAATAGGCAATGTCATAGACATTCTATGTGAATCGTGCATTAGGCAGACAGGTACCCTCGTAGTTCACTGAAGTGCTATCAAAGCACTTGAGTGATTGGAGGCTGTGATAAATATAAATTTAACAGAACTGAATGGAATGAAATAAAACTTCTAATGATCCCCAATGACAGATGATGGGGATTAAGCCCTTGAAGGACAAGTGAGAATTGGCACCCTAGTGCAGTTAGTGAGGAATGCAAAGTAGATTTTTCACTGAACAGTGCTCAGACATGGTATTCGGCTCATTTAAAGTAATCTCTTTAACTTTTGTGAGTTCATGTTTTACAGAATTGCTGGATTGTAATAATGTCTTCTATATTTGAAGGGCTGCTTCCAGACAGGCTGCTTATTATGAATCAACAGGCTTGGGAAAAACGACATGTAGACTCTGTGCCAGGAGGGCACGCACCTTGGCTCATGAAGCAATACAAGAATCCAGGAAAAGGTAAAGCTGTTGGTCCTGTCTGGCCTGTGTAGTGGCTTTGGTTCCTTTTAGTATCATTCTTTTGCCAGGGCTCTTTTCAGAGTTGACAAGACTGGAGGCTTCTCTGTCACTGTTCTTCTCTAATCTGTTTTGGCTGGAATACTAAATGACTGAGTGTCACTTTCAATCTCATATTTCAACTCAGAGTTGTTCCCCTAATCCCCACTTTGACCCTTGAAAACAGCTTTAAAACCAAAATAATTTAGACTCTTCTTGGGATCCAAAACTTGTTTTTAAACAGATCTGCTCTACTATTCCTCAATTTCTGGTTAGGATTGATTTAAACATTTTAAGTTCTTTCCTTAGTATCAAGAGGGCTCACTGTCACGTCTCAGTTACAGCCTTAATACGGAGTTCTATAATAGATGTGCTGACGGCAATATTCCTGTTAGTGTATTTGACTTTTTCTGCTCTGCCCTGCTCTACAGTGACTGCACCAACAACAGAGAACTTACACTACAAGAACAAATTTTGCCATGAAGATAGAAAAAGTGTTATAGAAATTATACACATATGTATGGTTCTGGTACATTGTTTTGAAATGTATAAACTGGAACAGAATGTTCTAAGAAAATCAAACTAATTTATATACTCTAATTTTTTTAGAACTGTCATAAATTTTATCAATATAAGAAATAATGACAGAACAAGGCTAGTATTTGAAGTACATTGAAATGGTGCAAAAAAAATTTTTAAAATAACAGAGAAATAACATCCTGATCTGCTGTTCACTGAGTTTCATGCAAATCTTCTCACCTGCAGCACAACATGTTTGTTTAAGATTTAAGAGCCTAGCCATATTCTGCAGTGACAGTCATGTTAGAAATTTCTGATGTTTAGCTCCCTTCTTTTTTCCTGTTGGCAAAGCAAACAGTAGTATAGGCTGCTTACTGAATCAGCATGAATACAGGATCTTGAGCTGATACAGCCCATGGAGCAAGCAGAGCTTCCCAGATGCTAGAGCCAAGGGCACATCACAAGCAAGGCCCAACTCTTATCAGAGTGAACACACACAGAACATGCCTTTGCTCCTCTGCCTTCTTGTGCCCATGGGAAGGAAGATAAGGAGTCAGAGGGAAGACAAGCCCTCGATTAACAGAGGACTAAGACTGTGGTATATTATGTCAACATGACAACAACAGCTTTCAAGACTTGAAACTATGCAACACATATACAAGTGGGAAGAAAATGAAGAAAAATTCATATTAATTTCACAAGGTCATAAGTATAGGCAGATAGACTCTAGGAATAATTCCTAAACTAGATTTTACATCTTGTGGTATGGTTTCACAGCCCCCAGTTGCCTAATGTGTATGAATGACAATCTTAAAGCATCATATTAGTCACTCTTACCTGATATTTTTTCTTGTCCTATAGGACTCACGAACAGAAGTCTCATGCAAGTGAAGAGAAGAGGATTCGTTTTGCCAGTGAGTTGTCTGCTTTGGAAAAGGAGATTCACACAGCCAGGCACCGTGCTAGAGAACATCTGGATAGACTTACTATACAAAGGATGGTACAGTGCTTTGTTCCTATCCAAGCAGAATTATAAGATATACTGAAATTTAGACCTGTGTTTCAAATACCAGTAGTGATTTAGCATGCTTTAATTCTGTGGATTTCAGTTTAGAACTTCTATGCCATTTGAGTCTAATGCTAGAGACTTCTTTTCCTGTGTTTGACAGGTAGAAGAAAATATGGCTCTGGAAAGACACGCTGTTGAGGAAAGTATAAGTCGAGCTCCTGAAATTCTAGTGCGCCTGAGGTCTCACACTGTCTGGGAAAAGATGTCTGTGAGCCTTTGCTTCACTGTACAAGGATATCCCACCCCTGTTGTACAATGGTAAGAGACTGGCCTCTCCTAGCCCTCTAAAAATGTTGTTAAGCTTCTTTCATTTGGAAGTTATGGCAGAACAGATAAGTGTCACATACATAATGGCTATGTTAAACCCCCTTTATAATCCTCATAGATGTGCTGGATTGTAGCAGTTGATACTGCAGTAGAAGGAGTGGGAGGACAGCTTGCTGAATGGCCCTGTGAAGGGTGAGAAGAAAACTCTGCTTTTTCAGAAGGCTGACTGTGGAAGGCTTCCCAGCCTCTCTTGCCATTGAATTCCCAGATGATGAAGTAGCAAAACGCAAAATACACAGAGCTCACAGGCTACTTGCTAAGTCTGGGTAAACTTGCACAGCACCATTGTTGTCATGGGCTGTATCCATGTTCCCTTTGTGCCAGCCTCTGCTGCGCCAGACACCAGTGTGTCATGCCTGAAGCTGCCCTCCTCTCCAGACATGTGCTGTCCTACACATGTCAGAGCCCCAAGCTGGACTGTGAAGATCTGACCCGAGGCACAATCCTGTTGCTGCTTCCCTTGTTTATGCTGAAGTGCTTTACTGTGAATCAAAAAAAAGTTTGCTTCCCATCTTGTGTCAGGGCTGGTAGACCAGAAAGTTAAAGTCACATGCCACGTTCTCTCTACTTCACTGCCTGCTCTTCTGATTTGGGTGTACATCTTCTCTTTCCGCTTTCTTACTGTAATGATGGTCCTCCTT
This sequence comes from Tapera naevia, assembly GCA_033556795.1. NCBI lineage: Eukaryota > Metazoa > Chordata > Aves > Cuculiformes > Neomorphidae > Tapera > Tapera naevia. The sequence goes on along the minus strand of JAUMJJ010000079.1, from coordinate 15,971,335 downwards.
TGCCTTCATAGCCCAATGTGTATCTATCCATACATACTGGAAAATACTCTATACATGCAGAGAAGTTTTATAGAGAGAGCTCAGATGATTGTAAATGATATCTGGATGTAAAAACCTACTAAATTAAGGCAGTGAATAGTAGCTGATGTTAATGAGTACATTTTTTTCTTGATTGTCAGGTACAAAAATGAGGAATTGATTACCCCTGCAAGTGATCCAGCAAAGTACAGAATTGAAAGCAAATATGGAGTACATGTATTGCATATAAACAGGTACATTTTTCTGGGGAATAAAGAGGGTTTTATACACTATACAAGTATTTTATGTCAAATACAATTAAAAAGTCACACAAAGGCTACAAGAGAGTTGTTAAATTCAGCACACTTCTTTGTTGGTGTTCACATTTAATTTAGAGAAGTTTCACTAAGTAGCTGAATATTAGATAATGAAAATGAAATGAAAAATGAGATATTTCTATTATTTAACTGTAGCAATCTACCAGAAAATAGAAGAGGCAAGTAGCTGGAAGAATGGTACTTTCTTTTTTATTAGAATTATATATTCTCATATTCCAAGTGGAAAATTATCTATGTGTTTTATGTTCTGGCCATGATAAAACTCTTTAAGTGGTCAGGGCAAGGATACTCAGTAGTCAGTATTTGTTTTATTATATGTAAAATTCTGTTTACTGTTTGATCTCAATTTTTTGTTTTCAAAAAAAGTAAGGAGGCATATTTTTTTTAAATTCTACTTTAATTAATTATATTTTTCAAAATTGTGTTTACCATGTGGTATAGAAAATGCCTGGGCAGAACTGCTTCCCAAAGCTAATCCCATACTGTCCTAAACAACTGAAATATTGCACATATGCAGCTGAGTACAAGCTTTTTTAAGAAGATATAAAAAAACAAAGAAAAATGAGGACATAGCTGTGGTATTTAAAAAGCAAATTGATATCTAGAGCAGAGACACAACCTCCCCCTTTTAATTTCTCCAGAACATAAGCATCAGCTGTGCTGAAACAACTGTATATTTGTGGCTAACACTTGGTTAGCCAAACATTGCATCTTCTACCCTGTCTCCATCTGTCAGCAGTGGAAGCAGCCCTGAGCACAATCTTGTGATAGTACAGAAAATAAGCACAAATTATGCTTTTGGGAAGGACTACTTGCCTTTATCATCCTGCAAGAAAACCCAGCCCAACTCTCCGCTTTTCCACATTTCAACCTGGGAGAAACATTCCCCTGTACAGAAGCTATCAGCAAGAACCACTGTGTTGTTGCTTTTTAAGGGATGCTTCTCAAAGACTAGAAGTACTTACAAGTACTTCTAAGA